>CM053573.1:96936084-96983529 GCA_028646485.1 Cryptoprocta ferox | reverse complement strand
GGTTGTCTTCTTTCTGGCGTCTGTTTCTTCTTTCCCCCACTTGCAAATCCAAGTTTTATCCCTTCAGTCCTTCTCAGTTCAATCCATACGGGCGTGCTCGGATTACAGAGCTCCCTGCTCTTCCGCCATCTTGTCCTTGTCCTTTAAGATAGATTTCTAAACTATAATTTGCCATGACATATATTACCTAATTGTCAATTAAGTGACTGATATTATTGAAGTTGTTTTCTATAACTATTTTTTAAGTTTATTTATTTTGAGAAAGAGGGAGAGCAAGCGAGCAAGTGAGCAAGCACGTACCTGTGTGGGAGAGGGCAGAGAGAGAAGGGGAGACAGAGAATCCTAGCACAGAGCCCAACATGGGGCTTGAACTCATGAACCATGAGATCATGACCTGAGCCAAAATTAAGAATCAGATGCTTAACCAACGGAGCCACCCAGGCACCCCCAAAGTTGTTTTCAAAGAGTATCAACTCACTTCAGCGACATGTACAAAAAAGTTTGTTTTTTACATATTTGCCTAAACAGTGTTTTATTTTTTTGTCTAAAATAAATAAATTTTATTTATTTGCCTAAACTTGTTGATCTTTTTTGTTCTAAAGGAAAGAAAAAATTGTCTTGCTGTTTTTGTCAGTTACTTTCACTGGGTTAAGAGTAAAGAAAGATTTTGTTTCATGTGTTTCATGTAGGTATTTATACTTCTTATAAAAATTTCTTGTTCATATCATTTGCCTAGTTTTGTATTGGGTTGCACATCTTTTTATTAATAAGAACACTTTATTTTACAGTATTAAGCTCTTTTCTGTTATATTTTAACTGCTTTTTAAAAAATATTTTTGTTTTTCTCTCAATAAAAAAAATCTAAAATTCAGTGCATATTAATTTGGTGGAAACAGAAGATGGATATTTTTCATAAGAAGTTTGAGGCTAACTGATATTCATTTTATAAGTAAACAAGTAGTAAAAGGTCATTCCATAACTACATGACACACCCCCAAATAAAGTCCAGATTATACCCCCCCCAAAACTCATAAGTGTACAGAAGAACATCAGTAAATGTGCTTATAATCACAGAGTAGAAGGTTAATCTAAGAAAAAAACACAAAATTCATAGATAAAGCAAATGCTTATATAAATGTTGAACATTTCTATTTTCAAAAATACTTGTCATTTTTAAGTGATCAAAACATGCAGTTCATAAATTTGACTAGATCTTGTTATACAAAAATTTACACACACACACACAGCTGCTTTCCTACAGCTTTTTATTCTATTTATTCTGCTTGTGTATTTAAGTGGGATATTCTTAGCAATAAATTACAGTAACATATTTTGTGATTAAATCCATATTTTCACAACAAATCATGACTTCACTCTTAGAACAAATTATATACTCCCAAAATATCATAATTTTAACCAGAGCAAAGCTGATCATTCATTGATTGTCAAGAATTCTTACAAAGCTCTTTTTACTGCTGTTAGAACAATCTTCCAAGAAAGATATTATTTGACAAATTAATAAGTGAGAAGAGTCAACTAATATTCAAAGAATAGGTGATAGGTAAGGTGATAGGTGATATAATACATTTAAGATTTTTCAATAGTAAATTTAAGATGCGAAATTTATTAATGCTGTATTTCAAATATGTACCCATAAGCAAAAACATAGTTTTAAATTAGAATGTTACATTAAAATTTTGCCATTTTTCAAAATACCTAAAAGCACTAAATTAAACTTCACTAAAAAAAGAATTGTCAATGTCTGAAACACCTGGCTGAGAATAACTTATGAATATTTCAAGATATTCTATTAATCACATATCTATTTTTATTATGTATCTCCTATAAATAGTATTCAAAGTAAGCACAACTCAATACATTTCACATGGAAAGTCTAGCCAAACTATTTAAAATTACTTTCACTTTCATTGCTTCTTTAAAAATGCTAATACCCTATTTTGATGTGTATAGGAAAGGAGTGTTAAAATGTTTAAATTGTTATGACAAATAACTATATTTGGTCCTAATTTAATTAATGTTGAGCCCACCATACTCTGGATATAACTTCATTGATTCTTCTTGGCCATGCTAAATGGGAAGAGTAGAAGACAGTGCTCTTAAAATTGCTCGAGGGAGTTAGGAAAAGCTTCATAATGAAATTGTTAGAGGCACTGTATGTTGCAGGAAATTGTGATTCTCATCATAGTGCATCCAGTTAGGAGAGGAAGAAAAAGCAGTGTATGTAGATGGAGCTCTCAGGTGAGACTGTATTGTTCACAGGGGCTGTATTGAAGTCTTTAATGCAAAGCAAAAAAAAAGTTTTCATTTTTTAACTGTAAGGCCTATATATCTTAACCTTTTAAAAAGCATGTTCTTCATTTTTTTAAGTGGAATAATATTACATTGCATGCATATGCCACATTTTCTTTATCTGTTCATCTGCCGATGGACTTTTAGACTGTTTCCACATCTTAGCTATTGTGAATTGTGCTGCAATGAACAAGGGAGGGATGACATCTCCTTGAAATCCTAATTTCAATTCTTTTGGATAAATACTCAGAAATGGGATTGCTGGTAGGCCTATGTTTAATTTTTTGAGGACCTCCATACTCTTTTTAAATTTTTTAAAATTTTATATTAGAGAGAGTGCAAGCAGGAGAGGGGCAGAAAGAGAGAGAGAGAGAGAGAGAGAGAGAGAAATTTTAAGCAGGCTCCATGCTCAATGTGAAGCCTAGGATGAAGACCTGAGCCCAAACCAAGAATTGGTTGCTCAACCAGCTGAGCCACCCAAGTACCCCTCCATATTCTTTTCAATAGTGGTGGTATATTTTGCATTCCTACCAACTGTGTACAGGGTTCCAGTTTTCCCATATCTTCACCAACACTTGCTGCCTTTTGTTTGTTTGTTTGTTTGTTTTTAACATAGTCATCCTGAGGCGACACCTGGGTGTCTCAGTTTGTTAAGCTTTCCACTCTGGGTTTCAGCTCAAGTCAAGATCTCACTCTTTGGGCATTGGGGCCTTGCATTGGGCTCTGCACTGACAGTATAGGAGTCTACTTGCTATTCTCTCTCTGCTCCTTCCTGGCTCTCTCTGTCTCTTACTCACTCAAAATAAATAAATTAATTAATTAATTAACCATCCTGAAGAAATTCTGCAATATGTAACAACATGAATGAATCTCAAAGACATCATGCTAAGTGAAATAAGCCAGTCACACAAAGACATATACTACATGATTCCACTTACACGAGATACCTAAAGTAGTCCAAATCATAAAAATTAATGAATAGAATGGTAGTTGCCAAGAATTGCGAAGGAAAGGAGAAAAGGAAAGTTATCCATCCACAGGTATAAAGTTTTAGTCAAGCAGGATGATTATGTTCTAGAGATCTGTTGTACAACACTGTATATACAGTCAACAATACTGTATTGTTCAATTAAGAATTTACTAAGAGGGTAAATGTCACTAAATATTTTTATCAAAATAAAATGTAATTAAATTAAAGTTAAGAAAAACAAGAAAAAAGGAAAAAATGCTTCCTCTGTTGTTTGTTTGTTTGTGTTTTTGTTTTTTGTCCATCTTCTCCATATCCCATCCAGGAAAAAAATGACTTTTTTTAGTAGTTTGCATGAAGAAAATAATAGATGTGACCGAACATGTTTCTTTATGTTATATACTGCCAATTCCTCTCTCTGATTTCTTGGGGATAAGACACTTCTCTTCATCTCCCAGAATCTTTGCTGTAAGCCTTAGAGATACCATTATTTGTTAAACAGATTTTAGGTGTTACTATATGCCATTCAGCCAAGGATTTTGAAGAGGACAGAAATATGAGCAGATAGATGTGATAGGCATATTTCTCTGGAAGCACTTGATGGAAGGACTACAGGGAAGGAGATCATTAACTGTCACTTAGGTTTACAGGGAAGAACAAGGAAACAGTATGGAAAATACCAGCAATACAAATATATAAGGTATTGTAGAATACACAGCTTTGATTGATTGAGAATGCTAAATTGAAAGTCTTGGTCCGAGTATTCAAAATAAAACTTTGGTAGCACATGTTTTGGTGCTAAAACACCAAAAGCTAAAACATCTCCAAGAGCAGATGAGTTTCTGTGTAGCACCATATTGCATTTCCTGTTTTAACTGGGCTATGCTCAAGTTGGTAACAGTGGATACAGTACAGGGAGAAGGAATATAGGGCCTTGATTACTATTTCCAATCAGTTTTCATGGCTTCTGGACAACCAGTGTTAAATCAAGTGCTCACAATCCCCTATAGTACAGATTAACATTTTACATATGATTTGGTTTAACTGGAAATGTATCATCTTAGATGAATGAAAGACCTCATATGTATTCCCTGTCCTGACGCAGGATGGCCTTGGTTCTTACTTTACAGTTCCAGAACTCAGAACTCAGCAGTGACTTGAAAAGGGAGCCTAAAGTTTGGAAGGATGAAGAGGGCTTCATCAGCTGGACATATAAAGGGCCTTAGGTTCATAGGTAAGCAATTATCTCCCAATCTTGCACTTGCCTAAAGAACAGCCTAACTAGCTCCACAATTATTTATTGAGGATTCCTGATTTTCTTTACTGTATTTTTTATCTTTAAGGGTGACCTTGCCATTTATGGAAACCATGTGATCACCATGCAGTATAATGAAGTGATGAAAAGTACAGAAGATTGACTACCTCATACCTAAAATGTGACTTTTTTTTTAACAGCCTAGGAAGTTAAATAGGAAATAATATTTACATGGACTAGCATCTGGTTTATGTTAGCATTTCCATTATAAAACCTTTGGGAGGCTATTCAATACATCCATTAAATTTATTAAGGTATAAAGCAAGCAAAAGCTTTATAAAGCTTTGGTTGATAGTTTAAAAAAAAGGTTTTCCTATTCATATTACCTAAATTGGTTGATCAATATTTCTTTTATATTTTTTTTCATTCACCTGAGAAAAATGGTACTCTATTTTAAAGTTTACATGGAAATGAAATACATGGGGACAATATCACAAATCTGTATAATAACTTTGAGTGATGTACTACTTTTAGTTTCCCTTAATATCATATTGAGCTACTTCAAAATCTATTATACTGATAAGTTTGTTAAAAGTAAAGAAGAGAAAGAAGGTATATTGGGAAAGTATCTTGCCACCTGAAGTCTTTGCCCTAATTTCAGTGATTCTATATTTATGGTTAAAAAGAAACTTAGAGAACCATCTTAACCTCTCGTAGCCTTGATTCTTTCACGTATAAAATGAGGGCGATAATGGTACTTCAAAAAGCTAGCCATTATGATCTTTTACACATGTTTTTGATAGGAGGAAATGTGTAAAAGGTATAACTGAAAATTACTGAATTAAATGTTCTAGGTATTATGTTTTGTGTTTGAAAGCAGAAATTAGCAGAATATAGTCAATTTGGTTCATGTATATAATTGATACAAATATCGTTCTCTTCCCCAATTATGAGAAAAATAGAATACAGAAGTTTAGTATATAAGAAATAAACATATTCTTTTTAGTAACACATTTGTATTACTTTACTCCTGTAATTTTTCAAAGATACGTATTTCTACTAATGGGGACTTCTTAAATAATCCGGAACAATAAGGTCACCAAAATTTGAAAACAGCTTCTATTTGCCTGTTTGATCAATACTTACTATGAAACACCAAAGGATTTCATAGCTGCCATGACAACCATGGGTTTTCTGAATACAGCTTCTCCTACTAAGCATTTTATAGCTTTCAATCAGGTAGAAATAACCACTATATTATGGCCCAGTCAATATATTAGCATGGTCACAGAGATCTAAAAGGAATTAAGGCACAAGCTAGCATTTATGAAATGTGAGAGTTCTACACAATGATACTGTATTTTAAAAATAAGGTAAAACTGTACAGTATACAAAATTCATTTACAGACAAAAATAATAGTTTTGGTCTATAATCTGATATCCTTCATGAAAACTGGTAAAACCAGTAAGTATGAAAATACATAATCATTTCCTTGAAAGGATTTAAACAATTGCTAATAAACAAGGCTTAAAGCACATAAAGGGGCCAGGCATTGTAAACTATATCTATGTGACATAAATATTTTAAAAACTGAACTGCAAGCTTTTCAAATTGCATTGCAGAGATGAGCAACCTGTGGCATCTGGAGGCATTTTGAGTGGCTTTAGAGTGAGTGTTCAAATTATAGCACATAAAAATATTGAGGCACGTACTCAAGGTTGACTCAATTCTCTTGTCATCCTCATAAGAGAGAGGAACAACGTCTTTGTTGGGTACTTAAGCTGGGAGCTGGGCAGAGAGAAACTGAGAGAGAAAAAGCAATATTAAGAACAATAACAAAACTGTGTTGGGCTTTTGAGCCCAAGGTCACCACCCCTAAGACTTCTTTTCCAGATATTACTCTGATTCCTCAACTCTTCCAACCATTTCTTAGCTCTGCCTCTTGGATCATTACCATGGCAGGGAGGCGAGAGTGGTGAGGAAGGCCCATGCCCATTTCCAGGTCTCCCATTCTACTTGTGACAAGCACTAAACCACATCTAAAAGGAAACCAGGCATGATGCTTTGCAAATAGCATGGATTTTATCCAGAGGTGAGGAGGAAGGAGAGGGGCACTGTGTCATCTCTCTTCCGAGCCCGGTATGGGAAAGCCACTACCTGACCAAGTTGTTTTCAGAGTTGCTACAGTTTCCCTCCCTCACAAAGTGGTTGTGAAAATTAAAAAGCATATAAGGGAACGTTTGGCAACTATAAAATAGTCTACAAATAAAAGGAACTCTCCATTACAAGAAAAGTATGTTGCCAGTGAAAATTCTCAACAATTTCCTTTCAGGTGGTATTACCTCATCTATAAACCATGCAATAAAATTCTCCTTAGATAGCCACCAAAGGTGTAAATACATTGGTGGAATCAGTAGTCCTGAAATTATAAATGGTTGGTTAATAAAGATGGAAGTGTTCGGCCAATTCTTGAATATCTGTCCTAGATTAGTCAGGACAAAGAAGATTATGAAACACTTCATACATACATAAAATACATACATAAAAATTTTGATTTTTCAGAACCACAGTGAGCTCAGTTAGATTTATAAATAAAGGAAAGGAGGGGCACCTGGGTGGCTCAGTCAGTTAAGTGTTCGATTTCTGGTTTTGGCTCAGGTCATGATCTCATGGTTCATGAGATCGAGGAACTTGCCAGGCCCTGTGCTGACAGTGGGGACCCTGCTTGGGATTCTCTCTCTCTCTCTCTCTCTCTCTTTCTGCCCCTCCCTGTGCACTCTCTCTCAAAATAAGTAAACATTAAAAAAATAATAAAGGAGGGGATTATGCTTCATCTTTGGAGTAGTTTTTAGCAAAATCTGTTTCTTGCTGTGCTGATACTTTTTCAATTGAAGGAATGAAGAGGCATCTCTCCCCTGACCAGAAGATTTCCTATGCCTTAGTTTACCTGGAAGACCATCTTCTACCCTTGCCCTCAGTTAGTATGTGCCAAACATAGCAGCTGACCTCAGCCAGAGGTGTTACCCCTGCCCTGCATTTTCCACTAATCCCTTCTTTTAGGTCGACTTCCTTATGCTTGTGGGAGGAAACAAAATAGACCTTTGTATACAGGTGCTCTACTCTTATATAAATATAAATGCTGAGGCCTGGAGAATCAGATTTCTAGACTAAAACGATAAATTATTCAGTAACACAGCCATGTTTATTATATCTAGGTGGTTTTCATTGAGACACTTACCAGCCTAGATTAGCTTTACCTCTCTTCTTTCCGTATCATTTTTACCTCAGAGCTGAACACAACCTTGATGACTGAATTGGTGTTTCAGGCCATATAAAGGGCATCTTATCATATATGAGAATTTCATTCTGTTTTGGGGCTTTTTCTTCATTTATTTATAAAATCATAATTTATATCCTACCCATATACAACTACTTTCAAACAAATAAACCTGTCACAAATTAGATAGCTTATCTTTATGGTCTGTGTTTCAATATATAGTGAGTCAAGTTCATAGAGTCAGGCAGGAGTGGGTCTAAGTGAGTGTGGCTGCTGTGTGTGGATGTGTTTTCATGTGTTCGGGGACAATACTACCAGATTAAGTAATGCCAGAATGCAAAGATGTTAAAAATAATTTTCTATTTCTTTCACAAACCTCAACCTCTGGCCAATAAGGGAAAAATAGAATCAAATAAGATAATAAGTAAAGGAAAGTCACGAAGAGGCTAGCTATCCCCAAAGAAGAAATGACGAGTTCAGGTTCCACTACTTGTAATCAAGAAGTCCCCAAAGTATCATGCATAGTCACTAATCTATTCAGCAACTCACTTTAAAAATAAAAGGTAACTTGGTATTTCTGGGTGGCTCAGCTGGTTAAGCATTTGATTTTGGTTCAGGTCATGATCTCGTGGTTTGTGAGGGTTTTTTTTTTTTTTTTTTTTTTTTTTGGAAGCTCATTTATTTATTTTGAGAGAGAGAGAGAAAAAGCATGAGTGGGGGAGGGGCAGAGAGAGAGAATCTCAAGCAGGCTCCACCCTGCCAGCATGGAGCTGGATGTGGGCTCAAACTCATGAACCGAGAGATCATGATTTAACCGACTGAGCCACCCAAGTGCCCCCCAAAATACTCAAGGAAGACTGCACATGGGTTAATCCATATCAAGCTTTTATTTTAGAAAAAGGAGTGGTACCTGGCAGCTGACTTCGGCTCAGTTTATGTTCTAGCAGTCCATGGGTTCAAGCCCCGTGTCAGGCTCTGTGTGGACAGCTGAGAGCCTGGAAACTGCTTCAGATTCTGTCTCCCTCTCTCCACTCCCCCATCCCTACTCATGCTCTCTCTCTCTCTCTCTCTCTCATAAATAAACATTAAAAATATATATTTTAAAAAAAAAAGGTAATTCTTATTGTCAAAGACTGTCCATCACAGCCCTCTCCCCAACATGTACACTGTTTCTTTGTACTTGTAGCCACCCTGGTGTAAAAAAAAGGATCTAGGGAGGAAGAGAATACTCTGGCTTTCACATCCGATGTAGACTTTACTGACAGTGGGATGTACCCCAGGATTCCTGGGAGGAGGCAATGCCTCAATCCCTTCTCAGGGAAATAGAAATTCATCAAATTTTATGTAGTCTCCATGTCTTTCCATAAAATCTTTTCAACTACTTCCTGTTTCATCTCTATCCCACAGCCAGATGCAAGTGATGGGGGCTGGAAGTCATTAAGAAAGAGAGCTGTCTCCCTCACAGGGGTCTCACCAGGTAATATAGTAGCCCTTTGCTAGGCAGAGCACTGCTGCGCTGACCACATAGGATTTGCAATCCCTCTTCTGAACCATGATGCTGTTGATGGCATCTTGGTGTGAAGAAAAGCCCACCAGCCCTCATACTTCAGTAAAGATCAAGGCACAAGATTTAATAAAGCTGATATAGAAAAATGGGAACAGGCGAAGAAATTCAATACTATTTACCTCTTCTAATGCTCACTTCTGTAAAAAGCAATCATTTTTTGCTTGATTATTTTGAAACAGAATACATTTTGACATAGCCATTTTGAAACAGTCAATTTAATATAGCAGGAAAGAATGGCCTTGTTAAAGCATTAGATTTAGATCTTGTTTCTTGTTCCTCAATTGCCAAGGCCTTTTACTTCATACCTTATTCACAAAGGTCTATGATTAGATGTTACCTTTATAATAAGACAAAATATATATGCTAGGATTGCAATATATGTTAGTTTCTAAGGGAATGTCAATTTTGTTTCCCAAATTTTCAGTTTACAGAAGTTTCATAATATTATATGTAATAAGTATATGGAGAGATAGTGGTTAGAAGTGTAATAAAAAACTGGGTGTCCTAGGCCATTTGAAGTTAATAACAAGTGATCCCACTGTTTTAAATTCCACTTTTCCATGGGTCTTCAAGTTTATGGGAAAAAAAATCAGAGAATTTAATATAAAGCAATCATGGATACAGGTGAGTCCTGATAGAATGAGCATGGCTTATGATAACAATTGGTGAATGTTGTCACATGTGCAAGGTTAAGTATTGACTCCCAGATGTAGGCAGTTTGTGCCAGACTGGGCCTCATTCCCACCTCTAACCCTCTCCTTAAACTTCTGTCCAGCCCTAACACCTGCTCTCTGCACAGAGCCCACCCCAACCCTCATCCTTATTTTAGGGTAAGGTTAGTTCAGGGATAGGGTGAGGCTGATATGATAATAATAAAGGCTGAAAGCTTAATAGAGCCTTTTTTAAGCCATGTCAAAAACAACCTTGCATCAAAATTGCACATCAAAGTGGCATGTCAGAAAGCTTCTAGCATCAAAATGCTTTTGTCAAAGAAGTTGCATAGGTCAAAAGAGCCCTATCAAAATGTCATGTACACATCTAACTCTTCATAGCCCAGTCACAAAAGAAGACCAAGACATCCTAAGATTAATGAGAATTCAAGATGTCACTAAAAAGCCCAAGAGAAGAATTGATTGGGGATATTATGGAGGGTGGGGGAGAGGGTAGAAAAGTAAAACAAACAAACAAACAAACAGGTAAGCTAAATAAGTTAAACAATCCTTCAATCCTTTTTGTTCTTTTACCCTTAAGCTGCTGAAGGACTCACCTCAAAAGTATTTAGATATTCTTTTCATCAAAACTTAAGTTTAAGCTCTCACACAGATTAGCATTAGCCACTTGACACAATAGTAAGGTTTTTTTCCAACCATCTTAAAATATGGCTTCCCACCAACGTGGCAATTCAAATACATATGAAGCATAGAAATAAAGTGCTTAGGAAGGATGAAATGTAATACAATTTTCTGTAAAAGCCAAATCCCATTTTAAGAAAATCTTAATGGTCATGGGGATAATTTATTTTTTTCAATAATAATATATTTTGTAAGTGGTTCAGTTTGAAGTAAGGATAACCAAGGGCATCATTTTCCTGTCAGAAACAAGATCTATTAGAACAGCTAACAGACCTTTTTCATTTATAATTTCTTTATCTCATAAAAGAAGAAAATTCTGACTTTGGCCTTGGGTTTTAATTTTAGGGTTTTTTTTTTGTTTTATTTTGTTTTTTAAATTTTAACCTCCCCTAGATGCCACATTACATATATTATTTGAAGACTGAAACATTGTTCTAAGAAGTAAGGTATTTTATATGACTTTGGGGGAGGAGCCCCTGACCTTTCAGTGTAGTCACCAGCAAGAGATAAGGAGGGGCTGGATTCCTTGCATGAGGAACATTTTGCAAAGACTCTACTGATATATTTAACATCAACATGGGGCTTCTTTGTCAATATGTGCATAAGCCCCTACCTGTGCATAAGGTACTTTATCTGACTTTTTTTCATAATGGGACAGTTTTCTGTCTCTAAAAATTCCATTCCAGATTACAGTATGATTAAGCTCAATGGTCTCCTTCCCTCAAGGGTATCTAAGATTCTTTCTTACTCTTATCATAGCTAAGAATAATACAGTCCCCAAAATAGGACAGTTATTACCGTAACCATTATATTTTTGGAGATTTTATATTCCTTATTTTTTTTCTCATTTCCCAATTTCTTCTTTTTCTGTTGTTATCCATATTTAGTGTTGATCCAAGTTAATCCTACACTGACAGCTTATGTGCAAGTTTGCAGATAAAGGAATGCTATGCTCCTATTCGTCTGGAAGTGGTTGCACATATTTGGACCTGCTCCCTAATCTCACCATTTTCTCTACTCTGACAACTTAAGTTAGGACTCATCTCTAGCTGTATTGTATGTGGTGAGTAGTGGATCTCTAATACAACTTCTAAACTTCAATACAGTTTCACTAATCAAGAACATTGCTATTAAAGCTGTGAAAATCTACACACTGACCATTATGGTTTAAGGAAATCCGGCCAATTCAAGATCAGATGGCTTAGCTGGACATCCACCATTATGTGGGTGGGGGGAACAAATAGATAATTATTTGTGTTCATCTTTCAAATCCCTGAGATAAACAATGCTTTTGCAAGAAAATTAAACTGCTACTTTATTCAGACCTGGATTATAGGGAGCACAAGAAATAAAGAATAATAATGTCATCATTTTTAACCTGTTTCCCAAAGCTAGTTATAAACTCAACATCATTTTAAAAGTCTTTTGCCTTTCATTGGCTTTTATTTTGTTTCTGTTTTCTGTCACAACTTTTCGTTCACACGACGAAAGCTATGGAAGAAGGATGAAATGTACTTTGACAAAACAGGTGCTAAAAATATAAATAAAGAATATGTGACAGCTCTGTAGCTACTGGGGGAAGAGAGATGAGAAAATTCCCCCCTTTCCTCTGCGTTTCCTGAGAATATACAGAAATGAAGAAATAACACACCTTATACATAGGTCTCAAATGAGATATTCACTGTTTAACAAAATTACAGTAAAAAATGATATGATATACATTTTTATGAAAAAATGAATCCTAGTTTTTTCTTCAAAATATTTGAGTATAGGGGGACATAGGTGGCTCAGTCAGTTAAGCATCCAACTCTTGATTTCGGCTGAGGTCATAATCTCACTGATCATGAGATCAAGAGATTGTGCCCCAAGTGGGGCTCTGGGCTGACAGTGCAGAACCTGCTTCAGATTCTCTTTCTCCCTCTTTCTGCCCCTTGCCCACTCAGGTACACACTTGCATTCACACATGCTTTCTCTCTTTCAAAATAAATAAATAAACAGTAAAAAAATTTTAATACAAAGGGCCACTAAAAAGCTTGAAAAGTTTACATATCTGAATTGTGTCTTAACTGAAGTTGAGAAAGCCATGACTAAACCTAAAGAAAAATAAAACACAGTGAAATGTAGCTCAATATGCCTTGCAAACGCACATGCACAACCCCCCATATAGTCACATACCTATATGCGTACACACTCATACACAAACACATGCACACATCCACCTCACACATATACCTCCAAAGAGCTTCACAAACGTGTAGCAGAAAACATTTACACAAAAATAAAGATGGCTAACACAGGGCTGTAATTACGTCATGGTGAGTTAATTACTTTGGGGGAACATTTTTTTCCTGTTTCATATAAAAGCATATTTTATTTACACTTATTATTTCAAGAATATTTAAATTATTTTCCTAATCAAGTTAGAGGTGCTAATATTAAACTTATATTTGGCTCTTTTCACATCACCTAGTTCAATTTTCTCCTTATTTTATAAATGGAGAAAGTAGAGTCTAGAAAAAGTGAGTGGATTTTAGACGCTCAATGGTAGAAACAGGACAGGAATCTTGGACTGATCATCTTTAGTCTTATGCTTCTAAATATTGCTACCTCAGTCCCTTCCTCCAGTTTTCACATATTTCAGTAAAAATATGATCTTTCCTTCTTTAGAAATTTAGAGCTTAATTAATTAGTTACTATAGTTTGTGCAGAGGGCAGCAGGTATATCAGGTCCCTCCCCTAACTCCATTTTTTTAAGTTTATTTATTTTAAGAGAGAGAGAGAGAGAGAGCACAAGGGAGCACTAGCAGGGAGCACTAGCACAAGGGAGCAGAAGGAGACACAGAAGCCCAAGCAGGCTCCACAATGCCAGTGCAGAGCCCAACGCAGGGCTCAAACCTACAAACCATGAGATCATGACCTGAACTGAAGTCAAGAGCCTGATGTTCAACCGACTATGCCACACAGGCACCTCTCCTCCAGCTCCATTTTATCATTTCATCATTTTCTTTAATACGTGGGCTTTAATTTACTGGAACTTAAGATATAGCAGGAGATCTTTTGTAGCCTTCCTCCTAATCTGTTTTCAATTATGCTCCTGAAGTTCGTTTTTTAGTGATTACACAGATACTTGATTGATCTAGGACATGAAACTTTTTAAAGATCATCATTGACTACTGTAGAGAGGGGGTTGGGGATGCACAAAGTAGGTGAAGGGGATTGAGAGGTAAAAAGTTCTAGGTATAAAATAAATCATGGGATGAAAATACAGCATAGGGAATATAGTCAATGATACTGTAATAATGTATGGTGACAGATGGTGACTACACTTATAGAACCATTGTGTTATATACCTAAAACTAATATAACATTGTATGCCAAGTATACTTCAATTAAACAAAAAGATCATTATTGGCTACTGTATAAAGTCTAAATCTCCATTACTAAAAGCTTACTGCAATCTGACCTCAGACAAATATACTACTTAATTTTTATGCACACAGCTTAGCCAAAATTATCTCTTTTTCACTTTCCTTTTTGTACGCCTTGTATACTTTCTTACCTATGACTTTGAATTGAATGGCTTCCACTAACTGGAATTGTAATCACAATTGTTTGAATGCTTACTGAGTACCACAGTGTTAGGAACTTTACATGCATTAACTCATTTAATTTTCACAATAGGTTCAATAGATAGTATTGAACTATTATTATATTACTGAACCCACTCTATAAATGAGAAGACAGAGGCTCAGAGTTTAGTAATCTACTTATGATTACACAGTTAATAGTTGATTAAACCAGGCTTCAACACAGGGCTGTCTCCTCAGGCCACATGCTTTTCTGCAGTCCTGCCTCGTGATCCATGTACACTGAAGCCCTGAACACACATGTGAGGTGATAAGGCAGGTCTCCCTTAACTATTTAACTTCTGACTTTGTCAAGCTTCTATCAACCATCCTGCTAACTCTGTGTATGTTGACTATTTCATTTCATCATATGACAGTGTCATTTCACATTCTCACCAACTTAAAATTTTTTTTAAATTTTTCTTTACTTTTTTTCATTTTAGAGAAAGAGCAAAACATGAGCAGGGAAAGGGGCAAAGGGAGAGATAGAGAATTTAAGCAGGAACCACACTTAGCATGGAGCCCGGCATGGGGCTCAATTCCATGACCCAAGGATCATAGTCTGAGCTGAAAGAAATAAAAAATTGACCGCTCAACTGACCTATCTACTCAGGTGCCCCATCACCCAACTATTTTAATATAAACAATTTATCCTGCTCAGATTGTAATCTTGCTAAAGAATTTCTGATTTCTTTTTGAATAGTATCTGGCATCTTATGTTTTCCCCAACATAATAACTCTACATATAACATGAGTTCCCATCAAATATAGCCTGAGGGAAATGATTTAAAAAGTATAAATTACTGTGATTTTAAAAGAAATAATTAAGAGTCATAACCACTTTGGCCCCTGCTCTCCATATTCATAAATCATGTAATAATGTAATAAAATATAATATATTTTGTTAGGATGAAATAGTAATTATGAGGTTATTACTTACTAAGTAAACACTATATGACAAACACTTATGAGATTAGATTCTTAGAACCACCTACAAGCAATTATGCTCATTTTGCAACAAGGGGAAATCAGAGATCAGAAAGCATAGGCGAGATACTTCAGTCTTTGGAAGTGAGTGAGAAAACAAGGATTCAAACTCATAACCATTGGCTGTAAAGCCTAGACTCTTTTTGCTATAACATCTAAAGAGATAGCATATGTTAATTAGCTTTGTTTCTTGCAACCAGTAATGAAGCATTCCTTGATTCTGAAGCATAATCAATTAGAGAAAATATGATTGAATTAATACTTTTCTTCAGGGGGAAAAATATAAACTGTACATGTATACCTGATTTTTTAAGATAAGTATTGATTTTTAAATTGTCAGAATGAAAAGAAAAATGATTTTTTAAATAATTGAGGCAATAAATAGAGCGTCAATGAAATGATCTTCTTGAGGAACAGGACTTTGTTTTATTCACCTTTGAATTCTAGTCATTTTTCTTTGGTCCTCATACACAGAGACTTCAGAGTGAAAAAATACATGAATCGAAATAGGTCTACACTTTTTCTAGCACTGACACTGAAACAATCCTATGCTTATCGCTCAAATAAACACATGTGATCTATATCCTGATGCTTCTGCAGTCCTTGTAACCATGGTGAACTGTGCTAAATCCCTCTGGTGCCCCAATTTATCAGCATAGACTATTTACATAACACATACTATAAATGTGGATTAGTCAGCCTGAACTCTAATGTGTTATCTAAATAATTTCACTTCTGATTTCTGGGTGACATCAGCTATTTCTACAGAAATGTATATAACATAAATTGGATCAAAGTTATTTTGAATTTTTCACTGTAACTTGTTGACTCAAAATTAATATAGTTGGTACTGTTAAAGATATAATGTATATACAATATTGATCAGAAGGAGAACTTATCACTGTGAGGAAAAAGAAATCAATGTTAATTAGCAGAAAAAGCAAATATGAAACAATATTTGAAATCAAGAGTGTGTGTAAAGGTTACTAAGTTTTTGTAAATAAACAGACAAAATAACAATGCAAGACCTGCAGTGATTATGCATTATTAGTGGGATCAGAATGTAAGAGGGGGTTTTTGTAAGCATTATTTATATTCTAGATAATGTGATGTTGCCACTTCTGGTTGCCATAGCAATAGAGTTCCTACTATATAGTTATATTATTATAAGGAAAATCACATGCAAATTTAATAAATAGTATTTAGAGATAGAACTATCTGCTGTCTAGTCCTATCATGGGAAAAATCTGGAGAGAAATCTGACATGGATCATGCCAGGAAAAGAGTATGAGAGCATCAATCTGAAATATTTATCAAAGATTAGGAGGCTAGGTTCAGTTTATATGCTAGAGTCTCTCCTATGACACAATTTCTTTCTCCTACTCACAGTAGTCAAGGTCACCGTACATTATTAATTATGTAGCTGCAGATCCATCGTGTGTAATCAATTCTATCCACTGACACCAATGCTTAGAAGGGAACACAGACTAGTAATCACAGAAATACAATGTCCTTATGATCTGTGCCAATGGGTGTGTAATCAGAGCAAAAGTATCAGATGCTTACTAAAATTACTGTCCTGCTCCTAATTATCACCCAGGAGAATTGTGTGTACCAGAAGGAATGGTGGGTTGGGAAAGTAGGAACCAATGGGTTTTGAGAGTTTGCACAAAAGTAAGACATTTTGAACAAAACTACCATTTATATGCTACCCGCATTTAATGCTTCAATATATTTGGAGATACTCTGATCATGGTAGTTTTTCTGTTTTAGGTGTTGGATTATACATCTCAAGGTATAACATACTCTTCTGAATTAAGATATCCAACTCATTCATATTCATTAAGTGTAACACGGTAACTAAGAGCACTATAAGTCAGATATTTCAAGATTATCATCAACTGCAGTAGAGAAGTGCTATGTATCTTTCACACAAGTGAATAAGCACAGGTTTGGAACTCAGATAAATCTCCCTGGAATCTTTGCTTTAGTCTTTATTCACTTTTTTTTATTCACACAAAGTGTCATCATTATCTTATTCACTGCCAATTTTAATTTAAACATTATAAATATTATGATGCTTTACATTTGAAAGCATTGTTTCCAGAGTATGGGATTCTTGCCAGCATTCCTAACCAACATGTGGTACATTTTTCTATTCTCTTCTGAGCGGATGTATAGAAGTTAGGAGAGGAAGAATAGGAGGCACGTTTAATTGGGTCCCAGAGTCAACAGTATTTTCACATCCATTTTTATAAAGGAGCTAAATAAAGCCCCTGACCAAGAACGTGTGTGTGTGTGTGTGTGTGTGTGTGTGTGTGTGTGTGTGTGTGGTGTATAGTAAAGAAACTGAGAACTTACTGACTGTCACAATACCTTAATAGACCCTGGTGTATGTGAAGATTTCATTCTGAGAAGCAACACATTAAATCGTAGGTACTGCCATGTTAATAGTTCCTTGTCCCCAGGGTGCAACAAGAAAGACAATCCCAAATATAGTTGTACAATCACATGGCAGTACGCAGTTTCAAAGTGCTCATCAAGGGATTCACAATGCTTACAATATTCTTCTACTTACTGTAAAAGTAAAACACAAAAATAAATAAGTAAATACTTATGGAAAATTCTGAGGAACCTCAGAAAAAAGATCCATAGATGAAGAAAGATTGTAAAGCCCCGGTAAGCTTTCATTTTCCTGCCTCAGATCAGTCTATACTTTTACTTAAATTTAGTAAGTTAGAACCAGCGTTAAAACCAAGTTACAGAATCCAGAGCCTCCCTTCCCCAAGAATATTATCAATAATAACAAGATCCAAAATATGGCAGAGACATTTGCACCTAATCATAGTATTCCTATTGAAATTATTTTTTTTTGAGAGAGAGAGAGAGAGAAAGAGAGAGAGAGAGAAAGGGAGGTTGTATCAATGATAAAAAATTCTTTTATAAAAAAATTTTAATATTCATTTTTGAGAGACAGAGAGGCAGAGCATGAGCAGGGGAGGGGCAGAGAGAGAGGGAGACACAGAATCTGAGGCAGGGTCCAGGCTCTGAGCTGTCAGCACAGAGTCTGTCGCAGGGCTTAAACTCACCAACCACAAGATCATGACCTGAGCCAAAGGTTAGATGCTTAACCAACTGAGCCACCCAGGCACCCCCAAAAAAGAATGTCCTTAAAAGTAGCCAGTATTCTATCAAGTGTAGCAGCAGGTATAATTATTTGTGTTTGTGACTGTAAGATACTTGGCTTACCTTTGAATTTTATTATTTAATCACATCTGCATGTAGGATAAAAATTCACATTCATTTTGAGATATCTACAACATTTACTGCCTCTTAGCTAATCTTTGTTTCAAATAGCTCATTAAAATTATGTTTATGTTGGAGGGAATAAAATTGTAAGTCAGAGGACAATACTGATTTATCCTAGTCATGTATTTACGCAGCCAATGTATCCCACCAAAAATGCTCATTGGTATGTTTTTACCAATCCCCTAAATCCCCTAAGGATGGAAAAATTATAAAATCAGTATAAAAATTATTTTTTAAGAATTATAAACACAGCAATGGACCTACCCAGTACAGTCTGCCCTACCCACCAACCTCCAAGAGCTGTTTTCTAGGTTGCTTCAGAACTCAAAAATGGAAAGGATAGCAGAAATTCACAATCCAATCTCCCACAGTTGCTTTTTTGTTCTTTTTAATCAAATTTCTTCAGACTCTGATAGACCCACTGTGACCTTACCACTAAAATGAGTACGTCTTACTCCTTTCTTTCCCCATTCACTTCTAAAGTCTTCCACTGCTGTAATTCTGACAGCCTGTAGGGGTTCACAATAGTTCTTTTTCTAACTTGGATAACCATCTTGTCTTCCCTGAATCACTTTTATTTGTCAACTGTAAGATGAACATTCTCTCTATTATCATTTGATTTTAAAGCTCTTGTGTTCACCACATGTCCCAAACAAAAATCTAAGAGTTTCGTTGCTTAGCAATATATACTTTATAAAATGTATTTAAATAACAGGTCTTTCAATGCTGATAAAAAAGTTATGCTCAATTCTTTCAATATGCCATACTTAACCATGTAAACTCATCTTAACACATCACTCATTTGCTATGTTTCTTAACACATCACATTCATGGGAATATGAATATATGTGTGTACTTGCATGTGTGAAGTGCATAAATGTATATGTGTACGTATGCATATGTGTAACATATATGTAGTGTGTCCGATTTTAAAGCATTTTCTGTGTGTATATTTATATTTATATTTATATATATTTTTTGCCAGGGGAGAGGGGCAGAGGGAGAGAGAATCTCAAACAGGCTCCACATAGCGGGGCCTGATCCCACAACCCTGGGATAACTTGAACTGAAATCAAGAGTCAGATGCTCAACTAGCTGAGCCACCCAAGTGCCCCTGATTTTAAAGCACTTTGATACCAATGTGGCATCATCATCATTATTATTTCTATATTACAGATAAGGAAACTGATACTCAAAGGAAACTCGTCCGGGGTTACAAAAGTTGTAAATGACAGAGATTGAGACTCATTTGGAATGACTCCAAATCTGACACTTTTTTTCCTACAATATTTTTGTCTCTTATACACAATCCCATAAGAATTTCTTTAGATTTTCCCATCTCAATGTTGGTTTTCACATCCATCTTATCATACTATTTTCTAATACTGGGGCTCTAGTCCAAGAACTAATTACCTCATTTCTTCAATAATCGTCTTTTAAGGTTAATTGACTCCACTTCACTTCTGTGTTTTATATAGCTGCCAGTTGAAATTGTTTTAATGTCCTTGCTTGCTAATTCCAACAGCTGTGACAGTTTTGGGTGCATTCCAATTGATTGATTCTTCTTCTCACTATGGGTCATGTTTTCCTGCTTCTTTGTATGCCTGACAAGCTTTGACTAGATAACAGAAAACATGAACTTTGCATTTGTAGGTGCCGAATATTTTTGTATTCTTAAAAACATTCTTCAGCTTTGTTCTAGGGTGTAGTTAAGTTGCTTAAAGATAGTTTGACCCTCTCGGGTCTTGCTTTTATGAGATGTTAGGAGGGTTTCATGCAGTCCACAGTCTAGACCTAATTAATCCCTCTCTAATTGCCTCAAATGGTTCTTTCCCCCACCCTTGGGCATTAGTCAGACTGGAAACTTTCATAGTTCATAGGGCATTCGGTAGAGTTCTCAAAAGGCAGTTTCTCATATTGGGGAATAGCTGTAGACTAAGTGTTGTTCTGATCAAGCCATTCTTCCATTAGTCAGTGTAAAAAAGGTTTACATTTCTCTATTTCATATTGATTCAGTGATTAACCCTAAATTTTATATGTCTTACTTTCTCTAAGCTCATTTCCTTATTCCTCATCAAACTTTAGTTTTCTGATCTGTAAAACAAACAAAATAATAATACTCATCCACACAGGGTCATTAAGGAAAAAAATGAGACAATGCATGTGAAGTTTTTAGCTCTTTCCTGACATAGAGCACTCAATAGATTTTAACCATTTTGATTATTACTGCATGCAGGTGAAATTCCTGTGTGATTTTAAGGTTAAGTAGAATCTGATTTTGCACCATCTTCCCCATCTGATTTATTAGTTTTGGTCTCACAAACAAATTCTCTAGTTTCAATTCTTTAGTTTCATTCTGTTCACGATTCATAATCATCTCCATGACTTCCAAGCTCTGCCTCATTTCTCCCATTATTACTGGACCTTGAAAGTTCTTTCTTCTCATAATTTCCATCCACTTAGATCCTTCAGTCCCTTTGTATCCAACCCAAGTCATTATCTCCAAACTCTCTCTGATATCTCTAACCCTCATTGATCCCACCTCTTCTGAATTCGTACAACACATAGTCCATGTGACATAATTTAGCAATTAATTTCAGTTTTTTTCACCACTGATTTTTCACCAAATAGACATACTTTCGTGGTGCTTTTTTTAAATTTAGGAACCTTTTTTCTTCCCTCACAACTATCATTCTGCTTCTCACCATTAACTGATTAACAATACTGAGTAATTTATTCACTAACATTTTTAATGTAGAATGGTTTTATTATTATTTTGAGCTTTCTACACTTTTCTAAACAAATGGGAAATTTACATTTAAGAAAAAGTTGTTTAGATTTGCAAAGCAGACATTTCATATTGCATACTTTATTGTCAAAAGTATAAAATTATTTTATATCAGGTTTAATATCATACGCATATTATATGGCCCACTTATACTTAATATAGCTTCACATTATTCATATATTTTGTATTTGTGAATTAGCCTCTTCATTAAAACTTATTTGTGACCTCCAAATCCATAGTTATGGCATTTTCAGTCTTTCATGAACATACACAGAATTGGAAATAATTTGAGTTACCCAACACACACATTTCCAACTGAGGTCAAACAAGGAGATATTTGCAACAACACGGATGGACCTTGAGGACATTATACTAAGTGAAATAAGTCAAACAGAAAAAAATAAATAACATGATCTTACTTATATGTGGTATCTAAAAACAAGACAAACAAAAACAAACAAACAAACAAACAAGTTACTGAGAATAGTTTGGTTGTTTTATCCAAGGCAGGGTAGCAGGGAGGGTGGTGGGTAGATAAAATGGGTGAAGAAGTAAAATAAGTCAGTCAGAGAAAGACAAATACTATATGATTACTCTTATATGTGGAATTTAGGAAAGAAAACAAACACATAAAGGGAAAAGAGAGAGAAAAATCAAGAAACAAACTCCTAACTATGGAAAACAAACTGATGGTTACCAGAGGGGACATGGAGGGGTGGGTGAAAAAGGTGGAGAATAAGTAGTGCACCTATCGTGATGAGCACTGGGTGATATATGGAATTGTCAAATCACCATATTGTACACCAGAAACTAATATAACACTATATGTTAACTAGAATTAAAATAAAAACTTGGAAAATAATACAACAAAACAAACAAAAAAGAAAGTAAAAAACCAAAACAAAACAAGGAGACAGCTTCTTGGTTCAGCTCTCAGACTGTAAACAGGTGTCTTATTCAGTCTATTCAGTGTTATGTTTTTTGCATTTTTGTGCTTTCTGTTGATTTCTCTGTTTAACCTGGCCCCTAAGCATAGTGCTAAAGTGCTGTCCAGTGTTTCTAAGCATGAGAAAACTATGATGTGCCCTATGCATGTTAGATAAACTTTCAAAATGTTTTTAACATTTATTCATTTTTTGAGAGACAGAGAGAGACAGAATACAAGCAGGAGAGGGGCAGAGATAGGGGAAGACACAGAATACAAAGCAGGCTCCAGGCTCTAAGCTGTCAGCACAGAGCCCAACACAGGGCTCAAACTCACAAACTGCAAGATCATGACCTGAGCCAGAGCTGGACACTCAACCGAGCCACCCAGGTGCCCCTAGATAAGTTTCTTCAAATATGAGTTAAATGTTGTCATCCCTGAGTTCAATATTAAAGAATCAACTATATATATGGAATAAAATATTTTAAAAAGAAGCACATAAAATAAGTAGTGTATTGATCAGTTGATGAAAATGTAACCAGATGCTCGCAGGAACGTAACCCTGTATTTCTTCTAGGAGCAATGGTTTAGTATTAGCTAATTCAGTGTTTGTAGTGACTGTATAGACAAATCTGCTGTGAAAAATGAGAACTGACCATAGCTAGTGTCTTATCTTTACATTATTAATGAGATGACTAACAAAAATAAAAATAATAAAATAATTTGATATACAAGTGATTATATAAATCGCTCTATTTGAAATGTGTGGATAACTTAGAAACTTCTTTTGAAATGCTGAATATTTATCTTTTTTCAAATATTAATTAATTCTTGCCTTCACTCTATATCTGGGCCTTTAAAAGTGTCACATGGCTTATTATATCTGCCATATGACTTATAACTTGAGCTGAATAAAATTAAAGAGAAGGAAATTGCATCTTGGGGTTTTTTGACAATAACCTGGAATGATATTTCACACTGTCTACTGCATAAAGGATTAATATTCTCTAGAAATAAGATAAAAAACACACTCAAAAAAATTTAAGGATAAAGAAACCAAATGAATAACTATTTTTCAAATGAAAGAAACCTCTAATCCCATTGATATATATGTGTTTATTCTACATTATTTCAAATGATCCAGATGAAGAGAGGCTATGATATATTTTCCAGTAGTTTCATATCAATACTTACATCATTTTCTTTTAAATAATAGATTACAGTTACAAAAAGAGCCTCATATTTACAAATCTCAATATGGATATCATTTTAGAAAAGCATTTGGAGTTTTTACTTATCTGGCATAGACACATTCAACCTACTTATGAGTGTGTCTGTGTGATGTAAATTACATAAGGTATATAAATATAAATTATTGTATACACTACCTGGTAAATTCATTCAATTAAAAATATTTACTGAGACCTAGATTGAGAGTGAAAGATGTAAAGATTTATTAGTTATGGCCTAAGTCTCCAAGGAGCTGACTGTAAAAGAAAAAATAATGACAAGCAAATAATCATAATAGAAGATGATACTTTTATGACAAGGACATTATGGAAACACAGAGAAGTTTCTAAGCCAACCTGGGAAATGGGTACACTTAAAGTGGAGTATCAGCTTTATTCATTGTCACAAAAACACTGGTAACAACCAATATATCTTGTAATAAGTGAATGGATAATAAATATGGTGGGTACATAACAATGAATTTGTTTTCAAAATCAGACAAATACAATACAAAAGTATAAATGTTAATATATGCAAAAGTAAGACAAAAATATTTAAGAATTTGGGAGATCCAAGGAAGGAATGCAAACTGTAACAAGAGAATCAAATATATTTCTAATTTATGAAACCACTTCAATGAAAGAAATGGAAGGAAAAGGTGCTGACCTAAGTAACTGGAAACATGTAGAATCTCTAAGAGTAATGGCAAAGAAACTTCACATAGCCGTGCTCTAATTGATTAAGTTTTCCCATGGGGATATGGGGAAGAATTCAGATTCAGCTACACACATATATTGCAAGTAAAGAATTAAGTAAATGTAAGGCAGATGGTGGGAGCTAGGTATCTCATAGTCTGAGCGAAATTTATAAATATGCAAGGGAGGAGGTTAGGATGAACCATATATTAATGGATTAGAATTGGAGACATTAATATGAACTCATGCTTAGTTTAATAGAGTTAAAGAGGGCTGCATATAAAAATATTTATAAATATATGTATATACATGGGTTAGCATACACACACGTTTCCATGCTATGACAGCTGAGAAGACCTGGTACCCCTGTAGGAGCACAACCAGAGCCCAGAACTCTGGTTCCTAATACCTTTCTCCAGAAAAAAGAAACCAGTGTCCTGGAATAAATGACTGATTCTAAGGAATATATTTTCTTGGTGCAGGAAATATACAATAAGAGGTTGTAGAATCTTAGGGAGCTTGAAAGTGAAAAGCTTCTCAATAAGAAGAAAAAAACTGATGGGGGAGGGTATGTCAAAGGGGCACAGGAGCCAAATGAAAGAGCTCCCAATGGCCAAAGATGGAACAATTTGGATAGGAAATTAATAAAATAAATAAAGGAATAGGGGATTATAGCCCAAAGTACAATACAAATATACATGAACCCATACTGACATAGGCAAATGATTGGGGGAAAAAATGAGGGAGAAGAGATAAATCTCCTTTGTCTAATAATTCCAAATAATGTATGTACTCTATCTATAAGGAGAGGGAGCCTAAATCTCCAATCTGTGGGTGTGAGCTGAGCATAGGGATTTCTTTCCAGAGTTCAGTTAAAAAAAAAAAAAAAGGCAGGGGGCTGGGGTGGGCACAGAATAATCTTATTGTGGAGAAACCTGACAGTCACAACCTCAGCCAGTCACAACCTCAGCCAGTCAATATTAGCCAAGATTAATCATGTTGATTGTATATTCTCATGCTGTGGTGTGATAGAAATGGCACTTTACCTCAGTGATCTTCCTTGCAAATACTCACAACCCTCCCCTCTACTTGTGAGATAACTTCCTGTAGAGGGATGTCCTATAAAAGACTTGACCAGTACCCCTCAAAACCATCAAGGTCATCAAGAACAAGGAAAATCTGAGAAACTGTCACAGCTAACTGGAGCTTAAGGAGACATGGCAAGTAAGCGAATGTGGTATCTGTGCAGAGACAAAAATGAACACTGTAAACCACAATAATGACCAAACATCCTCCTTTCCTAACATAAGTGGCTGTTGCTTCTTAACTAATCACAGCATTAGTCCCTATCCTTTACCTCTATCTCCTGGATTTGAAAAAAAAAAGGCATTAATATGCCCAATCCTATATTTAGCCTACTTCCTGCCAGCACCCAAAGTAGACCAAACTTCCTGCATTCTCAAACTTCCTTCAAATTATAAAACATAACCCAAATCTTTAACCAGTCTCTTCTTAAACTTTCTTACTGAGATGACCTATCATTTACCCATGGTGTGTAGTGTTCCTCACTGTAGTGCTAAGAAACCCAATTTTTGTTTGACGACAGCTATGTTCCTGAAGGTCTTTGCCTGGTGGCCATTGATCAGACAAGGGCCAGGACCAGGTAAGAACACAGGCTGTGTTAAACAGCTTGGACTTAATCCTGTAAGCAGTGGGAAGACTGACTGAAAGACTTTTATACATGGAATAATATGCTTTAAACTGTATTTAAATTGAGATGATTAATATGTAAACAAAGATCTTGAGGGATCAAAGAGTGTAGTTTAGGGACTGCTCCAGTACCACCTGAATCTGAGGACAAGGAAAGAACTGAAGGGAAAGTGATGGATCTGAGAGACATTTACTGGGCCAAATCTGTCTGTAGTAATTGTAATGAGCATAGAGTGAGAATAAACCCTCAATCAAGGATATTGATTACTGGTTGACCACATTATCATCTTACACTGATTGACTCCCTAGAGGTATCCACACTGCAGACCTGTACAGGAAAGGCAGCATGAGAACAGAATGGATAAGGGACTCACAATTAATTATTTGGATTAAAATACAAAGCAGATGTTGTTTCCACATTTAAAATTCTACCACGGTAATACAATACCAGTGTTCTTAGATTAGAGGCATTTTGAATTCAAGGAATGTAAAGTGTTCAGTATGGCTTGATAAAAAGTGACCAAAAAAAAAAAAAAAAACCAACCAAGAATGTATATTTGACTTTTTGCCAAGGAGAAAGACCAAGAGTTGACAGTTTCCCTGGAAGAATGGAATTCAGTCCTAAACAAACAAAGATTTCCCCTGATGAAGACAAAGATGTCCTCAGAATATTATTAGTTACACCTGACTGAAAATTTCAGAAGGGCAGGGAGTATCTGTCATGTATATTATTTTATTCTTAGCACCCATTCATCATACCTCCTGGTAAATAATAGGTGCTCAGTAATTACTTAGTTAATTAATAGAGAATGTAGCCCAGGGGTGCTTGGTTAAGTGCTTGACCCCTGATTTAGGCTCAGGTCATGATCTCATGGTGGTGAGATGGAGCTTGGCATTGGGCTCTGAGCTGGTGGCACAGAGCCTGTTTGGGATTTTCTCTCTCCCTCTCTTTCTCTGCCCCTCTTCTGTGCACATGCTCACTCTCTCTTTAATAAATAAATATTTTAAAAAATAGGAAATACAGCCCTAAAACAGAGCCCCAAAACACCAATGTCAGGTTGTGGAAAGAGTTATTTGCAGATCTAAGATATTTGCAGATCTAAAATACAAAAGCCAAAGAGAGGCTGTAGCAGCAGAGGAATCAGGTTGAAGTAGCACAACAATTTATGCCAAAAGGGAATGTTCTCATTGGGAGTTCTAAGGTAAAACAGATGCAAAGCATCAATTGCTCAGAAAAGAGGAAGGATATCTGTGTCTATGAATTTTTGGTGACGATAATAAAGTCATCATATTGTACTAGGACACTGGATGTTGAGTGAGCTGTAATTGGTTCCCCATCCAAGATGGGGGTGGCTAGAAAGATGAATCACCAGCAGCTGGGATGCTTTCACACTGTCATTCTATCCCTAATCTAGATTCTCGCAAATCCCATGAGATTATTTGAAAACAGAATGGAGAAGTATGAGAGAGCCCTTTGCAAAACCATTGGAAAAGTGGAGAGTGGAGAAAAAGGGAAAGCAGTGACAGCCAAAGTTAACAACGTCTTACTAGAAAAATAATAGCTAAGCCTCAGTGAAAATGGAGTGATGATGAAAATCAAACCCAAGCAGTTTTATGTAAGTATCCATCTGTATCCAATTTAACTGGTTAATACATTCATTTTTCATTTATCACTAATGTAAATAACCTCCAATAACTTTAAGAGTAA
This sequence comes from Cryptoprocta ferox, assembly GCA_028646485.1. Lineage (NCBI taxonomy): Eukaryota > Metazoa > Chordata > Mammalia > Carnivora > Eupleridae > Cryptoprocta > Cryptoprocta ferox. The sequence goes on along the minus strand of CM053573.1, from coordinate 96,955,822 downwards.
AAATATCTGGTTAAAGTAAAAAAAATAATTTCATTCTAAGAAGAAATATCTAAATTTGGATAGATTCTATCCAGGGCAAAGGAAAAGCCTTCGAAGTCCAAGCAGTAAATATATTATGGCACAACCCCTCCTCCCAAAGCTACAAACTGTCTTAAATAATGAATAATAAAATACACACATATTCTAAAATAAGTTCATTGAGACTTTTTAATATTTCCCTCCTTCCCTCTCGTGTGCACACCACTTTGTGACTCTTTGTCTGCTGATCTTAAAATGTCCATCATCAATATTCATCTTCTAGTCCTATTATCAGGATAATTCTCCACTCACCCAGAAACTGGACTACAAAGACAAGGTGAATTTGCCTTAATGTTTTGTTTTGTTTTGTTTTTGACTCTCACTTACCAAGCAGAGAGGAAAAACACAACTGGATTCCCGAAAATTAGTTACAATGAAATTTAATATGTAAAAATATGTATTTCAATGATATGAAATAAAATGACAGATGCTGTAGATAATTAAGAAAGCTACCGCATTTAGGGACCATTTCAGTCAGCATCCAATCAGTTGTTTTCACTAAGCAGAGTGTTTGATTTTTAATATGGCAGCATATTTTGTTTTCATGTAGACATCGTTGGCCATACTGGAGGACTCATGGCTTCCCTGAAATAAAGTGAAGCTGCTCCTCAGCAGCTTCATTTTAAATGAAAGTAATGTATCCAAAAATTTAATATCTGTATTAATTCATCTTTTATATTTTTTTCATTAGTTTAGTTTTTTGCTGGTCCCAGTCTGTTGATGTCTTTTAGTACCAAAGTTTACTAATTATTGCTTATTTGTCGTATGGATGCATTAAGTGAAATGCAATCCCTTGAAACAAACAAATAGAAACAAACAAACAAACAAAAAAAAACCAAATAAACAAGCTCATCTAAGAACAAAGAATCTTTTATCTGATATAAAGAGACAAAAGCTCATGTTACCATGAATAAGATAGTTTTTTACCATAGAATTTTTGAAATAGAATTTATAAAATTACAGATGTAGAAGAATCAATAAAGTATAAGACTGTAGGTGGCAGGCTATTCTTAGCTCCAAGCTAAATCTTTTTGTGATTTGTGTGTGCGCGTGTGTGTGAATGTAGCAGTGTGTTCATATTGGCATGAACTCCCAGCCTATGTGCTGGAGGGTAAGTAAAGTTTAAAAGTTATTAGCCATTTTCAACTAGACTAAGAAAATGAAGGCATGGTAATGGTATAAAAATCTAAATTAGGTATGAATTTCATTGACTATTTTGCTGAAAAGGTTATTTACACATGGTACCACATGACATCTATTAAATCAACAAATGTAAGAACTGTGCCTGCCTTTAGAGAATTTAATTTTGGTAAGACTGTAGATTCAGTGAGAATTTGATAAAAATCTGTGGATAGTCTCCTGAGAAATTTTCAGTTAAACCTGCCTCTAGCATGCACTTTCAAAGGATTCATATTTATGATAAAGGCCTTTGGATATCCCCAGGTTTCCATGAATTCCATACCTTCAAAATCTGTTCTAAAAAACATGCTGGCCCTGCTTTTGAAAACAGGGAAAGCCCTCTGATCGAGACAATGTGAAGAGCAGATCCTCATAGAACAAACCGTAGGGAAATACATTGTGTTGGCTCTGGTAGGAGGGAAATTCTGTAGCACTAGCAGAATGAGGGAAACCAAGCCACGAATATGCTGATTATGCTTTAGAGGGAGTTTACCTCTAAAGCCATTTAGTTAATTGGATGTTAACTGAGGGAGATATTTTAGTGACTTCTACTGAGTGTAATTAACAATAAGAGAAACATTCTAAATCAGGCTCTGAGAGAAAAGGAAAAAAATTGGAAGGAAAAATGAAAAAGAGTACATTTTCAGATAAGGTGAAGAAAACTCTGAAAAGAATGCAGATTTTTATCAGAAATAAAGTATTTATCCAGTCCAGTGTAGTTAATAAAACCAAATTTATGCATAAAAGTATCGAAACATCAGCATGCATATTCTTTCTGAGATAGGGAGGAAGACACCAGATAGTTTTAAAATGATTTAGGAGGAAATTTACCGTTCTGCAGAGCTAGTTTTGGCTGGAGACACATAGTTGAAAAGAATATATATAGCCTTGCCCAGTTAATAAACCATTAATAGAAAAGAGTAGCAAATAGCTTAACTGACCTTCTGGATCTTGTCAGAATCCTGTCAAGGAGGTGGCAGTCGAAGAGTGACAGAGTCAGTGACTAAATGACAACGGCTGGTGAGACTGATTTTAATGAACTGTATCTTTGAGGAACTGATATAGAACAGATGTGCTTGGTGTTATTACGTAATACTTTAAATTCTATGTTGCTATTTGCTCTTCTGCAATTACCAGTATTCTGGGGTTCAGGTACTGACTTGCAAACTTGACAAGGAGAGAAAGGGTAATGTGTGGATATATGTATGGGGGATGGGGCCCTTCCCATCAGCCCCTCTCTCCATCATCCTCACTACCTCCCTTCAAAACCATAAGCCTTTGTGCACTTTATAGGATGTCATTTTACCACACTTGCCAACACTCTCACTTGCTCAATATTCTAAGCATATTCCTGTTTTGGTGTTGAACATTTCTAGGTGCAGACACTGTCTATGCTAATATAAATATGTACATAATATTAAATTATAGAAAATTATTAGAAAGGACAAGAGAAATCAGGAAGGAATAGAGAAAACTAGTAGATAACTTGTTTTCTAATTTTCAACAAATAGAAGTTTTTGAGAAGCCTCCTAATCTTTTATATGCAATATCTATGACCTTAGGAGGTCAAATAGAAGGAAATTAGAAATGAGGGGTCAGTGATGATAACAGAATTAGAATGTAGGCAAAGACTTTGAACAGGAAACAAAAGTATCAAGAAATAAAGTAGAAATTTTTTTAACCTGGCTGCTAACAGTGGGTAGACACTGATATAGCTGGATACCATGGATTTAAAAAAAAAATGGGAGATTTACCCATGAGATTAGAAAAAATTACATTGTGAGAAGAATTCTGATTCATCTGCTCTTGTTTTCTTGTTTTCTCTCCTGTTCATATGCTGAGATAGTGGAAGCCTGAGGTTGGAAGATTGATCACTAGAAGATACCAGAAGGTCTTAGAAGAGAATCAAGATGCCCACAAGGACTGGGGAGCAGAAACATTTTATGAAAAGAAAAAAAATTAAAATGTATGGAAACTTTTAGACTTTATAAACCCACATAGGAATATTCTGAAGGAGGATTTGTCTTGAGTGAGGACAGGAAATATCAGAAGAGGGAGAACAATTGTGTGGTACAACAGAAGGACAGAGCTAAGAAATAGGAGCAGAGGCAATTCTGACAGTAACCAAAGAGGTGAGGTGTCCAAGATATGGGTAAAATTAAGTGGCCCATGAGGTTTGGAATAAAACTTTGTAGTAAATATATTTTTGGTGCTAGGACTATTGTCGGTTTGAAAATGTCAGAGAGGAGCTCACTGATATCTGTGGGTATCTCCTTCCTGCTGGCTCATATAAAACTAACACCAGTTTTGGGAAAATTGTTTTTGTTCACCTCCCTCCATCCCATTGGTGACTGATGGACTTGGGTAGGTCTTATTGGTTAAGAAGCTAAGTTAATAATTTAAGTAAGAAAAATGAACTACTAATTTCTTATAGCATAGGAAATAATGAGATCATTTATTATAATTTAGCAAACACTATTTAGTGCTTCCTATATGTCCATATTTTTGTATGGAGTGGTAAGCAAAACTAGACTTAATGTTCTAAATTTTTCCTTCCTTCCTTCTTCCCTTCCCCTCTCTCTCCTCCTCCCTCCTTCTTCCCTAAACTACTGCAAAGGAGAATGTAAGGCAGCTGACAATGTTAAGTATAATGATATAAGATTAAAGAAGTAAAACATTCATGGCAGTGGGAAAATAGAATTTCAACACTAAACAAGAATTATAGAGGTCTCCAGGAAGATGGCAAAGCAGCATGGAGACCCTCAGCTTGTCTCATCCCTGAAATGCAGCTAGAGCAACACCAAACCATTTTGCACACCTAGGAAATTGATCTGAAGATTAACACAACAATCTGAATAACCTGAGCCACAGAAATCAGCAGGTACACAGTGCAGAGAGATGAACTGGGCAAGAGAAAAGCTGTGGAGGTTAGGGAGCTGTTTTTGCAAATACAGGACAGAGAAAGGGGGAGAGTGTGGCCCATGAGGAGAGTGCAGGAAAAAGACTTCCCCAAAAGTGGCTGGAGAGAATGAGAGAGAAAGAGTAAAAACACTTGCAGGGGACTGAACAAGAAATCTGTTTCCTTTTCAAAACCACTGATGGGAGGAGAGGAGAGGGTCTCAACATCACAAGGATTCTTGTAGAGCACAGAGTCTGAAACTCTGGAGCTCAGTGCTGGAAGTGCTCTGGTGAGGAAGTAGGGAGAATCCCCAGGAGCAGGTAGCGGGGGCTGAGAGGTCCATGTGCCACATAGGGAGAAGAGGTTCCTCTGCTTGGAGAGCACAGGGTAGAGGCCACATGGCCTCCACACAGGCAAAGGTCCCAGTGGGACCCAGAAAGCAGCCACATTTGCTGGTATTGGGACAAAGATGCCAGAGTGCGGTGAAAGCTGGTACCAGCTGTGTGTTGTGATTTGCCACAATCTCTGAACCTCCCCTGCTGTTGTGAGATCACAGGAACTTTTTCTGGGGAAAGCTGGCACCTGGGTATTGCTCAGTGAGACCCTCCCCCAGAAAGTCAGCACCGGTCTAAGGTGCAGGGGTCTCTGAAATGTGGGGTTTTGAAACACAACCCCATCGGAGATAAAACTCTGGAGGAAGTTGCTGCTTGGCAGGCAGAGGGCTTGGACACAAACAGGGTGGAGACCAGGAGTGGACTAAGGCCTAAGACAAAGGAATGCTTGATCACATGTCGATGAGAACACCAAGTTCCTGTGCCACAGACTAGGGAGCTGGTTGAAGCCATTTCTACTTCTCCCAAGCACTTACACCACACCAATACAGGCCAGTAAGCTAAGCAGCGCCACCTAGTGGAGAACAGAGCCTTTATACCAAGCCCTGCCCAACTGTGCCCTCCAAGCACATAGCCTAGAAGAATAGCACAAGTCCCTCTACCTGCTTAGTGTATAGTCTATAGAGTGCTTCACAGTTTCAGTCCTAGGGGAAACTGGATGTAACTTCATTCAGGTTTCATTCTGTTTGCTGGTTCATTTATTAGTGTATTTTTTTTACGTCTATTTTTGTTTGAAGTGTTTTTGTTGCTGTTTTCTTTTTTCCTTTCATTTCTTTTTCTTGGATAAAGAAAGAGAAAATTTTATATTTATTTTTTATTTTTATTTTTTTCTTCATTTGTTTATTTTTAATTTTTATTCTATTTTATTTCCTTTATTTCATTTTATTCTATAAATTTTTTAATTTAAAAAATTTTTCTTCCTTTCTTCCTTTCCTTTCCCTTTTTTCTCTATTCTATCAAGCTTTTTTCAAAAAGCAGACCAAAACACACCTAGGATCTTCCTTTACTTGATATTTAGTTTTGTCTTTAATTTTTTAATTTTTATTTTTTATTTTACTAATTTTTTGTTCCTCCAAAATGACAAAATTAAGGAATTCACCCCAAAAGAAAGAACAGGAAGAAATAACAGCCAGGGGCTTAATTAACACAGATATACGTAAGACGTCTGAGCTAGAATTTGGAACCTGATAATAAGAATACTAACTGGGATTGAGAAAAGCATAGAATCCCTTTCTGCAGAGATAAAAGAAGTAAAATCTGGTCAGGATGAAATTAAAAATGCTAAAACGGAGATGCAATCTCAAATGGATCCCACGAAGGTAAGGATGGATGAAGCAGAGCAGCTAATCAGCAATATAGAAGACAAAATTATGGAGACTAAGGAAGCAGAACAAAGAGGGAAACAAAGGCAAAAGAGCACCACGCAAGACTTAGAAAACTCAGTGTCTTACTAAAAAGGAATAAGATCCAAATCATAGGAGTACCAGAAGACAAAGAGGAAGAAAAAGGGGCAGGTTTATGTGAGCAAATTATAGTGGAAAACTTTCCTAATCTGGGAGAAAACACAGACATCAAAATCCAAGAAGCAGAGAGAACTCCTATTAGATTCAACAAAAACTGACCATCACCAAGGCATATCATAGTCAAATTTACAAAAAACACAAACAAGGAAAGAATTATGAAAGCAGCAAGGGGAAAAAGTCCTCAACCTATGAAGAAAGACATCAGATTCACAGCAGACTTATTCACAGAAACTTAGCAGGCCAGAAAGGAATGGGGAGATATATTCAACATGCTAAATCGGAAAAATATGCAGCCCAAAATTGTTTACCTAGCAAGTCTATCATTCAAAATAGAAGGAGAGATAAAGTTTCCCAGACAAACAAAAACTAAAGGAGTTTGTGACCACTAAACCAGCCCTGTAAGAAATTTTAAGGGGGACTCTTTGAGTGGAGGAAAGATGAAACAAAACAAAAAGACCAAAAGCAACAAAGACTAGAAAGGACCAGAGAATGTTACTAGAAACTCTGAACTACAGGCAACACGATGGCACTAAATTAATATCTTTTAGTACTCACTCTAAATGTCAACGGACTAAATGCTCCAATCAAAAGACATAGGGTATCAAAATGGATAAGAAACAAGACCCATCTATATGCTGCTTAAAAGTGACACATTTTAGACCTAAAGATACATGTAGATTGAAAGTAAGGGGATGGAGAACCATCTGTCATTCTAATGGTCATCAAAAAAAAAAAAATCTAGAGTAGTCATACTTACATCAGACAAACTAGATTTTAAAATAAAGAATGTAACAAGAGATGAAAAAATGCATTGTATCATAATTAAGGAGTCTATCCACCAAGAAGATCTAACCATTGTAAACGTTTATGCCCCCAACTTGATAGAAACCAAATATATAAATAAATTAATCATAATCATAAAGAAACTAACTGATAATAATACCATAATAATAGGGGACTTCAACACCCCATTTACAGCAATGGACAGATCATCTAAGCAGATAATCAACAAGGAAACAATGGCTTTGAATGACACAATGGACTGGATGGACTTAACAGATATATTCAGAACATTTCGTCCTAAAGCAGCAGAATAAACAATCTTCTCAAGTGCACATGGAACACTCTCCAGAATAGATCACATACTGGGAACAAATCAGCCCTCAACAAATACAAAAAGATTGAGATTATACCTTGCATATTTTCAGACCACAATACTATGAAAATCAAAGCCATAAGAAAAAATTTGGAAAAACCATGAATACTTGGAGATTAAAGAACATTCTACTAAAGAATGAATGGATTAACCAAGAAATTAAAGAGGAAATTTAAAAGTACATGGAAATGAATGAAAATGAAAACACAACAGCCCAAAACCTCTGGGATGCAACAATCATGGCCACAAGACGGAAATATATAGCAATCCAGGCCTTCCTAAAGAAAGAAAAAAGGTCTCAAATACACAACCGAAGCTTACACGTCAAAGAGCTGGAAAAAGAACAGCAAATAAAGACCAAAACCAGCAGAAGAAGGGAAATAATAATGATTAGAGCAGAAATAAATGATATTGAAAACAAAAAGCAAAAACAAAAACAGTAGAACAGATCAATGAAACTAGGAGCTGGCTCTTTAAAAGAATTAACAAAACTTATAAACCCCTAGCCAGTTTGATCAAAAAGAAAAAGGAAAGGACCCAATTAAATAAAATCACCAATGAAAGAGAAGAGATCATAAACATTACTGCAGAAATACAAACAATAATAAGAATATTATGAGCAATTATATGCCAACAAATTGGGAAAATTCCTAGAAACATATAAGCAACCAAAACTGAAAAAAGGAGGAAAGAGAAAATTTGAACAGATCCATAACCAGTAAAGAAATTGAATCTCTCATCAAAAAACTCTCAATAAACAAGAGTCCAGGGCCAGATGGCTTTCCAAGAAGAGTTAACACCTATTATTTTGAAGCTGTTCCAAAAAATAGAAATAGAGAGAAAACTTCCAAACTCATTCTATGAGGCCAGCATTACCTTGATTTCAAAACCAGACAAAGACTTCACTTAAAAGGAGAACTAGAGACAAATGTCACTGATGAAGTTGGATGCAAAAATTCTCAAAGATACTAGCAAACCAGATCCAACAATACATTAAAAGAATTATTTACCACAACCAAGTGGGATTTATTCTTGTAATACATCAATATCTGGATATTGAAGGGCTGCTTCAATATCTGCAAATCAACCAATGTGATACATCACATTAATAAAAAAAGGATAAGAACCACATGATCCTCTCAATAGATGCAGAGAAAGCATTTGACAAACTACAGCATTCTTTCTAGATAAAAACCCTCAAGAAAGTAGAGATAGAAGGATCACACCTGAAGATTATAAAAGCCATATACGAAAGACTCAACGCTAATATCATCCTCAGTGGGGAAAAACTGAGAGCTTTCCCCCTAACATCAAAAAGATGACAAGGATGTCCACTCTCACCACTGTTATTCAACATACTGTTGGAGGTCCTAGCCTCAGCAATAAGACAACACAAAGAAATGAAAGGCATCCAAATCAGCAAGGAAGAAATCAAACTTTCACTCTTCACAGACAAAGACACATGATATTCTATGCGGAAAACCTAAAATCCCAAAACCCAAAACCCAAAAACCTTCACCAAAAAAACTGCTAGAACCCATTTGCAACAAAATCATAAAATACCTAGGAATGAACCTAACCAATGAGATAAAAGTTCCATACACTGAAAACTGTAGAAAGCTTATGAAAGAAATTGAAGAAGACACACAAAAAAAATGGAAAATCATTCCATGCTCATGGATTGGAAGAACAAATATTGTAAAAATGTTGATGTTACACAAAGCAATCTACATATTCAATGCTCTCTCTATCAAAATAACACCAGCAAAATAACACCAGAGATAGAACAAACAATCCTAAAGTTTGTATGGAACCAGAAAAGACCCTGAATAGCCAAAACAATCTTGAAAAAGAAAACCAAAGCTGGAGGAATCGCAATTCTGGACATCAAGCTGTATTACAAAATGGTAATCATCGAGACATTATGATATTGGCACAAAAACAGACACATAGATCAATGGAACAGAATAGAGAACGCAGAAAGGGACCCACATATATATAGCCAATGAATCTTTGACAAAGCAGGAAAGAATATCCAATGGGAAAAAAGACAGTCTCTTCAGCAAATGTTGCTGGGAAAACTGGACAGTGACATGCAGAAGAATGAACCTGGACCCCTTTCTTACACCATACACAAAAATAAACTCAAAATGGATGAAAGACCTAAATGTAACGTAGGAAGCCATCAAAATCCTAGATGAGAAAACAGGCAACAACCTCTTTGACCTCGGCTGCAGCAACTTCTTACCTGACATGTCTCCAGAGGCAAGGGAAACAAAAGCAAAAATGAACTCTTGGGACCTCATCAAGATAAGCTTCTGCACACCAAAGGAAACAATCAGCAAAACTAAAAGGCAACTGATGGAATGGGAGAAGATATTTGCAAATGACCTATCAGATAAAGGGTTAGAATCCAAAATCTATAAAGAACTTATTAAACTCAACACCCAAAAAAAACAAATAATCCAGTAAAGAAATGGGCAAAACACATGAGTAGACTCTTTTCTAAAGAAGACATCCAGATGGTAACAGATATGAAAACATGTTCAACATCACTCATCAGGGAAATACAAATCAAAACCACAATGAGATGCTACCTCACACCTGTCAAAATGGCTAAAATTAACAACTCAGGAAACGAGAGATGTCGATGAGGATGCAGAGAAAGGTAAACCCTTTTACAATGCTGGTGGGCATGCAAACTAGTACAGCCACTTTGGAAAAGAGTATGAAGGTTCTTCAAAAACTTAAAAGTAGAACTACCCTACAACCTAGCAATGGAACTACTAGGTATTTATCCAAAGGATACAGGAGAGCTGTTTCAAAGGGGCACTATTTATAGCAGCACTATTGATAAAAGCCAAAGTATGGATAGAGTCCAAATGTCCATTGACAGACGAATGGATAAAGATGTGGTGTATACATATATATACGATGGAATATTACTTGACAATCAAAAAGAATGAAGTCTTGTCATTTGCAACAATGTGGATGGAACTAGAGTATGTCATGCTAAATGAAATAAGTCAAAGAAAGACAAATATCATTTTATTTCACTCATGTATGTAATTTAATATATAAAACAGATGAACATAAGGGAAGGGAAGCAAAAATAATTTAAAAACAGAGAGGGAGACAAACCATATGAGACTTAAATACAGAGAACAAACTGAGGGTTGCTGGAGGGGTGTTGGGTGGGGGGCTGGGCTAAATGGGCAAGGGGCATTAAGGAGGCCCTCACTTGTTGGCATGACCACTGAGCGTTATATGTAAGTGATGAATCACTAAATTCTATTCCTGAAATCATTATTATACTATATGTTAACTAACTTGGATTTAAGTTAAAAAGAAAAGAATTGTAATAGAACAAAACTTCTTGTACAAATTTTTTTAATGGGGTCAGGTGGTGAAGCAAATGTAGAAGACACCATGGGGTAACGAGTTTACTCAGAAGAAATCCATTTTTGCTAGTACTAAAGTTTGTGAGACATTTTCATAGGAGTCTTCATTATGTATTACCCAATGCTCTCAACAACAACTGAAATGCAACTATGATATGAAATTTAATATGGCTCTATCTTAAAACTTTGCTGAATGAAAGCTGAGAAAATGAGCCTATGGGGAACACAGTTTAGCAGATATTCAATATAAAATGATAAAGATACATATACCCTTTTTTTTGAAAATTTTTTAGTTTATTTTTTAAAGAGAGAAAGAAAATGAGCAGGGACAGGGCAGAGAGAGAATCCCAAGCAGGCTCCACACTGTTAGCATAGAACCCAATGCAGGGCTCAAACCCATGAACCATGAGATTATGACCTGAGCCAAATCAAGAGTCAGATGCTTAACTGACTCTGGCACCCAGTCACTCCAAGATACGTAAACCTTCTTTTGATCAAGTTTGATTCAGGATAAATTTCAAAATGGTTAGAGCATGAGTTTTTACTTCCTCTCTCTCTCTCTCTCTAGATATAGATACAGATATAGATTTATATATATATGAATTATCTGGCCAACTTGTGAATAATAAAGGGTCCTTGGAGATACTGATTCAGTAGGACTTTGGTGGGTCTCACATATCTGCAGTTTTGTTTTCCAGCAACTAGCAAAGTGGTTATTACAACTGATCCATGAACCCCAGTTTTAAAAAGAGTCATCTGGAATAATAAATAGGGTGCTTATTCTTTGGAAAACTTTCATAAAGCTATTTCTCACCCACAGTTTTGGGTAAAAGTTGGCTTCAGAGAGTATAAAATTATAATTTCCGGTAAGAATCTAGAGAACCAACATTCTGTGTGACTGATTAATATTAAAATCAATGGAAAAGAATAAAGCTATCCTCTCTTTAGTAATGTTTTAAAATAAAGCGAAATACATAATCAAAATAGGTACCTGAGAAGAAGAACGTTTTATAGGCAGGGTTAGATGTTTTTCAGTGAAAAATTTGAATTATTCCAAAACAAAAATACATGATTCTAATAAAATTTTTATGAATTAAAAAAAAAAGATATGATGGAAGCTCTCAAATTTCAGCAGCTGCTTCATAAAGATTTTTAGCTTGGAAAATATATATACAATACTAACTATATATATGTACTAGCAACTATATAAAAATACATATATATGTGTATATACATATATATGTATATATACTTACTTTTTTCCTGTTTCTTTGTTGGTATATATACCAGATATATACTTTTTTTCTGTTTCTTTGTTTCAGTTTTTTTTTCTTCTTAACCATCCTTTGTGCTTCTTATTGTGTGCAGAATTCTTCTTATACTCTGGCCCTCTTACAAATGCTGAAAATGTTCAAATTGCATGTATCCTCAGCTTAGCTCCACCATCACTGTAACCAGCAAACTAGGTATTTTTAAGAGGAGCTTGCTCCTGTTACCTGCTGCCACATGCAATGATCTCCAAACTTAGTGAGCAACAATAACCGATAGATTATGATCTCAGGGATTAGAGGCACAGAGGGATGGCCTGCCACTTCTACACAGTGTGCTGCCTCAGTGGGATGGGAAAGATGGCCAAATGGCTGAGGGCAAGAATCAGGCTGAGGCTTCTTCTCTCACCTGTCTGGCATTGGGCTGGGGTCACCAAATGCACCTGTGCTCACAGCAAGATTACTGCAGAGATGTTTGTCCTTTCTCCATGGTGGCTCTGAATTCTGAGAGTGAGTATTCCAGCAAACAGGGTGGAACCTGTAAGGTCCCTGTGATCTAGTTTTGGGACTTTACAAAGTGTCACTTCTTTAAAACCACAGTGTGTGAATTAAGTACCAGAAAAAAAAATCATATCTAAAGATAGGGAGATGGAAAAATTGGATACAATAGTCACAGCTGTTTAGATTATATTTCAAATAAGTAGAAAGCACTTTCTAAATGTGCTTTTACACATGTGGAATGACAGTTCTGGAGCCTTAAAATTGTCATTCAAAATAATTGGGTCTTGCACATATTTTTAAATTTTATTTTTATAAAGTATTTTAAATATATGGTAGTATGCATAATAATAAAATGCAAAACAATGTCTACAACTAGCTTTTTAAAAATCTTAATATGTATTTTTATATTTGTTTCAGAGACACTTAAAAACACTAAAACACAATCGAGTTGAAGAATCTTGTGTGAATTTCTTAATTCCATTTGCCTTCTTATCTCCCCGGAATTAACAACTATAGTTGATTTGAAGTCTATTATTATTAACATTTTTAAATGCTATATATATATGTTCTATCTATATATGTATGTTCTAAATACTTCACATTTTTCATTTAGATAAGATAATAATGTCCTATGAATAGAAAATATCATACACACACACACTTATTCTACAGATGAGAAAAATAAATCAGGCAAAGAGACATTTGCAAACAAGTGTGAAGGTCTGAGATTTCATTCCACGTACAAGCTAACAAGTTAGGCTGCCAAAGATTCGCGGACACTTATAGAAGACAGGAGACTCCTGGGTTAGATGAAGTACAATTTATTGCTCACAGTAACAGAAGGAGCTAGGGTATCAGCATTTCTTGCACTGGCTCCCCCAAACCTGCTTCCTACAGGGCTTTGCCAGGAGGGTCGGAAGGTATCTGCACCTGCAGTGGACTGCTTTATAGAAGAAGAACAGTGAGTTTAGGGAACCTTTAATAATGTGCTGGAAGCATGCCTGCCCTTTACTCCAGTGGGAGACACTATCTCTATCATCAAAGACTGTTTACTATACAAATATTCTTGAAAAGATAATTTTAAACAAAGTGCAGTCAGCTCACAAGACCTGAGGAAATGCGCAACCCAGAGAGATTTATTTCACAGCAAGATAGGGGCTTGTTCAAGGCACATTACCATAAAGATTGTTAAAGGGTTTGAAACAGAAGCCAGTGCCTCCAGAACCCATGCTCTTTATGATGTTACCTAACCGCTTCATCAGCAAGTAAGAATTACTCTTTCTCCAAAGTACAGCCCAAAATGGATAAGGTGTGAAATCCCGATCAGTGAAATTAGCAATGAGTTTGAGCACAATCTGTTTATTGGTCAGTTTTTCTTTACTGCAAACAATCTGTTTATAGCTTTTGTAATTGACTGCTCTTTGCTTGTTTTTTTCTTTTTTTCCTCTTAAATGATTTATAGAAACTTTTGTAAATTCTGGATATCAGAACCTCATTGTTCATGTGGTTTGGAAACATTTTTTTCCCCTATCTGTAGCTTTTTTTTTTTATTTGTGAGGTCTTATGTTGCATAAATACAAATACATGTAAAAACATTTTATTCTAAGCAAATTAATCAGTGTTTTTCTTTTCATAGCAAAGGACTTGTGCTGGGGTGCCTGGGTGGCTCAGTCGGTTAAGCGTCCAACTTAAGCTCAGGTCAGGTTATGATCTCACAGCTTGTGAGTTTGAGCCCCGCATCAGGCTCTGTGCTGACAGCTCAGAGCCTGGAGCTTCCTTCCAATTCTGTGTGTCCCTCTCTCTCTTTCTCTCTCTCTGCCCTTCTCCCACTCCTGATCTCTGTCTCAAAAATAAATAAAAACAAAAATTTGAAAAAAAAGAAAAGGACTTGTGCTTTCTCTTTTTATAGAAATCATTTTAAAGAAATATTTCATTTTATCAGGTCTATAAATCTATATTATAGATATTTCTTATAAAAATTTAAAATTTCTGCTTTTCAAAACTAGGTCTTTAGTTCTTAGTGATCTTTGTTAAGGATGACTTCTGTTATGGTATACCAAATATTTACTTAAAATTATTCAAAGTTTTTACACACCATGAATGACATCTTATCTCTGTTAGCAGCTGTCAGTCTTGACTCAAAAATACGAAAGAAGAAAAAGAACCTCTTGGATAACCTCTAAGCCTCAAATAGAGTTCCTGAACACTTTTTGTGTTTTTTTTGTATTTGTGATCTATTAAGACTTATATCCCCAGGGAAGTAGTAAGCATGATTATACAGTACGAGAAGTAACTGGAAAGTGGATAAAAGTAAATAGTTACAATGTAGAGTTTTATGATTCTTGTTAACAGCTGTAGGGCAATCTTTTAAACAACAACAACAACAACAAAAACTAAAAAAATAAAGCTAATTTATTTTAAACCCCCTTCAATTGTCAAAATACATGTAAGAGTTCTAAATGTGATACATATTGTGAATGTCATGGTTTTTCTATATCCATGCTGTTTAATCACTTCATCAAAAGAAATTAATAATTTGTAGCAATTATGTGTCTAAAAAACTGAAAATTTATCTATCACTGGATCTTTTAGCTTTCTTTTTCCTCACAAATTTTCAGCTAGGGGAGACAACGTGCCACATGCTAACCTTTTCATTTTGATTTGTTTTGACTTGACTCTTAATCTAACATTTCAGAAATGCATGCTCTTCTTTTTTTCTTATAAGCTCATCATCTACAATGAATACAAGTGCTTATGAAACAGTGGACACCAACTAATTATAGGTTGATTTGGCTATATGTGACATAATTTATTACTGTACTTTTTCTCCTCTGGAATGTCATACTAACTTTAGCTTTTACTTTCTGGAAGGAAAGAAAAATAGTGACCATCATATAAAAACCACTTGGAATTAGAATCATTATGTTTGAGGTGCTTTGTTCTTTTTCAAATGTAAGAATAACATTACGAATGTAAGACCTTGTTATTTTGAAAATGTAAAAATAGACAATCTATATCTAGTTGTAGGAATTACAGGTAACTTTAATTTTTATTTTTTCATTTTTTACTAATTTTCCATGTTTATACAATTATGTATATTATTTCAGCAAGATTGGAAATATTCATAGGGAAAATACATTTGGTTTGAATAATAAATGTTGATTGATTTATCATCTATGGAGATATATATGGAGAGATATAGCATTCAAGGTGATATGATTTAACACACACAAAAGTCACGGTTGCCCCAAATTTTTCTACAAATCCAGAACTATGACAATCCAAACTTCAGCTGGAAAACATATTACTCCTTATGAAATGTGTGCAAAAAAAGTCTAATTCAGAAAAAGAGCTAATTCAAAGTTAAAAAAATAAAAAGAATCACTAAGACACATTCTTTATACCAGATGGTAAGCTATAATGCAAAGACAAAGTAATAGAGATTTTATAGAATACAACAAAAGGAAACAAATGCAACAGAATATAGACTTCTGATATATAGTTTATATGTTTGAAATATGTTAACAATGATAACACAGAACAATAGAAAATTATAGATTGCCTAGTAGACTGATATGGGAGAATTGGCCAATTCTACATAAAAATACTCTGTTTTTTTTAAAGTTTATTTGTTTTGAGGGAGAAAGCGTGAGTGGGGGAGGGGCAGAGAAAGACAATCCCAAGCAAGCTCCACACAGCCAGCATGGAACCGGATGTGGGTTCGAACTTATGAACCAAGAGATTGTGACTTAACCGACTAAGCCACCCAAGTGCCCCCTCCCAAAATATTCTTTAATGTACATATTATACCAGAAAGACTGCACATGGATTAAGCCATATCAAACTTTTATTTTAGAAAAAGGAGGGTTGCCTGAGTGGCTCAGTCAGTTAAGCAGCTGACATTAGCTCAGGTAATATTCTAGTAGTTCATGGGGTCAAGACCCATGTCAGGCTCTGTGCTGACAGCTCAGAGCCGGGAGTCTGCTTCGGATTCTGTGTCTCCCTCTCTTTTTGCCCCTTCTCCACTCACACTCTGTCTTTCTCACTCTTTCAAAAATGCATAAACATTTTTAAAATTTTTTAAAAAGGGAAAATATAGTAGAAGAAACTTATCTAGGAGTAAAACAGACTTAAAAAGATCTCCAAAGCACAAAATCTAGGGCAAAACATAAGGATTTGAGTACACCAAAATTAAGGATTTCGGTTCAAACACAAAGTTTAAAAAGGGACTAAAAAATGAGAGAAAAATATATTCAACATCTAAAAATGGTGAGATTAATATCTAAAATATACCACTGCCCCAAAAACTATCCAAGGGAATTACAGGAAATTTAGTAGAAAATAGGATTAGAAAGATAAAGAGAAACTTCACAGAATAACTTAACAGGGAGTAAAGTAAGTAAAGAGATGCTCAATCTCATCCATTATCGTAGTAATAAAATTAAACAATGAAAAAGCATATGCCTATAAAGTAGACAATTAATATGACCTGGTATTGGCAACAATATGGGTAATTCCAGAATTCCTGTGTAGTAAAAATAGACATATATCAATAACAAAGAATAGAAATCCCAGAAATAAACTCAGTTACGTGGTCAGTTACTCTTTGACAATGGAGAAAAGAACATCCAAAGGGAAAATGTCTCTTCAAATAATGATGCTGAGAAAACTGTATAGCAACATGCAAAAGAATGAAACTGGGCCACTTCCTTACACCATACACACAAATGAATTCAAAATGGATGAAAGACCTAAATGTAAGACCTGAAACTATAAAAATCCTAGAAGAGAAAACAGGCAGTAATTTCTTTTATATTGGGCATAGCAGGTTTTTTTTTTTCTAGATATGTCTCCTGAAGCAAGAGAAACAAAAGTGAAAATAAACTATTGGGACTTCATCAAAATAAAAAGCTTCTGCAGAGCAAAGGAAACAATCAACAAAACTAAAAGGAAACCTATGGAATATAGAAAATAGTTGCAAATAACAAAATTGATAAAGGGTTAGTATCCAAAAAATACAAAGTAGTTATAAAACTCTACACTCCCCCAAAACACAAATAATCCAATTAAAAATGGGTATAAAACATAAACAGACATTTCTCCAAAGAAAATATACTGATGGCCAATAGACACATGAAAAGATGCTCATCACTTGCTCATCACTTATCATCAGCAAATCAAAACTACATTAAGATGTCACCTCCCATCTGTCAGAATGGTTAAAATCAACAACACAAAAAACAACAGGTGTTGGGGAGGATGTGGAGAAAAGTGAACCTTTTTGTGCAATTGGTGGGAAAGCAAACTGATGCAACTGTGGAAAACAGTATGGGGTTTCCTCAAAAAGTTAAAAATAAAATAGTAATAATAAAAAAATAAAACAAGATAAAAATAGAACTACCTATGATCCAGTAGTCACACTACTGGGTATTTACCCAAAAAATACAAAAACAGTAATTCAAAGGGATACATGCACCCCTATGTTTGTATAGTAGCATTATCTACAATAGCCAAGATATGGAAGCAGCCCAAGTGTCCATCAATTGCTGAACGGATAAAGAAGATGTGGTACATATGTATACAATGGAATATTGTTCAGCCACATAAAAGAATGAAATCTTGCCATTTGCAATGACA
Organism: Cryptoprocta ferox; assembly: GCA_028646485.1. NCBI lineage: Eukaryota > Metazoa > Chordata > Mammalia > Carnivora > Eupleridae > Cryptoprocta > Cryptoprocta ferox. Next base: position 96,937,788 of record CM053573.1, on the reverse strand, counting down.
TGAAGCTAGAGAATATAATGCTAAGTGAAATAAGTCAGAAAAAGACAAATACTATATGATTTCACTCATACGTGGAATTTAAGAAACAAATGAGCAAAGGGAAAAAGAGAGAAAGAAGACCAAGAAACTCTTTTAGTTATAAACTGATGGTTACCAGAGGGAAGGTAATTAGGGAGATGAGTGAAATAGGTGATGGCAATTAAGGAGTATACTTGCTTTGATGATGTATGGAAGTGTTGAATCACTGTATTGTACACCTGAAACTAACATTGCACTGTATATATTAACTGGAATTAAAATAAAAACTTAAAGAATTCCTGTGCAGTAACTGTGGGTATAAATTGGTATAGATATTCTGCAAGGCAATGTGGAAGATTATACTGAAATTAAATATAAACACATCCTAATACTTTAAGGTATATCTTGTGTGTACACAAAAAGAATCTTCTTACTAGGATTGGGATGAGAACTGTGCTTTGAGGATTTATTCCAGCGGTCCATCCAGTGGATGTAGCCTGAAATATTTTACTAAGGTTCGAGCATGGCACTGACACCATTCAAGGCATTAAACTTATGGCTTAATGGTGTTGCTTTGTATCCATGGCCACTTACACCACTTCACCAGCATTGTTACTTGATAATAATGAGATTTAGTGATTTGAATCTAGTCTTGGTGAACTGCACCCCTGGAGAACTCTGTGGTTAAATCTGATTAGGTGATTTCCTTAGTCATGTCTTACTGATTGGATTATATTATCATGGTTATATTTGTGTTTGTTTCAAAGAAGAGCTCGTGAGTACTATATCCATGTGTTTGTATGTATTGTGAAATATGCCTCTCACCAACAACTTTGTAGAATTAGTGCCACTGCCTTCTCACATTGAATGTTGCTGTAGAGATTTTCTTTCTTTTTAAATATTTTTAATGTTTTTTTTTTTTGAGAGGGGGAGAGAGAGACAGAGCATGAGTGATGGAGGGGCAGAGAGAGAGGGAGACACAGAATCTGAAGCAGTCTCCAGGCTCTGAGCTGTCAGCACAGAGCCAGATGCAGGGCTCAAACTCACAAACTGAGATCATGACCTGAACCAAGATCAGACGCTTAATGGACTGAGCCACCCAGGTACCCTGAAATTTTTCTTTCTTAAAGGTGATGTGTTTTTTTACCTGGATGCCCCTTCAGAAATCTTTAAAGTACATAAAGATTAACAAGGTATGTATCAGTGCTGAAAGCATCTGGATCAACTTTTTTTTTTTTAACTTTATAGTTTATTGTCAGGTTGGTTTCCATATAACACCCAGTGCTCTTCCCCACAAGTGACCTCCACCAAGACCATCACCCCCAATACCTTTCCCCCTTCCCCTTCCCCCCTCGGTTTGTTTTCAGTATTCAAGAGTCTCTCGTGTTTTGTCTCCCTCCCTCTCCCTAACTCTTTTTCCTCCTTCCCCTCCCCATGGTCCTCTGTTGGGTTTCTCCTGTTAGACCTATGAGTGCAAACATATGGTATCTGTCCTTCTCTGCCTGACTTATTTCACTTAGCATGACACCCTCGAGGTCCATCCGCTTTGCTACGAATGGCCAGATTTCATTCTTTCTCATTGCCATGTAGTATTCCATTGTATAGATGAACCACATCTTCCTAATCCATTCATCCATTGATGGACATTTAGGCTCTTTCCATGATTTGGCTATTGTTGAAAGTGCT
>CM053573.1:96886220-96935584 GCA_028646485.1 Cryptoprocta ferox | reverse complement strand
AACACTATGAACTAGTATAGTCACAGAGTAAATCATATCAAATAACAGCAGCTTCATTGTCACAGAGTAAGTATACCATTAGAGTTTGTTCTTCACCAATTAGAAAGGATTTTTATTTTTGCAAAGCATACAGGAAAATGTGGATCTTATGTTTGTGGAAAAAAATGATAGCTCAGTGGGTTTTTAGTATGACTGTGATTTCAATGTCAGTTCAGTTAAAGCCTGTGCAGTACTACTATTCACTCAGTGCTGAGCTAGTTACTCAGTGACCCTTATGGGCCAGAGAGGTTTTCTATTAGTTCAGTTCTCGAAGACGTAGTCTGCTGACTAGGATCAGAATCATGCATGTACAGCTCTGGGAATGGAGCCCAGGAATTTTATAAATAACTTTATGGGTTTGCTTTCCTGAGCCCTCTGCAATTTCCCTGTTACTTTCTGCTTCCCTAGGGCTTCCCATTTTGGTCCTTTTGCCAGAAAGCTGGGGCTTTAGTTACCCCACTCTGGTATATACTTCTCTGGCTTTGCCAACATCTGAGGCTAGGAAAAAATTGCAAGGAGAAATTGGAAAGGTAATTCAGCGCATTCTTTTGGGACCACAGTTGTACTGATTGGGCAGGTAGAATCTACTCTAATAATTTTGGTTCCTATGGGGTTCCAATGCAGGTGGTACTGGCACACCTACAGGATTGTTTGGAACCAGGACCAGAGAGCCTCTGCTAGAGCTCTCTGTCTGCACTCCTGTGCCTGCTCCCAGGTTTGGGGCTACATAACTTTAGGCTGGGTATGCTGGAGAAAAACAAAAGTGATAGACTCACTACCGATCCTTAGATATTTCATATTGACATCTTCTTCCCCAATCTACCTGCTACTATTTAATTTAGAGTCCTCAAATAGCAATTTCATGCCTTTTGCCCAGATTTTATACCTGAGTTCAGAGGGAAAGACATGATGTGTGTGCTTACTCTGTTAACTGGAACTTAAATTCAAGCAAATGCTTTCAATTAATAAACTTACTCAAATCCTTGATATCAATCAGTACAAGGTGTACTTTAATGGTTGCTTTGAGTGAAGTACACAACTGAAATCAATGAAAAATTTACATATTATTAGATTTTTACATTATGGAAAAATACATACATATTAATATTGCACTTTAAAATTAAACTTATGAATATCAAATTTTCTTAAGCTTCTTCTTGGTTGCCCTCATAAGTGACACAGAATTAGTTGTCTCTTTAAGTATACTTGCTTGCTGTTCATTCATAACAATATGCAGTTCATATCATCTTGAAGTATAATCAATATGTAACATATTAGTTTGAGGTATACAAGATAATGATTTCATATTTGTATACATTGTGAACTGATCAACACACGAAGTCTAGTTACCATCTGCCACTGTTCAAATTTAACTTTTAGGATTTGCTGTCTTAGCAGCTTTAAAATATATTCTGCAATATTAAAGACTATGGTCACCATTCTATACATTATGCCCCATGACTTACTTATTTTATAGATGGAAGTTTGTATCTCTTGACCCCTACACCCATTTCACCCACTCTCCAATTCCCCTACCCTCTGGAAACCACCATTCTGTTCTCTGTATTTATGATTTTGGTTTTGTTTTGTTTGTTCATTTGTTTTTTTTTTATTCCAAATATAAGTGAAATCATATGGTATTTGTCTTTCTCTGTCTGACTTATTTCACTTGCATAATTCCCTCAAGATCTATCCATGTTGTTGTACATGGCAAGATTTTATTATTTTTATGGCTGAGTAATATTCCATTATATATATATATATATAATGGAATATGTTCCATTATACACACACACACACCACATCTTTATCCATACCTTGATGGAGACTTAAGCTGTTTTTATATCTTGGCTATAATAATGCAGCAAAAAAACATAGGGGTGCACATATCTTTTTGAATTAGTGGTTCTTTTGTTTTGTTTTGTTTGTTTTGTTTTATAAATAGCCAGAAGCAGAATTGCTGGGTCATATGGTAGTTCTATTTTTAATTTTTTGAGGAACCTCTGTATTGTTTTCCACAGTGGCTACACCATTTACATTTCCACCAACTCTGCATGAGAGTTCCTTTTTCTTCATATTCTCACCAATAGTTATTACTTCTTATATTTTTGATACTAGTCATTCTGACTGGTATGAGGTGATTATCTCAGTGTCGTTTTGGTTTGCATTTCCTTTGATTAATGATGTTGGACATCTTTCCATGCACCTGTTGGCCATCTGTATGTCTTTGGAAAAATGTCTAGTCATATCTTCTGTCCATTTTAAAATCAAATTTCTTGGTTTTTTTTTTTTTTGCTATTGAGGTTTATGAGTTCTTTATATATATATATATATATATATATATATATATATATTAACCTCTTGGCAAGATTTATCTTAAATTTAAAAATTGGTTTTGCATTTTAGAAGTTTTTATTTTTTGTTTTTGTTTTTGTTTATTTTTGAGAGAGAAAGAGAGAGAGAGAGAGAGAGAGAGAACACAAGCTTGGGAGAGAGGCAGAAGGAGAGAAAGAATCTCAAGCAGGCTCTATGCTCAGTGTGAAGCCTGAAGTGGGGCTTAATGCCATGACCCTAGACTCATAACCTGAGCCAAAATCAAGAGTCAAATGGTCAACCAACTGAGCCACCCAGGCACTCTTTTGAAGAAACTTTTAGAACAGACACTCTTCCTCTAGATGTCAGACAGTCTGTCATTTTCTTTACATATTTCTTTTAAACACACCTGTACTAAATGTGAAACATGGGCAAAAGAGAGTTCAAAGGATACAGGATGAATCAGCTGGAAAAGCTTTGAATGTTGGAGTGTCCCTAGATAGGGAGATGTCTTACTGATTAGTATGCACACATCAGTCTATACAGTTTAGCCCGTGTTACACTATGCGTAGGGAGAAAGCTCAACAAATTTAGAGACTGTGGAGCACTGACTAGATCCAGAAGAGATGGAGTATCTCAATAATCTGGCTTAATTTAAGTTCACTTTAAGGTTCAAATATTCATCTTTATTCCTGTATAACTAAAAGAATGTTTTTCATGAGTAACTAAGGCTAAAGAGATTTCACATTTTATCTATCATCCAACAAAGATACAGAACTTGACCACTTCTCATCACCTCCAGCATTATCTCCCTGGCTTATGTCAATGTCATCTGTTTATTACCCCATCTTTGGAATAACCTCCCATCTGATCTCTCTGCTGTGCACCCTACCCCCAACAGTTCAATTCCCACAGTGTCCTACATAATTTGGAACCAAGATGTCACTAATCTACCTCTTACTAATATTTTCCTACCCCCCTTTCTTCAGCCATATTGTTCTCTCTACACATGTTTAAACGTGGTGGATGTACTTCTGTCCTAGGATTTTTGTACTTTCTGGTGCCTTTTTTGGAACTCCTTGTCCCCTCCACCGACATAGTTCATTTCCTCCTCTCCTTCAAGTCCTTACTCAGAAGCCATCTTTTATTGAGGACTTCCCTGGCTATCCTGTTTGAAATAGCAACTCTTCACCCTCCCTGATCTACACTATCTCCTTTCCCTGCTTGATTTTTTTTCCAGCGTTCTTATCATCGTCTAATATACTATTTTATTTTTACTTATATATTAATGTATTATCTGTTTTCCTCTCCTACATAGTACACTACATGATGTCACAAAATAATTGTTTTGTTCACTGCTGCTATATACCCAGAGCCTAGAAAAGTATATAGCATGTAATAAATAGTTGATAAATACTTATTGAGTTAATAGGTATATTCTTTATTAGATGCTTATAGGTATAAAGGTGTGGTACTTGCTTAACTGAGAAATTAGAGAGCACACAACTGATTCTGACAGCTTTCTAATAATGATAGATTTCTAATCAAGAATATTTGACAAAGTTCTTTGGATAAGAAAGTGGAGACCTACCTCTTCTGGAACTTCTTTTGCAGTACAAGGGAATTTGATTGTAATTGTATGGAGTTATTGCAAAACTACTAGGGTCCATCTTTCAAATATTTCTCATACATATCCTTGTTTTTCTACTCTTCTAGAAATTGTTCTAGTGTCTCTTAGTTGTTTTATTATAGTAACTTCATAACTGGCTTTCCTATGTGTCTTATCCCCTAATCTACATACATATTGTTTTTTAAATAATCTTCATAAAGAATGGCTACAATTTTGTCGGTCCCCTGCTTATGTGCTATTTCATAGCATTCATGGCCCTTCCTGATCTATCATTTTTACTTTAACTAGTAGAAATTATTCCCTATTAAATATCTTTTTCTCCTATGCAATTAGAATCTTTTCTCCAAATCTACCTGGTATTTTCTGTCCTCTGAGCTTTTGTTTAACGTTCTTCTTGTATTCCTCAGTTTGCAATTCCACCCAAATGTTTCTTAATCAGGAACATGTGAAAGAAATTGAAAGCTGTGTGGCTGTCACTCTAGGGGAGAAGCACATCTACAGCTGCCTTCATGTTACCCATGGATTGTCTAGCAGGAGTGACCTCAAAAATATGCTCTTTCTATTTAAGCTACCCACTCTGGATTGTTTTCAATCTTCAGACTCCAGGATAATTTTAGGTTCCTCCATCCCCAGTCCATGAGGAGATGAGAGATGAGTGATGGAGATCTTTTTCTTCACCAATATTTGGAATTAGTAGTTAGTTGGTGCTAATATGAATTAGCTCAAGATTTCCTCATAGCCAAGATCCTAGAATAATCCACCCTCATTACAAACAGATTAATTGTTCAAATTTTGTAAACTTTGTGGCTTCCCTGGCTTGGGACTGGGGGCTAGGAGTATCCCTTTAACAAATTATTGGGTAACTCCAGAATAAATAGCATATTATAAAATAAAAATCTTGTTGAAAATGTATTTCAGAAATGTGTTTCACCCAGAGAGCGGAACAATTTGACTTAATCTGAAAGATTGAGAAAAGGCTGTATCAAGAATTTTACTTCTTTCTTTCTGTTGTTCTTCTTTTTTATTTATCTTTCTGTCCTTGTCTCTGTTTCTGTCTCTCTCTCATCCTTTCTCGTGTGTGCTTATCTTACTGAAAAATTGGGAGCAGGGTGCATAAGCAAAGAGGGTGGTCTTAAAAAGTGATAAATCAACATACAGGAAATAATTCATGTGATAAATCAATAGCAAGAAATTATGGGTCTGTGTAGGGGGCAGAATGCGAAATGGTGAAAGAAGTTAAAAGGTTGTGATGTAATTTGAAGGCATGGAATGAGAATTGCGTTTTTCATTGTTACAAAAATGATAATTTGGAAACAACTTGCAAATCATTACAGGTTGAAATAACTTATATAAGGCACATAAGGTCAAATATATATGGCTTAATTATCGGTCATGCTGTCAGTGGCAAGGGTGTCTTCGAAAGACCTGAATGATATTTAAAATGATGATTGAAACAAGGGGGATAAAAGGAAGTGAGGCAAAGTGAGGTATGTGGGAAAATCTCCAGATTTAAGTTTCTGCTGGGTCTCTGTTTTCTCCCTGTGCAAAATAAATGTTAGGGTTCCAACGTAGTTGTCTGGTTCACAAGGCTGCCATCAAGATGAAATGAGAAAAATACTTGTGAAAAGCATTTCCAAAACCTCATACGTTTTCTACAGATTAAGGTATTACTAGCAACTTTTTAAAAGGCAGAGCACTTGTCACATCACAAGGTATTAGAGAGATAAAGTATTTATTCTCAAAATTAAATTTAAGGCCATGTACAGTTACCCAGTTTTTAGTTTGTTAAAATCATTTCTAAGCTTGGAAGAATTTGGTGAAAATCCCCAAAAGGCTAAAATGTAGGGATATTTCATAACCTCAGGTCTCCTAAAAGATGCTAATATCCTCTGGGCCCAGATCGGTCCCCGGTAGTAAAGTCAGTGGAGAAGGGTTAGCATGACCATGGAACTTTACAATCCAGCCCTGGGCAAATTATTATTAAGGGATGATGTGATGTTCCTCTCTTTTAGTAGATTATGTATTGTTGCCAGATCTTTGCATTTCTAATTCTGGATGCTTTGTTCTCTTCCTTTGTTTGTTTCACTATTTATCTACTTTATTGGGATAACAATAATATTAATAATATAGACTCAGATATATAAAATAAATTGAATTAAATAACAATAAATATATAAAATTTATAAAATAGAAAAATAATAAAATAGAACCAAAGAAGTAGCTTTTTTGCATTTTTTTATATTTCTTTAATTTTAGCTTTTATTTTTTTATCATTTCTTATTTCCTATTTTATTTGATTTCTTTTTATTTATACTTAAAAAAGAATCTTGGGGCACCTGGGTAGCTCAGTTGTTTAGCATCTGCATTTAGCTCAGGTCATGATCTTGGGGTTCATAGGTTTAAGCCCTGCATTGGGCTCTGTGCTGACAGCTCACAGCCTGGAGCCTGCTTGGATTCTGTGTTTCCCTCTCTCTGTCTCTGCCCCTCCCCCACTCATACTCTGTGTGTGTCTCTCTCTCAAAAATAAATAAGCATTAAAAAAAAAAAGAATCTTATGTTCGAGTATTTCTTTTCTTTATCTTTAATATGTCTTTAATGTTGTAGGCAATTTTTGAAGGTGTAGTTTTCTATAGAAGTTTTGATTAAATATTTTATCTTCATTGTTTTCTAGGTAATGTGTAATTTTGGCTTTTTAATTTGTTCTTTGAACAAAATATATTTATATTTCCTAATTTTCAAAGAGAGTATTTGAAGTTAACATTTATCTTTTATTTCTAAACTTTTGGAGTATGCTTGTGAACTATGGCTTTACTTTTTAAATTTTTAGTAATTATTTGTGCTGAGTACATAGTCCTTTTTTTAATTTTTGAAATTTGGCAAACCAAAAATGTACATTCTTTATTTTATTGATTTATTAAATAGTTTGGTGATTTTATTTATTCAATTCCCCTATATCCATGCTTACTTTTAGTTGCTAGTTCTGTTAGATTTTGGAATAGTTATTAAAATGTTCCCATTATTTTATATTTATCATGTTCTAATTGTGTTTGTAATAGTTTTGGATTAATATTAATATGCTGCTGTTTATTTGTTACAGTGTTTATATTCATAAATTAAGCCTTTTGATGAGGTCCCTGGGTGGCTCCGTCAGTTGAGCAACTGATCCTATATTTCTGCTCAGGTCATGATCTCACCACAGTGGTAACATTGAGCCCTTCTCCATGCAGGGCATGGAGCCTGCTTAAGATTCTCTCTCTGCCTCTCCTCCATTCTCATGCACCACATGTGCACACGGGCTCGCGCTCTCTCTCTCTCTCTAAAAAAAAAAACAAAAAAAAAAAACCACCAAATATTTTGTCATTATATAATTTCCACCTTTGCCATGTTAAATGTTTTTATCTGTTCTTGTATTTTGTTCTTTTGTTTGCTTGTTTGTTTTATTATCTCTCCTCCATTCCTTACTTTTTATTTTTGTGAATTTATTTCTCAATTCTTCCTGTAAAATATTTCCCTTCATGACTTCCACCTCAGATTCTCAATCTTGCAAGTATATAAATCAGGTCTCAAATATGACCATCTTCTCCTTCAACTCATCTCTACAGTATTTTAATTCTAAAACAATGTTTTCAGTTTTCAAAAAGATTTGTTTTTATACCATAATTGAGCAAATGCCGTTGTTATTCTTTTTTTTGTTGTTGTTCAAGGTATTAACTGTTGATATAGTTACATTCTATTTGGAGCAGGCTTTATGATTTATCTACCTCTTTGCTTTCCTTCTTTGGCTTCCTCACTGGGGTTCATGCCTAACTGCTGACATAGTTTATGTGGGGGGGGGGGGGATCTTTTAAGTAAAGTCAGGACCAGCACCTCTCCCTGGCAGCCAGGTACCCACAGACCTGAAAATTGCCATTTCTCTGTCATGACCTCAGCTGCAAAAGGTGTCCCCCTCTATCCCTCACAATTCAGGTTGAATCTGCTCCCCTTTTCAGCTTTCTGCAGCTGTCTTGCAGTCAGATCATCCCACAGATACTCATGGATTTATAGCTTCTTTTCCACTTAGGGCAAGATTGCAACTTATAATTGGTTTGCAAAGAAAAAAAAATCCAGGCCAGAGCCCAGCTTTTGTTCTGATCCCAGAGTCTGCACACCAGGACTGGGCTGTGTCCACCTGGAAAAGGGGGTACATAGTTTTCTACACAAACAACACCATCTGGCTACCAAGCTGTTTGCCCAGAGGACATGCTTTATTTCTAAGCATCCATCCAAAGTGGACACCTTTTCCTAGTTTCCCAAAGGCAGAGTGTGGGGTGAGTAGAGGCTTTCCCTCTGGGGTCCAAATTCTCATATAAAATTCACTCACTTCTCTTTCATTCATATTCTCTCTCTGTCTCTGTCTCTCTTTCTCTCTCTCAAATTCACACTAATCTTTACTTCACAATTCTCAATGGCAAGTCTCCTATCTCATTTCAAGGTCTGGGAACAGGAAGAATGGAAATCCCTTACGAGCTCTTGCCATCGTGGATTCTGGTAGGGCAGACATTCTCAGCTGAACCCTCCATACTACCTCCTTTAGACCCAGAGACAGCTTATCTCTGTAGATGTAACCAATTACTAAACTGGAGTTGGAGGGGTATAAGCAATGTAGACTCCTTGTGGTGCCATTTCCCCCAAGATCCCATGGAATCTCTCTAAGTATTAAATTCCCAAAGGCTGTTTAAGCATCAGATATGGCAGTGTAAACTAAATAGCATGAACTGCCTACAGGCCAGCTCCCCACTCACTTCTCCAGCTCCACCTGGCATATCTCTTCCACTTGCTTTCTGCCAGTTCTGCCACTTTGACTGCCTTTTGATGCCTCAAGTATTCTGTGCTTCCTCAAGTTCTAAGGCTCTTTACATGTGGACTCTTCGGTCATGTTAATTTCCTACTCATACTGTACATCTTAGACCAGGAGACACCTGCCAGGAAGCTTTCCTGAAGATCCAAGGCAGGTGAGGTCTTATGGAGAAGGCTGTCATCTTCATTGCTCTTATCAGAGCATCTTATTCCCTGCACTAGATTGTCACTTATATGTAGGAGAGCCTGCTGTAGTTCCCCTTATGTAGGCGGTGCCTGGAACAATGCTTAAACAGTAGGAGCCAATGATTTTTGTTGTATAAACAAAACCAGGAGAGAACCCAGACACTGCATAAAAGTTTTCCTGAGAAATCACAAGTCTCCACCATCTGAGTGCAAAATTTGCTCATAAACTGTTAAGTAGAGAAATCTCATACTAGATCTCACATTGAAGAATGGGATCTCCCAACATTTTCTGTGAAAACGTTTAAATATATGCAAAGTTAAAAGCATTTTATAATGATCATCTGCATATTTGTCAAGTAGGCACCATTAACATTTTGCTATGTTTGCTTTGTCATAACTATCAATCCATCCCTCAGTCCATCTATCAATTCATGATATTTTATATACAAAGTAAATGGCAGATTTGAGTACATTTCCCCTAAATACGCTCACATGTATATCATTATTTAAAGCTTAACACTTATTTATTGGCAGTTTTCACTCTTTTGGAGTTAAATTTGATAGGCAAATACATAAATATTAGCTGTAAGTTTATAAAATTTTTGATGAATGCATGTAACCCAAATGTATATCAACACATATATATTATCATCGTCTCAGATAGTTCCTTCATGCAGTGCAGCTAGGTCATTGTAAATATATTACTCTGGGTTTTCCACAAAGCCTTTGTGACATTTAAATGAGATTATGTAAAATATAAAGACCATAATGCAACTGTACAACACTATCACTGAACAAAATATTTAAGTAAACACAAATCTTAAATGGGAGAAGAGGCACCTCATACCTTGTATTTTGCTTCTTTTTAAAGTTATCTCCTGCTCTATAATCATCAGAGTTCCTATTATTTTAAGGATTTCACTTTAACATAAAAAGAAAGGTCTCTGTACTCATCTCCTACATGAATTGGGCTGGTAGTTTTGCCTCCGTTTCAGAAGGCTTCTGGGTATAGTAGAAGAAACATAGGTTTTGGTGCATAAAGTATTTTATTTTACTCAGTGACTTTAATAAATTATCTAACTCTTTGAGATTCAATTTTACAATTTGTAAAATGCAGAAGGTAAAATATCCACCGATAGAATTTGGGGAGTGAGGAGAGAAGTAAGTGTTGATAATTAAATGCAATAATATAAAGTCTTGGAATCAAGCTCCCTTTTCCCCTCCCTGTCCTTGAGCTTTTTGGTTTGAGTGATGCATATATTAAAAGATGATAAAACAAAATTGGTTTGTAGTAGAGCAATGGCAGAAGGAGACAAATGAAGACATTTTTGAAGTTTGTTTTTTATGTAAGCAGCAAAATGTGTATATTTTCTGCTATTTTCTGAAGGCTTTTAGAAGGAGGTAAGACTAAAGGTCTGATTTATATATTTTGAGTCTTTCAAGAGCCCCTGAGGGGCACCTGGGTGGCTCAGTCAGTTAAGCATCTAACTTCGGCTCACGTCATGATTTCGCAGTTCGTGGGTTACAGCTCTGGGTCGGGCTCTGTGCTCACAGCTCAGAGCCTGGAGCTGCTTCAGATTCTGTGTCTCCCTCTCTATCTGCCCCTCCCCTGCTCACACTTTGTCTCTCTGTCTCTCAAAAATGAATAAACATTAAAAAAAATTTAAAAAGAGCCCCTTAAGTGACACTACATGAGTAGCTCTACCTATAGCATTATCAAATGTTCCTGAAAATAAGTGGTTTGAATCTCAGAAATGTTTAAATTGTCAATTATTTCACAATGTTACAGTAATGAAAATGTGAGTGGCTGGCGGCAAGGTGGCTCAGAGATGCTTCTTCAGCCAAACGGCCTATGTTCACGTGTGGGCTTGTGCCCTACTGCATGTATAAAGGTGGGCATGTTACTGCTTCATATGCCTCGGTTTCCTCATCTGTGAAATAGAAGAGATAGGATATTTCCTATCTCGCTGGATTATTGTATAGATTTAATATGTTTATGCATGTAAAGTTCTTAGGACATCACCGAGCATATAGTAAATTCTCAATAAAATGAGCCCTCATTATTGGAATTAGGCAGACATTCATTCAAATACCAATCCTATATTGTGTGATCTTGGACAGCTTACTTATCCTCTCTGAGTTTTAGCTCCTCTATCAGTAACATGTGATTAATAAAACATTAGATCATAATACTTGTAGGGTAGTGCCTCGCTTACAGTAAGTACCCATCAGCTGTTCTTATTGCTTTTTTCATCCTCTGTTCCAGTTATAGAAAGGCATGGCAGATTATTACCTACATTTTTTTTAATTGATGGGGAAAATGCAAAAGATATTTCTATTTCAGATAAAAGTAAATTAGAGTTAGGGAGAGGGAGGGAGACAAAGCACGAGAGACTCTTGAATACTGAAAACAAACTGAGGGCGGAAGGGGGAGGGGGAAAGGGGAAGGGAGTGATGGTCATGGTGGTGGACTCTTGTGGGGAAGAGCACTGGGTGTTATATGGAAACCAACCTGACAATAAACTATAAAGTTAAAAAAAAATAAAAATATGTGATGATAAAAAAAGTAAATTATTTCTTAAAAAATATCATCTCAGACCCATTGATCCCCACCAGCTGCCAGAGATGAGAATTTTGGGAACTGCTGTCCTGGAGAAGCAATAAACACTGGCAAGAGATACTTAAATTGAGAGATGATGGGTCACATTCCATTCTGCTGCATTGCCATCAATTTCACTATATTATTGCAGAAAAAAGTTGGGGATTGAAACTTTGTTATTCTAATTATTATTATTATTTGCAGAGGTCTTGGGTGTGCTATTTATTTCCCTTCTTAGTTTTCACATAATGAATTGCTTTTGAAGTCATCTTACATACCTGCTATATTTTTAAAAGATTATATCTATACATAATTCTGCTTTAATTGCTATCTTTTCTAAATCATATAAACTCTCTTCAATAATGTCCTACATGTATTTAATCTCACCAATTTTGGCAAAGCTTCATAAAATTATTGCATTTTATTTTTGTCCCTAGTGTCTATTAAACATAGGTTTCAAAACCAAGATTTAAAAAAAAGGAAGAAGAAAAGGAAAAGAATTTTTAATGTTTTCTGTGCACATTTGCACTGTGAAATCACTTGTAACAGACTCACACAACTAATTAACAGATCTTTATTTTGCTATGTTTCTGGCCGAGTCAACGTGACAGAATACGGAAAGCCATACCAATTAACAGGCCTGAGCAAGCTCCTCATTTGACAAACATTTAATAAGCAATAAAATAGGAACTTGGAAGTTCTGAAACTCGCTGATGGAAAATAGAGAGGAGCTCTGTTGCTTATCTGGAATAAAGGAGGAACTCAATTAAGCTAACAAGATGCAAGCTGTAAAAAAAAATCAGGTTTGAGTTGAATTTTAGTTTAGCAAGCAACTTTGAGAGGTCATCTCATCCTTCCTTTCCTTCCTAGTCTGCATTAAAGCACAGCTGTGCAGCCCACTGTCTGCTTTCTTTCTGAGAAATAGTCCTCCTTAATGGGGATGGCTATGGTAGAATATTAGATTTCTGCTTAAAATGCTAATGAAGATCTGATATTTCAAAACCTGGTTTCAAACTTTTGTAAATTTCTAGTGATCATCTTTTAATAATCACAAGGGCTGATTCATGACTGTGCCTCCCTTCCTCTTCCTGGTAGATCTGTGTGTGTCTGATTCTAATGCTGTTCCAGGGAGCTTACAAACCTGCAATGAATTGATGCCATTGGTGTCTTCTCCAGGCACTTCTTCAGGAATCAGCCCTTCCCACTTTGGTTTATCATCCAGTTAAAAGCTTCCATATTTCTGAAAGTCAATAATTTAAAAAAAAAGAATCCATATCTCTATGTCTTGAATGTGAATATCCATATTTGTAAGAAAATTTAATGTACATGTTGTCTATATCTCATTTATAACTGGTATACTTTCAAAAAATTTATCACAGAACATGTGAACTGACAAGATAAATGAAGTAGAAGTTCATTATTCAAATTAAAAATTATTTTCTGTCAGCTAAAGGCACATATCATTTTTATTACAAGATTTTAGTGCATACCAAACATAATTAAGTGCATTTTAAAATAAAATAATCATTAATATTGATATCTTATAACTTAACTCAATTATATTTATTTTGTAAGTTAACTGAAGTGACATTAATGGCACTAACAAAGCTAAGATTAATCAGTGTGTGACTTTTTAACTGATTCAAAATTCATTTATTCATTCAAACATTTGTTATTATGTACTATCCAATTTCATGCAATTTAATTGAAAAAATAAATTTATTGAACACAGACTCTAAGTTAGGCTTTTTTATTAAGTACTGGGAGCAGAGGTTAGCAGAATGATATGGCCATTGCACTCTGAGTGCTAAGAAATGTGCATTAGAAAATCATTCAGAAGTGGGAACTTAGAGCCCTGAATTCTAGCTCAAAGTAATGATCTTTGTTTTTCTACAGAGTTGACTTGTGTTCATCTGATCTTTAATGTTCACTTATGATTTGTAAAGTACATATTGTATACAAATTCTACAGCGTTCAAAGAAAGATCATAATATTGTAATGGCAACATTATTAACAAGAACAACAAAGGACTATGAATGCCTATTTTATACAGTACAAAAAATTAATGGGTGGCATATTTTCATCTTTAGACAGTTGCTTTTATATGCCACAGCATGTTCTTATAAGCTTCTTATTGAAATGCATTTTTGCTTTTTATTGATTTTCCAGGTGCAAAACTGATCTCAAATTCATTAATATTAATATGAGAGAAACTAGCTTGCTGAACATCAAAACAGTATATAACATTTTGAAAGCAGGAAATTCCCTTTACAGTGAATTGGGAATATTTCCAAAGCAAAGCACTCCCAATTAAACATTATCCTTTAGTAGAAAATGTCTTCATTCATTAGATAAATGTATGGTAATCTTTAAAACTGCAAGAACTTACCTATTCAGGACAGTGCTAGGAGTTTGCAATTGGAAAATTTAGAAATGTGAGTATGTCTTCCAATACTGGAAAAACACCTGCGCCCTGTGGTATATAAACTGATTTTTTTAACTTCTGTTTCTGTTATTCTGTTTCCACTTGGGATTCTGTTATATGCCAACATTTAGTATGTTTATTCATATGTTCACTAATATTAAGTATACAAAAAGTTCCTTATAGATAGCAGGCATTAATAATGTCAGGGGAAAAAATAAAGGAAGCCAAAAAGAAAAGAGAAAGAAAGGAGCTCTAAGATCTGTTTTTCTATGATGCAGTGTCAGGTAAAATGAAAACAAGGGCAGGAGAATCCCACAATAATCTAAGGTGTTAGGCAGATGTGATGATGAGATTGCCAGTCTACTGTGGCCAGAATCACTAATGCTATATGGGACAGCATGGAGAAAGTCCCTCTGCTATGTGAGACTTTGTCGCAGAGTATTCACCATAAAGCCAATTTGTGTATTTTGCAGCCATTTTAACTGTAACAATGCTACCAGGTTACCCACAGAAGCTGCTTTATCACTTTATCATATAAAGAGCTCTTTATATAGGCAGTAAATGTCCCACTGGTGTCAGTGACTAAGTGTGAACTTCTGCAGAACATGTTATTCAATAAATTTTAAGTTGAGCAGATAAATTACATTTCATCAGTGTAGAGAACTATATCCGGGTACTCTAGAGTTTTCCATTTTCATCAGTACATTCACTTATTGCAGGAGATCATAATAAGCATGCTCCAACTGAGATCTACCTTGGAGAATTAGTTTTCCATTTTAACTGAGATGAAAGAAAATACAAACTTTCATTACCAAAGACAGTTTATGTTATGTAAAATACTCCCCAAAATATTATATTTTTATAATATATAAACTGCAGTTTTGTACTTAATATTAAATAATAACATTTAAAAGGCATATATGAACAATAGCTTTCAAATCTTTGAATAACAAAAATAAATATTAGGTAATATTTTGAACAATGCATACTTATTTTTAACTGTGACAGGTCATCTGAAGTGGATTCCCAAATATTTCTCAAAGTTATAAATGATAAAGGAAGAGTAATTGTAAAAATAATAAACTACTTTAAATAAAATTTCTTTTTTTGTTTTTTTAATTTTTTAAAGTTTATTTATTTTTGAGACAGAAAGGAACAGAGTGTTAGCAGGGGAGGGGCAGAGATAGAGGGAGACACAGAATCTGAAACAGGCTCCAGGCTCTGAGCTGTCAGCACAGAGCCCAATGCAGGCCTCAAACCCACAAACTGTGAGATCAAGACCTGAGCAGAAGTAGGGCGCTTAACTGACTGAGCCACCCAGGTGCCCCTAAAATTTCTGAAAACATGCACTTTAATTCTTCAACTTTATAAGTGAATAGTCATTTATTTTAAACATGTTCTATTTAAATTTTTTTTAATGTTTCTTTATTTTTGATGGAGAGAGAAACAGAGTGCAAACAGGGAAGAGACAGAGAGGGACACGGGGCAACATAAGGCGTGAACCCACAAGCCTGAAGATCATGACCTGGGCCAAAGTCAGATGCCTAACTGACTGAGCCACCCAGGGACCCCTATTATATTTTTTAATGTTTATTTTATTTTATTTATTTAATTTTGAGAGAGAGAGAAAGAGAGAGAACACGTTGGGGAGGGGCAGAGAGAAGGACACAGAATCTGAAGCAGCCTCCAGGCTCTGAACTGTCAGCACACAGTCTAACTTGGGGGCTCAAACCCACAAACCATGAGATCATCTGAACTGAAGTTGGACGATTAACCTACTGAGCCACCCAGGCAGCCCAATTTTAACATATTCTAACTTGAGGTTTAGTTATGTGCCCTGGACTTGACATTTAAGTTATGAGTAATCATTGCTACATGTTTGTAGGCAAATTTTTCTAAGCATGGGTGAGATATGTAACATACGCACACACACACAGAATGAGTAGTTAAGAAGAGACATTTTGAAAGGTTAAATATCATCATTGAAGCATTGCATAGCAGAGATAGAGAGAAAAGTAGAAAAGTTGAGTTTGTGTTCTAAAAAGATTTTGCTGAGCAAAGTTATGAGAACTTTGAGCAAAGTAAACAAACATTTCCCAATTGTAGTTAATTTGAAGAGCTTAAAATTTAAACAAGTTAGCATTGAAGACACAGATCTCTGCCAAGTCTCATTAAAAGAGTTTAGGGTGGGGTTTGATTAAAAGTACTAGGGTGATTTATTTTCATATAGTACATACACACCATAGCAGTATATAATGATAATGACAAAAACAGGACATTGTATTACATTTTCCCTTCTTTCCGAACACTGTCCCATACAAAAATCTAATTTCTAATTCCTCCAGGTGTTGGTCAATTTAACACGTCAAATTCGCAAATATACCATCTAGGATATTGTCCCATATAGTTATGAGGATCCAGAACTTACGTTTTTTAATCACAAAATCATTTATAAATGTAAGATATAGTAATCTTATATTTAGTTTATGTTTACTTTATGTTTACAATAGCTCTTGCCAGTTTACAAAAGATTCTTATTGTGTATTTGCCTAATGAGCCCATGGTGATAAAAAAAAATTAAACTCATGAGCAAGTTAGACTTCCAAAACTAACCAGAGAATTTAAAGAGTTCTTGAAACATGTCATCTCTTACACATGTAAATTTGACTTATAACCTATATTCATTGAAAACTGCAAAATATTGTTGTCATTCATTAACATTCTTGAAAAATTAACTGGAGAACGTTTTAGAGTTGAAAAAACATCTCTATTAAATATGGGAGAAAATCCAATTTGTAAGCTTTTCTTTCTGATAAGGAAAACTGTTTTTAAATAAAATATATTTTCTTATTAAACAGAATCGTGTAATATTCAGGGCATGCTGTGAATAATTATTGTATTTTCCGAGAAAGAACCACCAAACAAACCTTACTCAGATTATTAGTTTGCTAATATTAGTATTAGTTCACTCGGGCTACTGTAACAAAGTACCATAAACTGGGTGGATTGAACAACAGAGATTTATTTTCTCAGTTCCTGAGGTTAGAAGTCCAAAATCAAGGTATCTGAGGGTTGGTTTCTTTGGCTGCTAGGGAGAATTTGTTCCATCCCTCTCCTCCAGCTTCTCATGATTTACTGTCAATCCTTGATGTCCCTTGGCTATAGAAAACATCACACTGATCTTTGCTTTTATTTTCACATGGTATTCTCTCTCTTGTGTGTCTGTCCTTTTTCAAAGAACACAAGCTATATTGGATTAAAGCCCACCCTAATGACATTTTAGCTTGATTGCTTCTGTGAGCCCCTATCTCCAAATAAGGTCACATTCTGAGGTGCAGAGGGTTAAGATTTCAATGTGTGAATTCCAGGGGGACACAATTCAACCCATAACAGCAAATTGCCAGTTTAAGGATACATGTGATATTTTGAAATATAGCCAGCAATAAAATCATTTAAAAGAAATTGCCAGAATTTATTTTATTAATTGCAAAAAATAAAATTAGGTTGGCAAGCATAGAAATTTTAAAAAATGCTTTTTGTCATTTTTATTTCTGAAAATAATTGCCATTTTATTTTTTAAAGTTATTTTTGAGCATTTATTTTATATCATGAACTGTTTGAGCTACTCATCTTTATCAGAGGCAAATATATAAAAAAATGTTTTTATCCTCATGGTCCTTACTGTACAGTAGAGAATCTTGTTCTAATGTTGAGACTTTGAAGTTTTGCATGAAACTGCAAAATACACAATAATTTTAATAGCTTTAAGGTATTGATGCAGGAGACCAATTACCCATGCTGTTTTACCACTGTCACATAGGGCTTTAGTACACATGCTGTTCAAGAAAATTGCATTTAGTAGGATATCAAATAATGAAGAATTTACTCTAATAATTTAGTTTTAGATTTAGCTAAACTTCTTTTGCTTTTATTTTTGTATGTCTCATGTTTTTTGCCTAGCAAATTATAATTAGAAAAATAATATGCCCTTCCACATTATACTAAAGCCATTGTATAACAATGTTTTGTTGAAACTTACTATCAGAACAGGCTTTCAGCCATTTTACTCTCAAACCTGAAAACACAAATATGGAATGTGTTTATAATTCTCTGGTAAAGTTTTTATAATATTTCCATTCCTGCCTTATGAAGCCTTCAAAGATGTATTTCACCTCTCAGGCACTGATGGAACTCTTAATATTTCCTTCTAATGCTGAAACTGGGGCGAGATGAGGTACAGTAAGCTGGGCTGCCTGGGGAAATAGCATCATAAAACATGGAGGCTCGACTCATGTTCTAGTCCGTTGTATTTGGAAAGACTATTATTATAGCTCAACACTGTTGTACTTAACAAATATTGAAATTCATAGACACAAAGGCAAGGATGTAGGAAACAGGCAAGTGGGGGATAAAGTTGCTTTTCACTTTGTATCTTAGCCTTACCCATACTTAAGTATCATCTTTTTTTTTCTTTCTTTCCTAATCTTCACACAAATGTTTTGAATGACAGAACAATTAGAAAGAAAGCAGATTGCAGTATCTATATCTGTCACTGTAACTACGCCCTGGCAGACATAAATCCCCTGCTGATTTTGCTGCAGTGTATTATCTGAGAAGTAAGCTAAATCTTAACCTAGTTTTTTTTTTCAATGTAGCAATACATTGGAAGAAATGCCTTCTTCATCCTACTCTGAAAGTTGCATTTTTCCCTACTGTATGATAGCTGTTTGATGGATAAAATCTCCTTTGTTACAGAAAGTTGCTATAAAAAATAATGTGGGATGGCTGACATAGGCAGCTATATGGTGCACAGTGGACTGTGTGAAATTGACTAGGAGTATCCAGATAATTTCAGATGAAATGAAGACGAGTTCTACAGGACCATGAAAATACCAGTGCTCTCCCTGGATCACTAGCCTCAGTACAATTTCCAAAGGCAGTTGCTCCTTTGGCTGTTGTTGCTTCAATGATGCCAAAGTATATTTTTATCAGCTTACATAATATTCTGACAGCCCTGTATAGTATCCTGAGTTAAATAAAATATTTTCGTATGAATATACATAACTCCAAATTCATTGGAACCAAAATTGAGTCAGCATTTTTTATGAATGATACATAATTAGTAGATAAAATTCAGAAACTTGTGGCTTCAGGAAATAACACAAGATGACCTTTTTTGGGACTTAGCTGATTTGAATTTGCCACAGGTTTTAAGGAAAAAGTTCTCTTTCTCATTTACCAGAGACATGCATCTTTCTCACTTCTCATCATAATGTAAATTAAGGCTGGTTGGCTTTTGTTATTGAGTCTGAAGGTGAGTACTTTTATACATAGCAGGAGCTATGGGTATGAAGACTGTTCATCAGACATCAGTGTACACAGTGAACAATTCTGACCCTGGCAGTTGGATGCCTATAGCTAAAAAGCATTTCCCAGTCATCCAATTAAGAAGATAGCAACTGTTCATAATTACGCATATCTGATGCACAACCAACCCCTTTATTCCTTAGTTGAAAATATTTGTTGTCTTAATTTCTCTCTATTGCTTTGAATTGAATGAGCTCTTATGTTATAGCCTTGATCGATATTTCCTACCCCTTTCCACAAAATGGCAAATAGAATTTCCAGACATTTATCTTGCTGCAGAGGTCTCAACCATCAGCTGCAGAAAGAACATTAGTGTTCAGTTAATTGGTACAGATGGCCACAGCACTGATTTTCCCATTTCATTCAGCAGAGATCTGGAGACTCGGGCTTGAACACAGATGTCAGTCCAGGGGCTTTATTGGTATTTTCTGGTGTTGCCTTTGAGTGCCCCCACCCCTCTCAGTCCCTCTCTCAGTACCCCCCATAATCTCCCTCTCTGTCTCTCATTATCTACCTTTCATTCCCTCTTCCCCATCCTCCCTCTTCCCTTCCTCTCTCCCTCCCTCTTCCTTTCTCTGTTTCTAATATCTTTCAAAAATTTAAAATATAATACATGGTTCATATAATCATTATTTTTTTAATACACATTGATTTCTACATCACTGTTTTGTTTTAGAATATTCCAGATACAATAAAAGGAAATCAAGCACTTATAACTTGAAAAACACTGTGAAGGGTAGTTAACCCAAGTTATAGGAAAAATGGCCCCTAATTATAGGAGGGAGATGCAGTGATTTGTAGGTTAGGGGTGCATATTGTAAAAGTGGGGGACTATTCCAAAATATTACTTAACATTTGGAGTTCTTAATGACAAAAAAAATGAGATGAGTATGAAACATGGCAGAATGTCATCTCTGAAAATTACTAAAATAGAAGAGGAGAGGGGCACCTGGGTGACTCAGTCAGTTAAGTGTCCAACTCTTGATTTTGGCTCACTTATGATACATATATGATATGTAGATATATTTTGTTTGGGGAAATTATGTTTTATGGTTCAATCGTCTACCCTGGGGGTTTGAAAAAATTTTCTGTAAAGGGCCAGGCAATAAATATTTTGGGTTCTGTAGCACCTATCATCTCTGTTACAGATACTTAACTCTTGCTGGAACATGAGAGTGGCCATAGGTATACTGAAGGGTGTGGCTGTATTCAGTGAAACTCTTATTTACAGACACTAAAATTTGAATTTCATAAAATTTTCATGTGTCATAAAATATTTTCTTCTGTTGATTATTTCAACCATTTTAAAATTTCAAAACTCTTCCATCAGCTATGTAAAAATAGGCAATGGCCATTGATTGTCAATCCCAATCTAAACAATGAAATGATTCTCCTCCATGATATCTTCCATGATGCTTAGTCTTTTTAAGAAAATATAGGCTCTCTCATTTTATAAAAAAAACATTATTTATTTTTTATTTATCTTTTAAATGTGTATTTATTTTGAGAGACAGAGAGAGAACTTGAGCATGAGCATGAGCAAGGGAGAGGCAGAGAGAAAGGGAGAGAGGGAATCCCAAGCAGACTCCATGCAATCAGTAAGGAGCCTGATTTGGGGGTTGAACCCATGAACCGTGAGATCATGACCTGAGCTGAAATGAAGAGTCAGAAGCTTAACTGACTGAGCCACCTAGGTGCCCGATAATAAAATATTATTCATAATAAAACATGTTTTGTAATAAACATTAAGGATACTTCTCAGAAATTTACTTCCAAGTAAAGTATCCTCAATTTCATTTAAATTTGGATGATCATGATATAATTAATTATTAATCTATTTTATTAAACTTCTATTTTCTATGCTGCATATAGCCTATGTATAAAAATAACTGTAACAGATGCATGATTCACTAAGGAAAAATCACTTGGAATATATGTAATTTAATTGTGATTCTTTACTTCCAAGTAAGATGAGAGAAAGGTGAAGTCAGCTGTTTGCTGGATTTTTACACATTAGGAAACGTCTGGAATTGGTGATTGCAACCTACATGTAACAGTGATTTCCTCGTCAGCAGGCAGGGGCAATGTAAGAGACAATGTAAGAGATAACGTGAGATTATTGAAGAATTCATGTTTTATTAGGATGCATTGGGTTTCTTTTCATGCCATAATTTTCCTAGGTCTATGTGCTGCAGTCATGTTATTCTAGAAATATGTGTGTATTTTATTATATGTGTGTGATAAGCATTTAAAACAGGTCTCCTAAACTAATCTGTTACAGTGCATTGTTGTAGTGAAACAGGTATCACTTCTGGATATCCACCATTAATTCCCAAACAACACATGGGCCTGATTAAAGAAATTAGCTTTATTGTGAAAAAATGACTTGAAAATTCGCATAAGCTAAATGTCAACAAGACAAGAGAAAGTAAGATACCTTTTGATTCTCCCATTTTCCTGCAGAGAAATGTGTTGAATCTGGACTTTGCTGGGCCTTCAGTGTGAATCTACAACCCAGCACAGTGCAGGGACCTCTTTCTCGCTATGGTAGGTTAAAAAAATGGGAGGGGGTAACTCCAAAAAGTATCCAAGAAATCACAGATGTTACTTGATTTGAAAAAAAGAATATTTTCTGATGTGATTCAGAATCTTGAGATGAGATAACCCTGGATTATAAGAATGGACCCTAAG
Organism: Cryptoprocta ferox; assembly: GCA_028646485.1. Taxonomy (NCBI): domain Eukaryota; kingdom Metazoa; phylum Chordata; class Mammalia; order Carnivora; family Eupleridae; genus Cryptoprocta; species Cryptoprocta ferox. The sequence continues at coordinate 96,913,498 of CM053573.1, read as the reverse complement.
TTTAATGACAAGCATCCTTGTAATAGAAAAGTAGAGGGATATTTGAAACATATAGAGGGGGATACATAGGCAGAAAAAGAGAAGGCAGAGACTGGAGTGATGTGGCCAAAATCAAAGAAGCCAAGGAATGCCAACAGCACCAAAAGCTGAAGAGGAAAGGAAAGATTCTCCCCTAGAGTTTTCAGAGAAAGTACAACTCTGCCAACAGGCTTCTGACCTCCGTAAACAGTGGGAGAGCACATTTCTTGTGTTTTAAGCTACCCAGTCTGTGGTGCTTTATTACAGCAGTTACAGGATCTAATATGTTCCCAACCCTTTTGATTCTGACACAGCAAACGTGAAACCAAACGTGTGTGTGTGTGTGTGTGTGTGTGTGTGTGTGGCTGTGGGAAGGGGGTAAGAAGATGAATTTAGAACCTTCTTGGTGCCACACCCACTAACTGGCTTGCTATGCCAGATATTTATAGCCTTCATCTGGGAATGTCTGATGTTCATACCTAGAGAACGTGGCATTAATTCCTTCCTGACAGAGGAAGCTGAGTGTGGATATAGCCTTTCCTCCTGCAAGGGAAAGCTCAAGGTATATCAACACAGAAGGGAAGGATTATTACTGTTTTAATCAGTTCTCCTTATTTTGTTTTCTGAAAATGTTATATTCATTCTGTTTAAGCAAAAATTTGGAGTTGGGAGGAGTAGTGTTCATAGGATAATAGATAAGGTACTGGGTAAATTTGTGATTGAGGGGAGGCGTTTTATCAGTGTTATTTTGGTAAATGTATACCTTGCCTTCTGGAAATGCCTCTTATCATCTGAAAAAAGGACAGCCTAGAGATAGAGCTAGGACCTGCTGATCATTTGCCTCTCTGCTCTCAAATCCGTTCCTATCTCCACCTTGATCTTTTTATCACAAAACACTGAGCTCTACAAACTGTCTTTCCCAGGCTGGTTTCTAACAAGTGCCAATGAAGTCCATGGCAGGATACTGGAGGGTGGGAAGAAGGAAAATGCCAGGACATTTTTCCCTGTCTTGATCTAAATGAACTTCTCACAGTAGTTCCTTGGTTTCACCTCCTGCCAATGTGTTTTGCTCTCCGATGCCACAGGTACCACCAACCACAGTGTTTGACTTCCTTTTCTTCCACCTCCTTTGTGACTAGTTGCTCATATTGATTGCCTTTATTAACTGATGGATCTTGTCAATAGGAAATCGTAGGGAAAATGTCACATTGGCTCACCACCAATGTGAATTTGAAGACAAATGATCAGTTCTGCCTAGTTGTTGAGGTGTTTCTAGTTAATATAACAATCAATTCATGGATCATGATTTACATTTTCCAAGTAGATTTCCTTTGTGTGTTCATTATCCTAAGAGAGACAGGTAGAGCTCAAAGATATCTGATGACATATGTAGTCAATAAAGACTATGTCCTGGCTCAAATTCAAGACTTTTTTCCCTCAGCTCTATTATCTTTACCTTAATTCTTTAGAAAGATATGCCATCCTGTTTTTGTCTTGAAAGTATAACAAGATGATGGTATTTTGATATTTTGAAGGCAGGTGAGCTTCATGTCAACTTCCTGATTTCTGATGGCAGAAAGAATTATTCTCTAATAGTGAATATTCAAAAAGGAAGCCCTGACTTATTATTAAGACAGATATATAATGTATATTCTTATATGAATTGAAATCCTTGGCTTATTGAGATGAAATTATTTGAAACAACTAAGTATTATGGAGTTTGGTAAATCCACAGAAAAGGAATATTTCCAGGATCTAGGGGGAATAAAAAATATACAATTTCAAGTTAATATTAAATAATAAATGTATATTTTTTATTGCTATCTCCATAAATGTTTTCAATAAGTCTTATATCATTTCCCTCAGGAGGTTTTTGCTTCATATAATTCTTCTGTGTGATATACTTCACAGATATTTCATTGTTGAACACAACTTTTATTTTATTTAATATGTTTAGAGTTTCTGGGGCAATGCTAATCATTAAAATATTTGCATTATGCTCGCTATTTATCCTCAAGTAATAAATATACATCCAATGGACTATTATAAAGTACAACTAAAGACTTGATTTATTAATAGTCATATTAAAATATTACTTCAAAATATGATATATAAAAATAATAATAACTAAAATTAATAGGCATGCATTTGAAATCTTAAAACAATGAATTGCTAGACAATTAAAACTGAGTAAGAATTTACAAAGGAAAATACTAATTTCCAATGCTTTACTATCTTTAGAGCAGGGATTAGGAATTCAACATCCCTTCTAGAAAATAAGGACTTACTCAGGCATAGAGCGTTTTTCAAAAGTCTTAAACTCATATATAGTCTTTAATTTTTAAAATTTTCATTAAAGTGCCTTTAATTTGAAGAATTTCAAGGCATAAAAGAATAATTTGCTTTAGATATTTTAGTATTAATAGTATTGTATATAAATTGTATTCTTTCATTAACAAAGAATGCAACAGTACATAATTTACCACTTTTGAAAGCGTTGGTTGACTTTTACAAATTATTTTATAATAGCTCAGTTTTTTAGTTAAATACATTTCTGAGAATATTAAAGATTATTATATATAAATATTTTATACAGATGAGTGGGTGTGTTACTTGCGATGTAACATGTTCTCTGTGACTGAGATTTATATGGGTGAATAAATATGTGATAGAGTGACAGGTGTAATCAGAGAAAAGTTTTCCAGAGTGTCTTCTCACATGTTTCTAGCCCACAAAAGTTTCAAACTAGAGTGAAAAAGCAATCCACAGATTTAGCTCAATCCTTATCAAAATACCAACAGTGTTTTTTCACAGGACAATAACGAATAAAAATAAAATGTGTGTAGAACCCAGAATCCCAAGTAGCCAAAGCAATATTGAAAGGGAAGAACAAAACTGGAGTTATCACAATTCAAGATTTCAAGATATACTACAAAGCCGTAGTAATCGGAACAGTGTGGTACTGCCATAAAAATAGACACATAGATTGATAGAATAGAATAGAAACCCAAGAAATAAACCCAGTCAATTAATCTATGACAAAGGAGGCAAGAGTATGCAATGGGGCAAAAAGACAGTCTTCAAAAAATGGTCCTGGGAAAACCGTTCAGGAATATGTAGAAGAATGAAACTGGACCACACTCTTACATCACACACAAAAATAAACTCAAAATGGATTAAAGATTTAAATGTGAGACCTGAAACCATAAAACTCCTTGAAAAAAAAAATAGGCAGTAATTTCTGTGACATTAGCTGTAGAAATATTCTTTGAGCTATGTGTCTAAGGGACACAAAAGCGAAATTAAACTATTGAGACTACACCAAAATAAAAAGCTTTTGCACAATGAAGGAAACTATCACCAAGACAAAAAGACAAACTACTCAATAGAAGATATTTTTAAATGATATATCAGATAAGGGGTTAATATCCAAAATATACAAAGAACTTTTATAACTCAAGAGCAAACAACAACAATCACAACAATAATAAGAATAACAACTAATCAGAATAAAAATGGTCAGAGGATCTGTAGAGACATTTTTCAAAAGATAGCCAAGAGACACATGAAAAGATGCTCACCATCACAGTCATCAAGGAAATGCACATTAAAAGTACATGAGTGAGATATCCCCTCACACCTGTCAGAATGGCTAAGATAAAAAAATACAAGAAATAACACGTGTTATCGAGGGTATGAGTAAAAGAAACTCTCGTGCACTGTTGGTGGCAATGCAAACTGGTGCAGCCACTGTGGAAAACAGTTTGGAGGTGCTCAAAAGAAGTTAAAAATAGAATTGCCAAGTGATACAGTAATTCCACTACTGGGTATTTGTCCAAAGAAAACAAAAGCACTACTTTGAAAAGATACATACACCGCTATGTTTTTTGCAGCATTGTTTACAATAGCCATTATACAGAAGCAACCCAAGTGTACATCCACAGATGAGTGAATGGTGTGTGGGTGTGTACACACACACACAATGAAATATCACTCATAAAAAAAGAATGCGAAATTGCCATTTGCAACAGTATGGATGGACCTAGAGAGTGTAATGCTAAGTGAAATAAGTCAGATGAAGAAAGACAAATACTATATGATTTCATTCATATGTGGAATTCAAGAAACAAAACAAACAAACAAACAACAAAAAGGACAAAAAATAGACTCTTAAATACAGAGAACAAATTGGTGGTTGCCTGAGAGGAGATGGGTGGGAGGGGGGATGGGTGAAATAGATAAAGGGGTTAAGAGTACACTTATCTTGATGAGTACTGAGTAAGGCATAGAATTGTTGAATCATTATATTGTAAATGTATGTACTTGATTAAGAATGTAAATGATTCAATTCCGTTCATCTTTATGATGGGGGAAAATCTAAATTGAAATATCTATTGATGGTATATTAACATTTTCATTTCTATGAACATATGAAAACATGCAGTTATGAAAAAATAGCAGTTAGTTTAAATAAGAGAAATAAACAGTCTCTATAGCCCAAGTATAAAGTTACAAATACAAGTGCATAAACAACAAACATATATATCAGCAGAGTGACCACAAAGAAAGTCTCAGAAATAGAGATTTATACCATCACTCACCCCCAGTACATACAGAAATGAACACAAAAAGATGCAAAATAATAGAGATAACGTCCTATATTTTGAAACTAAGAAAGGGTCCAATACACCCTGCAAATAACAAATGCCCACAGGAACACATGGGTTATATTACACTGAAAGGGAATTTGGGGAGCATATAAACAAGTGAGGAGTACATGCAGTGAGGCAAGAAAAGAGGTCCCACTAATTTTTGCTAGCAGAGTGGTGAGAGTTGATCGTGCTTCAAAAAGGACAAGAAATACTCTATTTCAATGCCATCACTGATAATTGGCAACATAATGAACTGGGGGAAATCCTGTCTGTCAAGCACAAGTTGGAGCAAAGCTGATTGGACATGCAGAACGATTCATGTTGCCTTTTCTCATTAAACAGACATATAGAGCAGTTGGAGAGGAGCAACCAAAAAGGTTGGAAGAACATGACAGCCGTGAATGGATAGTGAGCAGCACCAGCACTTACCATCAGGCTTCATTTGATGTGAACAACATGCTGAATAAAGGGAGACTGACATGTAGGAACACTGGCCCTTCCTTACTGTTCTGAGAGTCAGATGTGAAGTTGTCCTGGGGAAATTGGACCAAAATCTTACAAGATTGCTGATAAGCCCCATAGTAGTGACCAAATTTAATCATTCCACACCTTTATAAATATAAGCAAATAATAAACCCCATTCTATCATTGTTTCTATTACTATTATAATAGTTGTGTATAATGGAAATGTTATATATAAGGGAAATCAGGTATGTTCATGGAAATCATAATTTCTTGAGGGTCTCTACTTCTGTGATCCCAGACAAAGTATGCCTGTGATTTATATTCTTTGTACTTCTCAATACACTTTGCTAATCAAGGTAGCCATAGTTTTGTAAAATAAATTGGGTAATGTTTATTCTTCTACTATTTGCTGTAACAAGTCATATAAGACAGAAAGTATACAACGCCTTTACACATTTAGAAGCGTATATACTTATGTCTATAAACTTAAGTCTGGGCCTCTTTGATATAGGAGGTGGTCTTTGGTTACCATTCCAATTTGTTATTTATTAATCTATTTACCTGCTCTTATTCTTTTCTACACTAATTCTTTTATATTTAAATTTTTTTTCATTTTATGTTTTTTCCATTTAATATTGGTTTTCTAACATTTTAAATTTTTATTTTTGTACTAATACTCAGGTAATTTATATGAAATAAATACATCCATTTCAAGTGTATAATTTGGTGAGTTGTGTCACACACATGCACAGACACACACACACACACCTGTGTGATCTCTTCCACAATCAACATTCACTTAAAATGAAACATTCTCTTGTGCCCAGCCCTAGTTTGCCCTTGTCAAATCCTCTCAGATCCCACCACAGCCTAAGCCCCGGGGCACCACTGAACTGTTTTCTGTCACGACCAAATCCATTCGTCTCTTCTAGAATTTCATATTTGTATCACAAAGTATGTATTCTCTTGTTTTTGGCTTCTTTCTGGAAGCATAATGATTCTGAGATTCATCTGCGTTGCTGTATGTATCTGTATCTTCTTTTATTTTATGGCTAAGTATTCCATGAAATGGATATAGCACCATTTTTGTTGTTGTTCTTTCACATGATGATGGGCATCTAGGTTGTCAGTTTGGGGCTACTAGGAATAAAGCTGCTATTTACTTTACGATATAAGGATTTGCATGTGCCCTAGCTCAGGCCACTAAAATAAAATGCCATAACTCGGGTTGGCTTAAACAACAGAAATTATTTTTCATAATTGTGGAGGCTGGGAAATCCAAGATAGAGATAAACCAATGCTGGCAGATTTGGTTCTAGGGAAGGGCCCTCTTCCTGGCCTGTAGAAGCCACCTTTTAACTGAGTGCTTATATGTCCACTCCTTGGTGCAAGTGTGGGGAGAGAGAGGAAACTCTGGGGTGTCTTCAACTTATAAATGCACCCATCATGGGAGTGCCACCCTCATCACCTCATCTAAACTTCCTCATCTCCCAAAGGCCTCAACTTCAAATATCATCACATGGTGGGCTAGGCCATTAACATATCAATTATCAGGGGACACATTTAGTACACAAGTGTAAGATATGCATTTCTATTTATGGGGTGAATTTCTCAGACAGGAATTGCTAGGTTTATGCATGTTGTGTGTTCTAAGTGTATGTTTCACCTTTTAAGAAGCTGCCAAATTGTTTTCCAAGTAGATGTACCATTTTACATCCCCCGGCCTCAGCAAGGCATGACAATTTTAGTTTCTTTGCATTATAGATAGTTGCCAGTTTTTAAAATTTTCAGTGCCAATGGTGCGTATTGATATATGATTATTATTTGAATTTGCATTTCCCTGTGGCTAAAGAAGTCAAATATCATTTTTATGTGTTCATTGCCTAACTCTGTGTCCTCTTTTGGATAGTGTTTGTTCAAGTATGTTGCCCTTTTTTATTAGGCTGCTTGTCCTCTAAATATGGAATTGTAAGAATTCCTTATACGTTTTACATGCAAGTCTTCTGTCAAAAAGATGTAGTACAATTATTTTCTTCAAGTACCTTGATTACCTTTTCATTTTGTTCATCAATATATAAAATTAATTGTATTATTCAAAAATATTTAAATTTTCATGAATTCTAATTGATCAGCTTTCTTTTATTTAAAAATCTGGGACGCCTGGGTGGCTCAGTTGATTAAGTGGCCGACTTCGGATCAAGTCGTTATCTCACAGTTCCTGGGTTCTGGCTCTGCATCGGGCTCTGTGCTCCAGCTCAGAGCCTGGAGCCTGCTTCAGATTCTGCCTCCCTCTCTCTTTCTGCCCCTCCCCCATTCACACTCTGTCTGTCTGTCTCTCTCTCAAAAATAAATAAACATTAAAAAAAATCATGCCTTTGTATCCTAAGAAATTCTTGCTTATCAAAAGGTTTTCAAGATTTTTCCTGAAACACTTTCATCTAGAAGTCTCATAGTTTTGGCTTATATGTATAAGTCTATGATCGATATTCAGACAGTTTTTATGTATGATGTTATAAAGAACTTGAGACTCATTTTCTTTTACATATGGACATTCAGTTGTTTTGGCACCATTAGGTGAAAAGAATATTTTTCTTTGTTGAGTTACATAGGCACTATTATAAAAAATCAGTAAAATTCAGTCTGACTGTTGTGTTAGATTATTTTAAGATTTTGTCTTCTGTTTCAGTGGTCTTCATGTCTATAGATATACCAAAGCCACACTTTGTTTATTATTGTAGCTTTATACTAAGTCCTCCAAACTTATTTTTTTCAAAATTATTTTGGTTAGCCTAGGTCATTTGCATTATTGTATGTTTCAATTGTTCATCAATTTCTACTAAAAAAGTTTGCATAAATTTTAATTGGGTTTGCATTGAACATATAGATTATTAAGGGAATAATCGGGCCAGAATAATATTCAGTATTTCAATCCATAAATATGGATATGTCTTCCTTGACTAATTCTTCAGTTTCTCTAAAAAATATGTTGTGATTTTCAGTGTATAGGTATTACACTTGTTTTGTTAAACTTATCAGTAATTACTTTATGTTTTTGATGCTCTTAAATAATATAAAATATTTTTATACATCCAATAATTTGTTGCTGGGATGTAAGATCACAAGTGATTTATATATATTGTCTTTGTGCCACTGATTTTGTTAAACTCAGATATTTATCATTTCTTTTTAAATACTTATTTATTTATTTTTGAGAGAGTGAAAGAGAGAGAGACAGAATGCCAAGAAGGCTCCACACTGTCAGCACAGAGCCCCGTGTGAGTCTCAGTATCACAAACCATGAGATCATGACCTGTGCTGAAATCAAGAGCCAGGAGCCCAACCACCTGAGCCACCCAGGTGCCTCCACATATTTATTCTAAAAGATTTTTGATCCTTAAGATTTTCTATGTACATGAATATGTCATCTAGGAATAAAGGTATTTTTACTTCTTCCTTTACATATGTTTTTAATACATTTTCCTGTTGTTACATTGGCTAGGACACCCAGTAAAAGTGTGAAAAGAAGTGGTGAGAGTAGAAATCTTTGCCTTGTTCCTCATTGAATATGAAGCGAGCTGCAGTGTCCTGCATATGTTCCTTATCAGATTGATAAGATTTCCTTCTATTTCCAGTGTGCTGAAAATTTTAATCAAGAATAGGTGCTGAATTTTGTCAAATGACTTTTTTCTGAATCCATGGCAATGATTATGGGGTTATTTCCTCTCTTCTATTTTCTTAAAATACAGAAGTATATTGATTGATTTTTTTAAATGCTAAAAAAACCTTACATTCCTTGAATAAATTCTTCCTTGTCATAATATGTTACTCTTTTTATATATTGCTGTTAGACATGTCAATATTTTTTAAAGAATTTTGCTTGTGTATTTATGAGAGAAACTAGTTTTGGTTTCCTTTGTTTACATAATTTTTCGTTTTGGTACAGGAAAATGTTAGCCTCATAAAATTAGCTGGTAAGCTTTCTGTCTTTTTATCTAAAAGAGTTTGGGGGCACCTGGGTGGCTCAGTCAGGTAAGCATCTACTTTGGCTCAGGTCATGATCTCATGGTTGACGAGTTTAAGCCCTGCATCTGGCTCTGTGCTGATATTTCAGAGCCTGGAGCCTGCTTTGGACTCTGTGCTTCCCTCTGCCCCTTCCCCACTCACACTGTCTTTCTCTGTCTCAAAAATAAATAAACATTAAAAAATTTAGAAAAAAGAATTTGTATAGAACTCGTATTGTTTTCATTTCTAAATGATTGGTAGAATTCACTATTAAACAACCTGTGCCTGGAGTTGCCTTTATAGGAAGATTTTTTAACTGCAGATTGAGTTTATTTATTAGATGTATGGCTATTCAGGATATCTAATTCTTCTTAAGCAAGCTAGTTGTTATGTTTCTTTCAAATAATTTATTTGTCTCTTTCACCTAAATTGTCAAATTTATTTCCATAAACTGGTTTATAATATGACTTTTTGTTTATCCTTACCATGTTTCTAAGATATATAGTGATATCTCCTCTTTTTTCCATAATTCTAGTAATTCGTGTACTTCTTTTTCTTGATCACACTGATTAGAAATTTACCAATGTTACTGGTCTTTTCAATGATCTTCTGGTTTCCTTGATTTATTGTTGGTTTACTTTCTATTTAATTGATTTCTGCTCTTTATTATTTTCCTTTATTTACTTACTTGGCTTTAATTTGATTTTTTCTTTCTAGCTTTTGAAGGTGAAAAATTAGATTATTAACTTTAATTTTTTTATTTTTATAATTTAAACAACTAAATATTCAAACTTCCTTCTAAATACTGTTTTAGCTAAGGTCCAACATTTTTATATATTGTATTTTTATTTTTCTTTATTCCCATACATCTCTAATTTCTTTTTAACTCCCCCTTTTCCCACTGGTGAATTCTACCAAACATTTTTTTTTCTATTAAAGTATAGTTGATACATAATGTTACTTAATTTCAAGTGTACAACAGTCAGGTGATTGGACAACTCCATATGTTATATTCTGTTTGCCACAAATATAGCTACCACCTATCACCATGCAACGCTATCAAAATACCATTGGCTATATACATAACATCTGGTTTTGATTTTGTTTTTTGACTGGTGGATTATTTGAAAATAATTGTTGTGGAAAATGCACCTGTATGGGGTATTTCCAGGTATTTTTTACTTTACTTTTTGATTTTTAATTTAATTCCAGTATGTTCAGAGAACATAGTCTGTATGATGTGAACTTTAAAATTTTTATTAGGCTTGTGCTATGGCCCAGCATATACTCTATTTTGTTGACTATTTCATGTTTATTCACCATTATTAGGTAGAGTGTTCTATAAATATCAATTAGGCCAAGTAGGTTGATAGTGTTATTCAAGTCCTCTATATCCTAACAAATTTAATGGTTGCTTGTTCCATCAGTTACTAATAGAGGAGACTGAGCTCTTCAACTCTAATTATGGTGGTCAGTGCATTCTTGAATATTGGGATTTTTTTGGTTTTATTTTCTAAGAGATTGTTTGGTTTTATTTTGTCAAATGTCCAAGTTATGGAATCAGTTTGATCCCTTGAGGGAGTATTTTAAAGATGTATTAGGGTTTCCATGTGTAGACTTTTCACTCCGGAGATAATTCAAATACAGTCTTATTACCGAGGTGTCATTTCTCATGGCTCTCTAATGAATGTCTCAGGTTATTGCTAAGGATTCTTAATTCTGGCTGATAAGAACTCAAAAGTCTGTCAACTTGTTTGAACCCTGGAGATTCCTGAACTGAGAGTACCATAACTATTCTTTGCCTGGCTTGACAGAGTTTTTATACCTTCTAAGTGTGTCACCTCATATTCAGTAAGGTTTCTAGGAGGCCTCTGACAGGTATCAGACACGATTTTCTTGACAGCGCTCTCCCTCTCTGAAATTCTGCAACTTCCATCCTCTGCAGCCTCCAGAACTCCAATCTCCAGCTTTTCAGTTAATTAATATCACTGAGTTCACACTCTCTCTTTTTTAATCAACCCTGCACTAGCAGTCTAGAAATCACTGAAAGTCAGAGTGGTGGTATGGATCACCTCATTCGCTTTCTACCTTCCCATTTCCATAGTCTTGCATGTCTGTTTTCTGGTGCTTGAAAGGTATATATATGTATTCATACTGTTAACATATTTTTATATTTTTAGTAGTTTTAAATCTTATTTTTATCTGTACGTATTTCTCATTTTTATTTCAGAATAAATTTATTTACATTTGCCTTTTCTTTTAGTTATCAGTGCTCTAGATGTTTGATTATGTTTTCAAATAACTAGTTTTTAAGTTTTTTTTAACTATCCCTATCATGAGTATGTGTTATTCTTGCTCTTTATTTTACTAACATCTCTTCTTAGAATTTTTTTAAGCTGGGTACAGTATACTTTATTGATGGTATAGGATGGAAACTGTGTAGAGGTTGGGATATTTTCAGTATGTTGGGAGATGAGTTGAGGCAAGGGCTCCCCAGCAGCTGAGGGCCTCTCTCTTCCTCTTGCTCTCGGTGGGGCTGATGGTCCAGGGAGCTCTTACTGCTTGCAGGCCATGTGGACCATTAGGCCCACCATCAGGTTGCTCTAGCCAAATTCATTGTCACACCAGAAAAATGAGCTTAACAAAGTGATAAATGAGAGCAATGCCAGCCCCAGCATTGAAGGTGGAAGAGTGGTGTCACTGTTAAAGTCACAGGAGACAACTTGATCCTCAGGGCAGCCCAGGGTGCCCTTGAGGAGGCATCCTCCAATACCTGCTTCATCACCTTTTTGATGTCATCATATTTGGCAGCTTTCTCCAGGAGGCAGGTCAGATCCATGACTGACACGTTGAGGGTGGGGACAGGGAAGGCCATGCCAATGAGGTTCCCATTCAGCTCAGGGATAAACTTGCCTTCAGCCTTGCAGTGCCAGTAGAAGCAGGGGTGATGTTCTAGACAGCCCCTCAGCCAACATGCCACAGCATCTCAGAAGGGCTGTCCATGCTCTTCTTGGTGGCAGTGATGGCATGGACTGTGGTCATGGGTCCCTTCATGTTGCCAAAGTTGTCGTGGAGGACCTTGGCAAGAGGGACCAAGCTGTTGGTGGCATAGGAGGCATTGCTGATAATGTTGAGGGAGTTGTCATACTTCTCATGGTCCATGCCTATCACAAATATGGGGGCATCAGCAGAAGGAACAGAGATTATATGACTTCTTGGTCCTACCCTTCAAGTGAGCCCCAGACTTCTCCATGGTGGTGAAGACCCCAGTGGACTCCATAATATATTCAGTACCAGCATCACCCCATTTGATATTGATGAGATCTCATTCCTAGAAGATGGAGATGGGCTTTCCATAGAAGACAAGTTTCCCACTCTCAGCCTTGACTGGTCTGTTGAATTTTCATGGGGTGGAGTTATACAGGAACATGTAGACCATGTAGTTGAAGGCAATGAAGGGACAACTGATAGTGACAATAACCACTTTGCCTGAGTTAAAAGCAGCCCTGGTGACCAGGCACCCAGTACTGCCAAATCTGTTTCCTCTGACCATCACCACTATGTCTCAGGGCTGCAGCTGGCACTGGTAGCTGGCACACATGTGGTTGTCTGCCAAGCAGAAAGAAACAGCCTTTTCTTACATTTATAATTTGTGAACTTATTTCTTTGAGTTTGCTCTGTTGCACTGTACATATAACTATGTTGAAAGCCAGATTTTTTTAGTTTCTAATCTTGCTTATTGTTGATAAATTTATTAAAGGCTATAATGTTTCCCATAATAGAATTTTACCTATGCCTTGCAAATTTTGACACATACAAGGGGTTTTTTTAGTATTATTTTTTATTTGGTATTTTTTATTTAATTGGTATTAATGTTCTATCCAGGTACTCTAGGAGAGAATTTGTTCTTTGTCTCTTTTAGTTTCTGGTGGCTGCTAACATTCCTTGTCTTGTGGCCATATTGCTCCGTCTCTGCCTACATTGTCATGTCGCCTTCTCCTCTTCAATGTTTCAAGTCTTTCTCTGCTTCTCTTTACAGGTACACTTTTATTGGATCTAGGGCTTAGCTAGATAATTCATAAGCCAAGATCCTTAACTGAATCACATCTTCAAAGCCCTTTTTGGGTTTTGTTTTTTCCATAAAAGGTAATGTTCCAAGGCATAGGAATGTGGAATTAGAGATTCAGACACTGATATCTTTCAATTTACCCAAGTCTGCCTTCTGGCCTCCAAAGATTCATATCCATCCCACATGAAAAATACATTTATTCCATCCCAGTGTCTTCAAAAGTATCAACCTATTACAGAATGTGTTTAAATATCATCAGCTCAAAATTTTCAAATCTCATTATTTAAATAATCTAAATCAGCATAATTTAGATTCTATATACATTTTATCCTGGGAAAAATTCCATCCCCATCTTTGGACCTGTAGAACTAGAAATCCAGCTACCTAGTCCCCAAATACAATGCAGAGCTGTGTTGACACAAAATAAATCTTTTTTTTTTATTTTAAAGAGAGAAGAAAAGAGTTTTATTAAAGCCTAAGTTAGGAGAGCTGTCCAAGATATATAATCTTCACAAAGAAGAGAGTGTTCCAGGGAAGGAACATTTGGTAAAGGGTTATATATGTATTTTTACATAAAGAGTTACAAATCATCATGATGAAGGACATTCCAGAAAGTTGTAGACGTTATCTTATGATTTTAGTATGTGCAAGGCTGTATAACTTTAATCTTTTGGAAACCACAAAGGTTTTTTTTTTTTTTTATCTTTATGTCTGGAATGCTTCTGCTTTGTTTTGTTTTGTTTTGTTTGTTTTTAGACAAAGCAGACATACAATGTGTGCTCAGGGCAGAAATGAGAGCCCATGTAGTTGAAGGCAATGAAGGGACAATTGATAGTGACAATAACCCCAGTGGAAGTTTTGTGGAGTCATTTTGACCTTGGTAAATGATAAAGTATAGCTTCCCTGGGATCCCGGGAACAGAGCCCACAAATGTTAAAAGTTGAAAATTTCTTTTATCAGCTGGCTTAGAATAACAGGTATAGACATTTCTGTTCCAAATGGGAAAAAATATAAGGAGGAAAGAAATCAGCAATCTCAAATAATTTGAAATCCAACAGGTAAAATCCCATACTGTTTGATGACTTAGAAATAATTCTATGTGGCTTTAGGTTCTGACCTTTGGGCCCATGACTCAGCTGTTTCCTAGGCTTGGGTATCTGCCTCTGGGTCTATAGCTCCATTCTCTGGGACCATGGCTCTGCTGTCAATGTATCATTACTTTTCTTTGAAAAGGTAGTACATGTTTTCAGATGAGTAGTTTTATGAGTATGTTTTCTGCTTATACAGTTTTGGAACTCTGACAGTCTTCCTTTGTTTTGTCCTGTCTCTGTCTCTTTCATTCCAAGCTGGGAGTGTTTCTACAGATACATTTTCACAAACCTATCGGGTCTTCTATTTATCTCATGGGGATTCAGAATATTAGCAAGAGAGTCCTCCACAGGTCTTTCCTGGATAATTCTGCTTGCATTCCTGGCTGAGCTGAGATGACTAAGTGAACCCATGAGTCACCAACCTAGTATCTTCAGCAAGATTTTTGTAGCCACACACTCGGCCTTCTCTCCAGAGCACAATTTCCCGATAGGTAGTCTCCTAAGTTTTGCATCTTTTGTTATCTGAACAGGCTTAAAATTTCCCAAATCATTAAGTGCTAGTTCCCTTTTTCTCAGTAATTCTTTCCTCAATTTCTCTCTTTCCCTATGTTTTGCTAAAATCAACAAGAAGAAACAAGGTCACACCTTGAACACTTTGCTTTGAAATCTTCTCGACCAAAAATCAAAATTCCTTGCTTAGGAGTTCTGCTTTCTGCACAGCTATAGGACACATTCAGCCAAATTTTCTGCCAGTGAATCACAATTTCCAATAACATATTTCTCATTTTCTTCTTAGCCTTCATCAGAGTTGCCTTTCACACTCATACTTCTACAGTTCATATTCTGGTCAAGGCAATTCAGCTTTTTCTATCCTCTACCTCAATTTTTCCCCAAGTCTCTGCCCATGAGTCAATTACAAAGCCACTCCACATTTTTAGGTATTTGTTACAGCAACACCCCATATCCCCCTACCAAAATCTGTATTAATTCCCTAAGGCTGACATTACAAATTACCACAAACTGGTTTACTTAAAGCAACAGAAATTTATTCCCTCACAATTCCTGAGGCTAGAAGTTCAACATCAATTTCCTTGAGCTAAAATCAAGAGCCACATTTCCTCCAGAGACACTAGGGCAGATTCCCTGTCTTGCTTCTTCTAGCTTCTGGTAACATTCCTTTGCTTATGGTTAATTCACTCCAATCTTTGACTACTCATCCATATTGCCTTCTCCGTTATGTATATCTAATGTCCCTTAGCCACTTATGAAGGCACTATGATTGGATTTAAGACCCACCTGGATAATCCAGTATAATCTCCCCATATCAAGATTCTTAAATAGAACTGTGGAAGATTCTTCTTCCTTATCCGATAACAGGGTAATTAGGACCTTATATCTTTTTTTTATGTTATTTTTGAGAGCGAGCAAGAGACAGAGTGTGAGTGGGGGAGGGAAGAGAGAAAGAGAGATACAGAATCTGAAGCAAGCTCCAGGTTCTGAGTCTGATGTGGGGCTCAAACTCACAAACTAGGAGATCATGACCTGAGCTGAAGTTGGACATTTAACCGACAGAGCTACCCAGACGCCCCATGGACCTTATATCTTTTGATGGTCATTTTCCCTCTTACTAGAGAAGGCTAATTCCCTTGGGGCCAAGCAACGGGATGTGTGGGGATCTCTTTAATTAAATGCCGACTATTATAGAAGGAGCAAGTTTGTTCTTGGAGATTTTGGAATGTACATCATTAGCATTGTAATTAGTATATAGTATGTTCTCAAAAAATTATAGCTCATTTTTAATTGATGTTATATTTATCATTAGGCAGCTCGGAATAAAAGTTTAAAACCTCATCTAAAATGCATTTAACTCCTCAGATTGTTAGTTATGGATATTTTTAATTCAGTCCTTCTGTGAATAATGCTTTTAATTTGTAAAAAGTATTATTTCATAAAAATTTTTATTTGTATTTTTCAGTCCACAAAACTATGCTCTATTATATCATCCATTGAGACAGCTACAGGGTAATGATTCTTAAAACTTAGGCAGTAGAAATTCATATTTCTCTAAAATTTCAAAGGCTCTTAGAAAGAGTTTGATTCTCAAAACTATGAAGAATTGCTTGTTAGGAAAGAAAGAAAACAGCCTTAGATAATTTCCAGCAGTTTAGAATAAGGTTGAAGTTACAATGAATCACTCTAAATTCTACTCCTGAAACTAATAGTGCACTATCTGTTAACTAACTAGAATTTAAATACAAACTTGAAATATAAAAAAGAAAAGAAATAAAGTTGAAGTTTCTTTTACTTAACATTTGCTTTATAGTAATGTGGAAGAAAGCATAAAATTTAGTCCCAGAAATCTGTAAAACCAGTTTATATTTATTTCTAATACTTGTCAATTTTTAAACTTTCCATTATGTCTGTGAACAGACACAATGTGTTTATCTCATTTTTTTCAAATCCTGCCACTGTCACCTACCAATGAAGTGCTAAAAGGATTAAGAAGCTTCATGTCTATAGTATAATCATGTTGAATTAATCAATTTATTTAGCTTTGGCTTCTTGGAATATTTGCTATAAATATTATATAAATGCATTCTTATGTTTTTAGACCATCAAAATAAATATAGTCAGATAAATAAAAAATATATGATATATGGGGTATACATTTTCTATCTTGCTATTTTAAATGTATCTCTTAGTCAAAAATTTAAACTCATCAATTTGACAAATATGTATTTTATGTATTGCATTGTAGGATTGAAGGTACTGAGGATACAGTAGCAAATCAAACTGAATATAACCTCTACCCTCCTGAAGTTTGTATTCTAGAGAAGAAACATCAACAAACATGATATGTATATAAAAAGAGACTATTTGAGGGGCACCTGGGTGGTTCAGTCATTTAAGCCTCTGACTCCTGATTTCAGCTCAGGTGATGATCTCATGGTTTTTAGGTTCAAGCCCCATGTTCGGCCACACTGACAGTACAGAGCCTGCTTGGGCTGCTTGGGATTCTCTCTCTGTCTCCTTTTCTTTCTGACCCTCCCCTGCTTGTGCTCTCTCTCTCTCTCTCTCTCTCTCTCTCTCTCTCTCTCTTTTCTCTCAAATAAATAAACTTAAAACTATAGACTGTATGAGATAATGATAAGTGTATGAAGAAAAGTAAAATGCAGAACAGGAAAGAGTGGTGAGGAGATGTTATCAGATTAGAAGCTATTGACAAGTGGCTATTCAGGAAAAGACTTGAAGGAGCTGAGAGCAGAGTCCTGTGCCCATCCATGGAAACACATTTAAGCAGAAGAAACCTTAAATGCCCTGTCTGAGAAACAGTGATAATGCCAATGTGTCTGGATAGACTTGAAAAGAGGCCAAAGGAGTGGCAGAAGCTAAGGTTAAAGAACAGGTCAGCTCTGTGGATCTTATAGGTCACTGTAAAGATTTTGGATTTGACTGTAAATGAGCAAGACTTCTTTGGAGGGTTTCAAACAGAATAACCTGATCTGACTCTATTTTAAAAGGATTAACCTTGTGAAGATTGAACTAGTTGGTGGGGAGGGAGGCAGGAAGGACTGACATAGTAGACCTGCAAGAAGTTATTTAGAAAAAAAATTAAATCAGGCTGCTAAAGATGCCGATGATGATGAGTAAAATCTATGATGAGTAAAATTAATTTCAAAGTGAATACCCCAGTGAATATAGAATTGCAATTTGTATTTTTATTAAATAATACTGACAAACTTTCTAGGTAGTAACTAAATGAGACAACTGTGAAATTTGTTCCATGTTTTTGGGCCTGATTCAAGAGAAGTTAACTTAAGCTTTAAAGAACAAGTAGAAGTAGCTTAATTAGATACTTGGTTGTTGGTTAGTAAGGTTGTATGTTTTACTCCATCCAAAGTTATTTCCCCAAATACGTCTTGGATGCATGTTACTCTGATCCTGAAAATTCTTAAAGGCTACTATTGTATGACTCTTATAATATCTGTCAGAAAGATGATCTTCTTTCAATACTTTTACTGGTTTTTCTTTTGTATTTACTTGTCTGTATCTGTACTGTCCAATAAAGTAACCACTAGCCACATATGGTTGTTGAACACCTGAACTGTTGCTGCTCTGAATTGAGACGTACTTTAAGTGTAAATTACATGCTAGATCTCAAATATTTAGTATAAAAAATGACATATAATATCTCATTAATCATTTTTATGTTTGATTGCATGTTTATTTTTTATATTTTTTAAAAAGTTTATATATTTTGAGATTGAGAGAGACAGAGATCAGGGGGAGGGGCAGAGAGGGAGAGAATCCCCAGCAGGCTCTGCATCAGCAGCACAGAGCCCGACTCAGGGCGCGAACTCACCAACCCTGAGATCATGAGCTGAAATGAAACCAAGAGTCAGACACTTAGCAAACTGAGCCACCCAGGCTCTCCTGATTACAGGTTTAAATGTAATCATAGCATGTGAAAAAGTTTTGGGCATATTGAGTTAAATAAAAACATAAATAAAATTAATGCCACTTGCTTCTTTTTACCTTTTAAAAAATAAAGCTATTAGAAAATGTAAAGTTATGAATGTGGCTGAAATTATATTTCTATTGGATGGTGCTGATGTAGATGCTAGATAGGCTCTAAAGTGGTTTTCAAAAGTATAACACTAAAGTAAGGATAATAGGTGGAATAAGATACATAAAAAATAGACATTATATTTGGTGATTATGTATGTGGTAATGATAAATGAATGAATAATTGGAAAAATATAAAAATTGTATTATGATGACAAGTGGTAGCAATGTGCAAAATAAATCTGGATTTCTTATCTATGAGAATCAGAGTTCCTATCAACATTTAGGGGAAAAAACTTAAGAATGAAATGTCTCAAGGAAAGGAAGTTGATAGCCTGGCAGATTTTGAACCAAGAAAAATGTCAGTATAACCTATTGTTCCAGTCATTTTATTGTGATTTCTTTGGTATAAAACTCTTTTTTTTTTATACTTCACCATTTTTTGGAAGTTACATCAATTATTTCAGAAAGAAACTATCCTATTTGAAGTTATATTTTTAAATAAATTCAACATGATGGCCTGAATGGCTTAAAATGTCCTATTGCTTTACTTCTGTTTCATTTAACAGAACATATTTTCCTGAAAAACAGTAACCTTGAATAATATTTTAAAATTTAGTACTCTTTTATATTTGTGCACATAGCCCACATTGGGGTACAGTTATGGGGGAGGTGGAATTAAAAAAAATAGTCAGCAAATATAAGTACAATATTTTGTTTTAATATCAATATATTACAAATTAATTTTAAGATTTTTTTACTCTGTCCCTTTAGCCCTGCTTCTCATGCTCTTTTCTCATCTGTCATTGGTTTGAACTGACAGAGGCATAAATCCATATGACAGATTAATAGGGGAAATGGATACTGGCTAAAAAAGGTTATACTTCTTTCTAAATGGTCAAACCAGTGGTAGACTTGCATTCACTATGTAAGAATGTTGGAGAGACTAAGCTGGGACACAAAAGCCAAATTCTGTCCAGGATCTTGGTCTTGTCTCACATCAAACTTGTGAAATTGTTCTCACCATCTCAATATCCCTGCTTAAACTATAGTATTAAATGCATGATTTTAAAAGGCAACTACTGGGGCACCTGGGTGGCTCAGTCAGTTAAGTGTCTGACTCGATTTCGGCTCAGGTCATGATTTCATGGTTCCTGGATTGAGCCCTGCTTTGGGCATCACGCTGACAGACTGGAGCCTGCTTGGGATTCTACCTCTCCTCTCTCTCTCTGCCCCTTCCCCCACTCACAATCTCTCTCTCTCTCTCTCTCTCTTTCTATATCTCAAAATAAATAAATATTTAAAAACATAAAAGGCAGCTAATTAGCTTTTAAAATGAATTAAATGAAGGAGAAAAAATAAGGATATAATGGATTTTTAAAGTATTTTTTATATGTTTATTTATTATTGAGACAGAGAGAAACAGAGCACCAGTAGGGGAGGGACTGAGAGAGAGGGAGACACAGAATCCGAAGCAGGCTCCAGGCTCTGAGCTGTCAGCACAGAGCCCGACGGGGACTCGAACCCACGAACTGTGAGATCATGACCTGAGCCGAAATCAGATGCTTAACCGACTGAGCCACCCAGGCGCCCCAGGAAATAATGGATGTTAATTTAAATACTGTTAATACAATGTATGTTATTACAAAGATTTAAAAGACTACGAGCTTAAATTTACCTAGATAATACATTCTGTCAAGTCATTATAAGTGTCTTATCTACTTATAAAAATAGTCTGCATTTATATAACATAGAAGAAAAAATGTAACTAACTTTTATCCAACTCAATATATGCTCAACACCATTAAACATGCATTCTGTATTATTACCATGGCCTTGTCTACTGGTCCTCAAATGTATTTTCTCTGCCTTTCCTTCCCTGTTCGGTCCTCAGAAGGCTAACACTTCAGACTATATCACCTGAAATATGTTGCAAGTGGCTTTCCAGCTATTTTACTATTATTTTTATGGAGTTATTAAAGATAAGTAGAACATCGTATTAAATGATGATGTTTTCCCCGTATCAACCCCATTTAGTGCAAGTAAATTAAACTTGAAATCTGAGAGATTAGGTAAACAGGAATTTATTTTGGTTATTATTTTCCATGGCCCCCAAATAAGAGTAAACAGATGGAATGATAAATTACATAACAATACTTATAAATTAAATAAATGATTACAAATGGCTATTATCTAAGGAAGTCAAATCTCATTTGAAATACAAAATGCTATATACACTTGAGTCCATAAAAAACTATTGTTATTATCAAATATTTAGATTCAGTGATGATACCCAAGAATGGGTAGTTAGTGAAAAATTATGTGGAGTCAATTTCATGTACTGATTTTTTTCTTAGAATTTCATCATACATTTCTATACATTATTATTAAACTTTGGTTCAATACATTAATTTTACTGATTTATTAATTAGTTGAAAAAACTCATGATTTTATTTTTTAGTTTTTATTTTAAGTATAAAATGTTAAAATATGTTAATATTTTATAAGGAAAATAGTATATCACTTATACATTTATTCTTCTGAAGATTTTACTAATATAGTCACACTCCCATATTTGTTTGATATATTTTAAGAAAATATCTAAAGATAGAAATAAAGTCTGCCCTCCTTCACAGCCCATCTCTTCCCTTTCCTTCACCTACTCAGCACATGATATATATGCTTCTTGTGCAACTTTTTCATACTGCTTATAATATACGTATGTATTTTGTTTAGGGAATGCTTACAATTACATAAAGAATTACATATGATTTGTAGTGTTTGTCACTACCCTTTTCCCTTAGCATCATGTATTTATCCAGGGGCGCCTGGGTGGCTCAGTCGGTTAAGCATCCGACTTCAGCTCAGGTCATGATCTGTGGTTTGTGGGTTTGAGGCCCATGTCGGGCTCTGTGCTGACAGCTCAGAGCCTGAAGCCTGCTTCAGATTCTGTGTCTCCCTCTCTCTCGCTGCCCCTCCCACATTCCTGTTCTGTTTCTCTCCGTCTCAATAATAAATAAAAATAAAAAAATATTTATCCTTATTGATACATATACTGATATACTTGGATTTACTTCTAGCATTTTTATTTTTATTCCCTATTTAATATGCATTTGTTGGATGTTTCTTTTCTCATAAGGATCAACTTTTATTAACTTTTAGTTTACATTTTGTTTGCAGAAATTGTATATTCTGTACTTTTAGTGGTTACTTTTAAATTTCTGACATGAAAACTTCACAATGAAAAGGTTAAAATTTATTACTTTATCTTCCACCCAAACAATAAAAAAGAACTGGAAGAATTTAATAACTTTTGCCACTTTCTAAATCTACATGTTATTGTTACCTAGTAGTTATATACCATTATGATTATTTTTTAATTCCTAGAATTAGTCATTGATATGCTGCTATTGTTGCTGCTGTTTTATATTTTGTTTGATTAATACTTGTTTGGAAATCTCTGACATTTATATTATTTAGAACAGAATCCAGTTGGAAGTTGAAAGCATGGAAAGTGGTTCACTTAAAACAAGTAGTTTTGTTTGTTTATTTAAATGTTTTCATTACTATTCCTTGGAAAGTCTTGTTTTTGTGTACCCAGTATTTCTCTATCTTGGTTTAAAGGATTTGGTTAAACTTGTCTGTGACTTTATAAGACATTAATCTGTAGCACTGTGGTTTTTTTCTTATAATAATTGCTGAATAGGTACAAAGCATTGGTACAAAGATACTGAGTGATGAGATGATTCAGAACTGGATTTTGCTGGGCAGCTGTGTCAGAGAGATGCAAATTTTATTGACATTAAAAATAAATGGATTGAAATAACTACCATGAAATTGATGAGGCTAGAGAGGAGACAGAAAGGTTCTGAGAGAAGTTTCTGAGAGGATATGGAGAAAATAAAATCTGGGGTCCCTGTGAGGTTGAAGAACAAGTCTTTCGGGTGATTATAAGAGAGACCCAAAGGGAGATAAAAGAGAGTTTTTGGAAAGTGGTATTTTTTTATTATTATTTAAATTTCAGTAGGGGGCACCTGGGTGGCTCAGTCAGTTAAGCTTCAGACTTCTACTTCAGCTCAGGTCAGGATCTCATGGTTCATGAGTTCGAGCTCCATGTTGGGCTCTGTGCTGACAACTCAGATCCTGGAGCCTGCTTCAGATTCTGTGTCTCCCTCTCTCTCTCTCTCTGCTCCTCCCCCACTTGTACTCTCTCTGTCTCTCAGAAATGACTAAACATTTAAAAAATATAAATAAATAAATAAATAAATTAATTAATTAATTAATTTCAGTAAAGGAGCAATTTAGAGTTAGCCAAAGCGCTTTAGTGTGGCCATAAGATTAGGTGGCTAAAAGGGAATAGGGAGAGTAACAGGAACAGAAAATGAGAAATTTAAGAAGCTAAGACTACTGTTTGGGTCATCTCTCATTGAGTAGTAGAGCTGTGGTAGAGCGGAACATAATAAGCCAGGGCTAAAATCTTTTCTCTGAAAGGAAAGGAATAATCAGGTCAGTAGTGACAGTAACAAGGCAGAGTTCAGACTCTCCTCAGTGTCATTGCAGGAAGATTTTAATATGAGCCCTCTATGGAAAGAATCTGGCACAAGGACTCAGGAAAAGTAGGATGCTCCCTTGCCTTTGAAACTTGAGTCATGTGGTATGAAAAGCCTCCATCTATTCTGGAAAGCTCTGGAAAAATCAGTGGCCCCACGTAGGGACCAGAATCTAGTTATGTCAAGAAGGAGGAGGGAGATTCTCAGTAAAGTGGTCAAGATAGTTTTGTTTAATTAATTTTTGTTGGTGTGTTTGTTTTTAATTTCTCCTACAATGAAAGGAATGTTTTAGCGAGCATGGACAAAAGTTTAGAAGAAATGAGAGTGGGGTAGAGAGAAGAAAGTACAGATTGAGGATAAAAGACAGTTTCTGGAAAAGACAAATAAGTAGGGATCTTTATATTTTGGACCATAAACATGACTTGATAGATTTAGTAATTTGGGAAAATGACTATAATAAAGAATTGATCTCAGAAAAACTCTCTGATGGTTTGGATGCAGTAATAGCCTTGTCTCTAGATGCTGAGGGCACAAAGAGTGAGATCACTCATGTTTTCTGTGATCTGGGAATATGTCCTGGGACTCCAGTGGTGTTGGCTTCAGTAGTAGAATTAGCGCGAAGTCTGATGGTCTGCTTCCTATTATAGACAGTGAAATGAACCAAGCAGAGTCCAGAGGGCACAATTTCTCCTTTGTCAGTAAAGAAATATGTTTTCCAATGAATATCATGGGTCTCTAGATTGGCTATAGGCACTAGTGTAGATACTTCTAGAAAAATGAACACCAGAGTCTTATCTAAGGGCGCTTAAAGTACTCATTGTCTTCATGAGATCTTATAAAAGCCAAGCCACGGGTACCCGTAAAGAGTAATTTATTCCCATGTGGTTGTGCCTAGAACTAAAAAAAAAAAAAATAATCAATTAAAATTATATAAAAATAATTGAGAAGAGTTATAAGTAAACTAAGAGGAAATTCTTTATGAATAATAAAATGCAAAAGGCTGAAAGTGTGTAATTTTTGTTTTTCCCTGTAATTTAAAATGCATGCATATATTTTATACCAAGTAGTCAGGACTTGATGGCCATAGAATGAGAAACATAAAAACATTTGCTCGTCTTACCTTCTTCATAGAGGTTCAGACCTCAGTGTACTGACCTGTAAGTTGAGTGTAGGTAGTCACGTAAATATAATGCTTACTCTGGCCCTAAAGTGAAGCCAGACTTTTTTGTGGGAGAAGGTCAAACACAGAACAATTAGCATAAATCTTTACTTGAAAATACCAGGCATGAGAAAGCTCCAAAGGATCCCAGGGTCTAACTTGGAGCAGCATGGCTAACTCTTTTTGGCTAGTTTTGAGACTAGTTGGCCAGGGATGATACTCAGGAGAGGAAAGAAAAATTTATGCAGACTAGCAACCATTGTTTGGATTTTACCAAGGGCAAAAGAGGAGAATTTGAGGCTAATGTCACACGCTGGTGGAGCAGGGTAGGAAAGCTCACAGCTACAGTGGACAAGCATATGCAAGGACCACAGTGGATATTTCTCAGTCTTCAGTGGATTATCTCTCATTCTCTTCTACTCATATTTTAATGCATTTAATAAATGATAAAGAAATTAAAGAAATAAACAATAAATAAATTAGCTTATATCCTTAGGAATATTATAAACCAAAGGTAAAATTTTGGATTTGAGGCCTGTTCAGAGTTCTGGTTTCTTCAAAATCTTTTTCTCTTTTGATTAAATCATAAGGTTCATTTTTAATCTATGCGTAGTATAGGCACCTGAGTATTCACTCATTAATTTTATTCTTTCATTCATTGAAAAATATTTACTGGAGAACTTTTATGTGCCAGGCTGTTCTAGACAGTCAATAAACAACAGTGTGTGTGTGTGTGTGTGTGTGTGTGTGTGTGTATGTGTTTGCGTGTGTGTGTGAGAAAGTCCTGCCCTTAAAAACTTGTGTTTTTAAGCTATTAGTTATATTATCTTCTCAAACAGTGATCTGTTTGATCTCAAACATATCTCAAAAAACAATAAATAGCTAAGCTTAACAACTGTTAAATTTAAATATGCAAATTTAAGTTATTTTTTGGTAAACTCACATTTCAAGCAAAACGGGACCTTCAAATGATTATATCTGCCTTATGCAGTTTACATTTGTGGAGTCCCTTTTTACTCTAAGAAGAGATTTAAAAATTATGGAGAAAGGAGGTCAGTCCATATATGTAGCACCAAAAAATTACTTAGTTGTAACATGAGTAATTGAAACATAAAATTTGCAACATGTAAGTTTGTTGTTTACCACCAGGTGTCCTTAGTTTTCCAAATAATCCAGAGCGTTTTAAAAGTTCCTTTAATAACAGTTTTGGTAGAAACACATGTAACAAAAACTAGAAAGTTGAATGAGATTCAAATGGACTCTACAACCCTTTTATTATTCTTAGGGAGAAGGGAAAAACTGTGTAAAAGATTGAAAAGGCTGGGGGAGCCTTAACTTGCACGACCAATACTTACTGACCTTGGCTATTTTATAAGGGGTCACATTTTATTTTTGTACAGATAAACTGCTGAACTATATCTGCAATGCAGTGGAAGAAACAGTGTTTTTCTGCATTTATCATGCTACCATAACTTCTCCTTCCACCCCTTGTTCACTGATGTGTTCATTTCTTTTTTCAGCTTAGAGCAGGACAGAAGTTCAATGAGAAAATTCATCCCATACTTCTTACCATGACGCAGAGATATAATACAACACAGTTCCCTAGCTGGAAATCTTAACACATTGTTAAACCTAAGATAAAAAGGCTTCACAACATTTTAATTCTTCATTTATACATTTATATTTAACTGCTTGTAGTGAAAATAAAAGTTATCCTGAATATTAAGTCATCTGTTATAATACTACAACATTCCACAAGAGAGTTTTCTTTTGTTTGGTGTGGTGCTATATTTTCTCCTTATTCCCACCCCTTTTCAACTACTTGTATAGTGATTTTCCCCCCGTGTCTTTGGTTCCAAATTTTAGTTTTGTAATGGACAAGGAAACATTGTTCTCCAGTAACCATTGAGATTTTCACTTGGGAGGACACAAATTTGATAACCCTCCAAAAGCAGTTTTTAGGAGCTGAAAGATTAAAGTAAAAGAATCTAATAATGTTAAAGTGTGCACAGTAGTCCCTGAATTCTTCAAATCTCAGTAAATGAAAGAAGTAACTAAAAGATTTAGACTTTAACTTTCATCGTAAAAAGTTTGGCTCCATTTTGTTTGCAAAGACCAAAATTAACAAGGCCAGGAAGCTGCAAAAAATAATTGCATAATTTGGCTTGTGATGTGCAATTGAATTCTGTTAATCTTTATGATAATTCTTAGAATCAGATTAACTATGACCTCAATTTGTTTCCCTTGGAGATTCATGTAATGACTTTTCAGTCCTTGACGTTTCTTGAATTTTCAGTTACATAGTTGTGCTGGGGAGGAAAAATCTTCCTATGTCCTTCCGAGTTTCTTCTTACAGGTCTAAGAATTTAAATTGACAAGAGACAGATTAATGGCAGAAAATCGAATTTAATTTTATACATATGAGAACTCCACATACATAAAAGATACAAAGACAAATATAAAATGAAGTTATATGCCATTCTGGGCTAAGGATTGGGATAGGAGTCTGGGACTTCAGTGGTGAGGAGGGCAATTCATGGGCAATTTCTTTCTTTTTTTCTTTTAACTTTATAGTTTATTGTTAGGTTGGTTTCCATATAAGACCCAGTGCTCTTCCCCACAAGTGTCCTCCACCATGACCATATCTCCCTTCCCCTTTCCCCCTCCCCCTTCCACCCTCAGTTTGTTTTCAGTATTCAAGAGTCT
>CM053573.1:96829735-96885720 GCA_028646485.1 Cryptoprocta ferox | reverse complement strand
GGTTTTGATGGTTTCCTGTCTCACGTTCAGGTCCTTCATCCATTTGGAGTTTATTTTTGTGTATGGTGTAAGAGAGTGGTCTAGTTTCATTCTTCTGCATGTTGCTGTCCAGTTCTCCCAGCACCACCTGTTAAGGAGGCTGTGTTTTTTCCATTGGATACTCTTTCCTGCTTTGCCACAGATTAATTGGCCGTACATTTGTGGGTCCAGTTCGGGGTTCTCTATTCTATTCCATTGGTCTATGTGTCTGTTTTTGTGCCAGTACCATACATGGACAATTTCTTCAATAAGGAAAATAGCCGAGTTTTAGTAATGAGATGTTTACCCTGCCATACAGATGGGTCACTCAGAGAAAATTTAGCTCTGGTAATAACCCTTATTCTGCGAAAGACATCCACTTGAGATTCTACTAGTGAGTTAGGGAAGGGTAAAAGCTTCTCTTGAGACTTCAGGCTCTTGACTGGCTTCTGCTCAAAATAGGCCACATGTCAAAGTGGTACATTTTGGGAAGACTTGTTATGGACCTCTACAGTGACAATAGTTCATTTTGCAAAGTCTTTTCTTAAACCTTTGAATGTATTTAATAATATATATATTTGTTATAACACTTTATAAACCAAGCCTTATTAACTGGCATTTGAAAGGCTATAAAGATTGATGAAAGACTGGGTTTTTGTTTATTTCAGCTTATATTCATTCTTTTTTCCTGATCTTTTTATTTTTTATCATTTTTAAAATTTTATTTAAATCCAAGTTAGTTAACATGCAGTGTATCAATGATTTCAGTAGGATTTAGTGATTCATCACTTGCATATAACACCCAGTCTCTTCCCAACAAGTGTTTTCCTTAATGCCCATCACCTAGTTAGCCCATCCCTCCACCCACCTCCTCTCCAGCAACCCTGTTTGTTTTCTGTATTTAAGAGTCTGTTATGGTTTGTCTCTCTTCTGTTTTTATCTTATTTAAAAGTTAATCTCTTTATGGTGAGTTTACTAATCCTGTTATTATGTTGACTCTATGAAATTGAAGTGATTTTCCTCTGAAACTAAGATAAAACTTTAACTCAGGCTTCCTTAAGAATGTATGATTTATGGTACCACAAATTCCATTGCTGGTGTCTTCATTACTATCCTATGAACAGTTTTACTTAACACACATCCATTGTTTCTATTCCTCTGTATCTAGTTTAAGAATGACAGAGGTGAGGAAGGAAGTAGAAATGAAATGAATGGTGACTTGTTTTTAACACCTTATAATTAAAGGCCCATTGACTTGGCTCGTTTATACTGCCATTTTTAACATTACATCTGTTATATTTTACTAACTTGTCAGTAAACAATTATTGAACATACACTAAGTGCCAAGTTACTGTGCCATAAAGAACAGCAAGTTCAGAAGTTCATAATCCATCCAACAGTACCCAAAGGTATTCTTGTTTGGAGGATTGATTATATGGTCAATCTAGTTAGAATGCTTCTCCTTGGGAGGCTATTCATTATTTCTTTACATTTGTCCCTGGATCATTTATTTTAAAGTGCCTGCATAGCTAGCTAGTTTCTTGTATAACACAATACAAGTTGGGATCTATATGAATAGACAGATTTCTGAAGTTCTTGCTGTTAGTTTGGTTCCAACTCCTTTGATGCACTTACTGAAAATACTTTATTTCAAAGCACATACTGGCTCCTAGGCAGTTTCTCAGCATAATAATTAGTCAAATTTGGACAATAAATGGCCTCATTAGTTACTCCTTTAAGCATTTGCAATACAAATACCTATTTGTAGAATAGATTTCTTTCTGCTGCTAATAAATTTGTAGTTGATAAAAGAGAGAGCTGTATTTTTTTTAGCAATTAGCATTTGCTGCCCTTAAATAAAAACACTGAAGTGTTGGTGGCCTGAGGCTGAATGGTAACAGCCATCGATATCATACGGATTACAAAGAATATAGTACATACAGTCACCTCTCCCACCATGCACTTCCTAGTGTAGTCAGAGGAATTCTTTTGTTATGCAAATGTCCTATTTAAAGATAACATGTGTACAAAGGAAAGTAATGGAAGGTCATTTCTAAGACTGGACAGATGGATGAAAAATTCCAGAGTGCTTTGCCAAGCACCTGGCATTATATGAATGACAGCTGATGATTAGAATCACAAAGAAGAATTTGTATTATCACAGGTGACAGTACGACTAATTGAAGAGGTTGCTTATTACAGAATTGGTCGGTTTCCGTTCAGCTATACTCAGGATCCAAGGGCTGCAGAAAATG
The DNA here is from genome assembly GCA_028646485.1 of Cryptoprocta ferox. Lineage (NCBI taxonomy): Eukaryota > Metazoa > Chordata > Mammalia > Carnivora > Eupleridae > Cryptoprocta > Cryptoprocta ferox. Next base: position 96,883,447 of record CM053573.1, on the reverse strand, counting down.
AATACACAGCACACAGTGTTTTCTTAGGGGAACTAAATGAAGGTGGGAGGAAGAGGGAGGGAGTCTTGCTGAGGGTGTAAAGACTCACAGCGGGCTTGAGTTCTGTGCTGCTGAGAAGATGCTCACAGCACAGTCTCAAAGTTGCAGAGGAAATAAGACATAACAGACCTTTGAGATAGACTTTTATGTCATTTCATAACACTCGATCACAGCTTCTTTTGGAAGTATAAAAATCCGATGGACCTGGGCCTGATTAGGATATGTATCACTGTTTTCTAGATGATAGCATGCCATTAGGCATGTTGGCTGAATATTTTAAGACAGCAGTGCAGGCTGTAACTATCTGTGCCTCGATCAGAATATTCAGAGATCTCACATCTTTCAAAGGGGCTTTGCCAAAGGCTTCCCCAAGCTGCACGCATTGCTGCTTTGTCTCTCCTTTATGCGTTATTGAATCTATTAGAAGACAAACACATCTCTCAGTCATCAGACTGAGCTTGCTGTCAGCTTGCTGACAACACCTGTCAGTCTGTCATTCCCCTTCAGAGAGAGATATTGTAAGGTGTCCCTGGCAGAATTAGAAGGAAGATGGGAAGAAACAAATCTGAGATAATTGTTCTCATAAAAGAAATGATACAACTATTATTTGAAAAAAATTTAAGGAACCACTTTCAGAAAATAAAGATTAGAATGAGTTTTGCCATAAATACTGATCAGTGGTTTTAGAAATCATGTTGAAATTTGAAATACAGTCAAGAAACTTAAAAAGACTTAGAGAGTTTGGAGCAATAACTGAATATATATCCTTTTTCCAAAATCCATTTATACTGAAAGGCAAACATTCTCACATAGTTTTTTTGTTTTTTGGGTTTTTTTTTTTTTGATAAGTCTAGAATATTAAATATTTGAGTGTGAAAACAAGATTTAGAAAACTAATTGACTTTAGGGAAGCTTTGAGAATTAATCTTACATAGCAATTCAAAGCTTACCAAGTAATAGATATATCCAAGAGTGATGATTTTTAAAACAATGTTTTTAGAGATTTCTATTATTGGTTATTTTTTTTTATTGGTTTATCTTTTATTCATTCAGTAAATAGTAACATCAATCTTGATATATCGTATTTTATAATATTGCCTATAAATAAGAAAGAAATTACTTTTAAAAAGTATGCAGTTTTGTTCCTCTTTATTGTTCTTTCAGCTACTTTCCTTAAAGCTAAACCATTACATAATCAGTTTTAATGCCAAGAAACACACACACCCTCACACAGATAGTTTAAGCTATTACGTTTAATGCCTTTTGTTTTTCTTTGTTTTATTGGTTCATTTACTTTACATGGATCTATTTTATATAGGAGAAATCGAGTAGGGAATATTAATTTTTTTCATATATAACAAATAGCTCCTAGTCTGTGAGTCATGGAGGAGTGAGTCAAGTATCCGGGGATTTCTACCCTTCAGCTTGTGACAAAGATTTTTTTTTATTTTCTAGTTGACTTGTCATATTTTGCTTGAAGATAAAAGGTCAACCATGGCCTCCACAAGGAAAAATAAAATTAATAAAAATGAAACCAAAACAACCTGTGAAATGTGTGTTTTTTAAATGACTCTAAGTGTCTTTCTCATAGAATTATGTCTATTAGCTATGGCTTTATTATTAATATTATACTTCATAGTGGATGATTTATCTCAGTTAAGATATATAGTCATCCCACAAAAATCAGTCTCATAATTCCTACTATTTATAACAGCAGAAATAATACCTGAAGTGTAACAAATTAAGTATTTATGCTTTTTTTGACCACAAATGACTGTTAATTTTATCTAACTTTACTTAAGAATATGTTTCTGCAGTTTGGTATTGCCTTTCTTTATGTGTATGTCTGTATATGTGTGGATATCTATGTGTCTGTGTCTACAGTTTATTTTTGTTGAGGAAATTTCTATGAGATAATTATAATAATGAAAACAGTTTTTAAATTCATGTAAGGCATGAGGTTTCCTAATGTTGCTCCATGTTATATCTCCATTAAAACAGTACTTGTCAAAATAAATTATTTCACCTATTTTCTGGGGGAAATGTTTCTAAGTCCAAAATTGCCCACTTGTTTTCAGAGTACAGATGTGATGTTATTCTTGAAAATCAAACCCATTACCACATTACTTTACCTAAAACACCTTTTAACACAGAATGATTTTAATTGAAGAAGAAAAATAAAATTTCTCTTCGAAAAGTTTTTAATCAGTAAATCAGAAATGAGAATCATGGGGAAGGAGACTCAAGAGCTTGCGTTTAAAAAAAAATGCTACAGCTGATTTTAATGTATACTAGTACTTGGCAATCATTGCTTCAGAGAATCTTGTGTTTTATTTTTTATGTAAACCTCACAGCAAATGTATTTTTGAAGGTGGCTATGTCATTCAGAAATGGAATTCTGTGTCCACATCTTCACTTAATCTGATTACTTTTTCTTTCAGTTTCTGGTTTTTCATTGTGTTCTATCTCAAGTAATAATAGTAATATTTTTTCTCTATGATGTTTTACCTAAAGTTACTTTGCTGAAAATAGTCATTTTCCTACATTCCCACAGACACTCTTTTCTAGAAAAACATTTTTTAAAATGATTTGTCTTTGCTTAGCTCCTAGCTAGAGATTACTTGTGATTTTTCACAACCAAATTGCTGGGCATACGTGGTTGTTGAGATGCAGGTGGGTAAATATCTTGGTATGATGCATGTGCTCACAGTAGCCTTAAGTTAAAATCACAGGTGCCTTGCTGTAGCCCATCATTCCAGGCACATGCCCTGATCCAGATCACCTCAGCTGCTTCCTGACACTGTAGAAAGTCTCACACCCCCCTGTATAACCCTCCACATCAATTATTTGCAGGAAAACTTTATGGGGTGCTTTGGAGATGATAAGGTACACTTAGAATAAGATCTTGCAGAATATATATCTAACAAGACCAAGGGTAAGATTGTGAAAATTTGAAGTTTGCTATATGGCACGAAGCCTTAGAGATACCAAAAGTTGAGTCAGTCATCAGCTTCACACTAGTATTTTGCTCAAAAAGAAATTGATTTAACATGTTGGGAAACCATAAAATAGCCAACTACATAAGTAATTACAGTTTTACAGATCATTAATACTTTTTTCTTTAGAGATACTTTTGGAAATATTTATTATAACAAGATGACTGCTGTTACCTTCACAAAGGGCTAGGATGATTATGTTTAATACTTGATATAAAGTGAACGTAACATCTAGATTCTGATTATTCCAAATCATTTTAATTACTTGATAGTGTACATACCTAAATTAGACTTGATTTGATTTCCTTTGCAAAGAGGTTGAGTTAACAAGCAAAAAAGTTTAGAATAAAAGAATTGGTAAAGAAAGCACAAAGGTAGTGCACCATGAGGGTAGAAAAATTGCCACCGATTGTTCTGTAGTCTTAAAATTAGCTATTTTATGTAGGTGTTAATAAATGACAGGTACTTTAAATTCAAATCTTTTTAGATATTCTAAAGCATATGACCAAGACCTCTCTACACCAGCGATGATTTTAGCAAGATCCCTTCATAATACCTCCATATATTGTTTTGCTTATATAATTTTAGCTATTTCACACAAAAATTATGTGACTATCTTCTGTATATAGAAAATGTGCTAAATGTTGGATATATGGAAATATATGAGGAATACAGTGCAGCTTAAATGGATGGATACTCCAGTAAAGAAGACATGAGAACAATCAAGTACAAAAGCAAAGTGCCTTAAATACCTGGTTAAAAATAAAAGCTAAACCCTATTGGAAAAAAGATAAAGTAGATTTGATTTTTATTTCTACTTTGTTCAGTAACTTTAATCATGTTAATCACTCTGTGTGCAGCAGGTGGCATGTCATGGGATTGATATCGAAATTGGGATTTTAAAATAATCTGGGCTAAGAAATCTGCACATATGATATAAAACATGAAGAAAAGAGTTGGAAATTTGGCAAATGTGTATTCATTTTTCATTTTCAGGGAGATTTTAGAAAATAATAATTTAATTATTTGTGATTTTTTATGACATTAGACACATTTTTATATCCACCATTAAGAGTGAACATCAAAATTGATTCTGTCTTGGGGAAAATATGAAGACTAAGAAGAATTTATATATATGTATATGACATATACACATACATAGAGAATTTATGTATATGTATATAACATATATACACATATGTACACATATACATACAAATAGATATAGATGATATAGATATAGATATCTTTCAGAACAAGAAGTAGAAAGAGTAATAAGGCTGTCAGAGAAACAATATATGAATTGAATGTGACTTTCGTATACAATTTTGAAGGAAGAAAAAGTATACAGTAAGAAAGGAGAAGTTAGTGATCATATTTCAATTCAAATAATAGTAAAACAGACTTAAATTATGACACCTGTTTTTTAAGAAAAACATTGATTTCTTTCCTCCAAAATTATGGACAATAGGGTTGGACTTCACAGGGAGGCCATTAGACAGATGGTCAAAACAAAACACACGCCTCTGTCAATCATTTTGATCAGTTCTGACACCTTATTAAAAATTCAAAGGCATGTTTTAATTTCAGAAGGAAAAAATTGCAAGGAATATTTTCTCTAATAGTTACTGGACCTAGCTTTAAAATTCTTCAAATTGCCATATGCGAAGAGGTAGATCTTTGGGTTGAGAGTTTTTGCCTGCAAAAATGCATCAGATAATCTGTGTTAGAAATGGATTTAAATGCTTATCTACAAATCTATTAAGCCTAGATGTTCGTAAGTGTTAGGCAGAAGTTTTTCTCAGTTACTTCTAGTGGGTTTAATATAAAGAACTATTGTGCAGGGAATTTATTCTTCGTATTGAACTAGATATAAATCAGGTTATGACAATTTTATAAGCCTCTGTGTACCCTGTGCACTTCATCAGACATTGTATAATATAGCTTCATGGAGCAGGTAGTGAAGAGGAGACCTGTGATCTTAAGGCTGCAGAAAAGAGTAAAGTGAAATCATTCTGACAGTACCAAACTTTCTGCTGTAAGGTAAACTAAGATTCATTATTAGCCCCTACTATATAAAGAGTAATATGTTATATGGTGAGGAAACACAGTAAAAAAAAAAAAAAAACAAACACACACACACACACACACACACACAATAGAATAAAGTATGTGATCCTGAGAAGATTGATATTGGAAAGTCTGAACCAACTCCAAATTCCTTGTTTATGTCCACACATATATACCCCACTGTTTCTGACCTCTGGACCTTAGAGCATAAAGCATCCTCTGCCTTTGTTGGCCTGGCACTGGCCCCCTTTCCAATGGGATAATGCTTACTCTTTCCTATGACTCAGCTCACATAACTCCTAGGAGACCACCCCTTTCATTTCTCCTTCTCCTGCCCTGTCTTTTTCTGCTTCTGGGGTCTCCTGTCCTGGACTGTGAGTAATGTGGAGGCAGAGATCCTCCTTCTTGCCTTTCTATACTGAGTAGCTAGCCCTGCATTTGGCACCCAGTTGACATCCAAACAGTGGCCGTGGAAGGAGAGGTGAATGAACACACGAAAGATGCTTCCATGCCTTGCATTCTTGGAATAGGACACCATCCCAGTCCTTCTACAGCAGAGAAGAGCTTGAGACTATTGAGGGGAACTCAAAACACAAGTCACACTTCTGCACAACACACAAGTCTTTCTGTTCTAGGCTTTTGTTTTTGTTCTTTAAATTCACTTTACAGCTTCAGATTTTCATTTTGCCAATTTGAATGACACGAAGAAGAGGGCAGATGTGGGTGACATTGTCAGGAGACGCTGCCACTTGCCTTGATAGAATCGTATCCAGAGGCAAGGCAGGCAACGTGAGACAGGCACATCTTTTCTCTCATTCTTCAAGTGTATGGCTATGAGTTTTCATCTTTTTGTGCTAGAAGCTTCAGAAGGGCAGACACTTTTTTGCTTGCAGTAGTTGGGGTCAGTGTAAAGAGGGATTCAAAACCAATCAATAATAGCATATAAGCATGGACATGTTGGAAATGGCTTTCATTTTCTGTTTCTTTACTTTATGACCCGGGCATAGTCAGACTTTCAGTATGTCGTATTGTCAGTCTTTTTGAATAGAAATTAATTAAATTGAAGCATGTGTTTTCTTCACCACCTTATACAAATTGCATCAGAAATATATTTGAAAATGTGTGTTTGGTGAGTGTGTGTGTGTGTGTGTGTGTGTTTATGTATAGAGAGGGGAAAGGAGAGTGAGAGAGAGCTCTTTCTCACTTTCTCTAAAAGGAAAATCTGGCCATATATATATAATCAATTATCTGATCAAAGTTTTTAGTAGCTTTACAGACTTAAATATCTTGTCCTGTCCTCGGATGCAACTGATAAACCTAAAGAATAGGGAAAAGGAAAAGGGAGGGTGATAGATGGTAATAAAGGGGCATGATTTTCATTCATTGAAATATTGAGCTGGGGCACCTGGGTGGGTCAGTTGGTTGAGCATCCGACTTTGGCTCAGGTCACAATTTTATGGTTCTTGGGTTCAAGCCCCACATCAGGCTTTACATTGACAGCACCTAGCTTGCTTTGGATTCTCTGTATCCTTCTCTCTTTCTACCCCTCCACACCCCTCTCTCTCTCAAAAATAAATAAACATGATAATAGTTTTTTTTAAACAGAAGAAATAGTGAGCTGCCACCACACTGTCATAGATTTCAAGGACCCCTTGTCATATAGTGATCCTAAGTTGATATGACCCTCACACTGTTGCCTCATCCACAGCTATTTGTAACCTGCATGGTTTGGAATGTTCACTGGAAGATCACACAATAGTGCTTGTGCTTCAGCATATAAATCATTAATGGTTTTTATTGTTTTCTTCCAAGGATGGTTGTCTATGGATCTTGCAGTTGTGTGACAAAGCTCCTAAAATATCCACTCTCACAACCTCATTCACTAAAAGGAGTGAAAAAGAAGGATGGTGGGAATAGAAAAGAAAGTGGAGTTGGGTAAGGGGCATGTTTTATATGAAGTGAGAATATTATCAGTCCTGTCTCACTAACATTGTCACTCTAGAGACAGTGTTGTAGACATTTGACTATGTGAGAGAAAAAGCCAAACTCAATGGAAAGCCATTTTGTAATAGGACATCATAATACCAAGAGGCCCAGTGGATGTGACAGGAGCAGTTGATGCCAATAAACAATGCATAGTTTCAGATCCTGAGATATTTAGCAGGAGAAACCAATACAGCCTTATATATATTTTATTGTTAGTAGGAAATCGAACAAAAAAACCCACCATGAGCATTTATATTCTGTAAGTTAAAGTACACATAAACTACACATGTAAGTTAAACATACATTTATTGAAATGATGTTGCAACTGAAGTAATAGTTTTTGATTATTAAATAAAGAACATGTATTTTGCTTGTTTGCCATTGATATTGAAAGTTGAGTTGAAAGTATGGTTTTAGCAGATGTAAAAATTAGAAAGAAAGCTATATGCCATATACAGCCTACATTAGCTATTGATCTTGGAAAACTTTCTTTACCATTCTGAACCTCAGCTGTTGTGAGGATTGAGTAACAAATTTTTTAAATAATCAGTCAGGTGGTAGACATATAATAGTGCTCATTTATAAGAATTACTTATAAAAAAAACCTACTTGCTTAATCTTTAAACAAAGGGATAAAATTAGATATTTCATTACCATATTTTTGAAGAGATTAATACTAGTAATAATCCTCATGAGTCTTACCAGGTCCTCTAACAACTTCCAGTAGAAAGAGCAGGATTAGATGTAAGGTCAGGCTATTTAGAAACTCAACAAATACTGTTTATTTCTTGATGCACCAATAATGACCAAAATGCTCTCAAGAATATATTGTTTCTCTTTATGATGATTCGTTTTCATGACCCCTCCAAAGACCGTGTTATAAAGAAAAGAAATGATATTTCAAAGAGCTTAAGAATGCTAGCATTGCAAAATTTGGATAGAAAAAACAAAGACTGAGACAGTACATTTTTGAGTGGAAGAATTTTATACTTATCTATCCTTTGTATGATCTTTATCAAGAGGAAAAATAGTTCATTGAGCCTTGGGTGTATTTTAGACACACATTTGGATGCTAATTAGTTCTTAATTATCTATGAATCATAAGATCCACTGACCCCCACATCAGGTTCTCCTGGAATTCTACTTGAGTCCACATTCCCTTTAGACTAGTGTCTCTATTTTAGTAACTGCTTTTCTTTCATCATAGTTGAGGTTATATAGAGAGACGGGTGTTTTTGTTTTTGCTTTTTGAGAGAGATGTTTTTCCATTCAAGATGGTTGACTGTGTTTCGTTTCATGGTTTATATTACTACTTTAAAAATATGGTCTGGATTCTTTGATTCTTTATTTTATTTTAATTTTCCACCTATACATTATTCATTTGAGGAATTATAGTTCCAAATCAATAACGATCCTCCGTGCTGTTAGGATCACGGGGTGTTAGCATGACAAGTGTGATGAAACCTCTTGTCAGTCCCATGAGGCAGCTTTTGAAAGCTGTCGGGCTGAATGCAGGAAACCGTTCTGTCTGCTGTACAGGATTCCTTACAATTGCTGACTGTGCACTGGCAGCAGAGTCTGTACTGGCATTGGCCTTCCCTCCTGGGTATGTTCTGAACATTGCTGCCATTTAAATTCTTGAAATAGAATGGATCAGTTCCAAGTGGCATGATTGGTACAGGCAGTACAAGTTTATTAGAGAGACTGGGGTTTGCCCTTGGTCCTGTAAGAACTAAAGAACTATTACTTAAGTCTTAAACAATCTTTATTGTTGGGTGAGAGAATGAGGTCTACAGCATCCATTTCCTGCCGCTAGTACTGCAATAACAACAGGCAGGATGCAGCAGTGCGCATGCAGAAGGCAGGATTTAAACTGCCCAAATGAAGCTTAACATGATGTTGCTAACAAAATGAAATAAAGCCAGATATCTATTTTTATTGACATGTTCATGTGTAAGCAGTTTAATGCTGGGAGTGTTACATACATTTGATATATCTCTGTTATATGAAAACGATCATGTATCTTGCTAATGTTAAATAAAGTCTGTATTGAGATGCTTTCTTTTAGCACAAGATGGCACTTTAACTTCAGAGATCCAGTGTAATCTCAATGAGCTTTCTCATTGCAAATGGAAAGCATGTGGTAGTTCATCCTCTGAAAGCAGAAACCAGAGCTAGAAACAGGCAGCGAAAAGCAGAGAGTAGCTTCATAATAGAGAAGGTGTTTTCATTATGAGCCAAGCAAAGGGGGTGGAGGGGGAAGGGAGCAGGGCAGGGCAATTGGTGCAAAATTGTGTTTTAATGAGTTTGAAAATTGAAAGGCAAGTTAATGTTATTTTACATGTGAACAAAGAGCGCTTCCAGAAATATTTTCCATTGTAATACTCACATAGTCCCCCGTCAATGTCATTGTCTTAAAGCACGTCTAAGGTACTCTATTGAGTTTTTTTTAATACAATTATTCTATTTGTAATATGTTACCTGGTCTGTTATGTGTAGTCATACCACTGCCACTACTGCTGTTGCTGCTCTTGGGTGTGTGGTGTATGTTTTCTTTTTATAAGGAGTGACAATTCTGCTCCCTTGCTGATTCCTCTGGGGGTCGACTGTCCTCATCTACATGCATGTAATGTTTCTGTATCAATGCACCCTATTACCAGATATCTCCATTGTCTAGTGCTATTTAGGCATCCTCTTGGGAAGGAGCATAGAGTGGTGCTGAATTTAAGATGCATGAGCTTGTCAGAATCACTCTTGCCCTCACTTTCATAGTTAGCTAGAAGCTTTGTTTGCTCATGGAATTCCTTGTTCCTTGTTTTCCTGAACAATTTCAGACATGATACTTAAAATCTTTGGGATTTTTGTTCTGTTCCTATGCCCAGTGATATCCATTATAAAAAAGGAGATGGCAGGACAAAATAGGTTTAAAAACCTTGCATAATGAGAATTTTTAAAATAAACGCCTATTTGCTTCATTGTTTTTAAGAAACATAAAAACCAAAAGTGTAGTTGGATCAGAATTATTTAAGGGCATATAATGATCACCACAGAAATTACACCATCTTTTGTTTATATAGTACCTAAAGGTTTCCTGAGCGTTTTCACATGCATCCTTTCTTTCCTTTTTTATTTTCAACTTTACACCTACAGTTAATCCTTAATTGAAACAATTAAATTCACTCCTGCAAAATTTAAGCAGAAAGTGCTCTATGTCATGATGTGTGATATCTCATGCCCCCTGCAGTGCTGGGGAATCCAGGACTGGATGTTATACTCAGGACAAAGTTGTCAGTAACAGCGCACCCCCACACCACATGGCCATCAACAGCCTTGCGGCTGCTCAGGGCTGATCACTCCCTGGGCACAGGGAGCTACTCCAGAAAAGGCTGAGAACCTCTGCTACCCTACTTGCCAGGAGAGGGTTCTCCTGCTCAGTGCAGCTATTATCTCCTGTTTGTCCCTCTCATATTGTCATTGCAGGAAGTCAGGTGACATTGGTGAAACTTAGATAAGTATACCCTAGCTGCAAGAGAAGCTGGGAAATGTAGTTTTTTGGTCTTGTTTTGTTTCTCTCTGTTGGAAAAGTGGGTGTACAATACGGGAATTGCCACAAGAGAGAGATGGTTTAAAGGTTTGGGGCAGATGTGACCTCCATGTAGTTAAAAATACATTTTTATTATTCTGTTTTTTTCAGACAAAAATAATTGGAATTCAGAAATTTTGAGGCTTGGGGCTCCTCAGTGGCTCATTCGGTTAAGTGATTGCCTCTTGGTTTTGGCCAGGTCATGGTCTCATAGTTCGTGGGATTGAGTCCTGCAGCAGGCTCCACACTGTCCATCTCTCTCCATCTCTCTCTGCCCCTCCCTGGGCTCATTCTCTCTCCCTCTCTCTCTCTCTCTCTCTCCCTCAAAATAGATAAACTTTAAAAAAGAAGAAACTTTGATAGGGTGCCTGGATGGTTCAGTTAGTTGAGCATCCAACTTTGGCTCAGGTCATGATCTCGTGGTTCAGGTCATGATCTTGTGGTTCATTAATTCAAGCCCTATCTGGGGCTCTGTGCTGACAGCTTGGAGCCTGGACCCTGCTTCAGATTCTGTGTCTCCCTCTCTCTCTGCCCTTCCCCTCCCCTGCCCATGCTTGCTCGTTTCTCTCTCTCTCTCTCTCTCTCTCTCTCTCTCTCTATCTTTCCCTCCCTCCCTCCCTCCCTCCCTCAAATAAATAAACATTTAAAAAAAGAAATTTTGAGGTTTAATTCTTTTAGAGAACACCAGATTACCCGTGCAATTGTTAATATACTCAAATTACAATATTTTAATGTTTAAATTATGTGCATTATTAAGATCTCTTGGGAAAATGTCAGCACTGAGGTTATCTCTATTTATTAGGTATATTCACTTTAAAATGTGAAAACTCAATTTCATTTCAGTAGAGATGTGCTCATTATGTATCCCTAAGGCTAGAAGAATTTATGGCACAAAGGCAAAATCAGTTGGCTCTGGCTCCTGAAAAAAAAGTAATGAATAAAATCAAACTTCTTGCCAAAATACTGGCCTTAGTCTTTTAGAAAAAAAGTTTTATTTTAAGAAAAAATAATTATTTGATAGTAGATCTTAATGGAGAAAAAACAATAGCCTAAAGTATGACAGATTTATAACTCAAATGCTCTCCAGTGCTACTTAGAAATTTGGTTAATGTATCCAATTCTTAAATTGTTATAATATTCTTTCATGATTTGTTTTATACCCTCTACAGTAATGCTCACCCCAGTCTTCCCCTGCTTTGCGAGGTTATGTGTTTTCTGTTGCATTACTTTACCCTTTTTCAGTGCTGTTTTTAACAGCGAATATAAAGAGTATCCTGGGAGGTCCTCTTTTGCTGTGGTCAGTCATCATGGCTTTAAATTATAAATTATAAAACTCTGGGAAGTATATGGTATTATCTTTTATAGACACATCTACCTCTGTTTAGTCCTAAAATACTGAACTTTTATCATTGGCAGGAACCCAATGCAACAAATTTGTGTAAAACGGAAATATTCTGATCCATGAAGCTGGGAGGATGTGGGAATAGCTCAGTATAGGTAAAAGAGCCTTCGCTCTTGGTGCAAGGGTCTTAATGCACCAAAAATCTTCTTTTGTACACCCACTTGGATTACTTTTGTACGGTTTCTGTATGCATGGCAGAGATGATGACAATTGGCAGTTTCAGGTTCTTACCATTCCAGCAAGTTGTCTCTGAGAGAAAAGAGTATCTTACTCTTGGAAAGCAGATTAATAACTTTAGAGGACAATGTCACAGAACATATATGGGTTACTTTGCTGTGGACCAATAATAATAACAGCAGTCTGGGGCATGAGAATTTTGGGGGTCTGTGTCATGTGACCATCTTTATAGCCTGGGGAAACAAATACTGTGACAACCCCACTAGGACCATAAAAAATGAAGAAAGTCTTTCCCCAAAGAAAGTTTCACTGTTTAGAACACAATCAGGATGAGACCATCCCCAAAGTTCCCCAACATTCTGCCCAATACTCTCTTCCCTTTCTATAGACTGATGAGTCTCCTCATGCCATTAGTACATGCTTCAAAGTCTCTAGAGAATTCTAACTTTCACCAGCCTGGGCCAACAAATAACATAATAAATATAATGCATATTTCATTGGCTTCAAGCCTTCGTCTGTCAGCTCAGCAAGTAGTTTAATTTTTTTTCATAGATTTTTAGGGGAGAGTTTATAAAAGGCAGAGAGAAGCCACATGGGTTACAGTAATTGAATATCCATTACATGAAAAAAAATCAGAAGCAGTGAAAATTACTTCTGCTGCCACATTTCTTTAATGTCTAAGTTAACCAATTTATCACACCCTTGTATGAAGTTTGAAGATAGATAAATCATCATATCTTCTACCTTACCTTTAGTGGTATGAGAGACTTATGAATGTATTTTATTAGACTTGCTCTCCCGTAGTACAGAAATGGTGGAAGAAAATTTTCCTGGACTCATCTTAAATGCCTAGATGTTATAGGATAACCTTAAAATTTTACTTAGGAATATTCTAAAGACCAGTATTTGAGTGCTTTCTGAGAGGAACAGAAAATAGTCATCAGTTCAGTGAAATGAAGAGTGTATGTGGTTTCAGTGCTGATATTTGACCTGGAGATTATAGGCAGCCCCAGATTATTTAAGGGGTAAAGCCTCTGGATTTCACTTTGGAAATTTTGTTCAGGGGGGTAAGGAGAAAAGTCTAAAAACACCTTTCTCATGCAAATTTACTTGACATGTAATCTTCCCAAGCCATGTTCCCTTATCCTCACAAACCATTTAGACACATGTCCCAGAGGCAGGATATTACAAGGCATTCAGTGGTTGGTTAACATTTCCCAACTACTGCTTGGATCATGATTGAATCAAAGATGTATAATCATTTCTATTCATAAGAGGAGACCCATACATGATGCAATGGCAATAAATAATGGGGTACATCTCAGGGTTAAGTATTTTCTGTGATTACATTATTCCTTGACAACCTGGCATATGATCTTATAGTAATATTTATAACCTTCTTATGTTCTTTCCCTGTGTGTCCTTATCTGCCACGAGCTAATAACACACATTTTAAAAATATTTTTATAAAGGTAATATGTGTACATATTTTTGAAGGCAATAATGTATTCACTGTTAATATGAACAATACTAGGCATATGTTAAAAACATAAGAGCAAGCTATTGTGCTTTTTTTTTTACCATTGAATTCTTATCATTTCCCATAATAACTAGGTCATAGATCAGTAGGATTTTTATGAGATGGATGATTTGTTATTTACTTTTTTATCAAAATAAGATCATGGGCATACTCCAAGTTAACCATAGTGTGTTCTTTGGGTCTCTTTGTATTTTTTCAAAAGCAGAATGCCACCCATGCAGTCTCTTCTACAGGTCGAAGTGAAAACATCTTTAAGTGACTTTGAAAATGATTTGTAACAATCATTAGGGCTTTTCAAAAACATTCTTGTTCTTTCTCTTCTAGATGCATGGTAGAATTTCCCTGCCCCTTAGAATATACCTAAGAGCACGAGACTTGTTTTGACAATAAAAGATGAGTATAGGTGATATATGTGATTTTCAAGTGGTGGCATTAAGAGCTTGAGCATACAGCATTATTTTTTAAGTTATAGAAACGGTAAAAATGAGATAACCAATCAGTATGGAATATTAATAAACAAAAAGATTCAATTATGAGTAAGATTTAGAGAAATAGACTTTTTATGTATTTATTTTTAGTTTTTTATATGAGTATAGTTGGCATACAATGTTACATTAGTTTCCGGTGTACAAGATGATGATTCAGTATCTCCATGCATTATGCTATGCTCACGACAGGTGTACCTACATCCAGCACCCTATGACACTATTACAATATCATTGTCTATATTCCCTATGGTGTTTCTTATATTCCTGTGACTTATTCATTCCATGAATGGAGGCTCTATCTGCCACTCCTTTCACTCATCTTTCCCATCCCTGCTCCTCTTCCCTCTGGCAAACATCCGTTTGTTCTCTGTGTTTATGGGTCTGATTCTGCTTTTTGTTTGTTTATTCATTTGTTTTGTTTTTTTGGATTCCACTTATAAGTGAAATCATATGGTAGTTATCTTTCTCTGTTTAACTTATTTCACCTAGTATAGTACTTTCTAGCTCCATCCATGTTATTGCAAATGATAAGATCTTATTCTTTTTTCATGGCTGCATAATATTCTAACACATAATATTGTATAACATAACATAATATAACTTAACATGTTTGTACACACACACACCTCTTCTTTACCCATTCATCTATGGATGGACACATAGGTTGCTTCTATATCTTGGCTATTGTAGATAGTGCTGTAATAAATATAGGGGTGCATATATCTTTTCAACCTAGTGCCTTTGTTTTCTTTAGGTAAATACCCAGTAGTCGAATTATTGGATCATATAGTATTTCCATTTTTAACTTTTTGAGGAATCTCTATACTGTTTTTCCCAGTGGCTACACCAATTTACATTCCCACCAATGGTACACAAGATTTCCTTTCTCTCCACATCCTTGCCAACACTTGTTGTTTTTTGTCTTCTTGATTTTAGCCTTTCTAACAGACATGAGGTGATATCTCATTGTGGTTTGGATTTTCATTTCCCTGATAATGAGTGATGCTGAGCATCTTTTCAAATTCCTGTTGGCCATCTGTAGGTCTTCTTTGGAAAAATGTCTGTTCAGGTTCTCTGCTACTTTTTAGTCAGATTATTTGTTTTTACGTATTGACCTTATAAGTTCTTTATCTGTTTTGGATATTAGCCCCTTATTGATATATCATTTGCAAACAGACACTGTTGGTATTTATTAAACCCACTCACACTTTAAAATTACAAATATGCTTCATGTTGTTTTGCCCTTCTCACACAGAGACTTAAGCTGTACTAGGCTAACAATAGCTTCTTCTTCTAGCTCTTATGAATTATGTACATTTTTCGAATAATCTAAAATGTTTGCTAGATTACAGATGACCACTTCATTATTCATAATGCTTCTGTTATCCATCACTGATAAAAGTTTCTCTTGCTGTATAAGGTCTTGCTGATAAAAGGTCTCTTGCTGTTATTTCTTATATTTATAGTTTGATTTTATGTTTTGTTTCTTTTGTTGTATTTTTGCTTCTTTTCACCAAAAGGAAAAGGAAAAACATCTGTTACTCAAGATTCCTCTTCGATTCTCTGGCCATCTATCTTCAATAAGAAAACTATTTTCTGTTCAACTTCAAGCAAAGGCAATTTCTATTATGTCTTTTCCTTAAGCTCTCTTCTGATGACTCTTTACAAATAATGTGTTGTCATACAATATGTTCTTTCATAAAGAAATGTAGGGATATTTAATCTACTCATTTTTAATTCCCATAATGGAATATTTAAGAAAAGATCTTCATAAGACCCATTAACTTAACTTTGGTGTATGTATGGACTAAAAAAATAAACTCTTCATAATCCCAGGAATTTTTTAAAACAACTTCTTGCTCAATATGTACTTATTACATTTGTTCTTCCCATGTTAATTTCATGTCCCTGATTAGACAAACTTTCCATCAATTACATATATACAATTTGCTCCTTTCTAGCAGATAAGAATTATGTTTCTTTACTTTTCCAAGACTACTTGACAAAACCTCTTTTCTAATTCTGCCATACACTACTTTTTGTCTCCCTAACAACAAAGTTATAGACAGCTTGGAAATTGGGGCACAGTTTTAGCTATTAATTTTTTAAAGTTGATGTGGTTAAGATAATGAAAAGATCTTAGAGCAGAATTATAAAATGCTGTTGAGAGTAATGAAAGACTGATTCCCTTTAACATGTTTTATTGGATGGTTGCTAAGACCACTCCCACATTTCATAATTCCTTAAAAGGACTCATGTGACATAGCATCAAGTCAAACATGGATAAAATAGAGTGAATGATAAAAAGAATAAACGCATAGGTCAAATTCCATCTGACACTGGGCACAAGCTTCCCAGAGTTTGTCCCAATGGAATTCACCAGCTGTGCTTAAATTCCTCCAACAAGTTTGTGACAACAATAGATGAGTGTCTTCTGCCAGAGAAGCTCATTAGAGACTGCATGCCAAGTTTTATTGGGTCATGTAGGCACTTTTGGCCTATCACATACCAAAATTCCAGACTCCCAGAAGCAAAATACTAGTGTGAATCATATTATTAGTATAGTTTACACACAATGAGACACTCTTATCATTCACAGAACATTTCATATCACTTGGGTGCCTGTTTGCCAGTCAAGTTTGCAAATGTAAGCCAAGAGCCAACCCTAGTGGCTGGCCAATTTAATGAAGGCTGTCCAGGCCTATTTTGTTCATTCTTTTCTGTACACACATTCTGTCCTTTCTCCTACTTACAACTACCTTCATTTTTTTCCTACATGTTTGGATCTATGTGTTTGTCCTAAATTATTATTTTTCTGACTATCACTATCAACTTTTTTTTTTATTCCTAGAAGATAACTTCTGGATAGAAGGTTTGCTTTTGGGTAACAAAAATGTTCTGGGGGGGACCTGGGAGCTCAGTTGCTGAAACATCCAACTCTTGATTTCAGCTCAGGTCATGATCTCACAGTTTGTGAGTTTGAACCCTATATCGGGCTCTGTGCTGACAATGTGAAGCCTGCTTGGGACTCTCTCTCCTCTTTCTCTCTGTCCCTCTCCTGTTTGCATTCTCTCTCCCAAAATAAATAAATTAACATTTTTTAAAAATGGAATTAGTGGTGATGGGTGCAAAACTTTATAAGTACACTAAAAATCTCTGAGTACTATACCTTAAAAGGGTGAATTTCATGGTATGTGAATTATACATTAAACATTTTTAAAGACACCTTTTCTTTTCACATGTATTTGAAGTTTCCTTGTTTGCTTGTTTGTTTTAACAATGTTTTTCTTACAACAATACCATTACTCTTAGTTCCCTTGGTTCCAGACTAAATGTTTTCTAATCCAAAGTGTTTCAGAGAGAAAAGTATTCATAAAACCTTGACAGCAGTAGGACTTTCATTTTGGCATGTATTTTATACTTCACACAGAGTTTATGAACATTATTCAACTCCATCCCCCACAACCACTCTCTCTGTTCATTAGGCAATTGGAAGACCAAACACATGATAGTCTTATCTATTAATGCAATGGTTTGTTCACAGGGCATGACTAGATACTTGTCGCTTAGAGAGGTCTTCAAAGCCTGATATCAAGACAGGTTTCCAGCTTTGCACAGAGTTGTGTGAATTTCTTTGAACAAGCAATTTAGAATTCTCCCAGTCAGGTACAAGGAACAGGTTACCCAGGCTGCTGAAAATGACACAATGTGCTCTGTCGTTCTGGTTATTAATTGCCTCATGATAAACAACCCCCAAACTGGGTGTCTTAAAAAAATAATCATGTTATATTATGTCATATTTTTTGTAGGTCACTCATTTGGGAAGGGCTTGGCTGGTTGGTACTTCAGCCCCACATGGCAATGGTACAGTAAACTTGGTGCTATTCAGCTGCCAGATGGACTGATTTGGAAGGCCCCTGTCAGTTTCACTTAAATGCCTGGCATCTTGGAGAGAAGAGGAGAGAAGAGGGACTGCCTTTAGCTGCACTCTTCTATCTCTCCATGTAGACTTCCCCATCAGGGTAGTCAGACATTTTACATGGTTGCTTTGAGTTCCAAAAGAACAAAACAGAAGCCAGTCAGTCCTCTTAATGGGTGGGCCAACTATTTCCTAGTGTTACTTTGGTTATACTCTCCTGATCAAAGCAGTCCCAACCAGCCTACCTTCAAAAGAAGAGGGCACTCACTGTGTCACAATGCAGAGTGTCAGAGAATACGTGGTCATAAGAAATGCACCACAATTATTCACACGTGGTTTTGTGACTTCGATGATGCTTATTTTCTGGGTGGAATCTCAACGCTGTCTTCTAGATCCTCAGGCATTCAGCAGTAGCCTGAGACTTGACAGCCTAGAACTTTTCTAGCATATCCTTGGTAAGTAACAGGGCAAGACCATGTAAACTGGTGAACAAATCCCCATGCACAATCGCTAAAATAAACCTTTCATATCCCCCACTGCTGCTTTTCATGTTTTCCCCCAAACCACACTTCCAGGCATGCATGCCAAACTGTAAGTGAACATTTAGAATAAACAACTCAGCAAATTTTCCCATCGAAGATCAGGAAAAATATACCTATTGCACTGAGGGAGCTACTGTCTCTGCAGGGCCTGAGGGATTTATTTAGCACATGACCTCTCTGGAGGCTTCGTTTGGTGAGATGAAGGGTGAATATACTTTAAAGGTATGAAGAAAGTTGAAGTACAGATTTAGAATCCATGAGAATTAGAATTTCAGGGAAAAAGAACAAAAAAGGAACAGGAGTTAAGTTCTGTGATGTCCAGGACAAGGCATTCATTAGGAAACTGTTTTGAAAAAACAGCATCACGAAGAAAGGCCAGTTTCATTTACTTTACACTTTTAACTATGACATTCTCCACCTGTGATCTGAGGTAAAATACTACGACTTAGTTTAAATATTTACATTCTCTAACTTTTCGTGCTTTGTAAATGGGGATGTGATCTTCAATTATGACCTATTTTAGGAGTTTTGCAGGTCTCAGAGTCAGTGAATATTGTTGAGTCACTGGTCTTTGGCTATAAAATATTCTATATGTCCTTTAAATATTTCCCAATATTAACCTTTTCTATAATTTATTTAATATATATTGAGCCCTTACTATGTGCAAGGCCCTGGAAAATTAAGTTGAAACTGGAAATTAGCAGTGCCTATAACTTAGCCATATAAATCATTTCTTTTCTTTCTTTAGCATTCTTTCTATATTTGTTGTAAGTTTAGAACATAATGAGGCTTTGAAATAACTCTTTGACCTTCTTCAAGAAGTTTCTTCTCCATTAGAGAGACCTAGACTTCATCGCTGATACCTGTGACTGTGAATTATGCTCTTGCCTAAGGTGCCAGAAATATTGTCATGTTATGTCTGTTGGCATTTAAAAATAAACACTGTCCTGTCCGGACAAGTGGAAAAAAATAGCTCTCCCTGCTGTACTTGCAGCCCTCTTCTCTGTTTGCTGTCCGGAAGCTCTGCCTGAGGTTGAAACGCTGAATGGTTCTCAGATATGTCTAAACGCATTCCTTGCTGTGAAGCAGGATGGAAACCGGATGCTTCTTGTGGTCTGAATTTCCTTGCAATGTTATTAACTTTTTCAACTCTTTCTCCCAAAGGCCATGATAGAAGGGAAGCAAAGAAATAAAGCACATCCTTTGGCATGCTGCATATTGTAGCTGCTAGTTTCGCTAGGACTCCCTATGAATCTATGACAATACGCTCTTTCCGGAAAAGTTCTGGATGTTCCATCCAAGTTTTACTTCACTCAGATCCTACTACAGTATTCTACTGCATGTGCCGTGTGCCCCTTGGAACAATATTTTTGTCTCCTCTCTGTTATAAATTCTTGGAGACCTCGGTGTTATTATTTCCTGTCAATTTTTGGTAGTTAGTTATCTAGAAAAAAGAGGTGGCATTTTTCAAAGAACTTTGCCATATATTTGAAAAAAAGTTTTTGAGCTATAGATATGGATACTTTTAAAAAACAATTAGAAACCCATTCACCACGAGAATTCTGTACACACAAACATACACACACACATATATACACACTCTAAGATAGGATAAAAATAATGAGTCAAGTATTAAAATTGTTCAGATTTCTAAGTATGTATAAAATCTAACAGTTTAATACAATGGTGACTAATTGGTGCTCTAAGAGATAAGGCTGAGGTTATTAAATGACTGAAGTCTCCACAGAGTGTCTAGTCTCACATTCATGATTCCTAACCCCAAATAGCAGCATATTTGGAATTGTCAATCTTGAGAGGGTAAATATAAATTGCAATGTTGCTACATACAACTGTAGATACAATGTTGGAGATATGGAGTAATAAGAAATGGAGAAAAAAAGCAAGTTTTAGTAGGGGAGGTCCTGGAGGATGGAAGCGACACCGCTCTCCATCTCCCTGCATCTGCTCCCCTGTTCTCCTGAGCTGCCCACATCTGCAACAGCCAAGTTCCAAGGAGTGTTGCAAAGCTCCAGTTCCATTTCAGGCATGTGTCAATGTATAAGAAAGATCTAATTAAGGAATTAGTCAGGAGTGTGACCTTATAATTTCTGGAAAGTAGTGAGGCTCTTTATCAATGCAGATAATGTTGCTTACTGAGGAAGCCAATTTGGTATGAAATGAGAAGGACTAGAAATTAGACACAGTCTCCCAGGAAATGGAATTGGGCTGAAGTAAGAGTAGCTATCTATATTCCAGAAAAACAGAGAGTTGAAAACTCACAGATATCCTATAAACACAAGGATGAGGATACCCAATATTTTAAAATTCTACATTTATTTATTGTCGCAGGCACTATGCTAACTAAATATGAAGGGTGAAGTAATGAAGACAAAAACGCTCTGTCTCCCATTGAATGTTAATTCTCACAGGAGGCACAGACATCAGAAATATAAAGAGATAAAGTATAACTTTAATATATGATAGAAAAAATATAGCAAATTATCTGAAACCATTAAGGAGAGGCATTTTTTTTTTTTTCATTGAACTATGGAATTGGGTGATGAAAGGTGAGCCAGGGAATGCTGCTAATATTGCAAAATATCATGGAACCATTGCCTTTTGGGTGACAAGCCTAAAACCTGGAGTGGTTTCTGTCTGTTTTTAAGCCCCTTTTCCAGAGCTCTTGTTGTCCTGCAGAGTCAGGCTTCCTGGGTGCTGGAGAATTGACTGTCTGATCACTGCATATATCTGCCACAGACTTAAGACTGAAGATAAAATTACATCATTGACTGACTCCACAAAGAAAATCTGATTTTCTCATAGAAAAACTTTTTCCAAGGTATGACATATGACTGCAGTAGAGAGTGAGTCTACTGAAAGTTGCGTTCTTTTTTCCTAGCCTACTTCCTATATCTCCCATCATTTCTTTTTATTCTACCCTCAATACTCATTCTTAAATCTATCATTACCAATGATAAATGACTTACTAACGATTCTTGAGCATTTAGAAAATGTTCAAATTTTGTTGTTAAAATACCACACAGACATTGTGGCCTTCTACTAAAAGTTAATTTCAAAGACATTTTTAAGGTCTATAACATAGCTGTTAAACTGTTTAAATAACAATCATCACCCCATTAAA
Source organism: Cryptoprocta ferox (assembly GCA_028646485.1). Lineage (NCBI taxonomy): Eukaryota > Metazoa > Chordata > Mammalia > Carnivora > Eupleridae > Cryptoprocta > Cryptoprocta ferox. The sequence goes on along the minus strand of CM053573.1, from coordinate 96,861,563 downwards.
TTAATCTAAAGTGCTGGTTGGAATAACACACTGCCTTTGTTAATGCTCCCTACCTCTATTTAAATTGATAAGGTAGTAGGTTTGAGGGATTCTGTAAGTTAACAAATATAGGTTAACATTTTGACTAACTTGATGTTAAAATATATATTTCTCCCTTAATATTTAAATTTTCAATGTCTCTGTTATTATAAACTATGTTTCCACCCTCCCCTTTGGTATGTGCAATTAACATTTTTAGCTGAAGTGAAAATAGGAAATTGTCATGGCTAAATTGCTTCTTTCTAAAGTCACCCTCCATTCCAGAGTGTGGATAGTAAAACCTCAGTGTGTTCAATCATCTCTAGGAACAGACCACTTTATGTTTTTCATCCATTTGCTTTCGGAATTTTGCTTTGATTGATCTGAAGGTGCCTGAACACTGGTTTCAAAGCTGTCTTAAGTATCTTATGTCACCGGTGTATAGAAATAAAATATATACTTTCATCTTATCTTATAATGCAGCATCTGGATTTTTAAAGTCCCAGTACTTCTGTGATATAACTGCTGCTTTTGTCAGATTCAGACATCTCTAAAACCCACAAATAAACATAGCTAGATTTCCAAGTGAAGGAAACCATTTGAAATATGACTTCAAGCTCTCATGACTGAAATATAGTTGCAGTGTTTTAAAACTTTATTATTAAAATATTCATCCTGAAAACTGCTATTCTGCTATTTAGTCAGAATGATTTTGCTGTAGTAAAATAATTACGTTTCCTAGTTGATCATTTATGCTTATGTTCCCTGAATTAGGTGGCATGTACTTAGGTTTGCTCAACTTTATCAGCCGGGCTCTATGTTTCTCACCTCACCTCATTAGCTACGTGACTTCAGGCAAGTTCATTAACCTCTCTGGACCTCAATTACTTCGTTTATATGAGGAAGGATTCAGACTAGAAGTTGTCTACGTTCTAACGCAATACTGATGTTCTATTATGAATTGTGGCCTTTTGGTTAATAGTGAACCTCTTTCAGTATTCTGATTCTAAACAATTTACTAAAGTTTATTTGAATACAATGATCACATCCTGACTGTATGTTGTCTTCGGTCATACTATTTTAGGTTTAGTTTCATAACATCTCAGTAAGTTATAAATTTAGGGAACTTAGCCAACTACATTAGCTCATTAAGTAAGGTAATATTTCAATATTCTGAATACCTAAAATGTATTTTTTTTCCGATCTAAATAACTGGCATGCTCATATAAAACTAATTTGCTCACATGAGTGATGGAAGTTCTGGGGGAGCCTATTCATTCACCCTCCTCTACTCCAGAGACTGAACAATTGAACAATACATTAAGGAGCTAAGTGGGAATTAAAATACTCTGAGCACTCCATTGCTCGTAAAGCTGTACTTAAGAACTTGGCGGGGACCTGAAGCTCATGCCTTCTCCCCTTAAATGTGAACATTAGGACCTGCCAATAAGGAAAAATTGGGTCTTGGGGCTTCTAAACATAGGGAGAATAATAACTTGTAATGACATTGTAGAAGACCCGTGTTCCTGTGAGGTCATAGTGAGGCAAGAGCATAGTGAGGGGGGGACGGGAGATTCTTGAAGCTCTCAAAGGACAGGTAACTACTCTGTCCATCGTAAAATTAAGAAGGCAGGAGAGTGGTCTGATTTGTGCTGAAGTTGGTGTCCTTCATTCTCACACGCTGTTGGTATCATGTCATCACTAGCGAGCATGTCTTACAGGCACAAAACAGACGTGTATTGCTGCATATGTCACAGCCACTAACCGAGCCTTCACTTGACACATAGATGCTATCTAACCCTTTGCAAAGAGAAGAGCAATCTCAGGAATCAGTATGATTCTAGGACATGTGGGTAATCAGTGTAAAAACAGACACAGTCAAATGGAAACTGTTTCACTTTTATGAGCTCATAGTCTATGTACAAAATAAAAAAGAATGAATTTTGCAATGCATTTTCATGTCAGATTTGGGATATCAAAACTAATTCTAATCCTAGTTTTTCTTCTGATCAGCATCAGTGGGGAATGGGTTGGGCCATCCTGAATACACTGCAGCTCGATCAGTGGCACCCTTGGATGTGCCCCAACAAAGGGGTTGCTGGAAGGCATACAGTCTCTGACCAGGCTTGTGGATAGATCAATATGAGGTAGGCGTAGTCTGCCCCAGTGTCTCAGTGATGGAACTGTTTTTGTTGTGCAATCTATTGAACAAGCCTAGTAAGAAGTGCTGTCAGATTCCTTTGAAGAGAATGGTAGTTACCTCAAGCCATAGGGTTCACTGGTAGGAGAGGCCAACCTTGTCTTCACTAGGCTAACAGTCTCCCCTTAACCAATCTGAAACTTGAGAAGCACACTGGGAGACCTGTTACAAGCTGAAGCTATGGTTTCATAAAATGCTTTAACTATGCAAAGAGTGACTTTATAAAATGACCATGACAAAATGTATATAGATTGAATTATATTTCTCAGTGAACAGTGTTGCAGCAAACTTGCCTTGGAGCAATACCTAAGCAAGTATTTATTTATGAGTGAAGTGGTTTGTTTACTTAGTAATAATTTTTAATATATTTACATATATTATATATTTACATAAATGCATCTATTATGTATTTATATTTAATACAATATTACATATTATATATTAAATAGTTTAATAAAATATCTTAAAATGCTGCTTAAATTAAGCAATATATTAACCTTGACAGTGGTTAGCCTACCTTGATATGTTAGCTTGTTGGAATTTAAGAATAGTATTATTATTTCATAAAATGGGACTGACTAAGGAGACCATTAAGAGCAATAGCAACAGGTACAAAGAAGAAGAGTAAGAAAAATATCCATGGTTATATTGGAATAATTGTCTCATTTCAATCTTTGCTCCCATTTGGGAAAATATCTTAAGTCATGCCATCTTAATAAAAATTAAGAATATTTGAAATAAAGGATCTACAATAAGATGAAGCTAATGTTCTGAGTGAAGGACAGAAGGCCCATAGGAGAAGTCTAGCTTTTAAGCATTAAGATTGTATTTTCAGGACTAGCTTGAAATAGCTTGAATGGAAGAATTGAGACTCTACTTTAAATGGCAGGACCATTAATTTCTGTTTTCATTATCCCTGCCTAGGTTATACTTTAATAACATGAGCTAAGATACTGGAAGTATGGCATATCGTACTTTCAGAAGTTTCACTGTATGGGAAAGAAAATTGGGAAGTGTGTAATTAAAATACATATATATACTTTTTCTCTTAACATATTTTTCTTTTTAATAAAGAATAGAAACAAGGAAACTAGGGTATATAAAATAATTCAGTTTAATAAACACTGAAAAATATACAAGGTGCAGGAACAGTTAATAAAAACTAAGATAATTTGATTATAGGGGATTTAAGACAATTTATGATTTTCATTTTAGAGATAGAAGAGGTATCTTTTCAAAAAAAGTGCTATTCTTAGAAAAAATGTACTGATAATCAAAGACCTATTATAATGTGAATTAAAGCAAGATGTATATGAACATAGATATTTTATATAAATTATAGAATCATAAAATGGGATGAAATCTCTAATTTCAATCAATGACTTCTTTATCAAATCCTTAAATCTACAGTTTTATACTTCAAATTTTTATTTAATGCCACATAATGTAATATTAGTTTCAGGTATAGGATTTAATGATTCATCACTTACATATAATGCAACAAGTGCTCTCCTTAACTAATCACCCATTTAACCCATCCCCCTACCTACCTCCCCTCTAATAACCCTCAGTTTGTTCTCTGTAGTTAAGAGTCTGTTTTCTGGCTTGCTCTCCTTTTCCCCCCATATGTTCATTTGTTTTGTTTCTTAATTTCCACATATGAGTGAAATTATATGGCATTTGTCTTTCTCTGAATGACTTAGGGTAATAGCCTTTAGCTATTGTTGCAAATGGCAAGATTTCATTCTTTTTTATGGGCGAGTAATTCCATTGTGTGTGTGTGTGTGTGCGCGTGCACGTGTGTATACCACATTTTCCTTATCTATTTATCAGTCAATGGACATTTGGGCTGTTTCCATCATTTGGCTATTGTTGATAATGCTTCTGTAAACAGCAGGGTGCATTGGGGTGCCTGGGTGGCTCAGTCAGTTAAGCTTCTGACTTTGGCTCAGATAATGATCTCACAGTTCATGAGTTTGAGCCCTGCATTGGGCTTTGTGCTGACAGCTCAGAGCTTGGAGTCTGCTTCAGATTCTGTGTCTCCCTCTCTCTCTGCCCCTGCCCCACTCACACTCTGTCTCTCTCTCTCAAAAATAATAAATAAATATTAAAAAATTAAAAAATAAACACCAGGGTGCATGTGTCCCTTTGAATCTGTATTTTTGTATCCTTTGGGTAAATATCTATTAGTGCAATGGTGGGATCATAGGGTAGTTCTATTTTTCACTTTTGAAGGAAACTTTATACTGTTTTCCAGAGTGACTGCCAGTTTGCATTCCCACCAACAGTGTAAAAGTGTTCCCCTTTTAACGTATCCTTGGCAACACATGTTGTTTCCTGTGTTGTTAATTTTAGCCACTCTGACAGGTGTGATGTCATATCTCAATATGATTTTGATTTGTATTTCCATGATGATGAGTGATTTCTGTTGGCCATCTGCAGGTATTCCTTGGAAAAACATCTATTCATGTCTTCTGCTCACCTTTAACTAGATTATTCCTTTTTTGTAAGTTTGCTAAGTTCTTTATATATTTTGGATACTAAAGCTTTATAAGCTATGTCATTTACAAATACCTTCTCCCATTCTTTAGGTGGCCTTTTAATTTTGTTTACTGTTTCCTTCAGAAGAAGCTTTTTATTTTGATGAATAAATAAATTACTTTTTTATTTTGATGAAATAAAAAAATTTACTTTTGCTTTTGTTTCTTCTGCCTCAGGAGACATATCTAGAAAAAAGTGTTACAGCCGATGTCAAAGAAGTTATTGCCTGTGTTCTGTTCTAGGACTTTTATAGGTTCAGGACTCACATTTAGGTCTTTCATCCATTTTGAATTTATTTGTGTGTATGGTATAAGAAAGTGGTCCAGTTTCATTATTGTGTGTGTTTCTGTCCAGTTTTCTCAACACCATTTGCTGAGGGGACTGTCTTTATTCCATTGGATATTCTTTCTTGCTTTGTCAAAGATTAGTGACTATATGGTTGTGGGCCCATTTCTGGGTTTTCTATTCTGTTCCATTGATCTATGTGTCTGCTTTTGTGCCAGTACCATACTGTCTTGATGACTACAGCTTTGTAATACAGCTTGAAGTCCAGAATTGTGATGCCTCCAGCTTTGCTAGTCTTTTTCAAGATTGCACTAGCTATTCTGGGTTTTTTGTAAAAACATTTTATGATTGTTTTTTCTAGCTTTGTGAAACATGCTGTTGCTATTTTGATAAGGATTACATTTAATGTGTAGATTGCTTTGGGTAGTGTAGACATTTTAACAATATTTGTTCTTTCAATCTATGAGCATGGAATATTTTCCCATTTCTTTTCAATTTCTTTCATCAGTGTTTTATAGTTTTCAGAATACAGATCTTTTACTTCTTCGGTTAGGTTTATTCCTAGGTATCTTACTGTTTGTGGTACAATTGTAATAGGATTGATTCCTTGATTTCTCTTTCTGCTGCTTCATTATTGGTATATAGAAATGCAACAGACCAGATTTCTGTATGTTGATTTTGTATCCTGAGACTTTACTGAATTTTCTGATGGAGTCTGTTGCGTTTTCTATATAGAATATCTCAAGTGTATTCTTAAACATTATTAAAAAAGAAGATTCACTATTCAGATAATAACTCCATATTTGAATACCATTTTTGAGAATATTCCTCCTAATATTTCTACTAAATATTTCTGCTAGGAATGTAATGTTGAGAGAGTAAAATTCCAATACAATGCATTTAATATATTTGAGTTCAGATGCTATTTTTGAAATATGTAATAAGAATATAAAGAAAGGAAGGTTTTCCCATAAGTTTAGAACCAGAAATATGAAGGCTGTGTAAAGGAAGATGTATCATGCAAATACCAATTGGCAGCAATGGGAGAAAAAGAACAGCAGATCACTGGCTCTTTCATGGTTCTAACCTTGGGAAACATAATATTGTTGTCACCTCCTTGAAAGATGACTAATATTAGGGTTCCCTCCAAGGAAGGACTACTCAGGGTTAGTTCAGGTTAGACTAAAGCCTCTGCCATTACCCATATTACAGTGTAAAATTTTGATATGGAAAGTGTTGGCACAGTGTTGTATCCAGGGTCAGGAAGGATACCCTAAAAGAGGATACAAGTGGAAATATGGATGTTGTAAGGAAAGGTGGTTGTTGTAGGATGAAGGTTTTACCATTGTTTTGTTGGTGGTGGTATTTAATAAATCCAGTCTGAGTGTGTGTATTTTGAATCTTCTCAGGGGCTGCAAGGCCTCTTCACAGACCCAAGAACCAGTCATTGTAATAAATCAATGGCAACACATTCAGATTGTTTTGCCTCCTCTGCTGATTTGAGTTACTGCAAACATACTATGCAGGGAAAAGTCAACCTTTACTTCCTTAGCAGGGCTCTGTGGTAGCAGAGATTGTAATAGCTTATACCTGTAATTGACCTAGTTTCTCTATTTCTCACGGTAGGAACACCAGGCCATCCACAAAGGGAAAAAAGACCGAGTAATAAAAATCCGGGTTAAACTGATCCTGCCTACATTAGTTTCATCCACTTTGCAGTCTAATAGGTCACCTTAAAGATATTAACTATGAGGTCACATCTTAAGCTTGGATGACATCTATGCATGTAATGATACCAAGTGACACTAACTGTGGCTTGAACAATTAAAATAACTGAATATTTTTTTTACCTCCAAAGCAGGCATACTATATTTGTGAGGCTCTAAATATTAGAAAGTTCTTCTTTATTAACATAAAGTTCAATCCTATCTTACTGTAGCTTTAATCCTTCGTCCTAATTTCAATCCCCGTGGCCAAGCACCAGGAGTCCAATTTCTCTGAAGACAGCTATATTATTACTTCATGTTTATCCACCTGATTAAGTACCTCTAATTCCTCCAAGTAATCATTTCAAATATGATAGGGTTTCTATTGTTCTCACCACCCTGCTACAATCTAGCAGATGTCATTTGATCAATATAGGGTATTTTGAGGAGTAAGCGTCTCTGCTACTGTGTTGCTCTCCTTTATGGTTCCTGGCTCACAACACCCATATGACCCTTGGGATTTCCTGAGCAGTGAGTGCAATGGGAACATCTTTTGTCATAATATTGTCTCTTGTCCTCAATTCCTGACACTGCTTTATAAGGGTGCAATAGGTTTCTTGTTATTCATAACATGCTCCTTTACACCACATCTGGGTTTATGTCAATGAGGCAGCTTTTGGAAAGCACCTAGGGATGGAACTGGTTGCCAGGGTAATCAACTATGAATAGAGAGTTGGAACTTTCATTCCCACCCCTGCCTTCCAGGGATGGCAGAGAATTGGGGGTTGAATCAACACCAATGGCCAATGATTTAATCCATCATGCCTGTGTAATGGAGACTTTAAAAACAAACAACAAACAAACAAAAAATCAAAAGGATAGAGTTCAGAAAACTTCCAGGGTGGTGAGCACATCCACATCCCAGGAGGGTAAGGCATCCCTGCTCTATGGGGACCAGAAGTGCCTTCACTTGAGACCCTCCCAGACTTCGTCCTATGTATCTCTTCATCTTGCTGTTTATCTGTATCCTTAATAAACTGGTAAATTAAAATAATTATTTCCCTGAGTTCTGTGAGCTGCTCTATCAAATTAATCAAGCCTGAGGAGGGGATCTTGGGTCTGTCATTATCCATCAGACTAGCTCGAGCTTATTCACATAGTGGTGGCAGAGTTCTAAGAAAATACAAGGATACTCTCAAGGTTTTGATGTACTGACGTAGACCCACATAGAGATCATGGGAGACCACCATGAGACCATGACCTAAGCCAAAACCAAAAGTTGGATGCTTAAATGGCTGAGTCACCCAGGCATCCCCAAATTCTTTCTTATATTATTCACAAAAATGTTTCTAAGTGATATTCTCTTGGAATAAAAGTAATCATTATAAATAATAATAATTTTATTGACATCTGATATCTAGACTTCAATAACAAAGCCAGTTGTCCAAATATGCAGTTTTTGTCCTATATTAATGATAAATCTTTTATTGGTAGAGGTTTTACTTTTATTATTATTTTTTTGGTTTAGTATTTTCCAAACAGTTTGCAAAATGCTTAATGGCAACATAGCACTTGTAAGGAAAATTATATTGAACTGAGTATATGGTAAAACGTATAAATTAATAAATAAAAATCAAAGTTTCTTTATTAATAAATCAAATTTGGTAGAAGAATAATACTAAAGTTCTATAATTTGAGTTCTAAACTTTTTAGTCTCTCATATTTAAATTTTTTTAACATTTATTTATTTTTGAGAGACAGAGAGATAGAGCATGAGCAGGGGAGGGGCAGAGAGAGATGGGAGACACTGAATCTGAAGCAGGCTCTAGGCTCTGAGCCTGTCAGCACAGCTGACAGCACAGCACAGCCCCGACGTGGGGCTCAAAGTCATGGACCACAAGATCATGATCTGAGCTGAAGTCAGATGTTTAACTGACTCAGCCACCCAGGCGCTTCTAGTCTCTCATATTTAGACCTGAAGATGAAGGAAGAACATTTTTGACGGTAGTAATTCACACTGGAAAACCAGTGTATGAGTGTAGCACATATTATTATTCTAAATAATCACCTGATATGAATTTTTATAGCAAGCATTTCTGTCCTCACCCTTTGTGTCCTTTAAGCTTTCCTGAAATATTCAATAAATTTCCTTTACTATGCCTGATATAAGCATTCATGGTCAAAATAAGGGGAAATTGAACACTGTGCTTTTAAGGAAAAGTTAAAATAAACTCCAGTTTCTAGTGTTATGGAGGAATATGGGTGAATTCTCCACTGCAAACAACTAATATCCTGGATAAATTGCTTTTTTTAATGGAAATGCTTGGATAAGCAGGCAACAAAATACGGAGTCTTCATATCTAAAATCTAAATAGGTAGTCAGAGAAGTAGAGCTCTGAAGCTGGCTTTGAAAATTGAGAGCATTTGCCAAATTAAACTAAAGCTTTACATTTTGTAGTTTCACAGGAATTAGGACCCAGGAGGAAAAAAACCCATGTAGGGCAGGAGGTCTAGTAGGAGAGCCTCCTTCAAAATACATCATCTTCAGAAGTCTATGCCTTCAGTTGGAGGTTAAATAAGAACATCCAGCCAGGGGATATAAAGGAGTCCAGTATATTGAGCACTGGGGAGACAATGACCACAACGGAATCACCACCGATGAATGGAAAACACAGATGGTCCCTCCCTTGGGTTTATAGCCTAAAATCATCTAGTCTGGCTAGTTCCAAAACTAATAAAAATTAGTATTTAATTTAGAACTATGGCAGACACTACTGGTTTGTTCCATTTTGTTGTGCAAATTTCTTTCAGATAGTAGAGTGCAGTGTTTAATTGCTTACCGTGACTCTCAAGTGAGCATGCCTGGATTTAAATCCTGGTCCTATTTTCCTACTACCTATGCGATTAGATTAAATTATGTAATCCCCCTTTGTTTTGTCTTCCTCATTTGTAAAATAAGAATTAAGTGAATTATTATTTGAAAAGTGTTTAGAACATTGCTTGACACACATTACTACTTAAGTGCTATTTCAAAATTTAAGTATATTTATGTTACAAATAATGCATGCAGTCATGGAATGAATAGATTTATAATTAGGAAAAAATATGACAGAAACTTGAGTTCTGGGCCAAATGGCTTGGCAAATTAGGTTTTTTTTTTTTTAATTGAGCCTAAAACTTACTATGACAAGAAACATCTTTTGTCAAATCAAGTATTTGAAACATCTATCTGATGATATTTCATCTTAAACTTCACTATTAAGTTAGTTATATCATTTGTTTTAATCTAAATGTTTAGATTACATTTAGTTGACAAACTAATACCAGAAATAATCCATTTGAATAGTTTTTTGAAAGGTAAAAAATTATGCCCACAGAAATTATTAAAAAGCAATTAGAATATTATACCAATGAAGAAAAAATAATTTAAAATGTTGTTCTGTCAAAATCTTTATTGAATCAGCAGTGAAACAAAAGTATATACATGCATAATGATAGTGTAATTAGCAATTTAAATATTGAATTTACTACTACCAGGAATTAATTAATGAGTTTAGCCCAGAAGCAATAATAGAAGACTTTATAAAGTTGTGGAAATGGAAAATCCAAGTGATTTAGATTCTTTTGAAAGACCATATGTTTGCATTTTAATGTCTCTTGAAAATTATACTAGAATGACTGTTGCATCTATATACAGGAAATGAGGATATGAAACACCTTATGAATTAATTATAATACATTGTTACATAATTACACTTAAACTTATTTCAAAGTCAGCTTTAAGAATAATCCTTAAAGCTTATTAGTAATACCATTACAAATATATTATAATGATAACTTCTTATGAATAGTTGAGAAATAACATTCTATGGATAGGTATTTCCATTTAAAAAGAGAAACACGTTGGGTCACCTGGGTTGCTCAGTGAGTTGAGCGTCAGACTCTTGATTTCAGTTCAGGCCATGATTCCAGGATTATGGGATTGAGCCCTGTGTCTCCCTCTGGACTGAATGGGGAACCTGCTTAAGATTCTCTCTCCTTCTGCCCCTCCCCCGGTCACATTAGCATGCTTACTTGCTCGCCCCCTCCTACTCCCCCTCTCTCTTAAATAAAAAAAAATAAATAAAATATTTAAATATAAAGAGAAATACCTAAGAGTGTTGCTTTTTGAAATCCTACAATTCACCAGGTTACTGTTTACAAATTAGTTAGACATGTGGCAATATATGAGAAGCTAAATTTATTGTCATACTGATTATATAAACCTCTCAGTTCTAATGAACGATTACTTTCTAAAATACAAGAAAGTGGAAAGAGGAACAATTTCCTATGTGGTTACAACTGTAACAAAATACTATAAAGTCGCTCATAATATACTTCAGTTCCCTTAATGTCTTCTTTCAAGTGCAATTTATAATATGAAACTACTAATGCTTTTAGAAAATATAGATCATAGGTTGATGTAAATTCTTGACTCTAACTAAATGGACTTTAGATTGTATTGAAACTGTTTTGGTATCATTGACAGGAAAGCTAATCACTTTCTGTTTTAATAGCAAAATATAAACTAATTGGAAAATGCAAAATGTTATTTGCAATTAAATTAAATTTTGAAAAGAATACATTTATACTCTGATAGATAACTCACAGGAAATTTAATATCCTTATAAATAATGACATAAGTGGCATATCTTTGCTGACAGCTTAGCCTTCAGATAGAAAAAAGAAGTTATTCTACCAGGCAAATTTCATCCTAGCCCTAAGCCATCTTTTCCCCCTCTTTTGTTTAATAATGATAGCAATACTGTAGAAGGACATGGAATATATACATACACATACCATCATGGCCCCAAATCAGAACAACTGCTGGTTTTCTAACTTGAACTCTTAGAGTGTCAGTTTTTTTGTTTTGTTTTGTTTTGTTTTGTTTTAATTTGATTATAAGTAGCACTAAGTTACTGAGGTCAGTGGTGTTGGTTTTCACAAAGATTTTTGGGTGAAGGGTGATGGGAGCATAGCAGTGACATTATTTTTCTTTTTATAAATTGATATGGGGAAATTAAATGTCAACTGGTTAATAAAATCCAAATGGAACAACAACAAAAAAAGAAAGAAGTACATTTATTTTAGCTGGATCCATTTTCCCCCTCTATCATGTAATGGCATTTGCTCTGGTGTGAAGGTATAGTTATATATACATATATGTATATATATCTATATGCCTATTTTTAAGTTTTATATATAGTTATATGTTATACACATCTATTCCATAATCAAATAGGCAAAAATGTTTAGAGATACAGTTTGGCCTCATTAAAACATAGACAAATTGAATACTAAGTACTGGCTTGGAAAACTACAAAGACTGCAGAACAAGGACATTTTTCATTGTTTTACACTGAATGTAAAAATGTAATTTTTCAAAAAGTTTTTACACTAAATGTAAAAAAGCTGGCTTCCCAGATCTCATGTTGCAAGGATCCAGATATTCTTGTATACCTGGCAGGGTGTGTGAAAGTATTGAGTGGACTTTGATTCCACAGAGGTCCTTCAGAGGATACATGTAAGTAGGATCCTGATGACCAGTAGCAGGTATGACAGGAGACTAGTAGTAGATGCCATTAAATGTCAAAAGGCATGAGAAGAGAGATCATGGTTTGGAGGACTTATCCCAGGATATGCACCCAACCTAGGGCTCGAACTCACAAGTGGTGAGATCATGACCTGAGCCAAAACCAAGAGTTGGACACTCAACTGACTGAGCCAATTATGTGCCCCAAAGATTTCAGTACTCTTAACATTTTATCTAGACATAGTACTTGAAATTTTCTCTGCTTGTAACAATAACCATAATATTTGGTACCTGTAGATGTGGTATTATATTAGCTCAAACATAGATCAATAATTTCAACATTTCTTAATCTTTATTTATAGAAGTAGAATTAACTCAGTGTGTTTCATTAGGGATTTATTTTTTTTTTCAGAGAAAAGATTAGGTAAAAGGCTTAACAGATGTAGAAAATCATGAAAGGTTAAGTCTCTACTTCTAAGTAATTTGTAGATACATTTCCACATTTTTCAAAATAGTGTGTGTCACAGAAATTATTATAGAGAATCAAATTATATTAGAACCATAAGGGACTCTCAGATTTGGTCCCATATAATCTCCTCAAATATTTAATCAATGTGTAATTACAGATAGAAGGATGGAGCAACTTCACTGAGGTCACAGAATATATCAGTGACAGCGTTATATCTTTTGATTTCATTCATTAATTTGTGCATATATTTATTCATTCAGTTTTATGTTTGTTTATGCTTAAGATATAGGTTACTGATATCACCAAGGACTTTGAAAATCTCTGTGTATCCATTCACAATCAGAAACTATGCCTTTGACTCCAAGGATAATCACTAATTTGAATGTCATGTTATCCCCTTGCTTTACTTTATAGTTTACTACATGTCTATTTACTAGTAAAAAATATGTTAGTTTTGCAAGTTTTGGAACTTTATGTAAGCAGTGTCATATACATTGTATCCCTCTGAAATTTATTTTATCATTCAGCATCATATTTTTCAGATGTAACTATAATAACATATAGGATGTAGTCCACTTTTACTGCTGCACAATATTCTGTTTATGGATACACCACTATTCATTCTTCCTTCTCCTTTTGATATGCATTTCAGTTGTTTCTGGTTTCTTGTCATTAAAAGTACTGCTGTTATCATCCTTGTGAAGGTCTTTGGTTAACAAGAGCAAGGTTTTCTCTAGGTTATACACTTGATGTGGGTTTTCTGGGTCAGGGTATGGTCTTATAAAGTTTTATTATGTTATGTGACATGTTTTCCAGGGTGACTGTATCAAGGTTCTCTCCCATTTGCAATAAATGAGAGTTTCTGATGCCCTGTATCCTAAACTAATCTTGTCATTGTTTAACATTTTAATTTTGTCAATCATTTCTTACTGTTGCTTTATGTAGCACTGCTCTAAATTTTAATGATATAGTTCCTCTTATATGTATCTGCCATTCATATTTTGTCTTCTGTGGAATATCTATTTATTTTACCTAATACATTGCTTGATTTCTTATAGATTTTTATGAGTTATGTATTTGCTATACAAACTATTTGATTATTTATATGGTAAATATAATCTCCTTATCTTTGTCCTGTTCATCAACATTTATAAGGACAGTCTCATTTAAAATACCCATTCTATAAGAATGAAACATTCTTAAATAAATTTTAATTTAAAAAGAAATTATGTGCATTTGATAGGAAGGAAATAAACTTTCACTGCAGGAAAGCTTATACTGATATCTTAGGGCGAACTTGAAACTGTTAACACTAACTGTTCCATTTTGGTAAGATTTAAAAATTTCTACTTTGAGTATGCTTAATGCCATAAATATCTCATGTTTCTAAATAAGGAGCAGTCCCTGAAAATATATGTGCAATATGTTATCTATTTTATGAAAATAATAGTCTATATTCACCTGCTCCCTACTATCCCCTTTAAAGGAGAATTTTGGTGTGTCCTGTTTAATTTTTCTGATGAATGAGAATGCGACAGAAGAATGAGGGAATCTCCAGTTTGGCAAAGGTTCAAATGGAAGATTTCCAGGTTTGCAGCCATCTGTTTCCAGGTGAACCAGTGTTTACCTATTTTAATTTGCTCCACCCCATCACCTCCCCACCCATAACACGTGTTTATATCCTGAACATTTTTTTTCTGTTGTTAAAATATGAAACGTTTGTTAACTTTGAACACTTTTTTCCCTCTCTATACTCTTCTGGTTTGGAGAGGAGAGGACCTGACCATCACTTTATCTTTTATTTTGTAACTGATACATTTTGGCAAAGTTGAAATGCTGATTCCTATTGTTTTGTGATTTACAAGGAAATAAACACTCTTAGCTGTCAGAGGGTAGTGATGTTCAGTCAGCATTAGGCTAACAAGGATTCAAACTTGTGACCTGATGGTGATAAACTTGTTATCTTCACCCAATAGCAATCCCACAAGTTAATTTCTCTATCATTTGATTGTCTTCAGCTGAGTTCATAACAGTATCTTTTTTATGTCAAATCTTATCTCTCTTTTTTTGTAATGGAAACCTTTAAGCCAAGTAAAACTATTTTTTAAAATTGTATCCTTTTGTAAATAAAACTTTGTATCAATGGATTTTAGCTTATGTAGGGAACAGTATTCAACATCATTGCTGTAAATTATATGGGAAAAATATTTTCTTTGTGAAAACATGGGAAAATAGTGTAGAAAATAATTAGTACTTCTGTGAATTTAGTATACATTATCCAATGCTTTGATTACAATACTTTATTTTTAAAGTTTATTTATTTTTGAGAGAGAGTGTGTGTGAGCAGGGGAGGGGCAGAGAGAGAGAGAGAGAGAGACAGAGAATCCCAAGCATGACAGCCCAGAGCTCTACCTGGAGCTCGAACTCTTAAACAATGACATCACGAGCTGAGCCCAAGTCAGACACTTAACCACTTAACCTACTGAGTCACTCAGGTGCCTCATGAATACAGCTGTTTCTTGAATGAGCTAAGCCTGTGTACAAACATTGGCTCCCTGTATATCACCTTGATGATCCTTAGAAGTTAATTTCTCTGAGCCTTATTTCCTAATCAGTGAAATGGGCTTCAAATGGAACAGCATCATAGAGTGCCTTTGACCATTGATTAATGGTACCGCTTATGAACTGGAAGCCCTTAGAGAAAGGAGACTTCTGCGTTTGGTATCAACAGAAGGCTGTAGTTAGCAGTTTGCCAGCAACAAATTGGGAACAATTTAAGTGTCCATCAGGAAGGGAATACACATCTAAAATACCAAATAGTATGCTATGGACTACTATCTGCCAGTTGAAATGGAAGACATATTCTGTATTAACACTAGAAATAGAAAAAATATAGTTAAATAGGAAGGCAAGTTAATGAGAATAGACACAGAAATGTACACACAAAAACTCTATATATTGTGTCTGAATACATTTAAATGTGCCAAAAAATGGTCAGGAACCAGAACGATACATGCTAAATGTGTTATGGTAGTTCTTTTAGAGATGTTAATGAAGAAATGGCCTGGGGGTAAGTGTAAATAAGATTTCAATTTTTGTGTGTCTAACTTTATTGCTTAAAAAATTGGAAGCAAAAATATACACACATATGTATATATACTAAGATATATAAATATACACATATATAACAAGTGTGTGTGTGTGTGTGTGTGTGTGTGTACATATTTATATGCATTACAAAATTAAAAATAGGACAAAAGAGACTTTGGGGTTAAAAATCTAAAAATGATAGTCCTAAAGAAAAGATTCATACTTGTCTCCTCTTTCTCCTCCCCTCTTCTCTCTCCTTCACTCCCCTTACTACTTTGACTTTTTAATTTCATAATTTATTTTCAAAGGGATGGTGTGTGTTATTCTATTTCCACACTGGATAGAGTCATTTGAATCCAATCCTTTTAACTTTGAATAGTATACCCTTATTTGAGTTCACCCCCATTTATGTATACCTTCCCTTAATAATAAAATTTCGCTGCTCCTCAATGGTGCACCTTCTAAGCTTGACTGTATCTCCTAGGAGACAGGTTAATGTGAAAAGACTAGGACATTTTCTATATGATGTTAGAAGCATCTGCAAAGTGGTTGCACCAATTTATTCCCCCACTAGTGGGTATGAGAGCTCCCATTTTCCTCATATCCTCACCAACACTACATATTATCAGTATTTTCATTTTCACACTTATGTTGAGACATTACATTTATCTCCTTGTTTTTATTTGCATTTCTTTAATTAACAGTGAGTCTGAACACATATAAGTTTCTTATGTTTATTCATTTAGCTTTCTTCTGTAATTTGCCTCTTCCTCTCCGTTTTCCCATTTTCATTTTGAGTTAGTTGTATTTTCCAAATTGTCTTTGAGATCTATTTAAAAGGCATTTTAGAAGCTCATACATTATCTGTTACATCTTGCAAATACTTTCCATCTGCCCTTCTTTTTCAAAACTCTGAGAGATTTTTCTTGTTTTATATCACACCAGTATTTTTAAGTGAATAAGTGTATGAATGTTTTTCTTTAAGATTTGTGACTAATTTGCCCTTTTCAAAAAAAGTTATTTTATACCTCTAGATCATAAAGTCATTTTTGTAGTTAATAAAAGGTTATGGAGTTTTCTTTTTTACATTTGGATTATTAATATATCTATAGTTTGTTAGGTAATAGAGCTCTAATAATTTTTCATTGAGAAGTCTTCTGTACTAATGCATTAAATTAATAATCAGTCTTCCATACTGCTATGAATACATTTTTACCTTTAAGTGTATAATTGGGAATCTTTATTGAATTCCATAGACCTGTTTGTCTATATGTTACTGGTATCATACACTTTTAATTATCGTTTTCTACTTAAGTCTTGGTGTGTCTGTTTCAAGGTTGACTATTCATGGAAATAACTCTACTTCATGAATTTAGACTCAGCTTTTTAGTTCCATAAAAATTCAATTCAAATTTTCATAGTAACACCAATGAATTTATAGATTATATTAGGGAAAATCAGCATATGTCTATTATTTGCTAATACCTTAGTGTCTTCAATTGTTCACAGTCTGTATTATGGTCATTAATAATAATATATTGTATTTTCCTTCATAAATTTCTTGTGCTTCTTTAAAAATGTAATACAAGGTACTTGTAAATTGTTGCTGGTATTTTGTCATATTTTTCTATTACACTTTCTTTTTTAAGTATTTTTTAAATGTTTATTTATTTTTGAGAGACAGAGAGAGTGCCAGAAGGGAAGGGGCAGAGAGAGAGGGAGACACAGAATCCAAAGCAGGCTCCAGGCTCTGAGCAGTCAGCACAGAGCCCGACGCGGGCTCGAACTCATGAACTTCGGGATCATGACCTGATCCAAAGTCACATGCTTAACCGACTGAGCCACCCAGGCGCCCCTATACTTTCTAATTATTATTGCTAATGGATAGAAATACCATTGAATACACAGATCTTCTATACTGAAGCCTTGCTCAACTTTATGGTCCGCTCTAATAGTTTGTACCTGGATTTTTTTTTCTTCCCATATTTAGGTCTTTACTTATTTTTCTTGGCCAAAAAATACCAGAAAATAATTAACAGGACTGGAGATTGTAGACAACCTTGACTTTACTTGAAATGGAATTCCGATTTTATATTAACTTAGCTGTTGATACTTTAGGAAAATTATCTTGTATCAAGTAAGCAAGGTTTCTCTCTATTCCTACTTTGATATACATGGCTTTTTATCAGAAATGGTTATAGATTTTTAAAATTGAGCATAATTATCATAGTTTCTCCCTTAATGTTCTAATTTGGATAATGACCACATTGATAAATTTTTATTCTGAACAAATTTTATGCATGAATGAAATATGATATCCTTATTTATGTATGGTTGATGTAATTTGTTGTTATTTTGTTTAGGATTTCCACCACTATATTCATAACAATAGTAACCTATAATTTAATTTTTTTGTGATGACTTTGGTGTGACGGTTACTGTCGTCTTGAAAATGAGTTAAATAGCAAATAGCCTTCTCTTCTTTTTCTAGTTTCTGTGTTCTAAAACCATTAGTATGTAAAAAGGATCTTTACCTTCTGAATAAATTTGTGATAGCAAAATCATAAAACACCTGAATCCTAGTATTTTTGGAAGGGAGAATTTAGACGAAGCATTTAATTGCTTTAATAGAAATTGTCAGGAGCACTTCACTAGCTCACTCGATAGAGTGGTGACTCTTGATCTTGAGGTTGTTAGTTTTCAAGCCCCAGGCTGAGTATAGTGTTTACCTAATTTAAAAAAATAAAGGAAATTGTCTATTCATATGTTTTGTATCAGTATTGGACGTTTACAGTTTTTGCTAAAAATATTCTTTCTTATCTAAGTTTTAAGATGCAATGGAAAATTTTGCTCAGTATATTTCCAAATGATTTTTTATTTATGTTGCTTTTTTTGGCCATATCTCTCATAGTACTGTTAATGATTTGTGTGTATCTACTTTCTTTATAGCAAGATTTTATCTATGTTAATAATTGTCTTAAAAGACCCCATCCTATGCTTTTTTTGGTAATCTCTGCTGTGCTTTTGCTTTATATTTTATTAATTTTTTATTATATTAAGTTTTCTGTAACACTTCATCATAAGACTTATTTACATCTTATTTATTTTCTTATAGTTTTATTGTATAATGTATGCAAATATGTTTTTAAATATCTTCCTGACTACCATTTTAGGTGAATTACACAGATTTTGAGACATATAGAATTAACATTTTCATCCAAACTGATTGATACTGTTAGTGGTCAATTAATTTTTTTTAATGGCCAGTCACAAAATAATTCAAACATACCTAAAACATTTTATAGCTACTTAATAAAAATTGGATTAACTTAATATAAATTAAAATAAAAAACTTTCATCAATCTTTCAAGAAAAGTCCAAGGCTCCTTTTTTCAAACTTATTGTTTATTTTTTTAATTCAAGTACAATTATCATATAGCATTATACTAGTTTCAAGTGTTTAATGCAGTGATTCAAAAATCCTATATGTTACTCGATGCTCATCACCATAAGTGAACTCTCAATCCCCTTCACCTGTTTCACTAATGCCCCAACAGACCTCCCCTCTCCTAACCCCCAGTTTGTTCTCTACATTTAGGAGTCTATTTGGTTTGTCTAATTTTTCTTTGTTCATCTGTTTTGTTACTTAAATTCCACATATGAGTGAAATCATATGGTATTTGTCTTCCTCTGACTGACTTATTTCACTTAGCATCATACCATCTAGGTTCATCCATGCTGTTGCAAATGGCAAAATTTAATTCTTTTTTATGATGGAGTAATATTCCTGTGTGTGTGTGTGTGTGTGTATGTGTGTGTATGCCACTTTTATTTGTCCATTCATCTACCAGTGGGCACTTGGGTTGCTTCCATAATTTGGTTATTGTAAATAATGCAATAAACATAGGGGTGCATGTATCTTTTTGAACAAGTGTTGGAATGTAATTTGGGTAGATAGCCAGTAGTGGAATACTACATAATATAACAGTTCTATATTTACCTTTTTGAGGAATCTCCATTCTGTTTTCAACAGTGACTGGACCAGTTTTCATTTCCATGAACAGTACACAAGGGTTTCTTTTTCTTCATATCCTCGCCAATATTTATTTCTTGTGTTTTTGAGTTTAGCCATTCTGACAGGTATGAGATACAATCTCATCGTGGTTTAATTTACATTTTTCTGATGATTAGTGATGTTGAATATCTTTTCATGTGTCTGATGGCCATTTGCGTGTCTTCTTTGGAGAAATTTCTATTCATGTCTTCTGCTAATTTTTAAATTGCATTAGTTGACTTTTTGGTGTCGACTTTATAAATTCTTTATGTTTTTGGTACTAACCCTTGTAGAATATGTCATTGCAAATATCTTCTCCTATTTAGTAGGCTGTGTTTTAGTTTTATTGATTGTATCCTTTGCTGTGCAGAAGCTATTGGTTTTGATGTAGTCCCAATAGTTTATTTTTGCTTTTGTTTCCCTTGCCTCAGAAGACATATATAGAAAAATATTGCTACAGCTGATGTCAAATAAATTACTGCCTGTGCTCTGTTCTAGGATTTTTATGATTATCATGTTTTGGTCCTTAAATTGTTTTGAATTATTTTTTTGTGTATGCTGTGAGAAAGTCATTTGGTTTCATTATTTTGCATGTAGCTGTCCAGTTTCCAAACACCATTTGTTGAAGAGACTTTCTCCCATTCTTGCTTCTTTTGTCGGAGATTAATTGATCATATAATTGTGGATTTATTTCTAGACTCTCTATTCTGTTCCACTGATCTATGTGTCTGTTTTTATGCCAGTACCATACTGTTTTGATTACTGCAGCTTTGTAGAATATCTTGAAGTCTGGGATTTTGGTACGTCCGTGTTCTTCCTTTTCAAGATTGCTTTGGCACGTTAGGGTCTTTTGTAGTTCCATATAAATTTTACAAATATTCATTCTAGTTCTATGCAAAATGCTGTTGCTTTTTTGACAGATATTGCATTGAATGCATAGATTTCTTTGGGTACTATGGACATTTTAACAATATTAATTCTTTCATTCTTTGAATGTGAAATATCTTTCTATTGTGTCATCTTCAATTTCTTTCATCGTGTTTTATAATTTTCAGAGTATAGGACCTTCACATCCTTGGTTAAGTTTATTCCTAGGTATTGAATTATTTTTGGCATGATTGTGAAT
The DNA here is from genome assembly GCA_028646485.1 of Cryptoprocta ferox. Lineage (NCBI taxonomy): Eukaryota > Metazoa > Chordata > Mammalia > Carnivora > Eupleridae > Cryptoprocta > Cryptoprocta ferox. The sequence continues at coordinate 96,840,502 of CM053573.1, read as the reverse complement.
GGGATTGTTTTCTTAATTTCTATTGCTGCTACTTCATTATTAATGTAGAGAAATGCAATAACTTTTGTGGTGCCTCCGTGGCTCTGTCAGTTAAGTGTCTGACTCTAGATTTCTGCTCAGGTCATGAACTTAGGGTCATGAGATCAAGCCCTGTTTTGGGGTTCTATCCCCAGCGTGGAGCCTGCTTAAGAGTCTCCCTCACCCTGTGCTGCTCATGCTCTCTCTTGCTCTCTCTGTCTCTCTCTCTCTCTCTCTCTCTCTGTAAATAAAAAAAAAAATGCAACTGCTTTCTGTACATTGATTTTGTATCTGAAACTTTACTGAATTCATTTATTAGTTTTAGTAGTTTTTTGGTGGAATCTTTATGGTTTTCTATATATCATCTGCAAATAATGAAAGATGTACTTTCTTTCCAGTTTGGATGCATTTTATTTCTTTTTCTTTTCTGGTCGTTGTGGCTAGGACTTCCAGTACTATGTTGAATAAAAGGGGTAAGTGTGGTTTTTGTCTTGCTTCTGATCATAGAAGAAAAGCTTCTATTTTTTCACTATTGAATATGAGGTTAGCTGTGGGATGACCAAGGTATGCTCCATCTATTCCTGCTTTATGAGAGTTTTTGTCATGAATGGATGTTGTACTTTGTCAAATGCTTTCTCTGCATCTATTGAGATGATCCTATAGTTTTTACTCTTCCTCTTTTAATATGATGTACCACATTGACTGATTTTCAAATATTGAACTACCCTTGCATTCCTAGAATAAATTCCACTTGATCATGGTATATGATTTTTTAAATGTACTGTTGGATTTGGTTTGCTAATTTTTTGTTGAGGATTTTTGCATCTGTGTTCATTAGAGATATTAGCCTGTAGTTTTCTTTTTTTGTAGTGTCATTATCTTGTTTTGGTATCAAGGTAACACTGGCTTCACAGGATGAAATTGAAAGCTTTCCTTCCTCTTATTTTTTTGGATAATTTGAGAAAAATAAGTATTAAGTATTCTTTAAAAGTTTGATAGAATTCACCTGTGAAGCCATCTGGTCCTGGATCTTGTTTGTTGGGAGTTTTTTGTTTGTTTGTTTGTTTGTTTTACTGATATAATTTCATTGCTAGTAATCACTCTGTTGACATTATCCATTTCTTCCTGAATCAGGTATGGTGAGTTATATGTTTCTGGGAATTTATCCATTTCTTCTAGGTAGTAAAATTTGTTGACATATAAATTTTCATAATATTAATTTATAATCCTTTTAATTTCTGTGATATTGGTTGTTATTTCTCCTCTATCATTTCTGATTTTATTTATTTGAATCCTATTTTATAAGTCTTGAGAAAGGGTCAATAATTTTGTTGATTTTTTTCAAAGAACCAGCTCCTGGTATCATTGATCTGCTCTATTAGTGAATAGTCTCTGTTTGATTTATTTCTGCTCTCCTCTTTATTATTTCTCGCCTTCTACTGACTTTGTGTTTTGTTTGTTCTTCATTGTATATATCATAACACTGCATTCTGGCCTAAAAATTTCCTAAAAATTTCTGGAAAAGTCAGCAAATAGCCTTATGGAGTTTCCTTTTTTAAAATTAAAAAAAAAATTCTTCTAGAGAGAGAGTGTGTGTCGGAGGGGGGAGAGGGGCAGAGGGAGAGAGAGAGACGATCTCAAGCAGGCTCCATGTTCAGTGTGGAGCCTGATATGGTGCCTGATCCCATGACCCTGGGATCATGACTTTAGCTGAAATCAAGAATCAGACACTCAACCAACTGATCCATCCAGGCATCCCTGGGGGTTCTTTTTTATATAACTTATTTTCTCTTGTTACTTCTACAATTCTCTTTTTATCACTACTTTTTTTACCATTTTAATTACTATGTGTCTTGGCACGGACCTTCTTGGGTTGATTTTGTTGAGGCCTCTCTATGTCTCCTGGTTCTGGATTTCTGCTTTCTTCTCCAGATTCAAAAATTTTGAGCTATTATTTCTCCAAATAATTTTCCTTCCCCCACTTTTCTCTCTCTTCTCTTTTTGGAATCTTAATCCATTTTTATTTTTTTCTTTTTCTGTTTTCTTTCTCCTATTCAGCTTGATTGCTTTCCATTCCTCTGTCCTCCAGGTCACTGCTCCATTTTTATGTGTCCTCTAGTCTGTAGCGTATTTTTAATTTCAGTTATTGCGTTCTTCATCTCAGATTGGTTCTTTTTAATTTTTTCTCTAACTCTTTATTGTGAGCCTCATTGAGATCTTCCGGTCTTTTCTGAAGTCCAGTAAGTGTCTTTATGAACTTTTCTTTAAATTCTCTATCTGACATATTGCTTATCTCTATTTCATTTAGGTTTCTTGCTTTGATTTTATCCAGTTCTTTCATTTCAGGCATATTCCTCTGTCTCCTCATTTTGTCTAACTCTCTGTGTCTCTGTGTTAGAAAAGTCAGCTATGTCTCCTGCTCTTGAAAGTAGTGGTCTTATGAAGAAGAGTTCCTGTAGTGTCCTGCAGTGCAATGTCCCTGCTCACCAGAGTCTGGTGCTTCAAGGGTTTCTCCTATGTGTGACATAGGAGTGCACCCTACTGTTATGACTGAGCTGGCCTTGTGTTCATTCCTATTGTCTGCAATCACTCTTTGCATGCTGTGGGCAGTGTGTTGTTAATACACTAGTCTGAAGCTTCCTTGGGCTTGAGTTCTGTCAGAGCAGGCATTTCCAAGGTTTTTTTTTTTTTTTTTTTAGTGTGTGCTCTTTGGATCTGACCATTTTTCTTTATAAATGAGTCTCAGAAAAAAATTCATAATATTAAAGTTTATGTTGTTTTTAAGTGGAAACATAATTTAAAGATACTTTCAATAAAATCTGAGTGCAAACTTTTACATTTTTATGAATTTTTCCTCTTTATATAGATTGACAATATTTACAGTTTTCTGTAAACATTCATGTCTTATTTCTTTACATAATTAAATGTTTTTAAATTTTTATTTTTGAGAGAGAGTTCAAGCAGGAGAGAGGTAGAGAGACACACACAGAATCTAAAGCAGAGTCCAGGCTCTGAGCTGTCAGCACAGAGCCCATCGTGGGGCTCAAACCCACCAACCATGAGATCATGACCTGAGCCAAAGTAAGACACTTAACCAATTGAGCCACCCAGCTACCCCTATTTCTTTACATAATTAAAAAAACTAACTTGTTGAGGCATTAGTGTCTCAGTTGGTTAAGTGTCTGACTTGATTTTGACTCAGGTCATGATCTCAGGGTTCATGAGCCCTCATATTGGGCTCCACACTGACGGTGTGGGGCTTGCTTGGAATTCTATCTCTCTTGCTCTATTTCTATCAAAATAAATAAATAAACATTAAAAAACTGACTTGCATAATAATGGTAAGTACAGTTGCATAGATAGATTTTGTATAAAACTCTTTGTAATCATATGGTTGAATTTGTGGCAGAATTATGCAGATATACTATCTATAGAGAAATTTGTTATCCATACATGTTCAATGTGCCATGGACATTGTTAGTGTGATTTACAGAGGAACCAGAGAGTATTTGTAGTTTAGTCAATTTATATCAAAACTCCACAAAGGAGGAGTTAGAGTTGTGTCCCATTCTATCCACTTTCACCTTTGTCTTTAATGTTACCATCTTTTTAAGTCTCTCTGTCACTTACAAGGAAGATGCTATTACTTCCCCCATCTTAAAGACAAAACAAGATTCTTCTATAATTGCCTTAAAATATGCCATTTCTCTGTTACTTTTATACCTGGATTGCACAAAGAATTTGGCTTAATGATAAGTTTGGATCAAAAGAAAGGAAAATGTCATATCCCTGTCCACCTCTAATAAGGACTATGTAACCAGTGATTCAGTATCCATACCTTTCAAAAACAATGTAGTTTTTCTAAAATGAAAATTTTGTGTTGATATTTCATGTTGTTTTTTGCTATATACATTAAAACTCATTTCTATAATCAGATCATCAGCTGTCTTTTAAACCTGTCTTTAAGAATTGGTACTTACCTTGGTTCTGAATCACATCTTCTCTCTGTGATTTAATGATTAAACGATGTCATATATTCATTATTTGGATTTCCTAGCTATCTAGATATTCAAAAAAAGTAGTTTTGAAGTTCTGGTATAATATTTCAAATTGTCAAATGGAAACAGTAGAGTTAATAATAAACCACCCCTTCCAGGTAACTGATTTGACAAATGCTACTTTTGGATCTTTTATAAATATAATATGATATCATTTAATTAATTCTATTTGCCTGGAAGTTATTTTTAACAAGCATATTTCCTTTTATTAAAGTATTGGGGAAATATGTTCACTTTCCATAGATTAGTAATGTTATTATTCCATTTAGAAAAAAGTTCCATGTAAAACTTTTCTATGTATTATATGTATAAAATATAAGTACATAAATATTTTGGGCTTTGCTTTTATCTCATGCTGCTTCTTGTGACATCTGGGGTTTGAAAGATTATGTTTCATGGTCTGCCTTTAGAGACTCTTGCCCCAGTAACTCAAGTTTAAGCAGAGAATTGTTGTTAACTTTATCTTAAATGCAGCTCAATATTGTATGCAGAGGCCATTAATACATCATGGTATCATAAAATTTGAATGAAAACAATATTTTAAAAATGGCTATGATGTGATCCAAAGTTCTTTAATTCATGGTTTTACCTTAATTTACTTCTTAAGTGATAAATGCTTTTTTTTTTTTGTTTTGTAAACTTTAAGAATGAAAACAACATAATTTTTAAAGGCACATAATTAATTTTAATGGAAATGACATGACTTTATACAATATCAAAGCAAATTCAGCAAATTCATCATTTATGTCCTCTGTTTTTCTTATTTCTCATCATTAGCTAGGCATAAGGCCTGAAATGAAATACATTCTCATCAGTCTTTCACTGACAGGCCACTTTTATCAACTGCATGCTGTGCTTGTATGCAATAGATCAGTATGTGTGATCTTGACACTTTCATCACAAGATGACTCCTGTTGAAATGTTGTCTATGTGAGTCACAGAAACTATATACTAAAATTACAGCAGGGGCTCTGACTCTGAGAGTTCACCATAGAGATAATTGAATGAAACTGTTCACCTTCAAAAAGGAAATTCTATCAACGTTTGGAATGGAGGGCAATAAACAACAGCATGAAACTCAGTTTACTTGACATTCTTGTTTTTTAATGTTTATTTATTTATTTTTGAAAGAGAGACAGAGACAGAGAGAGACAGAGAGAGACAGAAAGAGAGACAGAGAGAGACAGAGAGGGAAAGGGAGGGGCAGAGAGAGGGAAACAGAGAATCCTAAGCAGGTTCATGACCTGAGCTGAAATCCACGACTCAGACATACTTAACCAACTGAGCCATCTAGGAGCCCCTACTTGGCATTCTGATAAGGATAATAAATGTCCTTTTTTCTTTGGAAGGATTAAAATTGAAGTGATGAGATAAGAATCCTATAAGCACCAGCTCTTTTTCTAAACAGGTTAAGGATTTTTAATATTAAGTTCTATCAAGTTATATTTTATTAATCGTCTACTATATACCAGGGACTCTGCAAGATTTGGGGATATAAACATGACCTGTCACTGTTTTCAGAGCACTCATAGTCAGTTATGATAGCTATTTAAACAGATATTAACAATTACTTGTAATAAAAAATTTTCACTACTCAGAGTTGAAACATAATTGCATTTGTGTGAGAACAGAGAAGAGAATGTTCCAGGGCTTTAAGAAGTGATGATGGAAAGCCTTGTGAGAGAAAGTAAGATTAAACAAACATGTGAAGGACTTTCTGTCAGTACTCACAAGTATGGAGCTTAACATTTCTGAACTATTCAAATTAGCCTGCATTTGTGACATCCCTTTCCTCTTCCCCTCCTCCCTTCCTGGATTCAAGGAATTGATTATTCAGTCCATGAACTCTCCCACATGGAACTAAAATAAAACTCCTAGATGTAACCTGCTTTTGGAAAGGGCTCTTGGGCACATTCTCATCATTGCAAGCCTGAGGTTGAATGTGATGTGGGGACATATGTGCTGGAGCTGTTCTTTCAGTCTTGTGAGAGCTGATTACAAATGTTTAGGAATTTAGTAAGCCAGTTTGGGGAGCTTGAAATTTACCATAATTGTAGTATTTATACTATGGAAGTTGGTACATTGCTAGAAATCAACCTCCCCATCCTTTTCCATAACTGATTTACCAGCATACCACCAGGTATATCAAATGGGCCAAAATTTGAGTGGAATCCACTCAAACCAGTATTCTTAATTTTTTTCAAGATTAATTTAGTAGAGCCATTAATGGTAGGAATGAGAGGAATGGGAAAGAGTACATGTTATTTACAAGCTTGATCTTTTCTATACTAAGCAATTTGGCACTTTTCCAGACTTTCTTATTTCGCTAAAAAAGAAAGAAAGAAAGAAAAAGGAATAAAAGAAAGAAGGGAAAGAAGGAAATGTTGCTTACTATATTGACCCTCTTTAGAAGACAGTTTAGCAAAATCCACAGTATCTAAAGCAGCATGTTGAATTATTCCTTCTTATTAAATAGTTTCCCCTCTGAGCAGAGTTCTGGAACATGGATTTATCTACATATTATTATACCTTTACTCATATACTTACGGTCCAATGATATTTTGGGCCCTTTATAAATTTTTTTAACGTTTATTTATTTTTGAAAGACAGAGAGAGACAGAGCATGAGTGGGGAAGGAACAGAGAGAGAGAGGGAAACACCGAATCCAAAGTAGGCTCCAGGCTCTGAGCTGACAGCACAGAGCCAGACACAGAGCTCAAACTCAAGAACTGTGAGATCATGACCTGAGCTGAAGTCGGATGCTTAACCAACTGAGCCACCCAGGGGCCCCGACTTTGGGCCCTTTATAGAACTGATCACCAGAACTAGCCAAGATGGTTCCCAGATTAATTCCTCTCTGTTAAGAGATATCTCGCAGTGGGCAGTGAGTCATGTGGCCTACCTGCTAGAGCTGCATTGATTGCTGGTGAGCTATTTTAACTGATACATATTTAAAATTAATTTATAATGTTAATTGAAATATCTCTTTTATTTTACCTTTTCTATGCCCCTAATTCAATGTCGCCAGATAAAATACAATGCACTATTTTTTGTTATTATCTGAAATTTAAATTTAACTGGGCATCCTGTATTTTTATTTGCTAAACTTGGTACTCCTATTCCTCTCTAAATTTCAGTCTGACCCTTAGACAGCAAGAGATTTTTGGGAAGTGTATAAGCTTCTCAGATTTATAATGGAAGGAAGTGGATGTGAGGGAGGAGATGATCTTTTAATCTGCTGGTTCTCCGGAAAGTTGCAGAGGCTTACGGGCTCACCTCTAAAAATCCTGTTTAAGAATGTGTTTCTAGTATACTTTAAGCTTGGAAAAGGAGAACATCAAGTTTAAATTGGAAAACATAAACATCTTTCTCAGAGAGAAAATATATCATAGTCTCTCCCCAAACAAATAAGACATAAGAATGAGAAAAGAAATAATCTAAACATATAAAAATACTTTATTTGGAAGGGAAATTTCTAGGTCATAATATGTGATTTAAAGAAAAGTGTTTATATACTCTACCTTCATGTCATAAGAATTCTGATGAGGTTTGGAACTTATTAAAAATAACTTCTGTGGGCGCCTGGTGGCTCAGTCAGTCAAGCGTCCGACTTTGGCTCAGGTCATGATCTCATGGCTCTTGAGTTCGAGCCCCATGTAGGCTCTGTGCTGATAGCTAGGAGCCTGGAGCCTGCTTCAGATTCTGAGTCTCCCTCTCTCTCTGCCCCTCCCCTGCCTATTCTCTTTCTCTCTCTCTCTCTCTCTCTCTCTCTCTCTCTCTCTCTCTCTCTGTGTATGTGTGTGTCTCTCTCAAAAATAATAAATATTAAAAAAATAAAAAATAACCTTTGTTTCAGTATCCATAAGACTTATTCCATGGAGGTGGTACTTTGCAGTGGTAAATTGCAGGCTTTAGCCTGCCTCTCAGTGTGAATTCTTTCTTCATTTCCCATCTACTTGTGTGCCTTTGTGCAAATGACTTAATTATCTGGGTCATGTTTTGTCACCTCTAAAATAGGGTAACTGAAACACCTTACTCATAGAGCTCTTGTGGAAAACTAGTGTATATAAAGCACTTAGAACACTGCCTGGCCCAAGATGTGTACTCAGTGTACACCAGATGTTATCATCAATATTACTTGATAGTGTAAAGCATAGGTACCAAACAACCAACTGAGAAAAAGGTGGACATGGTTAATAAAGAGCGATTATGAACATTTACTATATTCAAACACAATATAGGATTTTCATGATTTATATTAGTACCCATGCAGTGAGTCCATGAAATAAACTGGGAGTCAGATGAAAAGTGTTCCATCCATTTGTTTCTGACAGCTTTCATGGAATGTATCTTTTGTGGTGGGTGGTAATCAAATAATGGAAAGCCAAAAGAGTGTACTTTCAATGCTAAAATTGTTATTCTTAAATGAGTTAATTTAAAAAATATTAGTACTGAGGATTTATTGAAATGTCTTGATAACAGCATATTCCTTCAACTTTAATAATATATTTGTAGAAGAAATGGCTAAGCAGTCTATAATATCAGTACATCTTGTCTATTAAACCTGTTGAATAATACCAAAGTAAAGATCATAAATTGACTTGATTAAGAATAAAAAGGAGGCTTGTTAAGTGATATTTAACAGTCACTATTATTTTAGAGGATGGTCTTATAATTTAGCAACTGCTTTTTGTTCACCAACAGTATTCGAATTTTAGCTTAGATACCTTTGCATTGGATCCAGTTCCTGGGGAACGGACTTTTCATTCAGTGCACATACACAGTATCTAAGTCAGTGTTTTTTTGTTGTTGTTGTTTTTTTACCACTGGTCAGAATGCTAGCATTGTAGTTTCTTAAACAATACTAGCAACCACAGTGACACCTTACCATGTATATGATTATGATAAGCATGGTGATTTTTTAATATGGGCCTTTTTAGAAAAAGGAGTCAGCCTGTTCAAAGTCCTCCTCCCTTTCTTTGGTAATTATTGGGAATATAACTCCATGAGTTATGGAGAATTACAAGCACAGTCCTATGCTTTTAATTTAGAAGGTTTTTGTGTTGGCCCAACATAATTTATTCATTAAACAGTTAAGGAGGAAAAAAAAAGAAAAAGAAGACTTTTTGGGTTTATCCTAGCCCAAAATTGAGCGGATGTGTCATTCAAAATATATTATAGCTTTTAATAAAATGGCTTAATCAGCCTTTAACACAATTCTTAGTTTCTATGCCGGCTTTCATTCACTTATTTTCATTTCTTCACCTCACATGGCCCTATCCTTCTTTCCCTACCCTAATTCCATTTGCTACAAGTTGAAAAGATTTGGTGAAGATTTTATTTTGTAATTTTCCCCCTATATTCTATGCTATGAAAAGCATAGCTAGGCCCAAACCGACTTTGGCTCCTTATAGTGAAAATGCTTTTTACTACTTGGTTGCATGTAGGATTATTTTAATTATCCTTGTTTGTAAAATGTTATTAGAATATTATTGTACCATGAAAAATTTGTAAGGCTAATTTTTTTCTTGTTTGTTTAGTGCTGTATCTAGAAGAGTATGTATCCCGTAGGCTGTGCTCAATAAATTTGCTGAAGATGTTAGTTGAATAAAACTATGTATTTTTGTTTTTGTTTTCAATCCATAAAAAATTTTTCCTGATTAAATCTTTAAGGTTCTTTTTTGTCTTTGCTAATTTTTTTAATAAGATAATTTATTTTTGAGAAGAAGCTATTGACATTTTCTGCCCTCAGTTTGAATGAGGTTTTTCATTTTTCATGTTTTCTTTTCCTCTATATTACAGTAGGGATTGCTGTTTAGCCTCTAATATCATTTTTATATTTCTTAATGTTTTGTGAACAATTTGAAACATATATAGAGTAAGAGAAAATGTGTAACATATTATAATACATACCCCTGCTAGTAATCATTCACCAGCTTCGACAATTAACATTATGATGAATTTTGTTCCATTTAGATCATTAAACCCTTTTTCCCACTCTAACAATGGATTATTTTGAGGCAAATTACAGACCTCATCTATAAATATTTCCTATGAATTTCCAAAAGGTAGAGACTTTTTGAACATAGTGCCAATAACATTGGCACATTTAAAAGATTAACAGTAATTTCTTAATATCATCAAATATTTATTCATTGATCACATTTCCTCTGATTCTCTCTGAATTTTATTCTTTGTTTCAGAAGCTATTTTTCTTTTCAGTTCGTTTCCATTGTAATCCAAGTATCACAATGCCAGAATTATAGTTGGGCTATATATAAATTTAAATAACTTTTAAATGAATATTTCTTAAATATATCTTTCAGTATTCTTTAGGTGTTCCTGTTATATGGAGGTTTATGTTTTATGTTTTTTAGGCTTTATGTTTTTCTCTAACATTTATTTCTGAAACAGTAATTTCTTTTATTTTTAATTATGTACTGAGTCCTATCATACATTTTTGAGTTTTCTAATTTTTTTTAACATTTATTTATTTATTTTTATTTATTTTTAATATAGTTTATTGTCAACTTGGTTTCCATATAACACCCAGTGCTCTTCTCCACAAGTGCCCTCCTCCATGACCATCACCCCCACTTACCCTTTCCCCCTCCCCCTTCAGCCCTCAGTTCGTTTTCAGTATTCAAGAGTCTCTCATGATTTGCTTCCCTCCCTCTCCCTAACTCTTTTC
>CM053573.1:96798612-96829235 GCA_028646485.1 Cryptoprocta ferox | reverse complement strand
CCCATTTCTTCACTGGATTATTCATTTTTCAGGTGTGGCGTTTGGTAAGTTCCTTGTAGATTTTGGATACTAGCCCTTTATCTGATATGTCATTTGCAACTCTCTTTTCCCATTCTGTTGGTTGCCTATTAGTTTTTTTGATTGTTTCCTTTGCAGTGCAGAAGCTTTTTATCTTAATGAGGTCCCAATAGTTTATTTTGGTTCTTGATTCCCTTGCCTTTGGGGATGTGTCGAGTAGGAAATTGCTGCAGTTGAGGTCAAGGAGGCTGTTTTCTGCTTTCTCCTCTAGGGTTTTGATGATTTCCTGTCTCACGTTCAGGTCCTTCATCCATTTTGAGTTTATTTTTGTGTATGGTATAAGAGAGTGATCTAGTTTCATTCTTCTGCATGTTGCTGTCCAGTTCTCCCAGCACCACCTGCTAAAGAGGCTGTCTTTTTTCCATTGGATACTCTTTCCTCCTTTGTCAAAGATTAATCGGCCGTACATTTGTGAGTCCAGTTCTAGGTTCTCTATTCTATTCCATTGGTCTTTGTGCCAGTACCATCCTGTGTTGATGATGACAGCTTTGTAGTAGAGGCTAAAGTCTGTGATTGTGATGCTTCCTGTTTTGGTTTTCTTTTTCAATATTACTTCGGCTATTCAGGGTTTTTTGTGGTTCCATACGAATTTTAGGATAGTTTGTTCTAGCTTTGTGAAGAATGATGGTGCAATTTTGATTGGGATTGCATTGAATGTTAGATTTCTTTGGGTAATAATGACATTTTAACAATGTTTATTCTTCTGATCCATGAGCATGGAATGTTTTTCCACTTCTTTGTCTTCTTCAATTTCTTTCATAAGTTTTCTATAGTTTTCATTGTACAGGTCTTTTACATCTTTGGTTAAGTTTATTTGTAGGTATTTATGGTTTTTCATGCAATTGTGAATGGGATCAGTTTCTTGATTTCTCTGTCTACCAAAATTCAAACGGGAAGAGATAGAAAATATGAGTAGACACATAACAAGTGAAGAAATCGAATCAGTTATCAAAAATCTCCCAATGAATAAGAGCCCAGGGCCAGATGACTTCCCAGGGGAATTCTACCAGATATTTAAAGCAGAGTTAGTATCCATTTTTCTCAAACTATTTCAAAAAATAGAAATAGAAGAAAATCTTCCAGACTTTCTACAAAGCCAGCATCACTTTGATTACCAAACCAGACAGAGACCCAACAAAAAAAAGGCCGATATCCTTAATGAATACAGATGCAAAGATACTCAACAAGATACTAGCAAATCGAATTCAACAGCATATAAAAATAATTATCCATCATGATCAAGTGGGATTCATTCCTGGGTTACAGTGCTGGTTCGATATTCACAAATCCATCAATGTGATACATCATGTTAACAAAAGAAAAGATAAAAACCACATGATTCTGTCAATAGATGCAGAAAAAGCATTTGACAAAATACAGCATCCTTTCTAAATAAAAACTCTTGAGAAAGTTGGGATAGAAGGAACTTACTTAAACGTTATAAAAGCCATTTATGAAAAGCCCACAGCTAAGATCATCCTCAAAGGGGAAAAACTAAGAGCTTTCCCCCTGAGATCAGGAACACGACAGGCATGTCCACTCTCACCACTGTTGTTTAACATAGTGCTGGAAGTCCTAGCATCAGCCATCAGACAACAAAAGCAAATAAAAGGTATCAGAATCGGCAAAGATGAAGTTAAACTTTCACTTTTCACAGATGACATGATACTCTCCATGGAAATCCTGACCAACTCCACCAGAAGCCTACTAGAACTGATTCAGGACTTCAGCAAAGTCACAGGGTCCAAAATCAATGTACAGAAATCGGTTGCATTTTTATACACCAATAATGAAGCAACAGAAAGAGAAATCAAGTAGCATTTATTTATTTTTGAAAGACAGAGACACATCATGTGCAGGGGAGGGGCAGAGAGAGAGGGACACACAGAATTGGAAGCAGGCTCCAGGCTCTGAGCTGCCAGCACAGAGCCCGATGTAGGGCTCAAACCCACGAACTGTGAGATCATGTCCTGAGCCAAAGTCGGACACTCAACTGACTAAGCCACCCAGACACCTCACACTTTTGAGTTTTCTAATTCTGATCTTTCTGCAATACCTTATATCATTTTCTTAATGTCTCTTTGCTTATTTTTATATCACTTGTTTTTACAAATTTTTGAGCCTGTTTATGATAAGTTTTTGTTGTCTTTAGGAATGTGTTTTGCTCCTGTTTCTTCCTTCCTTCCTTCCTTCCTTCCTTCCTTCCTTCCTTCCTTCCTCTCTCTCTCTCTCTTTCTCTTTCTCTCTCTTTCTCTCTTTCTTTCTTTTGAGAGCATGTGCATGTGAGCAAGGGAGGGGCAGAGGGAGAGAGAGAAAGGGAGAGAGAGAATCCCAAGGGTGTTCCACACAGATCTTACAAACTGAGATCACAGCCTGAGTTGAAATCAAGAATCAGACCCTCAACGCTCAACCTACTGAGTCACTCAAGTGACCCTGTTCTTTTTCTTTTAACAGTAACTTTGACCCAGTCCCTTGTGTTATCCATTTTTACAAGCAATTACTTACCCCAAACTTAAAAAAAACACACCAAAAACATGATTCAGAATCATTTTTTAACTTCACATTTTAGAATTATGAGATCAAAGTGCTCTGGGCCCTGCAAACCTTTCTGTGGAACTACACAAAATGCAACTCTTCCCTGTGCCACCTGCCATTCTCCCATTGGTCATCCAAGCTTCACAGTGAGTACCTCTTGGCTCTTTTGGACCTCTTGGTCTAATCAGATGTCCCATTGCTTCTTCTTGCACAGTTGTGGGCAAAACACAATTCCTGCTGTTGTCATGTTTGTCATTCTCTGATTTTATTTTAGAGCTAAAGCGAACATAGTAATCTAGATTTGTTTTTGATGTGGTACATGGATTTTTGTTTTCCTATCCTCACTTCCCCCATCTGTCATTAAATGAAGGGATACAGATGATTATTAAGAAAGAAAAAAAGAAAAAGGAAAAAAAAAGAAAAAATGCTGCTTTTGTCTTCTCAGAATCCCTGCCCCTTACAAACTTTATTATGAAATATGTTCAGATGCCTAAGATACATTTTTGTGATCCAAGAAAGGAATTAAGAGGATGATTTTATTAATATGCATATTGTTAAAATATTGTGAAAAGTTGTACACACAAAAGGTATAAAGAATAGTGCCTTAATATTCATGGACCACTTCTCATTGTAGAAATGTATATCCTAACACAATCATAATATTCTTATTTTCTTCCTCTCTGGAAATAAGTACTTTTCTTCTCATTTCTGAGCATTGTTTTAGTCTTTAAATTCCATATAAATGATGTGATGTTGTTTAAATTTATCTTCAAATTGAATTTTTAACTCATTATTTTATGGTTACCCGTCATGTATTTTCATTGCTATACACAATTCCACTTTTTTAATATACTAGAGTATTTGTGTTCATGTTCATGTACCTAAGATATTTTCTAACTTTTTTTTTGTCTTTCCAAGATTCGAGTTATCTTTTCACATTCTTATGCTTTTATTAGTTATTATTCAGAAGACTTGAATTTTAATGTGATTAACTTCATCACTTTTTTTAATGTCATTTTAGAATTTAGAATTTCTTGAGAAATTCTATCCACCCAGAAGTCATAGAAATAATTTCCTACATATCATTCAGAAGTTTTAGAGTTGACTTTTCAAATTTAGTTTTCTAATCATTCTGGAGTTGTTGGTTGCATAACATAGGGATTCCTTTTTCTCCCTCTTTTATGAATAAGCAATTGTTAAAGCATCATTTAAGTGTTCACCACTGATCTGTTGCAGTCCAAAGTTTCATGTTTATTTGCATCTGTTTCTGCAATAGTAAATTAGGTCCATTTATCTATTTCTTTGTTGGTGTGCCACTGCTACAATATCATAATCATGATAGCTTAATAATGTCTCATTATATAGTGGTTCAAGCTCTACAAACATATTTCTTTCCTTGTAAATTGACTTGGCTGTTATTGACCCTTTGTCGACTCCTATAAATCTTAGAATTAGCTTGTTAAGGTCCACATGCATATTCAAAAATCTTTTGTTACTTTGACTAGATTGCATTGAACTGGTAATATGTGGAGGAATTTTCAGGACGTCATAAATTATTGAGTTTTCCATACATTAACAAGGCACAGTGTCAATATATTTGGGTGTTTTCTGTATTATGTCAAGACTTCTTCAACTTTCTTTATTAGTGCCTAATTATTTTCAGCATGTGCATGCTTCTATTAAATTATTTAGCATTTTAAACTCAAACTCTGTCTATATCTTCATGGAGCCTAATGTGAGTTGAATTGTGTCCTCCTCAAAAGGCATATTGAAGTCCTTACCCTCAGTACTTGTGAATGTAACTTTTTTTTGAAATTGAATCTTTGAAGATGTAATCAGCTATGGCAAGGTCATACCAAATATGGATGGACCCAAAATCCATTTACTGGTGTCTTTACAAGAAAGATTGAGGACATACAGACAAAAACGCCTACTTAGGGAAGATGGCCACGTTGAGATGGAAGCAGAAAGTGACAAGCCAAGTGCTAAGGATTACTGGTACCTACCAGAAGCTAGAAAGAGGTAAGACAGGATCCTTTACTAGAGCTTTCCAAGGTAGTATGACTCTGCTGACAACCTTGATTTCAAACTTCCAACCTCCAGACTGTGAGAGGATAAATGTATGTTGTTTAAAGCCACCCAGTTTGTTGCAGTTTATTATGGCAGACCTAGGAAACTAATACAGAGTCGTGATTTTGAGTGTAGCCTTTCACTTCTTGTTATTATAAATTGTTATATATTATAATCAATAATAATTTCACTTTGATATTTTTACTATTTTGATCAAGAGATTACATGTTATATATGACAAAAAGTTAAAGACCACGAAGGTATTTTGTGTGTGTGCCCACTATTTGCTAAGATCTATACTACGTGCTGTACATGGATTACTTAATATACTATTCACATCAACTTTATGAGGCATTAACTTTTATAAGCTTCTTATCTTATGGATGAAGCGATCAAAAGGGAGGGGGATTTAATTTTCCCCCTAAAGCTGGTTGAATAGCAGGGCCATAATCAAATCTTAGTTCTGGCTATCCTTAAGAGTTTTTAAACACCTACTTTCCTTAGAAGGGATTCAAAGATTATTACAAAGTAAAGGGGTGTGGTTGTGAATTATGCTTAGAGGTTTAATGAACAATATTGTATTCAAATAAATATCTCCCTAGAGCTCCAATGTAGGAAAGAGGGGCAAAAGTTTCTGGAAACTGTGTCTGCTTGTCCTAATTTTTCCCACTCTCAGCCTGACCCCAGTGCTTCTCTATGGCCCCATGAAAACTCAGATCTTTTCAAGACATAGAATTGGAATTGACATCTTTTTTTGTAGTATGGAAAACGAGACGTATGGAGACAAAGTGATTTGCCCACAATCATTGTATCAAATCCTGACAGAACTGAGATCAATAGAAGTCCTACTGAGAAGAAGACTAGCCAACGCTTTTTACAGCATAATTGATATGGGCCATCTGGGCTTCATTTTTTCTTCTCATAGATAAAATAGTAAGCCCAGGCATTACTAAGCAAACTATCCCACAGCTGCAGGCAGTACCATGAGCAGCTGTGAGCAATGTGCATTTTATGAAATAATACAGATGTTCTGCATTATAAGTATTGCTGAGACATAAATGCCATCTTAAATAGAAATTAATTACAAAGGTAATAATTGACAGTGATGGAGAATATATGTCTTACCTATGTGTAAAACACATTATCTTCCATGTATTATTTATTAGACTTTGTAAAATACAGTTTTTGTAGCCTGAGAAGCTAATGAATTCGAGCCAACTGCTGAAAATTTTCTTTTTCTTTTTCCTTTGCATCTAATCATTGGAAAGATGCACTGATCTTAGGTGAGCCCATAAACAAACATCTCATTTTTTTTTTTTGCCCAAACTTCTAAATACATAGAGCTTTGGAGCTTGGATTGTATGACAACCTGGCTTCCCTAAGGTACATCAAGGCCTTCAAGTACCAATTGGTTATAAATTTTGCAAATATCCCTGTGATGGTTATATGTTACCTGGAATGAGTTGTCCCTCACAACATACACCCTCAAATGTCAGAATATCTCCTATGGTCATATTTTCTGAAAATATGTTTGGGATGATAAATGGCCAGAAAAAGGTTAAAGCTATACCTTAAATATTTTGGAAAAAAGCAAAATAATCAGGGTGGGTTGAGATATATGTCTAAACATATATTACCTCTAATGTTATCAGTATATCAAACAATCAACCTGTAACAAGCCACCAGTGATTGTCTTGATGTCTAACTTACTGGTATATACAATAAGCATTCACAAATTTGTTTATACCTCCCTGAAATCCTCTATGTGGCCAATTTGAATAACTCCCTGGAGAGGAGACTTCCTCAGGAAGTCTGTTATACCTGTGTGCATTAATAGCTTGTGCCTCAGACTACAGATAAGTTTGAAATAGCTTGATATCAGCTTATGGAAATCAGTGCTATTGTAACAACCAGAAGGTTATTTTGACATATTGTAAATTTAACTCCTATTACTCTCATACATCTTTTGAGATAATAATTAGAGAGTAAGTGAACTGAAAGCAGCTTTGTTCCTTTTCTTCAAAATGTTAGTCTAGACTCTCAAGCTCAGATCAATATTTGAAAAGTCCTGCTTTGAGTAGGCATGGTCCTGTCTTGGTTCTGAACCTAGAGCACTGTCTGGTCTGATGGGAATTTGGAGCTTCTTCTATTCAAGTCAGTGGTATTTAGACAGAACCTTTTGCCCAGTGCTCTAGGCTAATTTATGTGGTATTTAAATATTCCTGGAATAAAATAATAATAGTTTTAGAAGAAAACTTACAAGAGAACATCTTGTTACTTTGTAGTAGGCAACATTTGTTAAAATGAACACAAAAAGCACTGACCATAAATGCAAAAAATAAGTTGAACTATGTTAAAATTAACTTTTTAAATCAAAGGCACCAATAAATTTGTGTCACCACATATGGGGGGGGGGTGAAATATTTGCAGTTTATATATCTGAAAGGGGATTTTCTAGAATATATGAATTCTTAATAAATAAGGAAAAAGACTAAAAATCTTATCTCAAAAGTCGGCAGAAAATTTGAAGACAAAATAATGAAAAGATTCAGATAGTCAGCTTTATTAGTTATTTAAAAATGCAAATCAAAATTTCTAATGAGACACTACCAGAATGGCTAAAATGAAACAGAGAAAGGTAATTATGATGAAAATGTATATCCAACAAAAATTTCCTACATTCCTGTGGGTATATAAAGTATTACAACAACTTGGAAAAACAGTTAACCAGCATTTACTAAAGCTGAGTTGCATACCTCATGATGAAACAATTCTACATCCACGGATACACCTAGAAGGAATATATGTTTAATGAAAGATGTGAGGTAGAATGTTTAGAGCAGCACTATTTGTATAGACATTCTTTTTTCAAAGTTTGTTTGTTTGTTTGTTTGTTTGTTCATTTATTTTGAAAGAGAGATAAAGCCCAGGGACGGGGCAGAAAGAAGAAAGAGAAAGAGAGAATCACTAGCAGGCTCTGTGCTATTGATGTGAGGCTTGATCCCATGAACCGTGAGATCATGACCTGAGCCAAAATCAAAAGTTGGTTGCTTAACTGACTGAATCACCCAGGTGCCCCATAAGCAGCACTATTTCTAATTGCTTCCAGCTAGAAATTACCCAGGTACCCAGTAAGAATAGTGGATATATGTGATATATTGACAAAATAGAATATTATTCAGCAATAAGAATCAATCTTAGAATTCAGAATAATGGGAACTTTTGGAAGATAGATGGTAATGACTGGAAGGAACTCAAGAAGCATCTAAAGCGCTGATAATAGTCTGTTTCTTCTTATGAGTCCTGGTTACATAGGTGTGTTTAATTTGCAAAGCTATCAACTGACACTTCTAATGTTTGCGCTTTGGTTTTATATCACAATTCAATAAAATATTTATAATATACATTTGCGAGTTACCTACAAGCAGACTTCTTTTTCTGTTCCTAATCGCATCTCTTATTTTTTGGCTTAACTCTCTGTCTTGAGATTCTACTTCATGTTCATCACTTGAATAAGGGTTTGTTTCAGAAAGTCACACATGTTGCCTAGAGCTCTCCCATCCCCAAAGTTTCTTTTTATTCCTGGACTGGCTTATGATTCTAATAAATCTTGTACATCACTCTGATGGCCTTCTCTCAAGAGATAAGTAGCTGCCACAATCCCATAAAGTTTTCCTCCAGTCTTAACAATTTCTCCTGGTTCTTTGTGGAGACATGGGCACTGAAGTCTGGTTGGGGTATGGGTTTTCTATATCCCCTCAAGAATTAATGATTTGGGCTATAAATTAATTCCACAAGAGAGTAGTCCTTATTTCTTGGTTAGTTTATTTTAATCTATCTAAGCCATTTCTAGGATATTCCTTCTCATATCCACACCCCACGTACATACTCGTGTATTTTATTCCTCAAACCCTGTAAGAAGACCCTCAAACCCTGTAAGAAGGGTTTTATTTTATTTTATTCCTCAAACCCTGTAAGAAGACCCCTGTAGCCTAGCTATGTATTTGAAAACTTATCTAGGTATGATAGGTTTGGAATTTAAATTGTAGGATATATTGAACTGATTCCTATACTGTTATTTTAAAGAAGTGAGGATTTATAATTTGTATGATGCTGAAACAGTTAACATTTTATATGAAGCATTTCAAGGAAGTATCAAATAAGAATGGCAGTTCCCTTCCCTTGACAGTATGAAAATTTAATATGTATTAGAAGAGAGCTTCAAAATCATTGGTGAATTGCTCTGATATGTTATCTTTCACAGTTTAGCACATTTCCCGCTTAACAGGTTTTGAGTAGGCTGAAGTGGAATTACTGTATTTTTTCTGGCCACCTATTAAAAGTTGCTAATTTCCTACATTATAATTGACATTTTGGGCAGATCACACAATATTCTGTTTACTTTCAGACATTAAAGCAACTTCATTTTGAGGAATTAAAATTTAAGGCAAGTCTAAGTCAAATCTTTGTTCTCACATCTATTTCTAGTTAATAAATTACTAAAGAGAAAATGAAAACTACTTAAAATTAGCCAAAGCTGGTCTTTGTCAAAGTTACTATATAATGGAAAGATCGAGCCTGATCTACTTTTGTAGGACAGGCAATGACAAAGAATGTTATGGTCTATTTTGGATCCTCTTTATTCCATTTAATTCTTTTCCTCAGCCCCTTACTCCAGCTTCTGGATCAAGTAAGGTGGGCTTGTAAAGCAATATGGAAAGAATAAGGGCGTATATTTCTCTTTAGCTGATACCTGCAGTTTAGTATTAGCCAGTGAAGCTTTTTCAAAGCCGGTGTTCTAAGGTGGGATTATTAGTACCTTCTTTAAAAGACTGTGTAAAGCCCCCTGAATCTCACCATCCCCAGATATGACAATATACTCTCTGGCTGACTTCATATTTATCAACCCTTAGCTGTTATCCTATAGTGGAACCCCCTATAGATTATTTCTTTTGGGAAACCTTTTGCCCCAATAGACATTTCTCTTGGATAGTATCCTTTTAAAATATATCCATTCTAGGGGCGCCTGGGTGGCTCAGTCAGTTGAGTGTCTGGCTTTGGCTCAGGTCATGATCTCATGGTTCGTGGGTTCGAGCCCCGCGTCAGGCTTTGTGCTGACAGCTAGTTCAGAGCCTCAAGCCTGTCTTCAGATTCTGTGTCTCCCTCTCTCTCTGACCCTCCCCTGCTCACGCTCTCTCTCTCTCTCAAAAATAAATTAAAAAATTAAAAAAAAATTAAAATATATCCATTCTAGCTACCTTTGTGGTTTCTGCCTGGCCCTTAAGTAACTGAGGCAAGCTTGCTCACCCACCGCAGAAGCGTAGCTTGTTCCCATTTCATGTGTGCTCTCTCTCTCTCGCTCTCTCTCTCTCCCTCCCTCCTTTTTTCAGGCTGCTCAAGGCAGCCACCTGTCCTCAGACTATTCTAGACAAAAGCTGTTATAGGTAGCTATGCCCTACCTCTAACCTATATATGTAAAGCTGTCCCAAGAGTGTTCTTGACTTATGCTCTGGTGGCTGCCCTGGACAAGATGAAGAGTTTAAGCAGTGCAGGCAGAATCCTCTCAGGTAGTAAGATAAACGTTTCCCTTGTAGCATCCACAGCTTCTGGAAGTGTTCTCTTGATGCCTCCTTCACTTGTCTTAAGTAGAGTGAAGGAGGGGGAGAATCCCTATCCTCTCCACTGTAAGGGTAAAGATGAAAGGATGCAGCATTCTATACTCATGCCAATTTCTTTATTATAGCTCTTCCTATCCAATAACAAACACTTACCATGCTTGGGTACCTTGGAGACTGGTGTTAGTTACTAAACATGTTTGCCTTATTCTCAGTTAGTCTTGCATTTATCTGTCTAACTTTCCTGCTTAGAATTTTGTGTATTTGTACCTCTTTCACTTGAGCTTTGAAGCACTGATAGAACTCAGTCCCAAATGACATGTTTTTGTATATCTAATATTCTAAACCATATTTAGAACATATATTCCCATAAGGCTATAAACTCTGCCTGTGATCCTGTAGACTAGTGTCGTCAAAGAGGTAATTTTAAATTTTCTACTGCAACTATTAAAAACTTAGAATGAAGCAAGTGAAAGTAAAACATAGAATATTTAACTCTACATATTCAACATATAATAACTTCAACACATGACCAGTATAAAAATATCAATGGCATCTTTGTACACTTGTTAAAAAATCCAAGTCTTGGAAGTCTGGTGGGTATTTTACACTTACAGCCCCTCTCATTTGTATGTAGCTATATTTCAGGTACATGATAGTGCACATGCCCTAGTGGCCACCATATTGGACAGGACAGCCATAGACTCTTAACTCCTTAAGGGAATGATCTAGGCCTTCTTTATCTCTTTATGCATGTGGCACAGGTAAGGAAGTTGGTAAATATTGGCTGAATACATATGTGAATTGATTAATGGGTATCTCTAAGAAAAGTTAAAATATCTGTCATTCTGATGAAAGTTACAAGAACCTTTCATCCAAGTGTTTTGGTGTCTCACCAATATGACAAAAGAGAAATATTTAAGTGTTCACTACTCATCAATATAATTAAAAGTAAGAAGAAGGAATATATTGAGATGGAAACTATTGGATAAAATACCAGAGTTTGTCCTTCCTTAAAATATGATGTAGAGGTTGAATTTAGTCTCTGAAAATAAATCTTTGCAAAGAAAAAACAAAGCAAAGAGAATTTTTCAGTAGTTACTTTAATATGGTTAAGCATGTTAGTAGTGATCCTGGGTCCTCCAATACTGAGGCTAGGATCCTTCACCTAGTATCAATTTATGCTAATTCTAGTTTAGGTTCCTAGGAGGAAAATTCAATATTTTAAATTAGTCATTTGGTCTACAACTAACAGTGAGAAGCACACCAGTGTATCGATTAAATGTACCTTTGGTAAGAAGAAGAGGTCACAATTTGCTCCTTCTTCCCTTCATTTGCTATTCATGGACATGACTGTTTTAAGACAAGACTTCCTACATCTTATATATTTCATTTTTGTTTCACTTAGTAAAACTTCTAAGTTACATATACATATAGTCAAGTTTTACTGCCAGGCAAGCCTACCCAGAGATCATGACTTTAATAATCTATTAAATCCACAAGGGGCTCTAAATGTTTTTTTTATTGCATTCAAGTGAAACTTGAACATGTCCTATTGACATCAATCAAAAAAATTATAAGAACAATGTTAAATGATGACCAGAATAAGTGGAAGGACTATTTTGAGATAGTCTATGTCATTTTGTTTTATTCAGAATAAAACAAAATACATTTGTAGAGAAAGTGTGAGATTTAGAGATTGGTATCTCTAAATTTAATCCTACTTGAACTTGTATCACCTTGAGCAAACTACTCTACAATTCTAACACCCATTATTAAAAGTTGTTAGAATTATAACTAAAATTTTTATTTTTAATTATAACTAACTATAAACTATAAAACTATATATATATAACTAACTATAAACTATAAAAATGTTTATAACTAAAACAGCAAGTGTTTGTTAACAGGTAGGAACAACTCAGTCATTAGCCACTTAACTATTTTTTTTTCAAAATTTCAATCACTACCATGGTGTTCATGCAGTAATCCAAGTCCTAAAAATATAAATTGCAGAATAACTTTGACATAAATGTGGAAGCGGATAGGTACATGATTAGATGAAATAGAGATTAACTTTCATTTGAGGTGAGGCAGTGATTGGGAAGTTTCCATGTTAGAGTTGGAAGGTGGTCTATGAAAGATGGGTATAACTGTGATAGGTAGAAGAGGGGAGGAGAAAAAAAAACAGGAAAACACAGAATTAAAAATGCTCTTATTGAAATTACATGGCTGCCAAATGTTGAAACCTAAAAATTTAACTGAATCTATTTCCTGTTCCTTTTGGTCCTCATTATTCTTAATGCCTTTTTTAGTGATTTGTCAGTAAAAATCTTGAACTATTTGTGAACAAAGCAAAAAAACATTTAGTCTGATATTTTTTTCTTTGAGACTGCCACTGAGATTACAATTGGAGATGTGAAAGTGTTTGTATTTCCTTGATAAGATCTCAAGAGTGTTATGCCAATATTTTTTCTATTTCTTACTACACATTGCACTTTCTAGACACTCAAGCAATACATGCTGAGCTGCAAAAATCTTTGATGTTTACAAAATTATATATAAAAATAATTATCAAGTAGGCTCTAATATTGAAATAGAGACTGGGGAAAAAGCATATATATTTCTCCTTTTAAATTAATGGTATAAACTACCATGAGTCTAGGTTTGAACACAATCTGATTTTAAATATATGGATTCCAGAGTGAGATGAGTGATCTTTAGGATGTGATTTCATTATCATATGTTGGATTGCATTGTTACACTCTAGAATTTGTAACATTTAAGCTCAATTTTGTCTGCTTTTAAATATCAATTGGTTATAAGATGTAAGATGTAGTCTTCCAGTAATCGTTTTCTAAGGCAGTAAAATAAATCTTTGGTTTAATCAGGGTGTTATACAAAATAATATATGTAATTATTTCCTGCATATTTAGATATCATTTTAATATACTCTTATAAAACCATAAGGATATTCATTTAGAACTGGATTTTAGTTCATCACTTTTATTCTATAAATAAAGAATTGACATTCTATTAGGGGGGAAAATTGAGACTACAGATGTAATCTTTATATTCCTAACCTACTTCACTGTTTTATCAGGTAATTCATTTTTTAACTTAATTTTTAAAAATTTTTCTAATGTTTATTTATTTTTGAGAGAGAAAGAGAGAGAGAGAGAGAGAGAGAGAGAGAGAGAATGGAGGAGGTGCAGAGAAAGAGAGGGAAGCACAGAATCTGAAGCAGGTTCCAGGCTCTGAGGTGTCGGCACAGAGCTCAATGTGGGGCTAGAGCCCATGACCCCCGAGATCATGACCTGAGCTGAAGTTGGATGCTTAAGCAAGTGAGCCACCCAGGTGCCCCAGGTAATGCATTTTTATAAAAGGAAAGAAAATAGAATCTTTGGAATTAAAATATTAAACTCAGTAGAAAGTAGAAGATGGTGGAAAATTTTTCTTATTTCCATGGAAAATTGCACATGATCTCATTTATTTCCCACAACCCCTCCCCCATAGAGCGTTTAGTAGATGTATTTTATAGTTCTGTAAAAAAGTTTAGATCATAAAGTGCTGTGACCAGAAAATATTGTTGGAGGAAGCAATCCTAAAGCTCTAGGCTAGAGCAGGATTAAGATTCTTGAGAATGAAATAGCCATGTAATATTTTTGGCATTTGGGAATTTTCCAGACATTACACTGGTGTTAGGTAAAATAATGGAGTGATTTTCTTTTTTAAACTTTACTACTTTGCAGATATACTGAAAAATACAAAACAAAAAAAAAAAAACTTCAGCCACCAAATGGGACATATATAGTAAAGAATGGTGCTTATTTAGTTTTCCAGCCATGGGTTAAACCGCCCATGTCTTAAGACACTGACCCTGGTTATTTTCTAGCTAAAATATCTGAAAAGACAACTTCTGAAGGGCTGCATTACTTTCATTTCTTTATCCCAGGTTGCATGATTTGTTACAATACTTGCAATGCATTTTTAGGCTGCTTGATCTGAAGCTATGAACTGGGGCGGGGGAGGAGGGCAAATCACAGATCTCAGGTGTTTTAAGTCCATCCTGAGTATGACCTGTGTACTTTCCATATGCTTCAGTAGTCTTCACATAGCATTTTTGTCAGGAAGTTACTAGAAGGAGAAAGGAAAACAGAACCCAAAATCAAAAACCTCGTCATTCCTTCACTGCAAGCCTCATTACCGGTTTTAATATCAACTAAAGAAAGAATCTGGAACTTTTCTTCTGTTTCAAATGTCTCTTCAGTGTGTCTCTTTACCTGAAGTCCTTCCTCTGGCCATGACTGGCATATGGATTCTTTTGAAGAGCATACCTTCCTCTGTTGCTCTATGCAAAACCTTCCAGTATATATATAAAATATATAATATATATATATATTATATATAATTTCTCTGTTTAACTAACTACGTTTAAACTCTTCAGATTGGCCTGGAAGCCCTTCTTCAGCTGATGCAGCAACTTCACCTTATCTTTACATGCGCTCTCCTCGAATCTATTCTGTGCTTTCCACCTACTCTGGTTCCTTCTGTGTTCCACACTACTTCTATCATTCCCCTCTTTTAAATACGCCTTTATTTGGGGACACCTGGATGGCTTAGTCAGTTAAGCCTCCGACTCTTGATTTCAGCTCAGATCATAATCTCACAGTTTGTGGGATCAAGCCTTGCATCAGGCTCCCCACTGGGTGTATAGCCTGCTTAAGATTCTCTCTCTCTCCCTCTGCCCCCCCCTCTTTGCATGTGCATCCTCTCTCTAAAATAAAATAAAATTAAAAAATAAATATAACCTTATTTCATTTAAGATATATACTTTAATAAGTTGTTTGGACTATAGAATGCAAGAAAAAATTGCTAATATATCAAAAATCATACCATCAAAAATACCATTATTAACACTAGCTAAACATTTTCTCAAACATTTTTCTAAGCATACTTAGAAAGTTTTAGTTGGCCAGATAGGCAAGCAGAAAAGCAACTTGCTTTTACAGAAAGAGCAATCATCACAACTCTCCACAGACCCTCCATTTTATTTGATACTATAGTTAGTGGAGCAATGTCTAGATATGTTTAAAAATAACTTTTGCTCAATTAAAATTTTATTTAGTTACATGGTTATTCAAGCTTAATGAATATATTCAGCTATACCTACTCACAAAAGAGCTCAAGAAATAAGAGGCCTCCTGTACATAACTTTAAAGAACACCGACAGTGAAATCAATTTTAAAATTTAATAATTTTCTTTGCTTTCACTGCAAATTTTAAAAGTATTTCTTCATGAGTAACATTAATCTAAAGTTCATAAATTTCTGGGGTGCCTGGGTGGCTCAGTCAATTAAGCGGCTGACTTCGGCTCAGGTCATGATCTCAAGGTTCGTGAGTTCGAGCCCCGCGTCGGGCTAAGAGCCTGGAGCCTGCTTCAGATTCTGTGTCTCCTCTCTCTGCCCTTACCCTGCTCACGTTCTGTCTCTCTGTCTCTCAAAAATAAATAAACATTAAGAAAATTAAAAAAATCAATGTTAAAAAAATAATAAAGTTCATAATTCCTGAAATGTAATATGTTTCCTGTTAAATTCTAGTACATGGTCACGTACTTACATGTAACGTAGCCATAATTCTTAAGATAAAGGAACGTACACAATAATTTGGAAAAATCTATGAAATGATAGTCTCTTAATGGTTGGAAAACTAGAAAGATTATTTGCACAAGAAAAGTAATACATTTAGTTTTACAGAGATTGAATAGCTGATTCATTCACTTGTTATTTGGATAGATTTCATCAAGTTGGGTTTTTTGTTCATGTTGCTATTTGTTTTGCCTTATTTTGTTTCATGTTATGCCAAAAGAACTCACCAGGATTGCATTACCTGAGTTCTTTCATCAGTGAAAAAATTTATCATTTGTTTTCTCTAGTGAATAACACCATGGATCACTGTCACATTCTGAGGGCAAGTTTTCATTACTTGAGAACTTTTAGGAAATTTTACAAATGTCTACAGACTTTTACTTTTCTGATCACATATAAGTTACCAGAATCTCCTTTGCCCAGTCTCTCCAACTACCAGTTTAGTCAATTATTGACTTCTTTTGAAAAACTTATATTCTCTTTCAATCTGAATATTTAGATTTTATTTCCTTTCTTCTATTTTTGTCCTTGAATATTTCTTGCTTCTATTTTCTACTTTCTACTTCATGGAAGCTGGTTGTTTTTGTAAATTTTCTTTTTCTCCCTAATTGTTTTCCTTTGTCTTTTACTGCTATAATCTTAAGACTTTTTTCTAAGTCAATAGTTGATTTTTCAGCCATACCTATTCTTCTACTTGCAGTTGTCAGAGTTTTGTTTGTTGGTTTGTTTGTTGGTTTTGTTTTCTTGTTTGTTTGTTTTGAGAAATAGAAAAGGAGATTACTAATTTTGGTCTGGCTTGTTAGGAACTTGGAATCTGCCACTCTGTTCTAACAAAGACTAAGAGCCCGAACAAACTGAAAATTTAACACCTCCTCTTAGATCTATCAGAAAAGAGAGGTCTTAGGACTAAATGCTGCTGCCAAAATTTGAGGGACAAACAGGATAGGTACAGAGAATCACAATGTACTGGAGCAGAAACCGATGAATAAAAACTTCCATGGCAAGCAGTCCCAGGTTAGGAAAACCTAAAATGGAACTGACAGATTTCCAGAGGCCTAATGTGGACAACTGTTACACTTAAAAACTCCAAAGGGACTAGTCATGATGAGGCCCTCATACCTGAACGTTACCTTTAGGAACTGTACCATATAAATTTTGTGGATATTGACAGACTAATTCTAAGATTTAAAGGGAAAGGCAAAAGACCCAGAATTGCCAACTAAATATTGAAGAAGAACAAAGTTGGAGGATTAATAATACCCAACTTCAAGATTTTTTATGAAGCTACAGTAATCAAGATAATGTGGTATTTGTAAAAGTATAAACAAATAAATCAGTGGAAGACAATAGAGAGCCCAGGAATAGATCCATATATGAAGTCAACTGGTCTTTGACAGGGGAGCAAAGACCATGTAGTGAAGGAAAGGCAGTTTTTTCAATAAGTGGTGCTGGAATAATTAGATATCCATAGGAAAGAAAGAAAGAAAGAAAGAAAGAAAGAAAGAAAGAAAGAAAGAAAGAAAAAAAAAAAGAAAGAAAGAAAGAAAAGAAAGTATCTAAAAACTAGACATAGAATTTACATCTTTCATAAAAATTAACTCAAAATGAGTCATAAATGTAAAATGAAAAACTCTAAGACTCCTAGCAATAACAGAAAATCTAGGTGACCTGAGGTAAGGTATGACTTCTTTAATAGATCATCAAAGGCAGGTCTGTGAAAGAACAAATTGAGAAGCTGGAGTTGATTATTATCTGTCCTGTGAAAGACACTGTCAAAAGAATGAGGGAGTAAGCCACAGACTGAGAGAAGATATTTGCAAGAGATGCATCTGATAAGGATTGTGGTCCAAAATATGCAAAGAATTCTTAAAACTCAATGACAAGAAACAAACAGACTGGCTAAAAAATTGGCAAAAGGATGAAAAATACACCTCACCAAAGGAGATATAAATAAGCACGAAGATGACAAATAAACACATGGAAAGATGTTCTACATCATATATCATTAGAAAATTAAAAATTGAAACAACAATAAGATATCAGGACACACCCATTTGAATAGCCAAAATCTAAATCAACTGATACCACCAAATGCTGATGAGGATGTGGAGCAATGGGAACTTTCATTCGCTGCCGATGAGAGTAAAAAATTCCACTTGGGGAAACAGTGTGGCAGTTTCGTATAAAGTTAAATGTACCATATGATCCAACAATCATATTTCTTGGCATTTACTCACATAAACTAATAATTTATGTCCACACCAAAAACTTCACATAGCTGTTTACAGCAGCTTTATTCTAAGCGCCAAAACTTGGAAGCAAGCAAGATGTCCTTCAGTAAGTGAGTGGATAAACCAAATGTGATATATCAGACAATGGAATATTATTCCGAACTAAAAAGAAATGAACTGGCAATCCCTGAAAAGACATGGAGGAACCTGAAGTACATATTACTAAGTGAATAAAATCAATCTTAAAACCTTCACACTGTATAATTTCAAATATATGACATCCTGGAAAGGGCAAAACTATGGAGACAGGACAAAAGATCGGCAATTGCCCAGGGGTTGGGAGGACTAGGTGGAGCACAGGGTTTTCAGGTCTGTGAAAACTATTCTATTTGATACTTTACTGGTCAAACCATATATCATTAGACATTTGTCAAAACCCATAGGATAAACAATCCCAAATGTGAACCTTAATGTAGACTATGAACTTTGATGGACAATGGCATGTTAATGTGTGTTCATCAACTTTGACAAATTTGCCACTGTCCCGTGGATGTCAATAATGGGGGAATGTGTGCATGTATGAAGACAGAGCATATATGAAAACATTCTATACTTTCTGCTCCATTTTGCTGAAAATCTAAAATGCTCTAAAAAATAAAGTTTATTAACTAAAAAGTAGAATCTTTAAAGAAAAATGAAAGAAAAACAATTTCTGACAGCCTGGAAGTGGCCTAGCATTATTTTAGGCCCTGATATTGTTAGGAGATGGACTCACATCTTAATTTGGCATTAGAGTTCTCCCTTTGAACTCAAACAATTTCACAGAACACTGATATCAGATGAAGTCACTATGTGAACATAATGGGTCAACACAAAATCAAATCTACTCTGTAATCATGTCTGCAGACAAAACATGGACTTCGTCCACACAATAAAAAAGACTAAATGTTTTACTATCCTGCCTAATATAAATGACTGTTGCTATCTTCCAATTATCATGTTTAGTCTCACTTCATTATATCCTTCTTTCTGATAAAAAGTAAGATAATCATAAAATCACCCTGCTTTCTGACAGCCATCTAAAGTCTGGCTTCTTTGAAGTCTTTCCCAAAACATGTAACACAAGCTCAAACCTTTTCATAGGTTCTTTCTAACATCTTAACTGAGACATCCCAGGGTTTCCCATGGTGTGATATCTCCATTATTGAAAGGCATCAGTAAGTTGAATGTTCAACAATTGTGTCCTTAGTGGTCTTTGAATGAAATCTATGTACCATTAGTCTTTTAACAGTGTGGATCTGATTTCCTTAGCTCTCCCCTCTCTCCTGTCCACACTCTCTGTATGATCATCTAATCACTGAGTTTTCAGTTTACTTAATTCATTTTCATATTAAATTATTCTGGAGCACAAAACATTTTGAGAAAGATGTATTGCTATTCTTAAGTCTATGTTTTATTCCATCATGTTTTTCTGTTTTCTGCCTTATATTTTTCTTTTACTTATTTTCCTGTAGTTCATTTGCAAAATTTCCCTTGCCATCTCTTTTAAAGTTGATGATGTTTCAATTGGCAGCACTCTCCAAACATTTGATTTGTTCTTAGTTAATATGAGTAAATTATTGTTAATATCCATATTACCATATCTGAGAATTGTTCTTCTCCCTATCATAACTAGTTCAAGTAATGAGTGCTGTTGTATTTACTTTTTTGGCTAGAGATAGAATGTCATAGTACAACTTTGGTGGGTCTTGATGCCATGTAAGAGTCGTCATTATATATGTAAATAAGAATTCACTCCATTTTGTTTGATTTTATTTCATTATGGACAATATCTCTGGGTTATGGGTAGATGTCTTATTTTAATAGTGAGTCTGCATACATAACAGTCCTTTGCAATTTTTTTCCTCTTCTGCTGAGATTCTGACCATCTGCAGTGGTTGTCACAGTTTGTTTTTCTGGAAATTAGATGATATTGAGTGGGAGATATTAGGATTTTATGTTAAGATTTTATTGGTGCACTCTCTTTTTCCATTTGGGTGGAGGAGAAGAATAGAACCAGCAGACACTGAATCATGCCTAAATCTTTTATTTCTTTTTCTTTTGTTGTGTTTCTTGTCACCATATTTCCCACTGAATATAGTAGGAGATTTCCTTCTGCAGTTTCCTCTGAATATTCTTTTTTTAAATTACTTTCTATTTCCTAAGTACTAAAAGAGGGTTATCTGATTCAGCTATGTCTGTGTCTTTTTACTATTTCTACCAAGAAGTTCAAATGAAGCTTCCTTTACGATTTATTAACCAAAAAATATTTTTCTTCTCATGTCTTCTAAAAGTTTTTCATCCTTGAAAATTTCCTGAGTTTAGCTGAATTAAAATTTCCCTCCTCTGAAATCTCTGGCATGACATTTAAGCAAGTGACCAAATATGAACTCTTTAGGAAGAAAAGATAATATTCTATGATATTTTCATATTGTGGAAAACATAGAAAGATATTTACTACACAAGTTGTTTTAGGAGTATTTAATAGAGAATATAAACATATGAACAAAATTAGTAGTTATTCAATGCAACAACTGAAATGATAAAAATATATGTATTTCTTTAAAAAATTAATAGTTTCCTCTTTATCCCCTCTGTCCTCTAATTTCTTTTTTAAATTTTTATTTAATTTATTTTTTTAAATTTACATCCAAGTTAGCATATAGTGCAGCAATGATTTCAGGAGTAGATCCTTAATTCCTCTTACCCATTTAGCCCATCCCCCCTCCCACAAACCCTCCAGTAACCCTTCATTTGTTCTCCATAATTTCTATGTTCATAATATATCAATGTTAATGCCCTGATCAATAGTCTCTACATCTTTTTTCATACTCACATACTAAACATGTAATTATAAACATATAGTGACATATTCATACCACGTTTCCTCGTGAATTATTTTTTATAAAAAATGATTATCCATCATACTTTTTTTTTACAAGCTAGCTTCTTTATTCATTAATGCATTATGGACTTCCTTTCATCCATCCATTCATCAACCCACTGTGTTCAGTTGATTAATTTTTTAATTAAATGATTTTAAAGTATATTATTTAATTACTGAAGGCTATTTGGATTCTTTTTTGCTCTTTCACTTTTAGAACTAATGATGTGATATACATACTTGATACAATATTTATGTATATATTCTTTATTTCTATAGAATATTTCCTAAAAGTGAAATTGTTAGATCAAAAGGCATGCATATTTATAATTCTAAAATATATTGCTAGAATAAAGCCCAAACAGCAGTAGAAATTCATAAATGCATGATTAATATATCATTAACATACAGACACACCTTGTTTTATTGTGCTTCACTTTATTGTGCTTTATAGATATGCATTCTTTACAAATCGCAGGTTTGTGCTAACCCTGAGTCAAGTAAGTCTACTGGTGTCATTTTTCCAATAGTGTTTGCTCACTTTGCATCTCTGTGTCACATTTTGGTAATTCTCACAATATTCATACTTGTTCATTATTGTGGTATTTGTTATGGTGATCTGTGACCAGTGATCTTCGATGTTACTATTGCAGTTGTTTTGGGGCACTGTGACCCGTGCCTATATAAGATGGTGAATAAATTGATCAATGTGTGTTCTGACTGCTCCACTACTGGCTGTTCCCCATTTCTCTCCCTTACCTCAGGCTTCCCTGTTCCCTGAGACACATATTCCCTGATATTGAAATTGAGCCAATTAGGAACCCTAAAATGGCCTCTAAATGTTTAAAAGAAAGAAAGTATCACATGTCTCTCACTTGAATCAAAAGCTAGAAATGATTAAGCTTAGTGAGGAAGATATGCTGAAAGCCAACATGGGCCAAAATCTAGGCTTCTTGTGCTAAACAGTGAAGGAAGTTGGGAATGCAAAGGAAAAGTTCTTGAGTAAAATTAAAAGTGCTACACCACTGAACACATGAGTGACATGAAGGAGAAACAGCCTTATTGCTGATATGGAGAAAGTTTTATTGGTCTGTGTAGATCAAACCAGCTACTATATTCCCGGAGACCAAACCCTAATCAGAGCAATTTTATATGAAAGCTGAGAGAGATGAGGAAGCTGCAGAAGAAAAGGTGGGAGCTAGCAGACATTGATTCATGAGGTTGAAGAAAAGAAGCCATCTCCATAACAAAGTTCAAAGTAAAGCAAGCCCTGATATAGAAGCTGCAACAAGTTATCCAGAGGATAATTAATGAAAGTGGCCACACTAAAACAAAAGATTTCCAATGTAGATGGAATGGGCTTCTACTGGAAAAAGATGCCATTTAGGGCTTTCATTGCTAGAGAGAAGAAGTCAATGTTCAGCTTCAAAGCTTTAAAGAATAGGTTGACTCTCTTGTTAGGAGCTAATGCATCTGATGACTTTAAGTTGAAGCCAGTGTTTGTTGACCATTCTGAAAGCCTTAGGGCCCTTACAAATTATGCTAAATCTACTCTGCCTATGCCCCCAAAACGGAATACCTAAGCCAAGATAACACCAAATCTGTTTACAGCATGGTTTGCTGAGTATTTGAAGCCCACTGTCAAAAACTACTCCGAAAAAAAAAGATTCCTTTCAATTATTATATCTCACTGACAATGCATCTGGTCACTCAAGACCACTGAAGGAGATGTAGGATGGGTTTAGTATTGTTTCATGCTTGCAAACAAAATATCCATTCTGCTGCCCATGGATCAAGGAGTAATTTTTACTTTCAAGTGTTATTATTTAAGAAATACATTTTGGGGCACCTGGGTGGCTCAATCAGTTAAGCATCCGACTTTGGCTCAGGTCATGATCTCATGGTTCGTGAGTTCGAGCCCCGCATCAGGCTCTGTGCTTACAGCTCAGAGCCTGGAGCCTGCTTCAGATTCTGTGTCTCCCTCTCTCTCTGCCCCCACCAATACCTGCTCTCTCTCTCTCTCTCTCTCTCTCTCTCTCTCTCTATCTCTCTCAAAAATAAATAAACATTAAAAAATTAAAAAAAATACATTTCATAACACTATAGCTGTCATAGATAGTGATTCCTTTAATGGGCTTGGGCAAAGTCAATTGAAAACCTGGAAAGGATTCAGCATTCTAGATGTCATTTAGAACATTTGTGATTCATGAAAAGAGGTCAAATATCAAGATGAACAGGAATTTGGAAGAAATTGATTTCAACCCTCATGGATGACTTTGAGTTCATGACTTCAGCTGAGGAAATAACTGCAGATGTTATAGAAATAGCAAGAGAACTAGAATTAGAAATAGAGCCCAAATAATATTCGTGTGACTGAATTGCTGCAATCTCATGATAAAACTTTAATAGATAGAGTTGTTTTTTGTAGGGCCCCT
Organism: Cryptoprocta ferox; assembly: GCA_028646485.1. NCBI lineage: Eukaryota > Metazoa > Chordata > Mammalia > Carnivora > Eupleridae > Cryptoprocta > Cryptoprocta ferox. The sequence goes on along the minus strand of CM053573.1, from coordinate 96,805,700 downwards.
TAGTGGCTCAGTGGGTTGAGTGTCTGACTTTGGCTCTGGTCATGATCTTAGAGTTTGTGAGTTTAAGCCCTGCATCAGGCTCTGTGCTGACAGCTCAGAGCCTGGAGCCTGCTTCAGATTCTGTGTCTCCCTCTCGCTGTCTGTCTCTCCCCTGCTCGCTCTCTCTCTCTCTCTCTCTCTCTCTCTCTCTGTCTCTCTTTCAAAAATAAGTAAACATTAAAAAGATTTTTTTAAATTTGCTTTGTGTGGATGAACAAATAAAGTGGCTTCCTGAGATGGAATCTTCTTCTGGTAAAGATGCCGTAAAGACTACTGAAATGGCAACAAAAGATTTACAATATTTAATAAACTTAGTTGATAAAGGAGTGGCAGGATTTGAAAGGACTGGTTCCAATTTTGAAAGCAGTTCTACTGTGGGTAAAATGCTATCAGACAGCATCACATGCTACAGAGAAATTGTTCATGAAAGGAAGAGTCAATTGATTCAGCAAACTTTATTGGTTTAAGAAATTGCCACAGCCACCCCAACCTCTGGCAACCATCATCCTGACCAGTCAGCAGCCATCAACATCAAGGCAAACTTTTCCCCAACAAAAAGATTATGACTTGGTGAAAGCTCAGATAATAGAACTTTTCTTTACCAATAAAGTATTTTTAATTAAGGTATGCAGATTAATTTTTAGACGTAATGCTATTGCACACTTAATAGACTACAGTATAGTGTAAACATAACTTTGATATGCCCTGGGAAACCAAAAAATTAATTTGACTTGCTTCATTGTGATGTTTACTTTATTGCAGTGGTCTGGAACTGAACCTGCAATATCTCTGAGATATGTTTGTGCAGTATTTCTTTTTCTTTCTTTCTCTTTCTTTCTTTCTTTCTTTCTTTCTTTCTTTCTGTCTCTCTCTCTCTCTCTACTTATTCATTTGTTTATTTGGTTAGTTAGTTTTGCTATACAAGACTATCCCTTCTTGTGTTGCAAAAAAAAAAAAAGTTATGTTTACACTCTACTGTAGTACTAAGTTATAAACAAATAACTATATACCAAATACATAGGGAATAAACTTGTTTAAAGTTATCAAACATATATATTACAGGGACACCTGGGTGGCTCAGTTGGTTGATACTCTGACTTCACCTCAGGTCGTGATCTCTCGGTCAGTAAGTTGGGGCCCCACACTGGGTTTGCTGATATCAGCTGTCAGTGCAGAATCTTCTTTGGATCTTCTGTCCCCCTCTCTCTGCCCCTTCCCCTGCTTGCACTTTCTGAAAAATTAATAAACTTGTATATATATACACACAAACACACACACACACACATATATATAATATGTATATACACATATATACATATATATAATAACAAAAACATGTAATTTGTTTGGGCAACTTTTATTTATCATCTATTATTTGTCCTCTTTTAGGTTTTAGTAAAATATGAAATGGATTTCCTCCTTAAAGTACTTAGTTCCTAAAGGATGACAGAGAAACAAAAATACACACTGCGATAAGGGTTGAGTGGAGTATGCTACCTCATGGATCATTACTTATCAGTCTCTATTGAGACTGAGACTCTATTGAGAGTCTCTTGACTCCTCAACCTCTGGTCTCTCTTTTATTTTATATTTTATATTATATTTTATCTTATTTTATTTTATCTTATTTTATATTTTATTTTATTTTATCTTATCTTATTTTATTTTTATTCCAGTATAGTTAGCATACAGTGTTACATTGGTTTCAAGTGTACAATATAGTGTAGTGATTCAGTGATTCCACATATCACCAAGCGCTCATCATGACGCATATACTCCTTACTCCCATTACTTATGTCACCCATCCTTAATTTTTTAAACCTCATGGGTGAGAACCTGATATATCATTGTACTGTCACTTTATGCTTCCCTGGATACTGGGCATTTCAGCTTGTTTTAAGATATTTATTGGTTCTTTGCAGACTTTTATATTGTATTGTTTCCATTTTTATTTTTAAAATTAGTATAAACTTTCTGTGTAATAATGTTAACTCTGCATTTCTTATGTATGATACCCGTGTTTCCCCACTCCGTTATTTTTTAGCTTTTTAAAATTCTTAGTCAAATTTACTTTGCTTTTTTAATACTTTCTGGGTTTCTTGATTGGATACAGTCCTAAGGTCCATTCTAAAATAATTTATTATTTTTATTCTGTTTAAAATTGTCATCGATGCAGTCTATAATAACTGAGGTGATATTAGGAAGGATTCCATTCACTCCTTACTTGCAGATTCATGGTCTCTAGTACTAGCAGTGTTTGCTAAGCACACCATTCTTTTCCTAATGCATGAGACATGTTTGTTTGTTTGCTAATGGCCTCTTACATACTAACATTTCTTTGTGGTATATTTTTCTGTTATACTGATCTATTACTCTTTTTATTACAGTGGTGAGTCCCTCCCATTTTTCATTTCAGCAGTTCTATATTTATAAGTTTTTAGGCCTCTTCAGATACTTTTCTACAAACTTTTAACCATTCTCAGATAATTAGGTACATTATAGATTATTTGACTTATTTGGTTAGAAATTAATAAAGGGAGGTCCAGTCCCATGAGTTTAATTATTTATGACCTTTTTATGGAAGGAACCTGTAATTATAGCTTCAGTAGGGCATTCTTTCAACATAAAAGACAGATGCTGAAGGAGCACCTGAGTGGCTCAGTGAGTGAAGCCAGTCCTGTTTCAGCTGGGGTCATTATCTCGTGGTTCATGAGATCAAGCCCTGCCTCGGGCTCCATGCTGATGTTGTGGAGCCTACTTGGAACTCTCTTTCTTCTTCTCTGCCCCTCACCATGCATATACACACTCTCTCTCAAAATAAATAAATAAACTTAAAAAATGACAGTTTCTGAAAAGAGAGAAAATGTTTGAATAAAAGAAAAAAGAGGAAAGAAAGTGTGTCAGGTATACTGTTAATGCTCTTCATACATTTTTTTAAATCTAATTTTAGGAGAAGGTATTATTTTAACTTTATAGATAAAAAGTGGAGTTTGTGATAGTTTACTATAAGACAAGACAACAAGGATGCTTTTATACTATTGCACTATGTCTTTGTCAGTATGCTCAAAGCCTAGATTGTGTTACTCTGGAGAATTGTTGCCTTTTGTTAAATAATTAAATCCCTGCTGCTACATGTCCTGGAATATGCTACATTGAGCTGCATGTGTGAGAAACAGCTATATTGCAAAACAACCCTAGCAGTTCTGAGTATTTACCTTTGGGGATTTTGGGTGTGAATTGTTTTGAAATCACACCTCTCCTCAATAGTAGATTTCTTGAATGCATGGCCTCATTCACATCTTAAGTCCTGCATTTCCTGCAAGTGGCTGGGGGGAAAAGCATCTAATTTTATTTTCCTGTTATAGTAAAAGGAAATAGAAAAAAAAAGGTATCTTTTAAATAGTCTTAGATGTTACTGTGATGTCATTACACTGTAGGTCTGAACATAGTCTCTGACATATTATAGATATACTGTCACTAAAATAATAATACTATTTACATTGATGGCATTCTGGAGTGGCTCAGTATCCTCATTTGGCTTATTAGAAAAAAGTTGGAGAAAGGGCAATTGAAGATATCATTTTATAGCTCATATAATTCCACTTATGAACTACAGATAGAATATATATCATGTATAGTTATTTTTATAATTATTGTTTGGGATTCAAACTCTTATCTTAACCTATATTGAGGTAAATACCATTCATTCTCATTGATCCTGTTCCTGACTTATAAGAACAAATGCTATAATATTATTTTTCACAAATGTGGAATCCCATATGATTTAGTGTTTATGAGTACTAGCTTTGGCATTAAACATACCTTCTGTCTGAATCTTGGATTTGCTCACTTTTTTTTTGAGAATTCAGGTTTATAGAGATGAAGTAAATGACCTGCCTTTTCATCAGCAAAATTTAATAACACTTGTTACCTATATAATTGAAGGCCAGCATGAGGTTATGTTTTCTCAGAGTAGTATGTACTTATTTTTATAACAGTTGTAATTTTATATTTATTTGTATAATGTACTGCCTTGTAAACTGGGAGTGCCATAAAGGTAGAGATCTTATATCTGTTCTTATCACTGTGGACTTATCACCTTAAATTGGTATGACACATAGTAGGCTCTCAAAATTTATGTTAAATAGACAAAAAATATGAAGATGACATATTGCGGTGTCTGGCACATGTTCTATATTACTTATTAAAGATATATATTTATTATAAAATACTTCATAGCCCACAATATATTAAAATTTGGCCCTTGAGATTATACATGAGTACTTACCCTATGAGGAAAATTTCTTCTAATTCTTCAAATTTCAAATGATTAAAAATGAATGATGAAAAAAAATTGTAGTTCACCCAGAAACTGGTTTACTAGGTTTTAGCCAGAGCCCCCAAACAGATTTATTTCCAATCTTGTTGAATTAAAGTTATAAAAAATGGTGTTGCTAACAAGATACTGAGAGGCCATTAACTATAGAGATGCTAAAAGTCTACACAATAATAAATGAGCTCAGTTGAATGTCATAAGTGTTCTTCATTGATATGGCCATTTTAAATTATTGCAAACATACTGATAATTAATTACATTTCCTGAGACTATAAACTCATTGTCTATACTGAGAGCTGAAAACAAATCTGATATTTTATAGCAAAATGCCAAGTGGCATTTGTTGCTTTCTAAGTGTTCCCTGGAATAAGGCACTTGAACAGGATGAAGATAAAAGGGCAATGCCAAAAACATGATTTATTTCCCAATTGTTTATTCCTTTCCAGTAAGCAAATAACAATGCTACATACTGAGAGAATTCACTATATTTGACACAGAAAAGAAACCTGTACTTCATCATATTATGTTTTATTTTTTAATACCAATTTTCCTTTCTTTTAAGAATTCAAGCAAATTTTGATATTTTGAATGTCTGCGTCCTTCTGCATTTCTCTGGAGCTTAGCCTTATACTTGGTACATAGTATATAAGTAGTAAGTATCCATAAAAGTGCTGATTTCACTTTATAAATAAATGTAAAAAAATGAGTAGTTTCACATCATTAATATACAAATCTTGCTCAACAAACTCCTGATACATAAAAGGACTGTATGCTATCTGATGCTCTTGTTTGATAAAAATTAGTTCTGTGGAGTGTTCCCATAGCAGTAATGTGCAACCAAGATCAACAGAAATCAGTCTCTAATTTGGGAGTGACACAAAACTTACTTGGCAAGAGAAAGAAATTCCAGATTCTGCTTCCTTTGGATCTGCTCAGCCTGGACAATTCTTGTTTCATACAGAAATTAAAATCTCCATCAGCCTGTTCAGATCACTCAGATAGTTGATGGCAGAATCCACATTAATATCCAGGTTTCTCTACTTCTAATCTAATGACCCATCAATACACAGCAGGGACACTATTAATTAGCAACTGGACTCGAACTGCTTTGTCAAGACAAAGCATTTACTTTGAGTCAGATGTTCTCCTTTTAGTAAGTCCACATTTACCAATGAGATATAGAAAAATGTATTAACATTTCTTAAGTTTAAAATCAAATATTAATATGTTCTCCTGACAAAAAGTGTTTTCCTACTTATATGAACTTCCTGAAATCATCAAATGATTATGTATCACAATTCAATCATAAATTTAACCTTGATTCATGAATAATCTAATTTTTTTTCATATTTAAAATAATGCATTTATAATCTATTAGTCTAACAGCAATATCAAATAGGCATGTGAAGATATATATTTGGATTTTTAAAAATTTTAATATGTACCACTTATCACAACTGTAATTAATTCTTTTGTATTTTTTACTCAGTTATTAGTGTTGGTCTTTGGGTTTCTTTCAGCATATTCTAAGTGACAGATGAATTGAAAACAAGCATAGGACAAGTTATAAGAAAATGTTAAATCAAAGCTGTAATTTAATTTCGTTGAAAACACTTTTATCTCATGAAATTATTACCTTTATCTGTTTTTTGTACTAGTTTTCTCTTTCTGCTGGAACACAGAATGTAAAAATCATTAATTTATTAATTTTCCTTATGATTAAACCTTTGATGAGTGTTCTAAGCATATGGTGGTTCTCTCATCATATATTTATTTTGTTCAGAATGTGTACCCTTTGAACTAAAAAGCTGGCCAAGTTATAATGAAGAGCTTGGAGAATAATAAATTGAAAATACAACCAGAGGCTTCTTTATGTTCCAATTGTCTCACTAGTGCCATTATTTTGTCCAATAATACTGAGTTTGTGGAAACCATGAGATATAGCCAATATATTTTACTTTTAAGCCTGAGGCACCTAATGATTTACAGTGATAAGTATCTGCCCACAATATTGCCATCTCTATTTTTAAGAAATGGTGCCAAATCAGGTGGAAGTCTGGTATCACAGCCCTCTTAGCTTTCCTTTTATTTCTGCCTACCTGCAGATAATTCTACAATATCATGGCAATCCCCTTCTTTTCTTTACCTGAGACAAGAGAGACAAGAGCTAAAGATAGGAACAGCTACCAGAGACTATAACTATATTTGTAAACTCATGAAAAAAAGGACTAATTTATTTTCTTATAAAAGGTATGGAATTTTTAAGTTTATTCTCCAGAATTTGAAAACAGTTGTGCTTTTCAGGCTTTCAAAGACTAGCATGCTGAATATGTTGGATGTGCTTATGGAAACATCTGATACTAAAAGGCAGTCTGGCTGGTATAGCTTAAAAATTAATCTAGTAGATGTGATGATAAAGCTCAAAAAATACAAATTAATACAGTATACAGCCAAGAAGTATAATCCTGAGGGTTGAACTCCTTATTTCCTTTCTGTTCCTTCTTTAGTTATTTCTAGAGTTCTCGTGGTGCCTTTGCATCAGCTCTGCTATTGTATCCCATGATGATTCAGGTTGTAATTACCCATCCCCACATAATTAGGTGGATAGAATCTGTACTTATGGTACTGTCATGTAGAATCTCAAAGGCCAAATTTTAATATATTATTGGCTATCAAGCATGTTGTAGTTTCTTTTTTTTTTCTTTTTTTTTTT
>CM053573.1:96768038-96798112 GCA_028646485.1 Cryptoprocta ferox | reverse complement strand
GCCGGCACTGTGTAATGAGATTGTATCCTCATTTATCCCACATAAGAGGGAGTCAACTCTAATCCATGGTAATTCTTTAGAGTTCTAATGTGGGTTTCCAATCTTTTTCTTTAAGCCGCAACTGGTATTTATGTCAGCTGATTACTTCTGAGATTAACTTTGTGTTGGGCACATACATTTAAGGTGTGCAGATGGCATAGAAACGATAGCATCATAAAGTATCAGCACGCCGGTGCGGGCCTACAGCAAGACACCGCATCACAAGCGGGGGCGTATCACTGACGGACATTCTAAATAACCTTGCATCTTAAAGGGAGAAAAGAATAACAAGACAAAAGCAATCTGGCCTGCCCTGTGAGCTTCATTCCCCCATACATGTATTCTGTGTACTCAAGTGCTTTCTTTTAAAAGCACTCCAACCTATATAGCCCTGTGACCCACTGAAAATACAGAAACTAGGTAAGTTGCCATAAAGAATCCATATGAGGCTTGAACTCCTGGTTCTGAAGGCATTGATGAATGAGGTCTGCCCTGCCACTGTGCTGCTTGCAGAGTTAAACACTAAATGAAGAAATCTAGCTGCCTGTCCTGCCTTGTCTGAGACGTTGTGTAAGCATGGCCCTTTGAAAGCTCTATGTCTTTGTACATGATGAGGTGTCTCCCCCATTTCTGTACACTATCCGCTAACAAGACATTCAGAATCAAGAGCCTGTACCTTGAAGACCTTTAATATCTGAGATCTTTGGAAACTAGCCACAGTATGACAACAAATAGGAGATGCCCTTCCCTCAACTCTTGTTGGCAGTGTCTTTCTGAAATACTCTCAGGCCCCTCCCTGTCCTAAGTTGTTCCAGACATCAGCCAAGTGGCAGAGGCAGCCAGTTTTGGATTCAGTGTTGTGAGCCTTGGAAAAGCATACTGGTTTCGGGCCATCATTGCAATGGCATTATCTGAACCACAGGCCACTAGGTGAGCCACCGCTTTATCATACTTTGTTGTTGTTTCTTCGCTGCACCCATCAGCCTGTCAGACCTTGTTTTCCTGGTTCTGACAATCACTGAGCCATGGCCAGAAGACAAATATGTGCTGGGATTCTGTTTTCCAGGAGGAAAAAAAAGCCACCCTAATAGACTAGCTTTTTCTCATCCTTGAGGTCTAGCAATGCCACATACCAAATGGTTTCTGTCGAAGCAGCCATTCTTCCGGTTTAGGCAAGTCCTTTCTGTTGCACCACAGCTCACAAAGGTTTCCGGGAGCAGTACCCTCTTCTTAAATTTATTGATATAGCCTGGCATCAAATGAAAAACTAAGCTCAGCTTCTGTGACCCTTGGAACAAGCCTGTATTGCAAATAGCCATGGAACTTCAAGCCAGGATTTGGCTTGACGACCTGCTGACACTTCTCAGATGCAGATTGTCTGTCAGACTCCTGTTTGCTGGGCCTGAGTAAACAGTGCCAAATAAAGGAGGCCTGTCACTTGACTCTTTGGGCATTTATCTCTAACTCCTCTGTATATTTGTGAGATTATTACTCTGGTCGTGTTCACGGTTTTCTTGTTCAACATTTCAGTCTGAAAGAATTCAAGTTAAACAATAGAGAAGCCAGATACACTTTTGTAGCAAAAAAAGAAACATTGTCTATAAGATGTCTAATTTGGACTCTAACATGCAATAAAAATAATAAGTTGCCAAAAACTTGGAAACAAGATTAAAATGCCAAATTGCATGTTTTAAGCAGGCCTGTTTTACATTCCGGAGATAAGCCCCAAAATGCATTTTGTGATTTAAATGGAACTCTTTTGTTCCAGTTTGTTTTTCTAAAGAAGAGAGAATTTGGCATATGATCAACAGCAACTCTGTGAATTTCTCTGGCCCCTGAGTAGCGCAGAGGATGCTATTCATCTAATATATGACCGTATTTGTGATAGCAGAGTCCCTCCTAGGGTTTCACATGCATCAGGTGGTCTTTTGTCACAGTTTGTCTAAGTGTTTAAAGAAAAATTTATATTCAAATGTCCAAAGTCCAAATTGCAACAAAACAAAAAATGGAGGACATTGAGCTTTGGGTTTATTAAAAATAACAAAACTAGGTATGCTTATTTTAAGGTATCTACATGTGCATGTGTGTATACCCACAATCCTTCATCTGTTTTCATACAGCCTGTTGTTTACAGCTCAAAGTTTTCCAAGGACTACCCCTGCTTCTTAAGCATTGTGGAATAGTATTGCACTGAGCACTATTTCAGTACCTGCCAAGGATCAGAAGACCTTCCTGTTCTCTTCCTGTTTCTGCTGCTTAATAATTTTGTGACCTTGTCCAGATCACTAAATTTCTTTTAGTTGGGTTAATTTCATTCATTTTCATTGACATGAATAATTATTTCCTCTCTTCCATCTCTGTCCTCGACCATTCACACTTAAGAAATGATATAATCTTCATTAGTGTTTTAATTTCTGCCATTAAATATGCTTAAATTTCTATTACTTGGTTGAAAAACCTATAAGAGGCATTCCTTGCCTTAATACAAGGACTATTGCACTATCTTAATGATAGAGGTAGGTAAGGCTGTTAGCAAACAGATCCTACTTACCACATGCTTTCTCCCTTGCACCCAGGTTTGTTTTGAGTTGTATTATGTCTACATTTTCATTGTGTACTCTGTCTGCATCCTGATCTGCCACACTGGACTCAGTTTATGCACCACACTGGATCTGTGAACTTATTTGCTGTCTGTAGTATCCTTAGCAAAAGCTTGCTCTTCCAACAAACATGAAGTTAGGGTGTTGTTGCTACTGCATTCTGCCTTGGTGGATTGCTCCTAGGCCCTCCTAGTCACATAGTGATAAAAATCCCAATGGAATGTCCTTCTGATGCCTGCTTCACTTCCTTCCCACCTTTAGCCTGGGGCTTCCCTGATGCTGCTGAGGTATGAACAACACCAGAGTGTGTTCATCACCAATGGATGCCAATGCAGGCCCACAAGCCTGCAGACAACAGTGGGAAGATGAGGGGTTCACTGACTTGTGTGGGGCTCAGGATGCCATCATCACTTTGTTGGGCACTGGCTTCTACAGTTGTCTGGAGAGACTGGTACAATTCAGAAGCATGGGAGAGTTGAAGTCCTATTGGGCAAAATTTGATTGATAGGATACTGAAACCTACAGATAAATTCTCCCTACCTATCCCCAAGACAAATGGTTTAAGGGTCCAATAAGGCCTCTAGGAAAATGCGCTTTAATAAAGCAGTGAGGAATGCTTGTCCTGATGAGGTAGCCAGTGCAGTAAAGCTCTCTATAACTTTGGTTCTCTCTCATTCCCCATTTCTCCAGCTTCTGCTTTCCTGAAATTGCACTCTCAAATGATGTGTTTGTATATTTCTTTTCCTTCAGGATCATTTTATTTTGTTTTGAGGACCTGGGCTGTGACACATATTAATGCCCATATTTTAAGTCTTAATTAATTTCCCTTTTTTGTCATGTCATCCAGGTCATTCTTCAAATTCTTTTGTCTTTCAATTTTGACCTGAATTTTTAATTATCTGCTTTGTGATCTCCTTTAATAGAGGTTATTTTGTCTTTACAATTTATTTTAGTTTTTCGTGGTAAATGTGGATCATAATTTTACTCTATGAAAAATATCTGTTGAGTAAGTTTACTGCATTTTTTCCTACTGTATTCTCATTGCATTAAAAAAACTCTCTTTGTCAGTTTGTTTTTATTTCTGCTAAATGAAGGAGCTGAATATTCTGGTGTGGCTTTTTGCAGGAGGTTCTGGTGTGGGATAGGGAGAGGCCACATTAGCCTAGGCTATTCAACTCAGAAACTTCTTTGCCTTTGTGGTCACAGAGAAAGTTACTTCCTGTAAAATTTCTAGTCTGTATAATCTTTAAGTGTGACTTTGCATCCTTTATGGCATCTGATACTGGATCCAGGAGGACTTTGTCTAAAGGCCATGGTATACTCAATTCCATGTTCTTGTGTAAAACAGGAAATTCAGCTTTTACACTTCAGGGTGAGCCCCTCCCCTTCTGGCAAGATTATTTATGTAGACAGTTGTTTTTAAAGGTCTGGTCCTGTCAGGCCCCTTGAACTCTTTCTGTTTCTTGTCTAATTTCCTTCTGCACATTTTCAGCTTCGTTTGTCAGCCCTTACATATATTTTGGAATGTGTGGGTCATATCTGAAAATACGTAGGTATTTGTCATTTGCTTTTATGGATTGTCTAGCTCATTGGAGGTGTTTTCCAGACTTACATAAAATGACAAGGTATATAATGGCAACTTTTGTTCAAGAATACTAATATACATTTCAGTTGTTTAAAAGAAAAAAAAATATTCAGGGCACCTGGGTGGCTTAATTGGTTAAGTATCCGACTTTGACTCAGGTCATGGTCTCACAGTTTGTGAGTTCAACCCCCATGTCAGGCTGTGTGCTGACAGCTCAGGCCTGGAGCCTGCTTCAGATTCTGTGTCTCCTTCTTTCTGCAGCTCACCCACTCATACTCTGTCTCTCTGTCTCTCAAAAATGAATAAATGTTAAAAAAATTTAAAAAAATAAAAAAATAAATGAAAAAATATTCAAATGACTGATTAATAGATTAATCACAACAATACATTGTTAAAACATATATTTTCCATATAGGAGCATAGATACTCATTTTTATTCATATAATGTTTATAAGGAGTTAAATAAAATAGTAATCATAAATACACAGAGGAATATTATAGAAATTAATTTAAAATATTGCATGGTTTATCTGATCCAGTATGTTGCTTTCTATTACCATTTTGATATTCTCTCAAAATTTCTGTTTGAAAAACTTCTGTGAAGTATAATTCACTGCCTTAGAAGATCATAGATTCCATATTTGTGTGGCTATCATCTTTTAAATTAATTAATTAATTAAGGCCTTTTTTTTAAATGGCTCTGCTAACATTAATGAATTAGTTAATAATTCATTAATTCATAATAATTAATTAATCCATATTAATACTGTGCTACCCACATTAATGAATAGGAAGGCTTGATTCTTTTTCTTTTTTTTTAATTTTTTTAACATTTATTCATTTTTGAGAGAGAGAGAGAGAGAGAGAGAGAGAGAATATGAGTGGGGGAGGGGCAGAGAGAGAGGGAGACACAGAATCAGAAGCAGGCTCCAGACTCTGAGCTGCAGCACAGACCCCGACGCGGAGCTTGAACCCACGAGGGGTGAGATCATGACCTGACCCAAAGTCGGATGCCTAACTGACTGAGCCACCCAGGTGCTCCTTGATTCTTTTTCTTAACAGAGCAAACTAACAAACATGATATTGCTATGACAGATGTATCAGAATCCAACAGCACACATTTCTTCAAGTTTTTGAGTATATAACTAAATGCATGTATGCTTATGAATAAAATATATACATATATAGTTTCTCTATGTATACTAGGGATTAGTAATGGTAAGCTTTATTATTTCAGAATATTTACAATAAATATAAATTAAAACTCTGCACATATATATATGAAACACGTACACATACACGTACAGAGTGCAGTACCTTGTGCATATGTGGTGTATATTCAGTGATTGTGGAAGAAACCAAGTTCTTTTTTTAAAGGCTAAGTTTATGACTTGTTTTTTCACAGTTGTCTCCCCAGAGTTTAACACAATGCTCACATAAAATAGATACTAAGTAAATATTTGTTGCCTGACTAAACTGAAGGGATGAAAACTTGTCATGACAAGAAAACAATGGTACTCTATATTTCTGTCCGGATAATTAACAGCCTTTTTGATAGAATAATTCCTTGTGGATTAGTAGCTTTGGGAAAATGGAAAATTTCTAGTGAGAAAAGCTATTCAGGTAGAGGAGGTGGATCAGGGATCCCCTATTACACTGAAATATGAACACATTAAAAAAATGAAGCTGAAAAAAGTAAACATGATTAAAGTTTTGCTGTTTATCCATGGACAATAGAGAACTAACTTGAATTTTTTCACATAAATGAAGATAACTGACAAGAGGCTTTATTTCTCTATGCTACATTCTTGTTGGGGGAAAACTATAATGCAATTTTTCTGTGCATTTTTCCTGTTAATCTACGGTTTCTGATGAGAAATATTTTAATTACTGAGGTAAGTAGCTCCAACTGGACCTTTTGTATCCAGGGAATAAAAAATGATATCTTTACCTTTTTTTTAAACTTTAGTGGCTCTGTGAACATTTATTTCTTCATTATTAATTATGTCAATATTAATTCCACAAACAGTACCAGATTAAAATTAAGCCTTTATGCACTCAACAATATAAAGGTAGCTTATTAAATGGGCTTTATGCATCTAATTATGCACAATCAACTGTTCTTTTATTTGCATTCTCCTGTATTATTTTAATCAGGGATATACTGTCATACAAAAAAGTTGATTCCTCTTAAATTGCTGGTGTGTATGTGTGTGTATGTGTGTGTGTGTGTTTTGTGTGTGTGTGTCTACTACAGTAAGACATCTGAGTCTCAAACATATAATTACATCAAAATGATCGTGGCAAGTACTTTACTAATGGTGTTTTCATTATAAGGTAGGATAATTCTATTATTTTTTGGGAGAGAATATGTCATTATTAACTCCATTTCTTTAAGATTAAAAAATTTTATTAAGAAGTAAGTCAGCTCCCCTGCTGTATTTTGAATTATGTATTTCCTCCAAATGTCATAAATGTCTGCAACTGAGGTGCTTATTAAAAATGCCTATTCTGGGACTCTTCCAAATGAGTAAATGCCAACTCAAGATGAACCAAATGTTGGAGTTATCAGACATAAATTTTAAGGGAGCTTTAACCATGCTTTGTGAGGTAATAGTAAAAACTCTTAAAATGAATGGGAAGATAAATTTCAGCAGAGAAATGGAAACTGTAAAATATTATCAAATGGAAGTTTTAGAACTGGAAAACAGAGTATCTGAAATAAAAATGTTCACTGAATAGGCTCACTAACAGAATTGCAATAATAGAGAAAATGGCAAACTTCATGATATGTCACTAGAAATCATCCAAGCTAAAAAACAGAGGGGGAAAAAAGAAAGAAAACAAGTCAACAGGACCACAGTGTGTATTGAAATAATATACAAATATACAATACTTTTGTCATTGGAGTATTAGAAGGAGAAGAGAAAAATATTAGTGCAGAAAAATATTTTTTAAGTTTCTATTTAAATACCAGTTAGTGCAGTGTAATATTAGTTTCAGGTGTACACTATAATGATTCAACACTTCCATACATCACCTGGTGCTCATCACAACTGCCCTCCTTAACCCCATTTCCCATTTCACCCATATCCTGACCCACCTCTCTCCCATAACCATCAGTTTGTTCTCTATAGTTAAGACTATGTTTTCTGGTTTGCCTCCCTTTTTCTCTTTTTTCTTCCCCTTTTTCTTGTTTATTTTGTTTCTTAAATTCCACATATGAGTGAAATCGTATGGCATTTGTCTTTTTTTTTTGACTGACTCATTTCACTTAGGATTGTACTCAAGCTCTATCCATGTCCTTGCAAATGACAAGTGTTCATTCTTTTTTTATCACTGAATAATATTATGGTAAGTGATTCTTTTAGTGTATTGTTGGATTTGGTTTGCTAGTATTTTATTGAGAATTTTTGAATCCATGTCCATCAGGGATATTGGCCTGTAGTTCTCTTTTTTAGGGAGGCCTTTGTCTGGTTTTGGTATCAGGGTAATGTTGTCCTCATAGAACGAGTTTGGAAATTTTCCTTCCCATTCTGTGTTTTGGAATAGTTTGAGAAAAGTGGGTAATAACTCTTGTTTATGTGTTTGGTAGAATTTGCCTGTGAATCCATGTGGCCTTGGAGTTTGTTGGGAGTTTTTTGGTTATTGATTCAATTTTTTGGCTGGTTATCAGTCTGTTCAAGTTTTCTATTTCTCCCTGTTTCAGTTTTGGTAGTTTATATATGTTTGTAGGAATTCTTCAATTTCTTACAGTTGTCCATTTTTTTTGGCATATTTTTTTTCATAGAACTTTTGATCTGAGGTCTCCTATTCTGGGGATGATCCCCATTTAGTAATAATATGCAAGGAGCTGGCTCAAGGACATTGGCATGTGTGGCCAGCAGGGAATCTCTCGAATGTGCAGTCTTTGCTCTGCAGTATCCCATTGGGCAGACAGAGGTGCCCACAGGTCAACATCCCAGGGACAGCTCCTCTTGTCCAATACTGCTTCTTCCCTTTTTCTTCTATAATTGCTCTTTCCTAGTGAACTCTTTCCTAGTGAACCTGGCTCAACATCTGCTTCCCACAGCACATGTTTGAAGTGAATAGTACTTAATAAATGCCAAAGATTATATTCCATTTAGGCTTTCTGAATTCACAGAGTTCCCAATTTCTCACTTGAGTTGCACCCTTGTATAATAATTTATTTCATTAGACTCTCAGTGACAGTATACTAACACAATGTGTGAACTCATCACTGAAGTATGAGAGTAGGGGTTAAAGATGTTATTTGGAAATAAACAACAGTGTAAGATTTCTAATAATTTTTTGTGCTATGTTTTTCCTCATTATAGAGATATTACTTAGCACAACTTGAAAAATATTTCATTACAAAATAAAAAATTCTTATTAAAATATCATTTCCTCTTGGGTAATGTCAGAAAATTAGTAGTTAATTTTTTTAACTATATAATCTTAGATTTCAGAAAAAGTATAGAAATAACTTATAGTGGGTTTTATTTTCAAATGGAATAATAAGCTAAGTATTAGGCTGGAAACTCTTTAAAAACCAAAATGTTATTAATTCAAAATTAAAACTGAGTCTTAAAAAAAGTGGAAATAAGTAATAACCAGCTACAGAAGTGTCCTTTCTAGTCATTCAAGAAATAAATTTATGGATATAGAACATTTAATTTTTATATACCAATTTATGTATATTATATAATTCATACTTGTTCCAAATCATATGTTTTGCATGTCAGGAATTTTAGATTGCTTTAATATTATGAAGTTGTAACTCAACAAATGTTGAACTAAAGCTTGATGATTACATGTATATCTGATCCGGGTGAGCAGATAAATGGCAAAACACTTATAATTGCACAAATATTTATTAACTTCTCCAGCTGTATTGGCTTATACTATTTGTATTACAACCTAAATATTTGCACTTTAAACCCCTGGTATTCAGATATTGATCATAATTTGAATAAGGATTCTAATGGGAAAAAGATAATGTAATTTTATGATAATTAAACAGATTTTCATTTTTATATTTTGAGATATCACATGTTTTATATAATAAAACTACTATATATCAAAAATATCTTTACATTATAGTTTTCAAAATAAGTTCATTTATTTACAACGTTTTCCTTTTTATAATAGTAAAATGCATATGATGCCTTTTGAAGATTTATCTTTGACACTTGAAGGAATTTTATAATGCAACACATTTTTGCCTCATGGGAGGGTTTTAATTAGTTTAAATCAAAAAGATCCTAAAAACAAAGTTTTATTTCCATGTGCTAAATTTATTAAAATAAAATGCCTTTTTACATCAAAATACTTAAAACACTTCTCCTTTATTTCACACTCATCTATGTTACTTCAATGTATTTAGTACATGTATATAGTTCAATGTGTTGTCATTGCCACTAGAACAAGAAAATATCTTAGTTATCTTTGTATTCCCAGATTCTAAGCATTTTGATGGCACTTAGTAGGCACAGCAATAATTTGGAGAATCATTAACTCAAGTTTGTTTAGCCTTTTGCTGTTGCACTCTAACACCTTCTAGACTTTGCCTTTAACATTAGCCTTTCTTGGTCTATGGGATAGCAAAGGTACCCTGGTAGTTAAAGGCAATGACTTGTGTTAGTTCAATTGTATTTTGTTTGTTCTTCTCATTAAAAGGTGGCATTATTCCTCCTTCCACTTGAATCTGCAGTAGCTTCATGATTGATTTGCTTTAAACAATACAGAGTAGCAGAAGGGACACTGTGAGTTGTAGGACTTATGCCTAAAGAGCCTTTGCAGTTTCTATTTTTACCCTCTCGAATGCCACTGTGAACCATCATGTTTGGTAGACAAGCTAGCTAACTGGAGGATGAGAAGACACATGAATGAGAACTGAGAACCCCTGGCTGCCTGCCAGTACATGTGAGTGAGGCCTTTTGGAACCTTCTGGCCAAACTAAGACTCCTGCTGAATAGAGCTGTGTGGTTGAGCCTAGGTGAAAACAACAGAGGAACTACTCAGCCAACCTACAGAATGATGAGAAATGATACATTGTTATCATTTTATAACTAAACTGTAGGGTGTTTTTTAATAAAGGAGTTATAGTATGGTAATATTAAGAGGAAAGAACATTCCATTAGGGATACATGAAACAATTAGTTCACAAGAGAGTAAAGAACCCTTTTGACTCTAAGGAAATGAAAAAAAGAGCCCAGATAAAGCTTTATATTATTTTAAGGTGGATAGTGAATTAGCTGAGTAAAGGTAAAGGGGTACACATGACATGCCTTTTTGTATTACTTACTTTATAATTATTAAATTGTTAAACCAAAGCCAAACTATTCCTTTTCGCCAAATTTTAAGGTTGAAGCCAATTTTCAGCTCAGTACATTTTTATTTTATTTTCTTATTTTATTTTATTTTTTTTTATTTTTAATGTTTTATTTATTATTGAGACAGAGAGAAACAGAGCATGAGAGGGGGAGGGACAGAGAGAGAGAAAGAGGGAGACACAGAATCTTAAGCAGGCTCCAGGCTCTGAACTGTCAGCACAGAGCCTGATGCGGGGCTCGAGCCCACGAACTGTGAGATCGTGACCTGAGCTGAAGTCGGCCGCCTAACCAACTGAGCCACCCAGGCGCCCCTCAGTACATTTTTAAAATGAATTTCTAATTGTGGGTTGTGGTCAAAATATTTGAATGTCACTAATACAAGAGTTTTTCAAATGGGACATCAATTTGTAAGTTGTTTGGGCAGATTAACAATAGAAAAAAGTGGAAAATACCAGAAAAGAACAAGCTCTAGAATGTATAGTGCTAACAATATTTTCTTTGTATTATGGGCTTTCTAAATTGTAGGCACTTTAACACATTGTTTCAGCTTCTCTAAAACCCTCTGAAATGCATTCCATTAATAACAGTCTATCCTTGAACAACAGGAGAGGGTGTGTGTGTGTGGGGGGGTATGAGCACCAATCCCCTTCCCCTGTGCCAGCACAATCAAAAGTCTGCATATAAATTTTGACTTCCCCAAATATTCACCTCTTATAGCCTACTGTTGACTGGAAGCCTTACTTTAGCAGTGGATTAACACTTATTTTGTATATTATTTGTAACATATACTGTATTCTTACAATAAAGTAAACTAGAGAAAAGAAAATGTTATTTAAAATTCATAAGGAAGAGAAAGTACATTTATGGTACAGTACTGTATTTCTCCAAGAAATCTGAATGTAAATGGACCCTGTGTAATTCAAACCCATGTTATTTAAGGGTCAAGTATGTACATAATATGTAGGATAACTGAAGGTAGAGAATTTTTATACTTGTTAAATGGTCAAAATTTCATAAAGGAGAAAAACCGCAAACTTATAAACAAGAATTTATTGTAAACTTGCTTCAGTACAAACATGATAAAGACATTAGAGTTTGAGATCAAGAGAGAGCTGGAGAAAACAAAAGTAACCCCCATATCTTCTCCTCTACTGAATTCAGTTGAAAATGAGAGTCTATTTGGTATCTCTGGGACCATGGTACCTTGGAAGCCAGTAGGAGAAGATCATTCCTTGGTTTGTAGGAGTGTGAACTATTAATCTTTGCATCTGTCTTCACCTGGCTATCTCATCTCTGTGTCTGAGTTTGTTTGGATCCATCCTAATGACCTCATCATAACTTGATTTTATCAGCAAAGACCCTATTTCCAAATAAAGTTATACTCACAGGTACTTGGGTGAGAGGGAGGGGTATGTTAGGACTTCAGCATATCTTTTTGGGGCATACAGTTCAGCCTATAACAATCACTAATATACAAATCTCAGTATACAATTTCAAAAACACAGACTTCCAACATCCTCTAAAGAAGGATATTGAAGAAAATAGCATCAGGTGGCCCCCAATTGTATTTCATTTCTAGAAAACATGTAAATGATTAAAATCTGACAGATCGATCAGAATTACTTGGGCCCCCTTTCTATCTTCCACACACACACACACACACACACACACACACACACACGCTTGTTTAATTGATTGATTGCTGAAGCCACCAGAGACTTTCTGATTTCAGAATTTCCAGATAGCTACATTATATATGTGTGTGTGTATATGTGTGTGTGTGTGTGTGTGTGTGTGTTTGTGTGTGTGTGTAAAGTTCCAGATGATTCCATTTGTCAAAACAGTTTTGAAATCATTTCCTTGAAAGTACTTCAACTTATCTAAGAAGATGGATGTGTTAAATTTAAGGCATAAATATACCTTCTTTTTGATGTGTTCTTGAAATAACACTGCTGAGCTGCAAGTGGTGACCATAACAGGACAGAAACATTGGATCATCAACTTCAGGCACAGCAGAGAGGACTAAAGACTGTCAAAAGCAAACATCCTGCATCCTTTGATATCCTAGCTCCAGTTCTTCACATGTTCCCCTGACAGGAAATTATAGATTAGCCTAGAAAAATAGTAACAATATTTGAAAGAATAAAAACATCAATCTAAATCTATTTTCTCTTCTTAAAATAGCTGAGAAGGAACTTCATTATGAGAATTTTTCAATGTCATTCTAAAACCCCTCTACTTAGAAGAAAAAATAAGATCATTCATTATTTTAATAAATTTAGCAACTACCATCTTTTGTTTTCACATCCATCTTTAAATGTTTATTACATAAAGAATATACAAATAAATTTGGTTAAAAACTCAAACAAGAAAGAAGAGCTCATCTATGAGAATCCATTGGAAATCAATATGAAGGGTGTTCTATCTGTATCTATATTTGGATATAGTATTTTATACATACTTTTGACTATTGGTTTCATCCAATACTCTTAGAGATTTAGATTGATTTTATTCATTAGCACCACTTCCTAATATTTGTTTAACCATAACATTTTGATTGTTAAAACAATTTGCTTATAAAATAATGATGCAATAAATTTTCTCATGTATTTTATTGTGAATAAATGTATTTCTCTATGTTATATCAACTATACATCAATTGAAAGTTTTGTCCACTTTTAAATTTTATGAAAAACTCAATTTTTACATTTAGTTCACACTTAACTAGATGGGCTCCAAAGGTTTTATGTCACATTTCCTCCACAATTTCACAGAGTATGAGATGAATGATTTCCTAAAAAATTCACCAATACTGGATAGTATCAATCTCTTTATTTTGGTAATGTGAGGGTTAAAAATGATATTTCCCCAAAACCTTAACTACATCAGATATTTTCAACCTATTTATTTTTGAAACAGCAGTGTTAAAATATTATATGGTCATTTCAGTTTTGTAGTCCTGATTTTTATGAAATAATTTTTTCATATGTTTATTGTCCATATCTCCACTGTGAGTTGGTTGGTTTTTACCTTTTGCATATTTTTCTTAAGCTCTCTAGTAATTTGCATATTAATTTCTAAGTGTTCTTTATATGTTTTGAATTTGTGATAAGTAGTGCAAATACTCCCAATCTGTCACTTTTCTTCTAATTCTGTTTACTGTGCCACTGTTATAAATAAGTTCATCTTTGCTAACATCCGTCAATAGCTTTTATTATTTCCATGTAAATTACAGTAATTATAGAAGGAAATCTTAATCAAAATTAAATTTCCTTATGTTTATTAAAAGTAAAATTAAACCTGTTTTAAAAGAAAATAAAACAGGATGATTGTCCTACAATAAAGGAAAACAATATAATCAGTTATTGTCCTCAACCAAATGTAGGCCTTAGATTGAATTTTTAGACACAATGGGATGAAAGCCAAAATGAACTGAAAGATAACTTGAACAGGTGTTTGTATACATCTGCCCTCATTTGTAATGGGCAAGAGACTAGACCTCTGATTCATACTTAGTCTTATAATTTATGCTTATTGCACTTAGAATGTAAATACATTGAACTTCCTCAAGTTTAAGAGGTCAAACATAGAAAGCAATTAAAACTTGTATTTAGAAAATAGCACTTGTACATAGGAGCTCTAGTGATGTTTCAATGGTTTGTTTCAATATTTAAAACATGGTGTATTTGGTTATTAAATAACTGATTTGTGTATGCTAAAATATATATTTTTATTTTAAAACTTTTAATCATATGCGTCAATTGGTGGACTCACACTAATGCATAAAATAGGACATTATTTGCTGTGGTAACTGAATTGTGATTTAAAGTACATGAACAATTTTCTTAGGACTTTGAAAAGAACTCTTACAAATATGCAACAGAAATTGGTATTTTTCGTATTTAAAATTTAACACATGAGAGAGAATCATGGTCTTCGGTAGAGACAATTTTTTTATAAATGCCAGATGTGCTGTGCTGCATGGGCATTTTTAAACCTTGTAACCTCATCTCTGTACTTGTAAAATGAAGATACAAATGACTTACATCCTAGGGTAATTCTGAGGATTCATTAAAATGACATGGTAAGCACTTAGAACAATGCCTGATGCGTAATGATAAATAGCTGTCATTCATATGTTTATTAATTTCTTTTAAAATTGGTTCTCTTGTTCTTCAGGTACACTATTTAAAAGGCAACTTACTTTGAAAGCTATTCTATTAATTTTAAAATCCATTTGGATTTTGACAAACTTCTCAATGTCTTGTGATGAACCAAAAGCAAAGTATTAAGGTAAAAAAAAATCACCTGATTGAGTGAAATTGAGCTGAACTCTAAGATCAGGTGTAAGATTTTAAGATAAAAATTCATATTATTTCACTTAGTTTTTAGTTCTATATGCTCTAGCAGAATTAGAGTTTTGCTCTTGGTGTGAACAACTGATTGTAGTAATTAACCTAACTATAATGGTATAATAATTGAACAATCAACATTTAAGTGGCTTTCAATTTTCTCCTAAAGCCTTAAATTTCAAAGTGACTAAAATATCCATCTCACCTGAATAGAGTTCCTTGGATTATTTCTGAATGATATTTGCTTCAATATTTAGAAAAGGAAAGAAATCACTGAACGCTGGCACAAAGCACATTGTGAGCCTGTATTTGACCTTTATTCGTGACTAAGAAAGACAGTTCAAAGCTTATCAAAATTCACTTGGGTATATTTTTATTCTTCTATTTACATTTTGGATGTAGTTTTGTTTCTAAGAAGTTATACTCTTTCCATGGGTATACATTAGAAATAAGTTTGGAGATAAGATTGTGTTAGGAGAATAAAGAAAACTGGCAAATAATTGATGCCTTTGACTTCCCTATGAAGTAATACTTGAACAATAATTGGTGAGATCTCTGCTATCCAAAAAGGAAATAACCTCTCTCAGTCACTTACTCCAGAACTGCATTCCATCCCCTCAGAGGGCTGGGGAAGGTAATTTTATTGTGTATACAGTGCCTCACATCACACTTCCAATTACTCCATCACTCCTGTGAGGTTTGAAAACTTGAAACAACAGGACAATTAGGAGAGTGGTTAAGGTCTATGGAGGGCTGCATAGACTCTTACTCGTTGAAAGGAGTAGAGAAAGAAGATTGTGGAATAATGTGCTTTGATAAGAAGGCTGAATTGAAAACACCAATTTGAAGAATTAGAGAACAACATAGCAGCAATTGGGGAAAAAGAAATCTGTTGAGAGGGAAGGCGATCTCTTAACACTCTGGAGAAATTCTTTATCAGAAGAGAAATCTGTCCAGATTTAAGAGGAAAAGAGTTTTAAAATGAGACTTGTGATTCTTTCTTGTGGTTTGTATTTACTATTGCTAATAGAAGAAGTACGTGACAAGGAAAGCTAGAGGCTGAGAAGCAAAAGGAATGAAGTCATGTTTATATAGTTCCATAGGACAGTTGTTTCTGGAAATTTTTGCGTTACTTGTCTTTTACCTACTTCTGTTCTGCAAGATGGTATGATTCATCTTTGAAAAAGTATTTTGTATACGTCATGTTTTACAATCTCTTTATCTACAGTCTTCTGTGTTTTTGCCCTTCAACTGACAACATCATTGCTTTGAACAGGAAAAATACAGCAGGAACTCCTAGAGCTGGAAAGGTAGAATGTTGACAAATAGAGAATCTCAGCAAGAATTCTTGCTTTTGGAAGAATTAGGGCTTTTGTAATATTATCATGGTTTATTTGATAGTGAGGATTGACATAGAAGTCAACAAAAAGCTATTGAAAAAAACAAGAGGTCCAATCAGTCAGGGTTCTGATGGGAAAGTTATATCATAATCAAATTTTTTAAATGAGTGGAGTGTAATAACAGAGCTATTTATGAATATGTGGGAAGTATCAAGAATTGACTTAACGTTTTCTGGAGTTTTAGCCACTGTGGGCTTCAGAAACAACTGGAAGAAACAGTCAGTGAGACTGGGAAAGAAGAGCTGTAGGTCTAAGATATGTATTACCTCCCCCTGATAGAAGTTGTATTTTTTGGTAGAGAGACATAGTCAAATTCCAATACCCTTCTGTTAGAGAGACATGGCCAAACTCTGAGGGAGGATGTGGAAATAAATTGTTTTTCCATCTTATAATCCTTTGCTAGTTATACCTAGTGATTGGACCAACCTGGAAGCCAGAGGGCAAAAGAGCCCTTTGATGACGGCCACAGAATTAGCTCTATATGGCACAGAGAACAGTGGTTGAAGAGTGGCAAGTGGGTCTTGGGGGCCCACAGAAAATAGGACACACAAACCAAATGTCTAGGATATATACCCAGGGTATACATGTGTTTAAGAAATATTTCTTTTCCATGATAGGTACCTTTATAGGCATCAAGAACACAAAGGTGAGAAAGTCAGCACAATCTTTGCCCTCCTTAGGCCTCATATATAGTGCATATTTTTCACATAATGTGTGTGTGTACTTATATTATTTACCTGGATACACATACATGCATGTGGCTACATAAATCTTAGAATGTGTACTTTTGTGTTTTTCTTTCTCCCAATTCCCAAGTCTTCCTCTGGTAGTCAGAAAAGTTCGCATTGTCTAGAGGCAAATTAGGAGAAGTAAGCAATAATACAAGGAGAAACTATGTTGTTTGTTTGTTTAATTTTTTTTTTAATTTCCAAGCAAAACTTTTACAAAATAAAAAGGAAGATTTTGAGGGGAGAAGATTTTTCAGATAATGCTGTAAGATTGGAAAGCAAAATGAGGGAAATGGAAACCATTGTACCCTGGCCTGCACTCCCAAGATGAAGGCCTCCAGGGCTGCCAGGGTGATAGGTCCTGACCACTAAGAGAATCGCACAGACTAGATAGAAATAAGGATGTTGAGACAGCTGAGCACATTTTGGCTAATGCCAGCGTTCTATCTTGAACCATGCTTGTGGCCCATTCCTTATCATTCCTTATCATTCAAGCAGACATGTAACATCCTCCTTGTGTGAACACAGAGGACATTTGTGTGTTGTTGGCTGAGGGTTTCAGTAACATTTCAGTTACATTTCAGTGATTAACCTCATTAAGTACACACTGCCTGTGGGTCCTGCTTATTATCCAGTAGAAGAATGTTATGCCCTCTGCAATTTTGCTTAGCACCTGTCACCTCTGCCCCATGTCAACCATCCAGAATACTCATTAACTTCCTCTCAATTTTCCAAAACATGGGTTGAGGCTCTTGAAGCACTCACAAAATGGACAGTAATGATATGGAAAGGGAAGTCTCAACTGGACAATGCTGAAACTTCCCCTAGTTAGACAGGTATGCAAGAGGGTGTATGTGATATATCAAATATTTGTTATGCTGAATACTTACTACACATAGAGTTCGGAAAATTATAATCACATATAATCCAGTTACTAGAGTTTGTTTGAACTTTCTCCTTTTCACTGAAAGTCATGTTACTAGAAAACAGCCTCTATATATGCATTGTTGTTTTGGCATTAATTGAAAAATAATTTTTAATCTTTATTTTTCAGGATTTATTGAAAACAAATACAAAGTAGCCTCTTGCTGTTATAATGAAATAAGTAATTTAGAAATGTTTGGAGAAGTCATAAATTAAATTTTTACTCTGATTTTGATAATTTTATATTTTTAATGTAAGGGTAATAACTCCAAACTTGTATGGAAATTAGAAAAATTAAATGGTTATGAAAATATTCTAACCCTACCACTCTGTCAGTCCTCCTTTTCACTTATCATCACCAATCTGGCAGTATTTCTCTAGGTCCTATCAAAGAGACTGACCAACGGTGTAATTTTCTCTATTTATCCAGTTCCAGATTGACTGCAAATGTATTCCATTATTCCAGAAGACCTCAGGAAGCGAGAGATAATAAAGCTTGAGTGGATGCAAAGCTATTTGCCCCATATTTTGCTGCCTCTTATCTTGGTTCACATCTTCAACACAGAAAATATTGCCCACATCTAACGTGATTTTATTCTCTAAGATTTCCTCCAGATACAAAACTAAAGATTCCTATGCTCTTTCCACTTGCTATCAAACTACAATGCTTCATAGACACAGCCAGTTTTGAAGAAAGTCAAAGACTAAAATGAAGTCTGTTCTTCTCTATCCATGTCTAAATAAGAGGACACAAATGTAAAATACAGCAAATTTAATCTCGTATTCAAGACTACTTAAGCAGATAAACAGAAGGAAAATAAAGGAGCTCTGTTTCAACATTAATTCCCATCAGTATTAGAGATAATTTATTCCACAAAAACTAGAATATGAAATGTAACCATAGCATTATGATGAAAATTGTGAAGTTAATAATATATTCACCCTATAAATACTATCATGTAAGGATACTGGTAACCAGTACTAGAAATTACAATGAAACATTAAACTCCAAGTCAAATTTATATTGAGGCAATTACTCTGGATTCTTCAAAAGCAGTCAAATTCCTTATGTGTCCTCCAAATGCAATATGCCTGAGGACATTTTTAGATACCTGAGACAATATTAAATTCACTATATTTATATAAGTCTGGATAAAGAATGTATATTATCTAGTTAATTTATTTTTTAAATTTTTTAATGGTTATTTTTATTTTTGAGAGAGACAGAGCATGAACAGGGGAGGAGCAGAGAGAGACGGAGACACAGAATCCAAAACAGGCTCCAGGCTCTGAGCCATCTGCACAGAGCCTGATGCAGGGCTTGAACTCACAAACCATGAGATCATGACCTGAGCTGAAGTCAGACACTGAACAAGCTGAACCACTTAGGCACCCATCTAGTTAATTTATTATTAAGAAACTTACCTTTAGAAGAATTAAGGCGAGGAAGCAAAGCAAAGAATGATTATAAATGTAGTATGATTAATATATTTAGATAAAAATGGCTTTTAAATGGTGGAACAAAAATATATTTATATGAAAGGGAAAGGTATAGCTAATTTTCAGACATTTAACATATACTTCTGTACATGATCACACATGCATATGCACACATTCATACACCTATATATGTAAAAGTGTCTTTACGTAAACTTGAAAGGTTTTAGAGAAGATTCATTAACTCACTTAGCTCAGCAAAAAATGAATAATACCTTGGTTTTGAGGTTGTACTAAATTATGGAAGATACTACCATTGGGATAGGCTGAAGAGTGCACAGGGCCTCCTGGCACATTTTTTTGAAACTGACTGTGAATCGACAATTATAAAATAAATGTTTTAAAAAATAAGATATTGTTGGATTAAAATGATTTTTTTTAAGTAAAAAGAGCTTTTAGAAGGACATGATGT
Source organism: Cryptoprocta ferox (assembly GCA_028646485.1). NCBI lineage: Eukaryota > Metazoa > Chordata > Mammalia > Carnivora > Eupleridae > Cryptoprocta > Cryptoprocta ferox. The sequence goes on along the minus strand of CM053573.1, from coordinate 96,778,240 downwards.
TGTGGTTTTGGAACAAGAAGTTACATTTTAGCTGCATATTTTTATAAGTTAGTATAGGAACTAAATTTGATTGTAGGATTAAACATGAGAAATTAAAGATCAATAGGAATTTTAAAATCCATATTTCTTGTATATGTATAGAAGTGAAAAATTGCTTGTATGCATTTATATTGACTTAATGGATATAATCATAACATAATTTTATATGGGAAGTATGGTAGAAAGAAATGAGAATGTGAAATGTGAAACATTTTCTAGAGAAAATTTTTAAACAGGATTATGAATCAATTACTGAGGTTCCCTCTTTGAATAGAAAGTCTATTTTGATATACAACAAAATAATGACTATTATTTCTGAGTTCACTAATCATCTTAATTCTAGATAGTGAACTTAAAAAGTCTTAATATCCTTATTTGAAATCCAGGGCCATAATATATCTTTCAAAATGTTATTTTTATATTGTGTAGCATGACAAAATATTTGTTATAAGTAATTTATAAATGAATGAAAACAGTGAAATATATCTTAAAATGGTCTGGTGAATAATTTTTTAATGTTTAAGAGAGACAGACAGACAGAGAGAGCATGAGTGGGGAAGGGGCAGAGAGACATGGAGACACAGAATCCGAAGCAGGCTCCACGCTCTGAGCTGTAAGCACAGAGCCCCATATAGGGCTCAAACTCACAAGCCACAAAATCATGACCTGAGCCAAAGTCCGACGCTTAACTGACTGAGCCACCCAGGTGCCCCTGATAAACAATTTTTGAAACATTTTAAAATGATGTTAAAGAATGAAATAAAGTTGTACAGATTCATTTGAAATATTTATTTTCTAAATAAAAATTAACTAAAAAATAAAATCTTATTAATGTGCAAAGATAGTGTAATTTTGTTTATATAATTTAAAAAAATTAAATGTTTATTTTTGAGAGAGAGAGAGAGAGAGAAAGAGAGCAGGGGAGGGGCAGAGAGAGAGAGGGAGACACAGAATCTGAAACAGGCTTCAGGCTCTGAGCTGTCAGCACAGAGCCTGTTGTGCGGCTTGAACTCATAGACCACAAGATCATTAACTGAGCTGAAGTTGGATGCTTAAACAACTGAGCCACCCAGACACCCCATATAAATTTTTATTTGACGTCAATGTGGTCTAGTTGTATAAAATAGAAATGGAGTGAATCATATGAATTAGTGATTTTTCAATCCATACCTGTAGAGTAGCAGGATTTCCATAATGTCCTGAAAGAATTATGTTGAATTTAACATGGAAGAAAGACCTATTGAAGTAGATTGGTCATTTATAACAGTCTCTTTTCAAATTATTAGCTATGATCTCTTCATCTACTAATATCTGCCCACCAGTGTACATGATCACGATAACATCTTGAATTCATGTTTTCTCTTTATTACTTCACTCTGGTTAAAATAGGAATGTCAGCTTAGACATTTGATTGGGTCACTAGATGTACAATTTCTCCTTGTTTCTGTGTACAGGTTTAAGTCCACTCGACTTTTAAAAGGAGTAGTATTCCTCCACATAAACAATATTTGGGCAGCTTTGGGAACTTATATAGATATTAATATGGAAGAAGAGTTGGAAAGAATAGCAATTGGACTGCTGAGATAATTCCTGTCAGCTGCAGTGCTCAGAACTGGCTTGTGTCCATCTGACGCCTTCTGGTCCTGTGGTCTCACTGAAGGCAGCGTTCTGCATATTATCTTTGATCGAGCTATGCTTGAATAAATTTGGCTAAAGATGGAACATTTCCCCACTCTTCAGAACTTTAATGTTGCACTTGCTAATAAGCCCATGGAGTTATTTATTTTCGTTTTAACTATGAGTCAGTGCTAAATTATAGTTTTGTATTTAAAATTTACAATATAATTTTTATTTTGTAGGAATGGCAAAAATCTATAGTATCTAGACATGATAACCCAATGCATTCCTAGCTTTGTTTTTGGTTTTAAACTACAAAATTAAAATAAATCATCATTATAATGTATTTTTCTGTCTTAGTCTGCTAGGGCTGTTATACAAATATCATAAATTGGTGATTTAAAAGTCAAAATTTATTTTCTCATGATTCTGGAGTCTGGAAGTCTAAGATCAGGATACCTGCATGGTCAGCTTCCAGTGATGGCTCTCTTTCTGCCTTATGGATAGCCAGCTGCTCTCTCTGTCCTTATCTGGAAAAGAGAGAGTGAATGAGAGAGCACAAGCTCTCTGATGTCTCTTATAAAGGCTTTAATCCGACCATGAGGGTCCCATGACCCTCAAGACTTCATCTAACCAAAATTACCTCCCAAAGGCCCTATCAACACATACCATTGAGTTGGGGGTCAGGGCTTCAACAAATAAATATTGGAGGATATAAAGATTCAGCCCATAAAATCTACAATATTAAGAATCTCTTAAAAATTTTTTTAAGCAAAGAACATGACATTTAAAAGTGTCCAGAGAGGTAACACTGCACTTAACAACCTTATTAAGAGTGCCATACCATTTGATATTGAAAACAAACATAGAATTTATAAAGGGTTTATAAGTAATTGTGATATTTGCTTCCAGGAAATATGGGAGTGAGGGGAAGTCTACTTCCACTGTATAAGTGATGATACTAAGACTGAGAGTTTCCGTGACTTGGCCACAGTGTTACAAGAACAAGAACCCAGGTTGTCATGCTTGCTCCATGAAGACCAATGTTCCTGAATGATATTTTACTCTGTAATAAAATCTGTTTCCCAACAGTTCTGTTTATTCTCTCAATAGAGCAGTAGAAAAAAATTTTGGCTAAATATTGTAAAAATAAATTTTTCTCAATTTTACTTTTCCACAACTAATCTTTTCCTTTATTGACTAAGGGTTTGAATGTTATTTCTTGGGCAATAATTATCAATCTAAAAATTTCAGGATTATAACTTTCTGGTAACCTATCATGAGTAGGTAACAAGTTTCTCTAACTTATTTTACCAGAACATTTTTTGTGATTAGACAATGGGGAAATTCTGATCATGCTGCTAAAATGTTCTTAAAAGGAGAAGAAAAACGTGAAAACCCAATTTTGATGTTATAAATATATTTTCCTATTTCTTGTTTTAGTACACTCTCTATATTCTGTAGGATTTGCCTATTTCTCTCAAATTTCTATTTTATTTCAATATGCAAGACCTCAAACAAAGCAAAACTTTACAGGGTATCTGAAATGGGCACTCACTGTTGTGCCAAATAGCATTTAGTTTGACATCTGAATCTATATCTTAAGAGCTATCTGATCATTAGCAATTTAATTTTTATCTTCATATTTTTAGCTAAAAAATAAGGGATAATAATTACTCTAATATCTACTACATAGAATTGAAGCAAAGATTAAATGGTTTAAATGACATATCTCTTTAGTTAGTAGCCATGTATATGGTAGAAAGATTAATTAGCTAAAACCTTTTATTTGTTATTAAAATTTTAGTACTAGTTCCTTTGTTGCATAGGACATTGTTTTGGGACCAGCATATTGTTTTCAGTTTGAAAAAGACTTAAGATTCATAAATTTTCAGTCTTAATCTAAAAACATTATTGCAAGTAAATGAGTGAGGAGTAGTTAGAATATTATAAATCTATTCTTTATGAATGAACATAGGAATAATAACTGGTATTAATGTGAATACTTACTTCGATAAGGTCTTAAGCCTCTTAGAAAATTACTATTTCTAGCCTATTGCTCATAATGATTAATGGCTATATTGAATGACCACTCTAGTAGTTTAACCTGTGTATTTAAATTTTCATTTGGCTGAAATCACAAGATGTTATCAGGAAGTATGTCAGATTAGAAAGCACAAGCTTATCATCTATTTACATGCCAGTGAATGAGTTGGGGGTAGACATTCCCAGCACAAAGTATTGGGAGTTCTTGAATTTAGGAATTTATCTCAAGTAACTTTTATATTTGTACTTTATACTGACATACAGAAAGTGATAGTAAAGAGGGATCAACAGATAAACCTATCTGTTATTATTCAGCCATAAAAAAGGATGGAGTCTTGCTATTTGCAATGACGTGAATGGAACTAGAGTATAATGCTAAGTGATATATGTCAGAGAAAGACAAATACCATAAGATTTCACTTAAATGTGGAATTTAAGAAAAAAAACAATTAGGCAAATGGGAAAAAAAGGAGAGAGGGAGGCAAACCGGGAAACAGACTCTTAACTGTAGAAAACAAACAGAAGGTTACCATGGGTGGTTGGGGGTATGGGTGAAATAAGTGATGGGGATTAAGGAGTGCACCTGTGGTGAGAACTGGGTTCTGTATGTATTGTTGAATCATTATATTGTACACCTGAAACTAAACAATCTTTTTTTTTAATCTTTTTATTATTTAATTTTGAGAGAGAGAGAGAGACAGCATGAGCAGCACAGGGTCAGAGAGAGGGAGACACAGAATCTGAAGACAGGCTCCAGGCTCTGAGCTAGCTGTCAGCACAGAGCCCAATGTGGAGTTCGAACCCACAAACCATGAGATCATGACCTGAGCCGAAGTTGGACGCTCAAGTGACTGAGCCACCCAGGTGCCCCATGTACACCTGACACTAATATAACACTGTATGTTAACTATACTGGAATTAACAAAAGAATCTGTTCTTTTGTCTCTTTTTCCTTTGTTCTTTTGTTTCTTAATTTCCACATATGAGAGAAGTCATATTGTATTTTTCTTTCTCTGACATATTTCCCTCAGCAATATACCCTCCAGAATCATGCATATTGTTGCAAATAGGAATATTTCATTCTTCCTTACAGCTCCATGGAGAGACACTTGCACTGCATCCATAATTTGGCTATAGTAAATAATGTATAAACATAAGGGTGCATATATCTTTTTGAATTAGTGTTTTTGTATTCTTTGGGTAAATACCCTGTAGTGGTATTATTTGGATTTTTGAGTTGAATTGTATGAGTTCTTTATATATTTTACATACTAACCCCTTATTGGATATGTCATTTGGAAATATCTTCTCCCATTTAGTAGGTTTTCTTTTAGTTTTGTTGCTTGTTTCCTTTGCTCTACAGAAGCTTTTTATTTTGATGTAGTTCCAATAGTTTATTTTTGCCTTTGTTTTCCTTGCCTGAAGAGATATATGTAGAACAGTGTTGCTACAACAGATTTCAGAGAAATTACTGCCTGTGCTTTTAGGATTTTATGGTTTCAGGTCTCACATTTAGGTCCATAATGCATATTGAGTTTATTTTTGTATATGGTGTAAGAAAGTGTTCAGGTTTGATTCTTTTATATGTAGCTGTCCAACATCATTTGTTGTTGGACACCATTTATTGAAGAGATTGCCTTTTTTTCACACTTCATATTCTTGCCTTCTTTGTCAAAGATTGACTATATAATTGTGGGTTTATTTATGGGCTCTCTTTTCTGCTCCATTGATCTGTTTTTGTGCCAGTACTGTACTCTTTTGATTAGTACAACTTTGTAGTATATCTTGAAATCTGGGATTGTAATACCTCCAGTTTTGTCCTTTTTCCAGATTGCTTTGACTATTTGGGGTCTTTTGTAGTTCCATACAATTTTTAGGATTATTTGTTCTAGTTTTGTAAAAAATGCTGTTGGTATTTTGATAGGGATTGCATTAAATATGTAGATTGTTAGGGTATTACAGTCATTTTAACAATATTTGTTCTTCCAATCCATGAGCATGAGATATCTTTCATATGTTTGTGCCATTTTCAGTTTCTTTCATTGGTGTTTTATAGTTTTCAGAGTACAGGTATTTAACCTCTTTGGTTAAGTTTATTCCTAGATATTATAGGATTTTTATATAATTATAGATGGTATTGATAATTTCTCTTTCTACTGCTTCATTATTAATTTACAGAAATGCATGGATTTCTGTATTTTTATTTTATATTCTGTGATCTTACTGAACTCATTTGTCAGTCCTAGTATTTTTTGGTGGAGACTTTGAGGTTTTTTTTTTAATATACAGTATCATGTTACCTAAAAAAGTGGAAGTGGGTATGCAAATATTTATAATTATTATAATTATAATGTTGGATGTTCTTTTTATGATTAAGAGTGTTCTACTTTGTCTCTTATAGTGGTCTTTTTTTTATAGTCTATTTTGTACAATATATGTTTGCTACTCAGCTTTCTTTTTGCTTCCGTTTGCATTATAAATGATTTTCCATGCCTTCACTTGCAATCTGCATGTGTCTTTACATCTGAAATGAGTCTTATAGGCACCATATGGATGGGTCTTGTTTTTTTACCCATTTAGGTATCCTGTGTCTTTTGATTGGAGGATTTAATACGTTTATATTCAAAATAACTTTTGATAGGTATGTCATTGCCCTGCTCCTGGGAGGCTTTCATTGGTGGACAGGACCTACAGTCACACCAGATGTCTGCCACCAGTCTGTATGTTGGGGTTGCAGTGACCCTGAATTATGAGGATCTTTCTTTGTGATGTCCCCTGTGAGGTGTTGTTTTTGTTTTGTTTTGTTTTTGGTAGTGGGGTTGACAGATCAGATGTCTACTCCCCATGCTGGGGCTGCAGTGGAACTGGTGGGGTTATCTTCCTTTATCTAGGGTAAGGGTTACTTTGAAGTTGTGCGGGCCACTGTTGGAGCTGTTTGCGGAATGAAATGTGTCCAGCACTGCTTTGGAGGGACTCCTGCTGAGTGGAGGTGGTGGAGTGGTTGGGAAAGTCCCCAGGAGAACACAGAAATGGAACATATAGTATTAGCAAACTAGGTGGTGAGTGTTTATGCTGGTTCCTGCAGGTGTCCAGGTGTCCAGCCTGGGGGATAGGGGCTAAATATGGTGCCCGCTAGCTCTTTTGTTCTTTGAGAAGTCTCCTAAAGATCCCTGAGCCTCCAGTGGAAATTCTGATATTAGTAAATTAGATATTAGTAAATAAATATTTTTCCTCTATAACCACACTTTTCAAACTGCTGCTTCTATGTTCTGTCTCAGCAGGGTTGTTTATTATGCTGTCTTTTTAAAGGATAGGGACTGTTTTCTATCACCTTCTAACTCTCCCAGTACTGAACCTATTGATTTTTTAAATTCTAGATATTATGCCCCACTGATTGTAAAAACTCATGAAGTTAGGTCCCTCTGGTTTTCGAAGCCAAACGTTATGTAGCCTGTCTCCTGTGTTTGGGGTGCCTGTGTGGGTTCTGTTCCTCTCCTGTCTTTGTGCTTTTGGTGTCCCCTCTAAGTTTAGTCTCACAGGCTAGTTTGGTTCCAACCATGTCTCTACTCTACCCTTCCTACCATTTTTTTTATGTGGCCTGCTCCCTATTGAGTGAGTAGTCTGTTCTTCTAGTCTTTAGTTCATTTTATTGGTTGGTTACACTGTTGTGCCTGTTATGTAGATGTCCATGAGATGAGGTGAGCTTACGATCCTCCTACTCTACCATCTTCCCAGGCTACCTCCCTGGTTATTCATTTATATTAGCTTTATAATCTTGATTTTTGAAACCAGTTTAATAACAACCTTTCAATATTTTAATTGGAAATTTATTAAAATTTTAAATTATTTGGGAATAACTGACACATTTACCGTGTTATATATTCACTATTATATATCTATATCTATATATAAGATTCTGTATTATATAGAATATATACTGTGTTATGTATTCACATTGAGGTACATCTAGAGCTATCCCTTTATTTAACAGTTTATGATTTTCTTAGTAGGATTTTGAAGCTGATTTTTGGATAGCTTGGACTCACATTATTTTTAAAATTTATTCCCATTAATTTATAACTTTCTTGGGTGGATTGTAGATATGATGTTTCTTGCATTATTCCTTCCCAATTGTTAATAATATAGGGAAGAAAACTATTGTATCTAACTATCCTTCTTTCATTCCCATTCTTTTCTTCTATTCTTTTTCTTCAGGCATTCAGACTCTTCCCATGTAACTTTGTAACTCTAACTCCAGTTCCAAAAGTTTGATCGTGATTATGCAAATTTAGTCATGATACTCGTATTGGTCTTCTTAATGACTGAATTGGGAATGCACATATGGCCCAATTTCCACCAGTGATACCTATGACAGTACCTTCTGTAGTATTTCAGGGATAGTATCATCAGTCATAATACCCAAACTGACAACTTCATGCTTCTTTTTAAGATTGTTGCTTTCCATGGTAAAATTTCTCAAATTGTCTGCCACCATCTTGTTATCAGGCCAAAGATGAGTTAATCTAAATGAAGACAGATCAAAACAATCATAAGAAAAGTACAGTTAGAATATGGAATGTACTAAACCTGAAGCCTATTCTACCTATAAATTTCTTGTCATATAAAATAGTGTATTCGTATCTTTATGTCAGTTTGAATCAGGGATTATTCTACTACTGAATCTACCAGATTAACTAATAAACTATTATGTTTATATTTTTGCAAACTGATACCCTATAAATGTTCTTATAGCACATTTGTGGGGTTTTTTAGGGTTTTAATTATATCACCTGAAAATAATTATGAGCTCTAACTTGTGAAGAGCTTGAAAGTCATCACTTATTTTCTTACAATAAAAGAAAAGGTGAAAAATACCCACGAAATCAGCAACTATTCTTGCTGAGTTTGCAGGGCAGTGTACTTTTCTGAAATCTGAGAATACAGGTGCATCTAGAGAGTCACAACTGAGATCTGTTTATCTGGATCAAAAGCTGCTAAGGCCATATATTGGTAGGAATTCTCGAGTCATCATTTTCACAAAATTGCTAGAAGCTGAGTGAACCAGTCAAGTGTGAGAAACTCCTGAGGGCCATGGTCTTAAGGTTGGAGGCACACTTTCCTGCATTTTACCTCCAGGAATTTTACCAGATTCCTAAGGTTAAGGGCCAAGAAAGACCCTCTTCTGGCTTTGACAGGGGGAAGAGAAAAGCAACCATGGGAAAATCAATTGGAATATTCTTAATTACAAAGGTCTTTCCAGGGGAAAATACTTTATCAGAGGAACATCTCACCATGGGGAAAACGTTTCCCTGAATTCAGCACTCTCTAGCCTTCCTGTGTTACTTATGGAAGGGTGGTTGCTAAGCAACATTTGTGAAAGGCACAGCTCAGGGACACAAGCCCACTAAAAGACTGAGATTTCATTGTAAGATGACAGAATGCTTCTGTTCTGCCACACTTACCACACCAATAGATTTCTAGTATAATCATAGTGAGTTATACCTAAAATCTAAAGAAAGGACAGTAGAGGGCTTGAAAATGCTGGCATCTAATGATAAAGCAAACATTAAATATAGCCCAAATTCTAGCCCGATTAACATAAAACCTCACACTAATGGTCTTTTTACCTCAATTACCTTGATACAATTTGATTGATTTTGAACAAAAATTACGGGTATGTTAAATGGAAAAGAGTCAAAGTAATTATCAAAACTTGCCAAATATGACATAAATGTTGGAAATACTGGACATGGAATTTAAAATAATTACAAATAGTATGTTAAGGGTTCTAACAGATAAAGTAGACAATATGGAAGAACATAAGGGTCATGTAAACAGAGAAATGGAAAGTCTAAGAAAGCATTAAATACTGGAAGTCAAAAACTAACAGAAATAAAGGATACCTCTGATGGAATCATCAGTAGACTGAGCATAAATGAGGGAAGAATAAGGAATATTAAAGATATGTTCATAGAAACTTGCAAAATGAGAATGAAAAAAGAAAGAATAAAAATAAAAAGAATAGAACATCCATGAACTATGGGGCAATTATAAAAGGTAACATATGTATAATTGGCATTACTAGAAGAAAAATAAAACAGAATCATAATGTTTGCAGTAATGGCTCAGAACTTTCCAAAATTAATTACAGAAACCAAATAATATATGACAGAATTTCCATATTCACACTGGAAAAAAAAGGTAACAACAACAAAAACATTTTGAAAGGTGCTGAAGAATAAAAACACTCTACTAATTGAAGAACACAGATAAAATTATATAAGACTTTTTCATAAAACATGCAAACAAGAAAAGAGTGGAAGACAACATGTAAAATACTAAAAGAAGAAAATTAAAAAGAAAGAACATTTAAATTCTAGATTTATAGTTCCAGAAAAATTATTCTTGTAAAATGAAAGAAAATACTTTCTGAACAAAAGCTGAGGGAATCTATACCAACAGACTTGTCTTGCAGTTAATGTTCAAAGTTCTTCAGGGAG
>CM053573.1:96737054-96767538 GCA_028646485.1 Cryptoprocta ferox | reverse complement strand
AAAAAAAAAAGTCCATGTCTTCTGCCCATTTTTTAACTGGATTATTTGTTTTTTGGGTGTTGAGTTTGATAAGTTCTTTATAGATTTTAAATACTAACCCTTTATCTGGTATATCATTTGCAAATATCTTCTCCCATTCTGTAGGTTGCCTTTTAGTTTTGTTGTTTCCTTTGCTGTGCAGAAGCTTTTACTTTGATGAAGTGCCAATAGTTTATTTTTGCTTTTGTTTCTTTTGCCTTAGGAGACATATCTAGAAAAAAGCTGCTATAGCTGATGTCAAAGAGGTTAGGGTGCCTGTATCACATTTAGGTCTTTCATCATTTTGAATTTATTTTTGCATATGGTGTAAGAAAGTGGTCCACTTTCATTCTTTTGCATTTTGTTGTCCAATTTTCCCAGCACCATTTGTTGAAGGGACTGTCTTTTTCCCAGTCGATACTCTTTCCTACTTTGTTAAGGGTTAATTGACCATATAGTTATGGGTTAATTTCTGGGTTATCTATTCTGTTTCATTGAACTGCAAATCTATTTTTGTGCCAAGACAATACTATTTTTATCAATATAGCTTTGTAATAGAAGTTAAAGTCTGCAATTGTGATACTTCCACAATTTCTTTTTTTTTCTTTTCTTTTCTTTTTCAGGGTTGCTTGGCTATTCAAGTCTTTTGTAGTCTCATACAAATTTTAGGATTGTTTTTCCTAACTTTGTGAAAAATGCTGTTGGTATTCTGATAGGGATTGCATTAACTGTGTAGATTTCTTTCAGTAGTATAGACATTATAATAATATTTGTTCTTCCAATCTTTGAGCATGGAATGTCTATTTCTTTGCATCATCTTCAATTTCTTTCGTCAGTGTTTTACAAGTTTCAGAGTAGAAGTTTTCACCTCTTTGGTTAGGTTGATTCCTGGCACATTATGGTTTTTACTTCAATTGTAAATAGGATTGATTCTTTAATTTATCTTTCTGCTGCTTCATTATTCGTGTATAGAAATGCAGCAGGCTTCTGTACATTGATTTCATATCCTGTGACTTTACTGAATTTGTCTATCAGTTCTAGCAGTTTTTTGGTAGAGTCTTCCAGGTTTTCTATATAGAGTATCATGTCATCTGCAAATAGTGACAGTTTTACTTCATTTCCAATTTGGATTACTTTTATTTCTTTTTCTCGATTAATTGCTGTGGCTAGTAATTCCAATACTATGTTGACTAAAAATGGCAAAGGTGAGCATTCTTGTATTGCTTCTTAATTAGGGGAAAATCTTTCAGCTTTTCATTGACTATAATGTTAGTTGTAGGTATGTCATATATGGACTTTATTATGATGAGATAAGTTTCTTCTATACCCATTTTGTTGAGAGTGTTTTTATGTTTATTTACTTTTTGGGTGGGGGAGAAGAGCAGAGAGAGTGAGAGAGAGAATCCCAAGCAGTCTTCACACTGAAGCACAGAGCCCAATGCAGGACTCCATCCCATGAACCATGACGTCATGACATGAACCAAAATCAAGAGTTGGATTACTTAACTGACTGTGCCGTCCAAGTGCCCCAAGAGTTTTTATCATAAATGGATGTTAAATTTTGTCAAAGGCTTTTTCCATATCTTTTAAGATAACGTTTTTAACTTTTATTTTGTTAACGTCATATATCTCATTGATTGATTTCCAGATATGAACCATCCCTGGATTAAAGCCCACTTGACTGTGCTGTATGATTCTTTTAATGTATTGTTGAATACGGATTGCTAATATTTTGTTGATAATTTTTTATCTATATTTATCAGGGATATTGGCTTTTAATTTTCCTTTTTTTGGTGATTTTGTCTGCTTTTTCTATCAGGGTAATGTTGGTCTTCTAAAATGAATTTGGAAGCATTTCTTCCTCCTCAAGTTTTTGAAATAATTTGAGAATAATAGGTATTAACTCTTTATTAAATGTCTGGTAATATTTACCTATGAAGCCATCTGGTCCTGGATTTTTTATTTGAGGAGGATTTATTTTTTATTGTTTCAATGTCATAACTTGTTATCATTCTATTTGAATTTTCTATTTATGTATGAATCAGTCTTAGAAAGTTTGTGTTTCTATTAATTTATCCTTTCTTCCCAAGTTTCCAAAGTTTTTGGCATGTAATTGTTCATTGTATTTTCTTAAAGTCTTTTATATTTCTGTGGTGTCAGTCATAATTTCTCTTCTTTCATTTCTGATTTTATTCATTTGGGCCCTCTTTCTTTTTTTCTTGATAGGTTAACTAGAGGTTTATTGATATTTTACCTTTTCAAAGAGACAGTTTTTATTTTTATTTTATTTTATGTTAAAAACGTTTATTTATTTTGAGAGAGAGAGAGAGAGAGAGAGACAGAGAGAGGTGGGTGGAGGGGTAGAGAGTGAGGGAGAGAAAGAGAATCTCAAGGAAGGTCTGCACTGTCAGCACAGAGCTGAAATCTGGAAACTGTGAAATCTACTATTGTGAGATCATGACCTGAGTCAAAATCAAGTCAGACACACTTAACTAACTGAGCCACCCAGGTCCCCCAGCTTTTATTTTATTAACATTTCCTACTTTATTTTTGTTGTTGTTTGTTTATTTGTTTTAGATCTTTGTGTTCTTTTGTTCAGATCTTTGTCCTTGTGTTTCTTTAGATCTTAAGAAAGACACTTATGGGTAGCATATAGTTGGGTCTTTTCTTTTTTATCATTCATTTTGTCCTTCATCCGTCCATTCAGTCTTTTGATTTGAACAATTAGTTTATTTACACTTAAAGTAATTCTTGATAGTTGTGTACTTTTACCATGTTGTTAGTTGTTTTCTGGTTGTTTTAATTGTTTTTATTCCTTTCTTCTTTTGGCCTCTTCCTTTGTGGACGATTTTCTCTAATGTTGTGTTTAGGTCCCTTTCTCTTATTTTTTGTGTACCTATTATAGATTTTTAGTTTGTGGTTACCATGAGATACATATATATTGATCTATGTATACATATACATATACATATACATATACATACATAGGTATATATGTCCATTTTAGGTTGATAGTCACTTAAGTTTGAACACATTCTAAGTCTTTGCACTTTTACTCCCCCTATTTTTTTGACATCATATTTTAATCTTTTTATTTGTGTATCCTTTTTTTATTGCAGTAATAGTTGATTTTACTATTTTTGTTTTTTAAGCTCATACTAGCTTCATAAATGACTTATCCACTGTCTTTACTATATATTTGCCTTTACCAGTGAGATTTTTTTTCTTCATATAATTTGTTTTCTAGTTATGACCCTTTCTTTTCTGCTTAACGAAGACCCTTTAACATTTTTTTCAAGGCCAATTTAGGAATAATGAACTCCTTTAGTTTTTACTTGTTTGGGGGAACTTTTCATCCCTCCTTTAATTCTGAGTGATAATCTTGCTGTGTATAGTATTCTTGGTTTAAGTTTTTCCTTTCAGCACTTTAAATATATTCTGCACTCTCTTCTGGCCTGCAAAGTTTCTGCTGAGAACTCAGCTCATAGTCTTTGGGGTTTCCCTTATATGTAACTGTTTATTTTTCTCCTGCTTCTTTTATGATTTTCTTTTTACATTTATTTTTTGCTATTTTAATTATAATATGCCATGGTGTGAATCTCTTTGATTTCATCTTGGTTGGGACTCTGTGCTTTCTGGACCTGGATGTCTATTTCCTTTCCCAGGTTAGGGAAGTTTTCAGCCATTGTTTTATTGTTATTTTTTTTGTTTGTTTTATTTTGTTTTAAATAAAGTTTCTGCCCCTTTATCTTTCTCTTATTCTTCTGGTACCACTGTAATGTGATTATTAGTCTGCTTGATGTCCCAGAAGTCTCTTAACATTTCCTTACCTTTTTTTTTTTTTCTATTCTGATTGGGTGATTTCCATTATTCTGTCTCTCAGGTTGCTAATCTGTTCTTCTGAATCATCTGTTCTGCTGTTGATTCCCACAAGTTTATTTTTCATTTCAGTTATGATTCTAGGTCTGATAGGTTCTTTCCTATTTTTTCTTTTTTTTGAAATTCTTACTGTGTTGCTCCATTCTTACCCAAAATCTGTGGGTATTTTCATGAATATTACTTTGAACTTTTATTAAGAAGATTACTTATTTCTGTTTTACAAGATTTTACTGAGGTTTTATCTTATTCATTTATTAGGGACATATTCTTCTGTCTCCTCATTTTGTTTGACTTTCCACATATCTTTATGAATTAGGCAGAACAGCTAATTCCCTCTATCTTAAAGGAGTTGACTTATGTAGGAGTATCCCCTATGTAGACTGTGTGTCCTTGGCAGCTTTGGCAGGACAGTGGGAACTGAAGTGGATGTCCACCAGAAGGTCCTGGGGCACACCTTTCTGGGGTGCTACTTTGACAGGCCAGCTCCAGCAGGCACAGAATGAATAGTCCTGGGCACCCGATTCTAAGGCCACTTTTGTAGGGCACTATGTCAGGTATAGGCCAGAGGGGTCTCAGGGCATGGTGTACCAGGACACTTTTGCAGGACAACTAGAACTGGGATGGGCATATGCAGAAAAGCCCAGGGTTTGCCATGCTGGGGTCACCTTGGAAAGACAATTTGATCTGATATGGGCCAAGGGTATGGAGTTCCTGGGGTGGCCCTAGCAAGCTGGCTAGAGTGCCTGAACCCTGCTTCTACTCATGTATTATGGTAGAAGGTGAACATATCAAGGAGGTGCTCACTGGCACCTCCAACCCCGGATAGGATTCCATTCATTTTCTGCCTATTTGATGACACTCTATATTAGTAAATTCACTACCTTCATTCTAGTCTCGTTGTGTTTTAAACTGCTTCTGTTTTTTGCTGTACCCCAGGACAGGCAAGTTTGTGTGCAGTGATATCTCCCTACTGCAGGTCACCATGTCAAGGCTGGGATTCCTTGTTAATAATAATTGTTATCCTATAAAAGTCTATTATATTCAATTATATTTGATAACTTTAATTTGTAACTTTGTTCAGCATTTATTCTATATTTAAATATACCTAAGCCTCACATGGGTTTTTTCACATGATATCTCTATTCCTGAAACCTATTCATTCTCTTCTTAATTGCCTATATACTCAATATTTACCATTTCTTTCTGGAGGGAGTAGTGGGTATTATGTTTTATGAATTCTTACATATTTGAAAATATCTGGCTAGTTGATTCATGTGTTGGTAACATATTTTCTTCTTTTAAAGTTTATTTATTTATTTGAGAGAGAGAGAGAGAGAGAGAGAGAGAGAGAGAGAGAGAAAGCACACATTGAGGAGGGGCAGAGAGAGAAGGAGAGAAACAGAATTCCAAGTAGGCTCTGCACTGTCAGTGCAAGCCCAACGTGGGGCTCAAACCCATGAACTGTGAGATTATGACCTGAGCCAAAGTCCGACACTTAACCAACTGACCCACCCAGGCCCTCTCTCTCTCTCTCTCTCTCTCTCTCTCTCTGTCTTTATTTTTTTAATTTATTTTATTGCTGAGGGAGAAACTGAATGAGCACATGTGAGCAGGGGACGGGCAAAGAAACAGGGAGACAGAGAACTCTAAGAAGGCTTGCGTTATCAGTGCAGAGCCAGATGCAGGGCCTGAACTCATGAACACTAAGACCATGACCTGAGCCAAGTAAAGAGTTGGATGCTTAACTGACTGAGCAAAATGCAAAATTTATAACTATATGGCTTGATGAATTTTTGCAGACTGAACACACATGAATAATAGATCCAGATAAGGAAAAGTCCTTTGTTAGCAATCCAGAAGTTCGTCCTGTACCTTTCAGTCAATATTCTTCAATTGCAATATTGCATATTTGTTTTGTTTATTTTTAAACTTTTAATAGAGTAGTATAGCATATTCTCTTTTGTATCTACCTTTCTGTTTTCCATACTATCTTTGTGAGATTTTTCCTTATTGTTACATGTAGCAAATTTATTCATTTTCATTGCCTCAGAAGGTTTCATTGCACAAATATAACATTATTTATTTATCCATTCAACTGTTTCTGACAGCATTGTTACCAGTTTGAGATTATTATGAATTGTACATTCAGAAATATTCCTCCACATATCTTTTGGTGAACACATGTAATCATTTTTATTTAGCAATAGAATTATTTGGTCATAGAAATATGTGCATATCCAGCATTAGCTGATAATACTAAACAGTTTCTAAACTATTGGTTTATTCTTATGTTCAGTATAGGTGAATTCAAAGTTATTTTGTCTATCTATCATCTATCAATGTATCATCTATCATCTGTTTTAGCAATTCTGGAAGGGGTAGAGTGATAATTTATTTATTTGTTTTTCACTTGTATCTTTTCTATGACAAATGAGATTTAGAAACCTTTCAGATTATTGTATACCTTCTCTTTTTGCTGTTAGATGCCTCTTCATTATGCTTTTTCCCATTTTTTAGTTTTTTTCCCTATGATTTGTAGAAATTATCTGTATATTCAGGATATAGGTTTTTGTTGTATAGATGTATTACAAATATGTTCTCCCACTCTGTAGCTTGTGTTTTAACTCTTTCAATAATGGAACTTTGCAAGAAAGGGTTTAATCTTAAAATTCAATTTACCAATTAATCCCTTAATTGTTTAAACAATTTGCATCCTGTTTTAGAAAATTTGGCTGCTCTGTTATCATGAAGGTGTCATCTTACATCTCCTAGAATCTTTAAATTTACCTTTCACATTTACATCTACAAATCACTGAAATTCATACTATATAATGTTAGCTGTGAGCCAAGATTACTCCCCCCATAAGAGAAATATAGTTCACCTAACACCATTTATTGAAAAGCCTAGTATTTCCATAAACCTGTACAGTGCTACATTTTGTTATAAATATGTGTATATGTATGGTTTCTTGACTTTTTATTCCATATCATTGCTATGCATTGGTCTTAATTACTTCAGACTTCTGATTTTAATATCCATTAGAATAAATCTTCCAACTTTGTTCTTCCTCAAAATTGTCTCAACTGTTTTTACACCTTTGCTCACATTTCATTTTCCCCAGGCATGTATGTGTATAATTCTTGCATATCTTTATAATATATATAAACAGATATAGATATATGCATTTAATGACTTTAATGCTATTACACTTGTAACAATTTAAAATTTATTTTCTAATTGTTTATTCGTGTTCCATTTAAATACGAATTGATTTCTGTTCCTTTATGCATTGTACTTGTCTGACTGTCTCTATGAATGTTTGCGTATATATATACATTGATATCTATATTTTACAAACACAATCAGGTTCTAAGTAATAGGTCTCATTTCTTCCATACTAATCTTACAATTCATCTCTTTTTTGCATAAGAATCTCTGGGCACTGTTGAATATAAATGGTGAAGGGGCATCCTTTACTTTTTAAAAAAGATAGTAGAAGAGCTTTGCAATATTTTCCTATTAAATATAATTTTGTATAAAATTTTTGTATGTAACAGTTACCATATTAAGGAAGTTCACATCTATTATAAATTTGATCAATAAATTATCACATTTGTTGACACTGTATTTTAAATTTTAATGTTTAATTATATTAACATTGTTGACTATCAAATAATCCTTGCATTTCTAGAATATTCACACTATGATTGTATTGTTATTATGCATGTATATATTTTTGACTAGTTTGCTATCTATAATGCTCTAGCATTAATGTAACTTGGCCTCATGAAAATATTTGGAAGTACTTCCTCTTTCTGCTAATACCTGTGAAAGCAAATATTTTAAATAATCTCCAGTGAAACTATTTGCATGTGAAATTAACTTTATGAGCATTTGAATACTCCCATGTATTTTCAAAGAATGTGTATTTGGCAGTTGAATGCAGTGTTCTATATGAATCAAATCTAAAATTCACTGTTTAATCTAAATTATATTCTTACTATTTTTTTAGATTATTCAAACCAGTTTTTGAGGTAATTTTTTTCAAATTTTCTATATGATGGTATATTTCTATATTTCTGCTTTATATCTGCCAAGTTTTTAAATATTTTACTCTATGTAATTAAATACATTAAAAATTAGGATTTATAATTACCTAGTTAATTGGATATTATATTATTATGAGATAATTCTATCTCAAAATCTATGTAGTCTAATATGAATATAACTATGACATATTTTTTGTTATCACTTACATGATATATTTTTTCCCATCATTTTATTTTTAATTTTCTTTAAGTTCATTTACTTATTTTGGGAGAGAAAGAGAGAGAGCACAAGCAGGGGAGAAACAGAGAGCAAGCGAGAGAGAGAGAGAGAGAGAGAGAGAGAGAATCCCAAGCAGGCTCCATACTGGCAGTGCAGAGCCAGGCTTGAACCCATGAACTGTCAGATCATGACCTGAGCAGAATCACGAGTCAGATGCTCAATAGACTGAGCCACCCAGTGGCCCCACCCATCATTTTATTTTCAACTTTTCATTATCTTTTTATTTAAGATGTGTCACTTTTAGTAAAGCAATCTTGTTAAATATTCAATCTTAGAATCTATGTCTTATTGTCTACAATTTATTCAAATATAAAAGCTTAGTCTTAGATTTATATTTGTTCTATATATTCTATGTTCCATTTTTACTCCGTTAAAAAAGTATACATTTTGTGTCTGTATTCACTTGTTATTTATACATTATTTTACATTATTTAATGAATAATTTAGAAATAAAGACATATATTTTTGACTTATCAAAACCTGATCAATAATCACTTTGACCATGTCCCAGACAATGCAAGAAGCTAAAAGACTGTGTCTTTATTAGCCTCCCTCCTTTGTACAGGTTTGTTGTGTATTTTAATACAATGTACACCTTAAATCCCTGAGGATATTGTGTTATACAGATTTATATAACTGTTTTTGTTTCCCAGTGCTCTTTATTTCCTTCTGAATCTCCATTCCATCTTCTATAATTTTCCTTATGACTAAAGAACCCTCTACAGAATTCTTATTTTATTTACTAAAGTTCTTTAGATTTTTTTATATTTTCCCTTATCTATTGTGCTGATTTTTTCTCAGTATTAAAAAAATCTTTTCATTTTCAAACTTTCTTTTGTAATATTGGCTCTCATTCTTATTTTGTTCATTTGAGACTACTATGCCATGCCTTACCTCTTGCTGTCTTACCCCTCAACTTATTAGAAATGCAATCTGTGTTCTTAGATGGTGGACTGATTATATCTGATTAAATAAGGCTTATTCTTTCTTAAGTGACACTCTGGTTTTGGCTGCCACATTGATTTGTATAATTATAAAAGATAGGAGCAGGACAGACTCTTACTGAACCTATAAAAATAACTGTATTTCCATGGAAAGAGGCTCAGTAAAATATTTATGTGATTCAAATATTTTTTTTCCATAAGAATCAGACACCATTCAAAAATATCCACATCAGTTTACACAGCAGAGTATACCACAGTGGTTCTCAAATGTTTTGGTGTTAACACAACTTTACAATCTTAAATATTACTGAACATTCCAAAGAGCTTTGTTTATATAAGCTATATTTATCAACATTTACTATTTAAATATTAAAATAACAAGTCCAGTACTTAAATGCATAAATATTTTTATGAAAAAACTGTCACTCCGAAAAAAAATTAGTAGGAAGAGCAACCTATATACTTTTCTTGCAAATTTCTTTAATGTCTCCGTTAATAGAAAACAGCTGGATTAACCTGGCTGTTTCTGCATTGTATCTGTGGCAATATCACAGATTGTGTAGCTTTTGGAAAACTCCTCTGTAAACCCAAAATAGCATAAATCTGAAAAACATAAATAACATTTAGTATTATTATAACAATAATGTTGACTTAGCAGACCCCTTGAAAGTGTCTCTAAGATCACTGAGGGTTACATAGTATGAGAATAAAGAGGAAGGAATTTATTTCATATCCACCAGAAAATAGAAGCAAATTGGTATTTAAGATAATACCAATAGCATTCAAGAAAAATAATAGCTGTCAAAGACAAGGGCAGTTGATTAATATAGGATCATTTGTAGCAGCAAAACAATAGTTGACTGCCTATCTAATCAATATGTTAATAAAATATTATAGCATAAATATAGGAGTTCATCCAACTTAATAAAGACTTAGCCAGTTGAGAATTGAGGAGAAAACTAACTTTGTTTAAAGAAATCATCAAGGATATGAAGAGTCAACACAAAGAAAAGTATTCTGGTAAGACAGAATCTCTGTTTCCTGGGAAGATTTCACTGAAAGTACATAATAACATGATAATACTTCTGGATAAGAGAATACTGAATTTTTCAAGATCAATTGTTATTCTAATAAAGAAATCAAATGTCTAATTTTTCATTAATATAATATTTGAAAGTATTCAATACTCTAAAAAATTATTTTCCAGTGACCAAATGCATAAAATATGGGCAAAGATTGCCAAAACTTGGACACATTTCATAGCTTTTCTCATACTACAACATTAGAAACTAAGACAAATAAAACTTATTTTCCTTAATTCTCCACAACTTGCCATACACATTCAAGTATTGTCTTTCACTATATCATATTCTGAAACAAACAGAAATTTTAGGATAGAACACTCCTTTCCTTTGAAAATCAAAAGCTCATCCCATAACCTTATCTATACAGTTGTATTTCTCTGTTATTATTGATTCTACTATGGTTAAAACTATCCATATTAATGATAACTTTTTTTAACATTTATTTCTTTATTTTGAAGGTGGAGAGAGAGAGAGAGAGAGAGAGAGAGAGAGAGAGAGAGAGATGGGTAGAGAAGAGAGGGAGAGAGAGAATGTCAAGCAGGTTCTGCAATGTCAGCATGGAGCCCAACCTGGGGCTCAATCTCACTAACCATGAGATCATGACCAGGGTCGAAATCAAGAGCCAGATGTTTAACTGGCTGAGCCTCCCAGGCACTCCAGTGATAAATTTTAACCAAAATAATTACTATGTACTTGACAAAAAAAGTGGGTAGTTAAACAAGAAATATCAATCCTATAGAAAAATTTTGCAGATTAACATAAATATATGGCACAACGTTTTATAGCCACAAACATCACTTTTATAATTTCTTAACGTGGCATGAATGTGCATAGTCCTGAACATGGTCTAAGAACTTCTCTAATCTACAACATATAAAAATAAGCAATATTTTCAAGTGGCATTTAATATATACATAACCTTATATTGAATACATATTTTATTTATAAGTAAATTAATGTGTTATACATTAAAGACATAATTATATCTTATACAAAAATATATATACAAATATATGTATAATATAAAATATATAAACATATAATATAATTATATATAATTATGTATAATTATAATAATTTTAATTTTATTTATTTATATTATATAATAATATTATTATATAATATAACTATAATTATAATATGTATAATATAATATTTTATATATATAATATATGTATAATATAATATATATATATGAATATATGTATAATATAAATATGTTATATATAAAAATATATCACTATGTGTGTTAAAATTATGTTTAATAACCAAAGCATTTGTATTTTATCTCACTTAGAAATCATCTACCAAAAGATTATTTTTAATTAAATCAGAACATTAGCCCAAGTTTTTAATTCAAGACTTGATCTTGGAAATTGTATTCAAGCTAACATCCTAAAAACATAGTTAATATTGGGCACCTGGCTGGCTCAGTCAGTAGAGCATCTGGATTTTTATCTCAGGGTCATGAATTCAAACCCCACACTGGGTGTAGACCCTACTTTAAAAAATAAAACAGCATAGTTAATATTAAAATATTTTACAGAATAATTATTTAATTGAATTAAACATATAATTTTATATTTTCACAGTCCTAAACATTGTTAGATTAATGAATTCAACTCTTATAAAAACTCTACACATGCCTCACACTAATAAACACAGGAAAAAAAATAAGATATGTGTTTTTAACCCCAAATTATTAACATGTCCTCAGTCATTAGAAGACTCATGTGAATGAGGATTCTCAAGTAAATAGGACTTTGAAGTAGAAATTTCTGAGAAAATAATTTTTGTATCTCTTAAAAGCCTAGTATATTAAAGTATTACTCTCAATTTATTTTCTATTTATTTTTGAAATATTAGACTTATGTACCTTTATTCTCTATAAAGCAATTAATACAGAACCCCTTGAATTTGAGTCTTTATTATTTATTAATACCTTCTTAAACTAGAAAAATATTTCATCTCACAAAATTAGAGAGAGGTTCTTATCAATTCAAACATTGAGACACAGAACTTAGAGGTTAAGTTCTATCACCTCCATAATGGGTCAAAATAAATATAAAAACATAACACTCTACTTAACCTTCCAGGAGGCATAGGATATTTACTCAATCATTTTGTTACCCCAAATAGAAGAGCAAATTTTAAAAGATCATAAAGCAAGATTCCTTATCAGCTCTCATATAACAGAGAATAGATCACCATCATTCACTCAACAAAGACCATTTAGGAATAAGATCATAAAACTAGATTCCTAATAATCTTTGCCCCCACCAATAGGGAATAAATTATCAGCCCCAAACAAAGGAGAGCCTCGGTTTAGAGCTGGAAATGAAGTAAAAACCACAAAAAGCTAGGAAAGAAAACAGAAACTAAAAGTCATCAAGGTAAAGATCTAACGCCTGTTGGGAATTATCCTGGGCTCCAAGGCAAAAAGCGTGGTCAGGTGTTTTTCTCAGGTGATTTGATGTAGTTTTCTTTGAGAGGTAAGTGTGTAGAACTTACCAAACTGTTAAAGTATAGTTTCCTAAAGTTAAAAGTATGACTACCATAAAACATAATAAACACGCTTCAATGATTTTAATCATCTTATTCATCAATGAGGGAACCAGTAAGTTGGTAAAACTGGCTCAAAGGATGATTCAAGGAACAGAGATGTCAATCATCAAAGGATTCCTGAAAAGAAACTGATAGAAATAAAATGGTTAAATTTCCTATAAGCGTTGAAAGTGAAACCCTGAAACCTTTGAGTTTATCTTTTCTACCTGACAGAAACCTGTAAGTTAACATTTCACAGTTTCAGGGCTCCAATAAAATAATAAAGAGTAAAGTAAAACACAGGTGCATCCTCCTGGATAATTAAATTCTTGAGTGAGCCTGTTAAACAATGACATTGAAAGGACATACAGTCATCTTCCTGCTTTATTTCCACGTTATGGATATTTTTTTTTCTTAACAAAGTAATGGTAAAACACAAATCTTGCCACACATAAAAGGCTTACGCAAGGTCATTCAAACATGGAAAGCAATTCATTTTAACTTCCACAATCTGGCATGAAAGTGTAACTCTCACAAGGGAACTATGTAATCAACTGCTAACAACCACAAATGTTAAGTGGAAATAGTGTTTTTGGTGCCAGCCTATATCTTTTAATTAAAAATATAAATTATTAGTGAGTGATAAATATTAAAGATATAAACAACAACACATTCTACATAGTAATATATACTTTCAATATACTTTCAAGTTTCCTTAACTCGTAACACAATGGCATAAAGAAAACAGGACAGTTTTACATCCCTATTATACGGATTATATTTTAATTTGGGGCCAAAATAAAAGAAAGAAATCTTTGCTTATCATGTTGTGTTATGAAGAACTAGGCTAAATACAGAACTGTAAAAGTGAAGAGCTTGTATATTATCAAAATGTCACCACACTCATCTGTGAACATATATATTAAGGAATTATAATTGTTTTCTTTTTTTAAATGTTTATTTTTGAGAGAGACAGAGAGACAGAGAGTGAGCAGGGAAGGGGCAGAGAGTGAGGGGGACACAGAATTGAAAGCAGGCTCCAGGCTCCAAGCTGTCAGCCCAGAGCCCAACATGGGGCTTGAACCCACAAACTGCAGCGTCATGACCTGAGCCAAAGTCAGAAGCTTAACTGAGGCATCCAGGCACCCTAGGGAATTACGATTTTTAATACTCAGTTGAATTTCTTAGGGAAGATACTATCGTTAAATCACATTTAAATGGAACTTAATTTCCTAAGTTGAGAAAAATCCTGAACAGGTTAAATAGAACGTTCTAGGCCCAACACATATTTTCCCACTTGCATAGATGACATTTTTAACACCTGCTGTTGTAAATGGTTTTATTATCATTAACAGTCAAATTCGTGAATGGCGGAGCTCTATTGCCCTCTGTGTTCAAACAGTCCACCCATTATTATTAACCTAATTAGTTAAACCATTAAAGTCTACCTATAGCAAGCCACTTTTGGTTATATTATGGGAACTGCTAGAAGAATAGAACTTTTATTTAACCCACTCACATTTTGCATCTTCTTATTGTATATACTGCATGTATATAATTATACAGATACATTATTATGCATATATATAATTATACATATATGTTATATATGTCTGCTATACACACACATATATCTATAGTACAATGTACAAGTTTTCAATGAGATTCCACATGGTCATAAGATAATTTATATTTTCAATATTTTGAAAGATTCTTTAGGGCAACTAAGGAACTTGGAATCAGACTGTTCATTTATGAGATGATTTTATATCTATCCCATTGGTTTTCATTTTAAGGTATTTTCTAAGGCTAAGCAAAGACCCCAAGGCAAAAGAGTTTTGGAAAGAAAACTAATTTATTTCAAACGGCTTTTTTCAAGAGGATTCATGTTTTGGATATTCAGGCTTAACAAATAAAAAAATACAGGCATTTAAAAGTAAAACAAATTTTAAAAGGTAAACAAACAGAAATCCCCACTAGGTAACCAGACACAATTAATCTGTGGCAGCAGACAGACGTTTTTTCCCCATGATTATTCTTCCTGCAAGGGTTATCATGTATCACTGTTGTCAAAGTTAGGAATAATGTTGTTAGAGTCAGTAACTTACAGGAAAGGGCCAAGGTTTTATTTATTTGGGGGACAGGGCTAGAGAGGATCAACCTATTTTATTTCATTATTTTTGTCTTTTTCCCTGGGCAAAATGTTTTCCTTTTCTGACTGTGGGATATGATGTAGAGGAAGGGCATGTGAGTTTTGTTTCTATAATACTGATAGGTGTGACAGAGGGAAAAAATAGCCATCAAAACTAAGGTATAATGTTATTATTCTTCACTCAAAAATATTTATTGTGCATCTACTTTGGGTCAGACTCTGGGGATATGGCAGTGAAGGTAATGAAGTTCCTGCTTTCGAAAAGCTCACAGTTGAGTGGTGGAGGCAGAGAATAAATAATTAAGCAAACAGATGTGTCAGATGTTGACAACACCTGTCAAGGAGCACGAGAGTCTCGAGGGAGCACAGCTAAATTCAATCAATGTTTTATTTAGTTTGCTGCAGAAAAGGAGAGCACACTCCCAAGAAACTTTCAGAGTGTCTCACTCAATAAAGGGAGTTGGAGAGGCTTTGTAGGAGTTAGTATGTGCTGAATGGTTCTAAAGAGGGATTAGGAAAGTGGGTGCCCGTTCTAGTCCTGTCCTTATTTTCTTCCTGGTGTTAGAAGGAGTGTTCACACATACTAGTGCACAAATATTTCAAGCTCAAGAAATGGATGAAATCAATTCTTTGGAGTATGAATGGAAACAAAGTGTATTCTCAAGGCTAAGCCCTGGAGCAATTCATAACGGGAAAAAACATCCAGTAAGGTAAGAGAAAAACCAAAAGAGACTGATGTCCTGAGATACAGTTAAGTGTTTGTAGCAGATTATTAATTTCGGTTGTTATTTGTGAATAGTGATTGAGTCTGACTCTACAGCCCGATGAAGTTCTATCACAGTAAGAACAGATTAGCTGGGAATTTGGCTACAGAAGAAAGTGGCTTGACTCTATTTTTCATTATTGTTGTTGCTACTTCTTAAAAAGTAACACTTTTGTACCATGTTTAATAATTTTAACTTATCCTGGTTCATTAATTCACTAATTTCCATAAGTTATTATATATGGTTATTAAGTGAATTACAGGGCTAAACCTGAGGTGTCTGATTCCTGTGTGGCTCTTATCATTATATTTATTTGAAAGTGTAAACTGATGGTTTATCGTCACTGCCAGCACATTAGAATTATGGATGGAGATCTTAAAATTTGGGGCCCAGGCTTTACCACTAGGAGCTCTGAATTCTTTTACTTCATTGATTTAACTGGATGAACTTTAGAGTACATGGACTGGGAAAACTGCTGCTTAAATATTTCTACAAAACCAGTACCTGGGGGTGCCTGGGTGGCTTAGTCGGTTAAGCGTCTAACTTTAGTCAGGTCATGATCTCATGCCATGTTGGATTCTGTGCTGACAGTTCAGAGTCTGGAGTCTGCTTCTGATTCTGTCTTCCTCTCTCTCCTTGCCCCTCCCCCACTCGTGCTCTGTCTCTTCATGGTTCTAAAAATTTTTAAAGTTAAAAGAAATTAAAAACTGGTATCTAGACTGTTTTTTGTCGAGTTCAATGCAAGACCACCCTAGATCTTCTGAATCAGAATCTCCAATGATAGAGTTTATAAGTCTTGAGATTTACCTAGCTTCCTAGATTATTTTTAAAGATTAAAAACCAAAAATGTATAGCAAGCGGATTTCCAGACATTGCTGCACATTAACATGTCTGAGAAGATTTAAAAAAATCTTGACACAAGGTTGTTATATCAATTAAATCAGAATATCTTGGGGTGAGAAGCAGACATATTTAGGTCTTAAACATCAGGGTGCAGCAACATTTGGGAACCACTGGTACAATGACACAGGCAAAACAGAAAAGTACAGATTTTGTGAATTGATAAAGACAAGGTTATTAGGTTTGAAATATGTGAATCTACTTTGACTTTTGAGCTATAAAATGACAATTTCGTACAGTTTAATTTAAAATACAATAGTATCAGAGAAGGACAAACACCATAGAACTTAACTGATATGTGGAATTTAAAAAAACAAAACAAATGGGCAAAGAAACAATAAGACAAGCCAGAGGACAGACTCTTATAACTATAGAGAACAAACTTACTAGAGGGGAGGTGGGTGGGGGGATGGGTGGAATAAGTGAAGGGGATTAAGAATACACAACACGAAGAGCACTGAGTAACGTATAGAACTGTTGAATCACTATACTTTACACCTGAAATTAAGGCTGTATGTTAACTACTTTGGAATTGAATAAAAATCAGGAAGATGGTATTGAGCAAAACTGATTTATTTGCTTTCCACTTAATATTTTACAGAGACCACAAAAAGAATATAAACTTTATTCTGGAGAATACAAACGACAGTTTTATAGATGGAAGAATAATTCATAAATCTGAACCTAGTTTGTTTAGTCTGCGTTTAGCTTTTTGGAGGAAGTCTTAATGTTTTGTAGAACAATGTTTAAAATCATTATACCATCTTTTTTTTTCATTTGCAGATAATTCATTGCAGAATTACATAAGTTTGCATTTATCTCTTTTCAGAAATTGAATTAATCTTCTTGAAGTTAAAATAAGTGCTCTGTTTAGTTGGGACACTTTAAACACTTTGCCCTGTGATTTAAATACACAGTGCAAAGTCAAATTCATGGTAAATAAACTAACTGAGCCAAGTGAGATTGAAAATGGTGAGAAGAATTGGTTTAGCCAAACTTTACATACATTTGCCCCTCGGTGTCCTTTTGCTAATAAATCCAGAGTTTGCACTTCAGCTACAAACCTTCCCTGAATCAGTTACTATAATGAAGATGCTTTCATCTTAAGTGACAAAGCCTCTCTGCCCCAGCAGCCTTGTGGCTCTCTGATAGGCCGAAACAGATTCCATTTTTTCCTCACCATGAGGCAAATGGGAGTTGCATCTGTTCTGTGAAAGACACTGGTGGGGCAGAAGTGAAACCATCTAAAATTGGAAATACAATAGGTCTGTTGAGCATAATTGAGGTTTATGCAATTTCTTGCATTTTAAAATGTCAAAAATGAACATTAATTAATTATATATGCAAATATGTGAACAGGAAAAAAATCTAAACCTGCTATGAATGATTCAGAAAAGGTTTGTGAAAAACTACTTGCATATTTTATGTAAAATCTCATTTTATTGGCATTAATGACTCCTTATAGATCTTGATGAGTATATGTGCATTTGGAAAAACCCTACCTGGGCACTAAATATATTTTTATTTTTTTCCATATGAATTTTGAGCTGCAGATATACAAGCAAACAGGAAAAATGTGGGGAATACAACTATTTGAAGATTAAAGTACACATGTTCTGTTTTACTTTTTTTCCCTTGCTCAATACTTTTGAACTGTTTTATCTGGTCCAGGCTGCTAGTTTTATTCATTACTTTGTGTCAATTACTTTGGAACCTATTTAGTCAATTCAATTTTTACCTCCTTTTGCATTTGAAGATGGTATGTGCTATTCACAGGGAAAGATTTTTGAGTCATTTCAGATGTGAGCTATTTATGGAGGCATTGCCTCATTTAGTTCAATGTTTTCTTTAAAAAGATTTTTGAGATGCTCTTTCATTAGTGGCATAATGTAAGACATGTATTTTAAAGTAGTACTCTCTGTCAGCCACTTCTCCAAACATTTTACATGTATTATTTAATCATTTCACAATTTTATATTAGGATAATTATTAGGTCTGGCAAAACTCCAATAAGACTCAGGGAGACCACATATTTACTCCAATGTTATTAGGTAAATCCCCAAACCCAGTTTTGAAAGAAAGTACATTTATTTGACTTAAACGGCTCTGGTTTCCTATTTGACAGAGGAGAAATTTTATAAAATGAGTGTAAGAAGATTCTAGACCTAAAGTGAAGATTGAAGACTTACAACTTTAAAGAAAAAGTTGAAATGATGAAGCAACTTTTTCTTATTTTAAAAAATGCAAAAAAAATCTGGAAAAGATCCAAATGTTAAATCTATAGCTTTTTAGTGATAACAAATAACTACTGCGTGTTTGTGCACGTGTCTACCCGTGTGTGGCAATTCAGTATAAAATGTCTAACTTGATATATTTGAGAGCTCCTATAATATCAGTTGAATGTGTCATCAGACAATTCTAAAGGGATATTTGTATCTCATTTTTGATAACCTGATAGGGTTGTTAAGGAAAGAGAGGAAAAACTGTTATGTTTATCTGAATCCTAGATCTACTTTACCTTTGTTGTGCCAAGATCTCAAAAAGGTAGCATCTGGATAAACTAAAACTAGCTGTGAGGCTTCATCTTGATAAAAAGAGGAGCATCTGGAGGAGTTGGCAAATGTTGTCCTATTCCTGCCCTGGCAACACATGCCGTTTCCATATCATTGAGCTTGAGGATGTCAAACAATCTTGAATTTCTTTGTTCCTGGAATCAGATGTTATAATAACATTAAGTTTGCAGAGGTCAAGCAAGGAACTCTGCTCAGAAGACACCTTTCTCTGATCACCTTAAAAAATCATTATGCAGAACATCATTGCTCTATGTAACTTAAGAATAATTACATAAAATGGGCTTCCAAAGATCTGTGAGCAGATTTGAAAAAAGATTCTTAAGTTTAAAATATGATCAGTATATGAGAATTGAGTAGTTCTGTTAATGGTATTTTTTTCCCCATTGCACTAACACACGACTTCTCTATATGGATAGAATGTAACAGAAGTTACTTTATCCATTAACATGGGGCAACATGACTTAAGTATTCTTTCTCTTAAAAATTTTTTAATGTTTATTTATTTTTGAGAGAGCTCACCCGTGAGAGAGCAGGGGAGAGGGAGAGAGAGGGAGACACAGAATCTGAAGTAGGCTTCAGGCTCCAAGCCGTCAACACAGAGAGGGACATGGGTCTCAAACTTATGAACTGTGAGATCATGACCTGAGCCAAAGTTGGACAGTTAATTGAGCCACCCAGGGCCCCTATGTATTCTTTCATTAATCTATTTATTCATAATGTAGCAAGCATTCATGTAGAATCTACTATATCCCAGTACTATGTTAATGGATATATATACATATTTGGATATATATATTTGAACATGATCTATATTATCCATGATCTAATTCCCTTTATATTCAAGAAAGGGAATACTGACCAACTATACTTAAAATAATTTCTGATTATACTTATGAAGTTAATAAAACAGGTTATTGTAGAAAATGATCATCCAACACCCTTCTGAAACATGACCTCTGAACTGAGATAAATGAGGTTAAAATGACCTTCCTGGTATTAAAGCAGTAAGATGAAGTCCCTGAAGTGAAAAAGAGCTTAAAGTTTTTACAAGTAACTGAGTGGGAGTTAGTAAAGGTGTAACATGATGGAGAGGGAGACCAGGGGTATGTTACAGAATGAAGTTGGAAAGAAGGTCAAATGCCATCAAGATGGGTGTTGTAGGTCTGGTCAAGGGATTTATATTTTATTCTGAAAGCAGTGAAGAGCCACTGAAGTTTTTAAATGAGTGAATTTATTTGGTTTATAACTTTTAAATAATGCCATGGGTGTTTTGTAGAGAATTAATTTTTTGGATGATGACCAGGTCAGGGAAACCTGTTGGAAAGCTATTTCAGTAGTAGAGGAGATATGGTGGGGGTTGTAGAAGTGGAACAGGATGGGTTTGAGGTTGGTTTGGGGAAAAATTGGAGAAACAGGAAAAATATTTGCTAAGTGCAGGGGTGAAGGGTCTCAACAAAAGAGATGAATGAAGAAACTCCTTAAATTTTGATTTCTAGAACTCGGTAAAGATTTGAGGGATATTCAACACTTTACATATTAGGGGAAGGCGAGATACTTAAGGAAGGGGAGCAGAGGGAATCCAGGGATGTAGCAGTTCTGAGTTCAAAACAGTGATTCCTTGGTGTTGAGAAGCTAAGGGAAAGTTAGAGAGCTTGGAATCCGACTCAGTGGTAGCACAGAATAGAAAGTGATGTGAATAGTACTGGGGAGTAGTAGCCAGAGAGATAGGAGAAGCAGAGCAGTTGAGTGCCAGGTAATTGAAAACCCAAGAATGTTTACGATAGGTGGAGTGATCCACTGTGTCAAATGCTGCACAAGTTCAAGATTAACAAAAAGAGCCTGTGTTGAATATGTTCAATTTGTTACCAAAAAGAGCCTTATTCACTATATTTCATAAAAGGGAAGATTTCTCATTCATTCAATATTTGCTTAATTCTAAAATAAGAGGTTTCAATAGATATTTAATAATGTCTTTTTAGAAATTCAAGAAAGATGCAACCACTAAAAGATCAGTACTTAGTACAAAAACTCTGTAAGAAAGTTATATGATAAGTCTGTTTAAGAAGCAAATTTAAACAGATTAAAAAAGAAAATCTCAAATTCTTTTATAACAGTAGAATTTGTCCAACTTCACTTAAACATGCCATAGAGAGGGGGGAAGCACAGCCTTATTTCCTTGTTTTCTTGCTGGACAGGACACAATAGAAATAGGGGGAAAAGTCGGCTTTCTAAGTCCTGTTACAATGTGAGAAAATGAAGAATCAAGAGTTTCAATTGGAAGTAAAAGAAAGACAAGTTGACCACATGGAGAGTTTAGCTCAAAGGAAAGTAACTTGATTTCCAGTTGGAGAAATAGGCTTTTAATTATAGTTTATATTTTTGATTATTTTGTGAATTTTAAAGAGTAATGAATGCAATAATATAATTCTTGGTAGTCTACTGAAAACTCTGGCACTTTTTTCAAAGTTGGCCTTGAAACTGTCCTTGATGAGTATGTAACTACAGCAAGATTATGAGTTGAACCATAAATCTACAGCATGTTTAATTTAAAACAAAATTTGTACCTGGTAAAGAATAGAAACTGCAACTCTTATTTCTATAGTGCTATACATAATTTATAACAACCTTAAGGCAGTTGCAACACCTGAAATTAAATAGGAAATGAAATTTATTCCCTGAAGGTAGTGGAGGTTGATGTTAGAAATGCATTTAAAAATGAGTATACAAACAGTTTATACTATTTTTGTGTACATTACTCAGCAGCTGTGACCTCATTACAAATCCCTCATTGTGTTTCTCAGGATATTACTTGAACCTCTTTGAGCATGACGCTTCTAGTACACCTTATGTTACTCTTATAATACTTTTATGGGAAACATTACTAGTTGCGATCATAATAGACCAATGCATATCTTGATTCCCTTGAGTGTAGCTGAAGTAGTACATCCATTGGGAATGTTATTATAACTAAACACTATTCTTATTCTGAAGGACACATGATGAAGTTGGTGGGTTCAGTCATTCATTTGACAAATAAAGTGTCTACTATGCACCAGGTAGCCATCTAGATGTTAAGGATCTATCTATGATCAAATAGACCTCTTCACCTTTATGAGAACTATAAAAATTATACATGTCCATTGTACATGTCCATGAACAATGGAAAAGTTCAAGAAAATGTATGGAATAAAATTTTGAGTGTCTGATTAATCTTTTTTGCATAGTCTCCTACAAGTGTCCTGTGAACTAATACTATACATATCATATTAAAATCCATTTTCATTTAAGTACAGATAAAAAAAAATACTTCTAGGGGCGCCTGGGTGGCTCAGTTGGTTACGCGTCCGCCTTCGGCTCAGGTCATGATCTCATGTTCATGGGTTCTAGCCCCGCATCGGGGTCTGTGCTGACAGCTCAGAGCCTGGATCCTGCTTTGGATTCTGTGTCTCCCTCTCTCTCTGCCCCTCCCCTGCTCACTCTCGTTGCTCTCTGCCCCTCAAAAATTAAAAACGTTAAAAAATTTTGAAAAAAAAATACTTCTAGATCTTGTAAATACTTCAACTCAGTGCATTACAAATTTACTATGTGTTTGGACCTGTGCTAAGAGGAATAACCATGAGCATGACCATGGGTTCCCTGCCCTTATGCATATAGTTTATAGGCTAAAGGTTAAGACTGATTTCACACCCACACGCATTGCTGTTAGTTTTATTCGGAAAAAGGTACATGAAAACTAAACGAGAAAATGTGGATTGTACTAATACCTTAACGTCTTGATGTAACTCAATTCATTCATTCTTCCATACATCCCAGGTGTACCCCATCATGATCTTAACATAAACAGCTCTGAACCCTCCTCTCTAATACTCTTCTCTTTGTATTGTTTTGTCCAGTATTTCCTCTCATGCAAGCTCTTGTGGCTTTTATCCATCCAAGAAATCTCTACTCTTTCCTCTGGAACTTTATACAGTGCTCAAAACAGAACAAAACCCAGCTACATTCTCAATCCCCCCTAAAAATTGCTTCCACCTCTCCCTTGACATTAACTGAAACTCCACTTCCTGTGCAGCCTTCTAAAGGAGACACGCTTATTGTCCTACATTTCATGTCAGCATGGCAGATGCGAACCAGCCATCTCTAATGATGCTTTTAGATCATTCAGCTTCCATTAAAAACACATTTATTTGGGGGCACTTGGCTATACCATTAGCTTCTCTGTTCTTCTCATGCACTGAATACTCCATTATCTTTGTCTCCCTACTCTGCAAGTCTTCAAAGTTTTTTGACAAATTTCTATGAATCCATCAAAAGTTTTAGGATCTTAATTCTTTGACTTCATTGTCTTAAAAAACATTCAGCCATTTTTAATACAATAGAAACTGTGGCCATCAGTCTACAGCCTAAGCTTGTTTCTCTTTGTCCGTTTGTTCCACCATTACCACCATGTTATCTAAGCTGATAAATGTTGTGATCTTTTTCTCATTTATGTACCTTTTGTCTCCTCACATTGAATAATCCAGTTCCTGAATATCAAATCTAAACATTTCTTCATTCACTGCCACTGCCCTAGACCTTGCTCCATAACCACTAGATTTTAGATTTGAAAACACTATTATTAAAAATACTAGGGGTGCCTGGGTGGCTCAGTTGGTTAAGTGTCCACCTTCAGCTCAGGTTATGATCTCACGATATGTTTCAGGCTCTGTGCTGATGGCTCGGAACCTGGAGCCTGCTTCAGATTCTGTGTCTCCCTCTTTCTTTGTCCCTTCCCCACTTGTCTGTCTGTCTGTCTGTCTCTCTCTCTCTCTCTCTCTCTCTCTCAAAATAAACATACAATTAAAATACTAAAAAGTCCAGTGGTTAACAAGATTAGGTCTCCCTTCTTCCCTTGTACTAAAAATAGGGATTTTCATGCCAGTTTCTTCTCAATCTTGGGACATTATCATGATCTCTTTCAAAACCACCCCACATATAAATAATTACTTTCCCTTGAAGTTCACTAGGACTTTAATGTAGGCAGAAAATATAAACTTGGGGATATTGCCTAAATATTTTCAAAGTGTTGCTTTTCCACACAGCCTAATTCTAGGTCAGTGTCTGTGAATTATTTAGCTTAAATGTTGTGTGCTCCAACATTTTAACAGTAATACTAAAACATAATTATACTTGTTTGTGAGAGGCATATTCAGTTTTTCACCAATTTATTCATATATGCTTGAACAATAACTTGAAATGTAGACCAGATAGTCTCAACACTTAATCTTCTGTCATCTGGAATGCAAAAAGGTTGGTATCTGTATTGGATAATTTTAGCTATTCAAAGTCAACCTAAATGTTGTAGACTGGAAATTACTTTAAACCTTTTGCTAATTAAGTCTGTCACTACAGGACATTCAAATTTTTGACATGTGAGGATTACAATTTAGAAGATGGGCATTCATGGATTCATAAAATACTATAAAGAGATTAGCTTTAATTGTCAACATGTGGCTCTTTCTGTTGGCAGTGAGTGGGGTACCCCCTTTTCCAGACTGTCTTAATGCTCCAAGAGAAGTGGGAAGAATGGTTTTGCTATCTCAGTGATAATATGTCACACCAAAAATGTCAACAAGTATAGATAGGTTGCCAATAACTCATTCTTCTTTATCTCCAAGCACAGAATCTGTCATTAAATTTGCTATATTGGAGGAATGCCTGGGTGGTACAGTCAGTTGAGTGTCAGAATCTTGATCACTGCTCAGGTCATGATCTCATGGTTTGTGAGTTCGAGCCCTGCATAGGACTCTGTGTTGATGGTGCAGACCCTGCTTGAGATTCTCTCTCTCCTCTTTACTCTTCTACCACTTGTGCCCCCTTCATCTCTCTCAAAAAGGATGTATAAACTTTAAAAAATTTTTGCCATATTGGTTTTGCAAATTTCTTGGCATAATAAGACTTGCTTGTTTTAAGAGGAGTGATTTTTCCCCCCCTATGGTTTCAAGCATTTTTGGGGCAAAAAAACCAAAATCCTTCAATTTTGGACAGAAAATCATCCTTTTGTCCTGGTGCCTCTGGGGGACAAAAGCTCAACTGATATATCGGAGATGGCTGTATATTGTTAAAAATGTTGCAAGACCTTTATTGGCTTCCCAGTACTGTTTGACAGTTTCATAATAGAAAATTCACTATGTCCTGGAGGCAAATGGATACTCCCAATAAGAAAATCCAATTTACAGATATTTGTCATTGTACTTACAGTTTTTTTTTTAGCTATTTGTGCAAAACCACTGATGGCTAAAATACTGTTTTATCATTAACCCCAAAATAAGTCTCAGAGAAGTCAAAATTACTGTCCAAGGTCATAGAGCCAGAATGTGACTGAGGATGAGTTAAAACCCAGGTCCCTGAACACCATATGATATGTTTTTAGTTCTGTTTTCCAGCATTCTAATGGATTAAAGCATTTTCTAAAATCTCCTAAGTGCTGAATGATTAATAAATTACTGTTTTACAAAGATTAATTCAAAAACCACACACAACAGCTTTGATATAATTCTACTAAAGGTGTAAATATTGTAGATTATATCTAAATTTTAATTTGTTTATAGTGGTGGATATCTTAAAATATTTATTTAATAAAATATTTGAAGGACCTAACAGATAAGTTGCAATTTTAGATTTTCTATTTCTACTCTAGATATGATCTTGACTCTCTGTAATAGCCTCTCTAGCAATCTTTAAACAGACCATATGCATCGATCCAAATATTATGAAATTGTTAACATGTATCATTTTATTCTCTTCTTGATCCGACATTTGTAAGACCTTCAATAGGGAAGCTAGGTAACTTAATCATATGCTGTCATAATGCTTCTATCTTGAGTGATCCCATTATTCCTGAATTGGCAATTTACTCTGAAAGCTCTTCAGGACTTGGATGGTCTCTTGAATAGATAGTTGTTTACAACGAACAAGTCATTGCGACTCTTTACTGTCCTACAGTTTGTGTTTTAATCCGTTGTCACTCCTACTCTGTTGGATACTATTTTCAAGAAAATGAAGGTCAGGATATAAACATTAGTTGATACAAGATCATAATTTAAAGAAATGAAGTTTCTGAAATATACTTAAATGTAGTAAAATATTTTAAAGTTCAGTTGAATTTTCTGTTTTCAAGCATGTTCTCCCTATAAAGTAACATTTTAAAAAATATTACTACATAAACACACTATCACTGTGCTGCCTTTGTGAAATTTTTTAATTTTGAAAAACTCAATAAATGCTCTATACAGTGAATAAACATTCTACATCATATATATTTATCTCTCTTTGACCTGGCTAGTTAATGAGATCCTGTACTTTTCTCTAGCACTTAACTGACCATACAGTTTTTCACACATAGGAGTCATTTGGATACTTTATAATGACTCTATGTGAATATGAATGTTATAAGATATAAAGTTATGGGTAATGAGAGTATGTTACATTCATATTTTCATATTTTATTAAATAATGGCATTCAAAGAAATTGAAGCTATTTTTCAGACTAGACTACTTATATAAATTAGATTGCAATTTAGACAGTTTAATTTAAATGCTTTACAGAGAAAAAAGATACAAATGAAATAATTAGTAAGAAGAGCTATCATTTATTAGTAGATGAATATGACTTTCTTTTTTGTTTCCTTGTACTAGTTTGCCGGGGTTTCTGAAGATGTTTTTGAATTAGCTGTACCATTTTTGGATAATAAAAGCTGCTAAGAAATATTCTCAACCTCACCTATAAGGTTTAAAAGAGAACATTGACCTGGTTTATGAGCATAACAAAAAATAGTGACACCAACTGCCTGTTTCTATATTTTCTGAGGCCTTGTTCTAATGTAATATTGGCCTGAGAATTGCACAACATTAAATTTTAACTATTGATTGCAATTTACGTAAAATTGTATTTGGAAGTTATACTTTATCTCAATTCTACTGAAGTACTGCTTTTTGATTGCTCCTTTAGCTTTCTTTTACTCCTACATAGTTTTAGCTTCTGTATAAACTTTTATTTCTCTCTAGTAAGGTATTGCAATGCTTACTTTATTTACATAATTTCATATAATACACTTTCAGGTTAATAAAGACAATAGTAGAGCCATACCTGAAATTTCATATGACATAACATTTTTAACTTTGAGATCTTTTGATATATAAAAGTTATGTATATTTAAGGTGTACAATGTTTTGATGTATGTGCACTGGGAAAAGACCACCACAGTCAACTTAAACAATTTACCCATCATGTCTTCATGGTCACCATTTTGTGTGTGTGTGTGTGTGTGTGTTGAAAAGATTTAAGATATGTCCTCTTAGCAAGTGTGGAGTATACAATACAGGTTAAATAACATACAAAATACACAATTGTTGATGTTTAGCATATCTTCTTCACTTTGTATGAATTTTATGCTCTTTGCTTT
The DNA here is from genome assembly GCA_028646485.1 of Cryptoprocta ferox. Lineage (NCBI taxonomy): Eukaryota > Metazoa > Chordata > Mammalia > Carnivora > Eupleridae > Cryptoprocta > Cryptoprocta ferox. Next base: position 96,739,908 of record CM053573.1, on the reverse strand, counting down.
TGTATGTGGGTTCTGAATTTTTAACTTAGACTTTACCTTAGTATTATGCTTTTGGTAATTTAGTCCTAAGTGTTTTGGTAGTTAAGTAACTGGTTTTTATTTCTACTAGTGTTTGCTAAAGCTTTATGAAATTCGTACAGCTATGGCTGGAAAGTGACCTATGCTTATCCATGCAGAACTCTTAGGTTCTTTGCAGTAAAGAAACTTAGTTACCAAAAGGTTTGAGAAGACGTAGTCTCGCCAGGAGAAATTCTTCTTCACATGCAGGTGTTTATTAAGTATTAGCCAGTAATGGTGGGGAAACAACTATGGTGTAGGTTGAAAAAACTATTGTGTAGGTTTGAAGTGAGTTCATTCTTCCCTGTCACTTAGGTATTTCAGCGCCCTCAGGGAGGGCACAACAGTACTTCAGAGAAGGATCTGGTTAGTCTTGCTGTTGGTATTAGACAGTCAGAGACCTATGCAATGAGTTCGACAATTCTTAAGGTAGAGATTATGGGGCTTACTGGCTTCTTCTACCCCATTCACATGGCCATGGAGCATTTTTCTCCAATGCTTTATCCAACTAATATATTTTGAATGCTTCTCATTTTAACAGTGAATATACAATTCTGACTTCTCTTTAGCATTAATTTTACAAATGAAGACTCCTTTCTGATATTCATCATGCTAATTAGAAAAGTCTTGGTCAATAGCTCAGACCCTTGTAGTGTGTTTAACTGTAACATCCTATTATCTATGCTAAAATATTTTAAATCAATTGACTATAACATAACAGCTAAAATTTTCTTGTAAAAAATTAAAAGCAAATTTGTGGAATAATAATGACAAATGTAGGTTGTCTCCTAAGTCCTTCTTTTGTGCACATAAACCTCAATTGTGCTTTTGTTTGATCGGTTTCCCCAACTTTGAATGTAGAGGACTACATCCAGCTTTTGCATTTAGCCACAAATCAGATACACAAAGCATTCCTAGTCTTCCTCACAGTGTACTCTTGTGACACTGTATTCCTATTCTTCAGGTTACAACTAAAAACCAGTTTGTACAGAGTCCCCAGTTTAATTTGTAATGCATAAAAAACATGTAATAAAATCTATAAGACTGAGGTAGGTATTTTCCTTTAATTTTGTTTTATGACCAACAGATCCAAATGTAATAATTTGCATTTCATTAGTAGTTTAATAAATGAAAGCACTTATTTTTCTGCTCCCTGTTCCCATCATGTTTATTTTCCCCATTCATGAATTAACTGGAGTGTGGCTAAAGTTTGCCTCTGAGGTATGATATTAAAAAACAGGAACTAAATCTCCAGCAATAGGGAAATGGTTAAATAATCCCTATTTATTTTTATGTCTAGAATTTAGCTGGTGACCCCATTTAAAGGGATCATGATAAAAACATATTGTTTAATATGATTAGGGAATAAAGCAAACTTTCAAGCTGTGTATACCTGGTCATTGTTACCTTGATTTAGGTAGAAAAGGAAAGAACATATATTAGGCATAAGCTAGTACAAACAGTTCTCGAAATATTCTGGGGACCTTTGAGAGTTCATAAGACTTTCATTGCAACTCTCGAATCTGTTTCATGGGTAAAATTCTATTCAAAGTGCAGATCGACCCCCATGAGTTTTACAAAGATAATACTTAAAAACTTCATATGATTTCAAATTCCACATTAAAACAATTTTGAAAGAAATACCACACTGAGTTTTGATGTAGTGCCCAAAGAATACCTTCAATTATCTGTACAGGCTGCTAAATTACACTTTGTTTTTCTAACTACGTAACTGCAAAAGATTGGCTTTTCTTTATATGTTTCAACAAAACCATGTTGTAACAGTTTTAATACATGATTAGAAAAACACAATAATATATTCATTGAGCCAGTAGGCAATACTAGCAAACTAGCATCTGTTAACAGTTTAAAAATCTACAGTGACACCAGCGAAGTGATGGAACAGAAGCCTCAAACTCTTCTCCCACAGCAGCACGAACTTAACGATACACGGACCAACTGCCTTTATAAGAAATCTCTAAGCCAGTTAAGAGGTTTCTGTACCTCAGGTAAGGGGAAAGCCATGTGAGTGTACACCCAGTAGGAATATGTGCTGTACTTTCCAGGGCCCTTCTTTCCAGTGTAGTGTGGCATAAGAGAAAGAAACCTCTCAGCCCCTGATTTTCTTTTCCCCCCGCCCGGGGAGGCAGACAGGGTGGTATGTAAATCCAATACTCTGACGTTTAAGAATGGGCAGTCCTAAGGATCTGACTTGCATAAATGGAGGGGTTCACATGAAAGGGGCATTGGTTTGGGGACCCACTGAAAGGCAAGCAATGTGACTTGGTTTTGATCTCCGGGTCATGCTGGTCTTATAGAATGTATTAGGGCTGACATTTTCTGATACTAATTATACAACTTAATATATATTTAGGGCTAGTCATATCATCTATTTCTTTGTGTATGATTTGGTAGCTTGTGTCTTTCAAGGAATTGGTCCATTTCATCTAGGTTATCAGTTTGTGGGCATAGTGTTATGCATACAACTCTTTAATTTTCCTTTTAATGTTCATGAGATCTGTAGTAATACCCTCCCCTCTTTCATTTCGAATATGTGCTGTACACCTATTATGACACATTATGTCTTCTCTCATTTTTCTTTGTCAGACTGACTAGAGGTTTATCACTTTTATTAATCTCAGAGAACCAGGGTTTGTTTCAGTTGACTTTATTGATTTCCTGTTTCCAATATCAATTATTTCCACTCTAATTTTTACACTGCTTACTTCGAATTCAATTTAATTTTCCTAGTCTTATGAGGTAAAAGTTTAGATAACTAATTTTATATTTATCTTAA
>CM053573.1:96716859-96736554 GCA_028646485.1 Cryptoprocta ferox | reverse complement strand
AATTCCAATTTCCCAATATCTTCGCCAACATTGTTATTGGTCTTTTTTATTTTATGTATTGCAGTGCAGGTGAAGTAGTATCTAATTGTGGTTGAAATTAACATTTCCTTGTTGGCTAATGATATTGAACATTTTTTCATGTTTATTGACCATTTGTATGTTTTCTTTGAATAAATGTCTATTCAGTATTTTGCCCTTTAAAAAAAAAAAAAGAAATCCTGTGCATGTATAAAATAGGCTTATCTTATCATTTCTTGGGAGTTTGGGTATAAAATTTTGGACTGGAAATTTTCTGTTACATCAGAATTTAAAGACCTTTTTCTAATATAGTTTCTGAATAGAGGTTAGAAGTACTCTGCAGTTCTGTTCCTGATCTTTTTTGTGAAATGGGTTGTATTTTGCTTTCGATTTCCTTTCTCAAAACTTGTGTAAAAAAAAAAAAAAAAAAAGGCAAAGAGAAAAATTCTGCATTTTGAAATTTCATATGCCTTGTTGATTTTTTTTTTTTCCCCCTTCCATTTTCACAGGCACTTGAATGGTCCTCTGCATCAGAGAGTTTGCATCTTTCCATTCTGGGAAAGTTTTTGAAATATTTTTAAAATTATTTTCTGTGCTCTGTAACTTCCTCTTTGCAAATTCTTCTAATTTCTTTTGTGTTTTCTCCTATTTTAAAATCTCTTACCTTTTTTTTTAAATCTCTATTTTATTAGATATTTTCTTGGACTTCTCTCTCAACTCTTCTGAGTGTTTCATTTCAATTCTAATTTCTCAGTGTTTTGTGGAGGGTTTCATAATTCATGAATACTATAACCGTTAGCAAACTCAGACTTTTCCATGCACCTTATGCACAGTTACCAATGTCTGAGACACTGGTTTCGAAGCCAAAAAAGCTTTATTATCAGAAAGGCAACTCAACAAGAGGGCAGGGGATCATCCCAAAGCTGCCTTGTTGAGTCCAAGAGGCAGCTTATGAACATGAGAAGGGTAAGGGTTTTTTTTTTTTTTTTTTTGTTTTTTTTTTTGTTTTTTTTTTTTTTGAAAGCTTGAGAAAGGGAGATCTTACAACAACCTAGAGGTAAGCATTCTTCTGGACAGTGAGGCACTATTTGGGACCTGGTAGAATCAGCTACTCAAATTAAATGTCACCCTCCAGTCCCTATTAGGTTTCTATAATCAGTGGGTAAACAGGGAGTAGAAGTAAAATGGCAAAGTTAATGATCGATTATGCAATAGGTTAAGAGGTGCATAAAACAGAAGTAGGAAACAAATAGAATGTGGAGCTAAGTTAAAAATGTAGTTAATATAATTACAGATCTGCTTATACTTTCAAAACCGGTTCAAGAACCAAGCATCAGGCATCATAACATATGATCAGACAAGTGATAAAATGACAATTTTAATATTTTCTTCTTATATTTTCTGATGAATTATTATTTTCTCTTAATTTGATTTATCCAATTTCTTTGCTTAATTCAAATGTCTGATGCTTGACTATCTACTGCCATTTAAGAATGAAGCACTAAAAAACTGATTTGAAGTTGTCTAAGTGAATTTGGTCACCTGTGATTTTCACTTAAAAACAGTCTGGTCTGTCTTGTAGAAGAATTGCTGATATAAAGACGCTTGGACTTATCATATTGCTTGAGGTTAATATTCAGTTTTTTCTATATAAGGTATAATATTTGTATAGTATAAGTAACCAGACTTCCTCCTCTACCCCTATTCACTTATCTCATCCTACCTACTTAGTAGCAAGCTTTAAAAGCATTACGAATTGTATTTGTTCCATGAATGCAGTATCCATTTACTATATCAGAAGTGTAATTTCTATGTAGATTTTTAAATGAATGCGGCAAATGTTAAATATTTAAAGAGATCAAAATCTTATCAAGCTTTATTACATTGTTAGAAATCATGCAATAATATGGAAAATGAACCAGAATTTTGATATCTAATTACCACAATTTTAGTACTAGGAATATAGACCAATATTCTTACTAAATTGTTGCTCTTTTGAGGAACTTCCCAAATTCTGCATAAAATTATAGACTTGGGGGGAAAAATCTAATTCTGACAGAACTCAAGTCCATTATTTACAGCCATTTCTTTCTTTAGGTAGAAAGCCTTTAATGGTTGCTATGTAATGTGTTCAATACTTAGTTAAAAATATATCATTTATCTAGAAAGGAAATATAAACTGAAATGATAGGATGGCTTCAGTTCTATTTTATTGAGTCCATAAATGCATCTTATTTTTACGCCTAATATATGTAAAACATTTTACTTCTTGCTAGGGTTTCAAGGAATACAACACGGTCTAAATGCCTCAGGTACTTAAAGTCAATGTTAATGGCACAACCACAAATAAAAGCCTTTAATAGAAACATATGTGTAGGAAGAAATCTATTTAAAACCATAATTGGCATCCAAAAAGCGCCTCCCTACTAAAATATCATTTTTCTCTGTTGCTATTGTTTTTTATTTAAATACATGACAAGCTACACTGAAACTGCAGAACAAAAGACCAACTTACCCTTGGTCAGGGAATAATTATAATGAGATTCCTGTCTAAACTCTTTGAGTGTGTGGAGTGTGTGTGTGTGTGTGTGTGTGTGAAAGGGAGAAAGAGAAAAAACACCTGCTAATTTCAGGGATCCAATAAAAGTCACAAAGGAATTTTGTTTGGAACAAAGAAGTTTGATCCATGTTAAGTTTAATTAGCTTATTTTAGTGGTATTTTGGTGAAATAGAAGTAAAGGTGACTATTCCAAGTTGATTTTTTTTTTCCCCATAAAGTGAAGACTAGACAATGCTGTGGCAGAGAAGAAATCTGAGCTTCAGAATTCAACCAGGGTTGTTCACCAAGCAAGAGGGGATTCTATGAACTTGTATTTCCAGGAATTTCAGAATCTTCATGTAGATATTGAATTTCCCACCAAACATTTGCTGAGTCAATCCAATGATATATTAATCTCAACAAACTGTAAAATGACTCCAGCAGATAATTATAGTATATGAATAAAATCAAGTGAGAATTTGAAGGAAAAATTTCCAAGGTGACAAACAAAACAAACAAACCCTATCTGGAAATAGTATTCCTCTTGGGTATTGGAAAAGGAATTGAAGTATACCAGCAGAAAAGTGGGGAACATTTATTAAAAGATAAAAGCATGTATTAAAGTCATGGAGTTACTAAAAGGTGTAGAGTATACAGGCAGATGCTTGAAGTGGTTTGGTTGAAACTTCAGGTACTTAGGAAGAAAAGATGGGAACTTAGAGAGGTGGACATATTTGGATGGGTTGTTCTAAATGTAAAACTAAAGATATCTCCATTATTCAGTAGGCACTCTGGACTTACCTGGGCTATAACATGATCTATGTGGATTTTGGAGAAAATAATTCTTTCTGCAGAAACCAGCATTAGAAATGATGGACTGGAATATAGAAATTAGCTACAGGAAATCCAGGCTCTAAAACAGGGTTAGGGAAAAGATAATGAAACCTCGACTGAGGAGGTAACATTTGGAATGAGACAGGAAATGTGGATTTTGGAAATATATGAGATCCAAGTTGGTAATTGGCTGCTAAGATGTTTTAGCTACCATATAGGTAAGGGTCCTTTTTTCTTTTTCTTTTTTATATTTTAGTTTTTCAGAATTTACTGCAGCTATCCCCTAGAAAGAGTTATGCATGAGGGGAAAAAATAAATTCAATTATCTTACTTTCTTCTGATACTAATCTTCAGCTCAATTCCTCTGTGTTGCATTGGTAGAGGCCTTTTTCAGACTTCTTGGGTCATGGAAAAGCATTAGAAAGCCAATTATATTAGAGATTAAGGATGCTACTTTACAGAACATAAGCATTCAGCAAACAGGGAAATTACTAAAACTCTTAGGTGTACAGTTTTTATTGTAATAACTTTTCCATATTTATCACCTTTCTGAATCAATTTCTCTCTCAATTGAAATTTTTACAAGAGAATTTAGAAGGTTACCTCTAGGGAGTACTTCAGGGGGGAAAAACTGAAAAGATACCAGAGTGATTATTTTAACAAAATAATAAAAATAAAATTACACTGAATATAACTATAAAAAGAATGTCTATACTATATGTAAATTATGTTGATGTTTTATCACTGGTCTGCTTCTATTTGCCTCTTTTGTACATGCTGGCAGCAAAAATAACTTATTTTATTGAGACCATATATGCATGCAATAATATTACAAGAATCTGAACTTCTGGGTTTTTTAACTAAATATTTTCCAGTATTTGAGGTTTAAATACACAAATTACTTTTAAGGCCACTTTTGTTACTTCTCAAATTGAAAGAGAAAACCATAATAACATGCCATTTAAGTGCTGATTAATATTATGGTTGAAATAAAATATATCTCTTGAAGTTCTATATAACACAGTAAATATTTTACATATTCAGTAGTATATCTTAATTATCAGCCTTTTGAGATTTTATGTTCTGAGTCTAAGTTATCACAATAGCTTATTTGATAATGTACAAAAAGACACCAAATTACTTTTCCTACTAACCACTCATAAGAGAACTGTGTTTATGTTTACTCCTGAGATTTGGAGTTATCTTACAGGATGACCTGTGATTGAATGACTCGCTTTAGTGTATTTATAGCCCTTGGAGCATGTGTGACATTAGCAAGATATTATTATTCTACTCCAAACGTATAAGAATGAAGTCCACTGTCTTATTTAAAAGAGTGAAATGTGTGGTTTCTCTTATCTGGGAAGAGATCAGAAAAGAAAATGGAGAAGAGGGGTGTCTACCCAATAAGCAACTGAGACTAGCTCATTATCTCTTTACTAGATGACATCAGTATATACATAGAAAGAAGTTCTGAGTAGTTGGTAGAAGATGTTTTATAGCTTATGAAAAAAAACCCATTATTAGGAACTAAAGAATCAAAACATCTGCATGTGAAAATATTCCAGCCTGTTTTGGACAATAATGGAGAATTCCTAGATGAGTCTCTGAATAGGACAGTACATATGATGCCAACAAGCAGAAATTGCAGTGTTTCAAATGTGACAGTGTGTCAGTATTCACCCAAACTGTTTAAGACTACCTAAGTTTTAGTATTTTTTAAATATTCAAACCAGCTTAGTTTTGTAAGTGAAATATATTAAGTTATAGTAATTGATGTTATCTTCTACAACAATTCCAAAGTCAACTGCTTTAACATAATAAAAAGCTTACTCACTTATGCAAATTCCAATGCAGATATTCCTGGTTGAGATGGCTCTCTTCCACAGAGTGACCTAACAATCTAAAATCCTTTCATCTGGGGATAGTGCCCCTTGACATGTGACCACCAGAGTCCCTATGGAAGAGGTAAAGTGAAGAATCTGTTTGGGAGGTTTGTTTATTTTGGTTTTTTTTCATCAATCACAAGATCTGGAAAAGGCTTCATATGTTGTATTTCTCCTGTATTATATTGGCTCCAATTACTTACATGTCTTATCCAGATGCAAGGATGCAGGGTAATGTCTTCCATGTTCAGAGAAAAAATGGGATGGCCTTTTGAACAGACAGCATTTTTTTCCTTGTGAGCAAAAGGGGGTTTATTTCCACTTTGGGGTTGCACATGATAAGGGGTATAGCACCATGTGAGAGCAAGCATACTAGTGTCAGATATGAAGTAAGTGGGCAAAGCCTAAAGAAAAGTTAAAATTAAGAAGAACACAGAGACTCTTTTAGCCATCCCTTGTCCTTTAAATTTTTAAGTATTAATTTAAGAACAGTTATACCTACAGGTCTAAGTTTCTGTTTATTCTTGTTTTTCCTTTTGGTTTCATAATAGTCCTACAATCATTTTATACTGACAATAGAAAAAAATTTTAATAAAATTAAAGAATATTTGCAAAGTAACTTTTTCATATGCTCTAGTACATCTGAAAATGTTTTACAGTGTAACACTAACATTTGTAAACAATACTTAGACTTGGGTCCCTGTTTTCAAATCATATCAAATGTTCTAGATTTGTTTAGTCTTTTATCAGTTATTCTCTTTTCAAGATCAATTAATACATTTAAGGATCTCTAAGTTACCTCATTTTATAGTGTTTTGATTAACATTTAAATTCCAAATATGATATTGCTGTTTACTAAGGTACCAAAAAAGTAAAAGAAACTTTATTAATGATTCTACTGAAATTCCTGTAACAAATACATTTTAATAGATTGTCACATGCGACTTTAATAAATATATGCAAAGGAAACCTCAAATTAGATATTTGTGAATTTAAACACAAACAGTATAATCAGCATAATTGTGAAGTTTTATACTAGCCTAACTTCATTATTGACATTGATCATAATTTTTATCATAAAATACTAACTGCTTATAGTCGCTAAACATCTAGTGTTTAGTCATTGCAGATCTTCTTTTTGAGATATTTGGTATACTCACCTTGGTGATTTTGTGTAATTTCTCTGACAGCTTTTGCCATCTAGACTAGTAACTAGTCTACATCTAGACTAGTAACAGTGATGCTTAATCCTAGATATCCCTTGATGGCTATGGAGTACACAAACGTTATTCTGAGTATGAATGTAAGCTGTTTCTGTTTAAGATTAACACTTGAATAGGTACACTGAGTAAAAAAGATTTACTTTACAGTGGAGCTTGGGTCTTGTTTAATGACTTGAAGACCTAAATAGACAAAGGGCTGAGGAAGACAGAACTTCACCCTGCCTGACAGATTGACCTGGAACATAAGCTTGCCCTTGGATTGGAATACAGATTACCAACTATCCTGGGTCTCCAGCCTGACAACCACAAATAATGGAACTTCTCAGCTTCCATAAGTATGTGTGCCAATTTCTCTACATAGAAAAAAACATACCTGAATTCCAAGTTCAAGTACCACATAAATGATCTGAAAACTTCTCTGTGATCCCTGAAGTAGACCCTGATCTCCCATAGCCACAGGGCAGAGATTGTTGAAAATCAAACACAGAATCTCATCCTGTGACTGGCTAAATTACAATACAAACTTCCAGTCTCCTGGGATGTCCAACGTTAAAGTCAGTAATACTTAATTCCTGGAAAGATAGTAGACATTAGTGTTACCATCTTGGACTTGAAGGATAGAAGGGTGGTGGTTTCCTACCTTATTCCCATTCAAGGTGCTTATTTTACCTATGCAGAGATAGATGGATCTTGGAGAATGACAGTGGCTAATTGTAAGTTTAACTAGGTAGTGACTTAAGATGCTCCTGTGGTTCCATTGTTGAGCAAAGTAACACATTCCCTGGTAGCTGGTATTAATCTGGTCATTGCCTTTTTATCCACTATATCCATAAAGCCCACCAGAAGCAGTTTGTATTCAGCTGACAAGACCAGCCATACGCCTTCACAGACTTCCTGCAGGAGTATATCAACTTTCCAGGTCAATGCCATAATTTAGTTCACAGGGATCTTGATTGTCTTTCCTTACAGAAGCTATCACACCATGTCATTACATGATAGCATTATACTGATTTAAAACTTGTGAATGAGAAGTAGCAACTACTCTAGACTTGACGGTCAGACATGTGCATATCAGAGAGTGGGAAATAAATCTGACAAAATCGGGGACCTTCTACCTTGAAGTTTCTAAGGGTCTAGTGGTATGTGGGGAATGTTGAGATATCCCTTTTAAAATGGATAAGTTGTATCTGGCCCCTCCTATACTCAAAAAAAAAAAAAAAGAGATACAATGCCTAGTGGCATTTTAGAGGCAACATATTGCTCATCTGGATGTGTTACACCAGCCCAATAATGAGAAATCTGAAAAGCTGCTATTTTGAGTGAAGCCTAGCATGAGAGAAGGCTCTGCAATAGGTTTAGGCTGTTGTACAAGTTGCTCTGCCACTTCAACACATCTAATGATGCTTGAAGTGGAAAATAAGGATGATATTTAGAGCTTTGCCAGGTCCCTACAGTACAGGCCCTTAGAATTTTGGAGCAAAGCTCTGTCATCCTCCTTTTGATAACTACTCTTTTGAAAAGCAAATCTTGGCTTCTACTGGGCCTTAGGAAAGACTGAACATTAAACCATTGGACCACCAACTTACCGTGAGACCTGAGCATCTCATCATGAATTAGGCATTACCTGACCCACCAAACCATACATTTCAGAATGCATAGTAGCATTTCATCATCAAATGGAAGCAGTTTATACTTGATCAGGCCTGGGTAGGCCTTGTGGCACAAGCAGCCTATATGAAGACGTTAACTCCAATTCCATGGTCTCCATACCTGCTACATGGTACCTATGGCCTTTTTGGGAGCTCCCTATGATTAGGAGACAGAGGAAGAGAAGAATCAGAAGTGGTTTACAGATGGCTATGCATAATAGGCAGGCACAACCCAAAAAGGGAACAGTTACAGCACTACAGTCCCCTCTGGCACATCCCTGAAGGACAATAATGAAGGGAAATCCTCTTTGCAGAACTGCCAGCACTGCACTTGGCTGTTCATTTTGCTTGGAAGAAGAAATGACCAGACAGGTGATTATATACCAACTCAGAGCTATGGCTAATGGTATAGTTGGATGACCAGTGACATGGCAAGAACATGATTGATAAATTTGTGATGAGAAACATTGAAGATGAGACATCTTCTCATCTAGATCTATGGCTAGATCTCACTGAATGGGCAAGAAACATGAAGATATTTTTATTCCATGTGAATGCTTACAAAGACTCTATATTAATAATCTGATGGATAGGGTGACTTGTTCTGTGAATGTCAGACTCTTTTTCCAGTCACCCTTGTTATCACTCAAGGGACTCATAAGTCAAATAGCTATGATGACAGCATTGGAAGATATGCATGGGCTCAGCAACATAGACTTTCTCCTCATCTGGGTTGACCTGGCTATGCCTACTGCTGAGTGCTCAATCTACCAGCAAAGAAGAACACTGAGTACCCAGCATGGCACCATCCCCCAGAATAATAGGTGGCTATTGGGTAAAGATTGGACACATCCATCCTGGAAGAACAAAATGTTGCCCCTTTCAAGAATGGATGCTTACTCTGGATAAGAATTTGCCTCTCATACAATGCTTCTGCCAAAAATACCAGGCATAGATTTGCTGAATGCCTTATTCACCATCATGGTGAATTGCATGAATTCCACAGCACTGCAAGAGTACACACAGCTAAAGAAGTATGGCAGTGGGCTCATGCTCATGGAATTTATTATCTTACCATGTTCCCAGCCATCTTTATGCAGCTGCTTGGATGACAGTAGAATGGTCTTTTGAGGACTCACAGTGCCAAATATATAGTAATACCATAATATTTAAATTATGGGATATCAAGGAAAAGAATAAACATTACTCAAAGATTTGCCTCCTCTTCTGTGAAAGGGGTTATTGCATTGTTGGATGTATCCAGCATGGTTGTATCATGGTAGGAATAATTAGGACTCTGTTACTGTTTTTAATTTGGAAATAAAATATTTCTAAATGTGTATGTGTGTGTGTGTTGGTATATACACATACACCTATATATAAACAAGTGTATAATATACCAAGTTGAAAAGAGGTGATCTCGTGATGGTTAATTTTATGTGTCTGCTTGCTTTAGCCATGGCATTCCCAGATATTTGCTCAAACATTGTTATGGCTGTGTCTTCATGTGTTTCTGGATGAGATAGATATTTGAATAGGTAGACTGAGTAAAGCATATTGTTTGTCTTCTGGTGAGGGGAACTCATTCAATGAATAATAAATAGAACAAAAATGCTGAGGAAGAAGGAACCTCACTTGCTGACCAATTGAGGTAGATTATTGATCTTCTTTTGCCCCAGGCTGGAACTTAAACCATTAGCTCTTCTGAGTCCCAGAACTCAATCTTAGCCTAGAACTATGCCATTGTCTCTCCTGAGTCTCTAGCTTGCCAAGATCAAATTGTGAACTTCTCAGTCTTGAGAACCATGTAAGCCAATTCACAGTAATAAGTCAATCTCTATAAATATTAATGATATGGGTGATAGGGATATATAAAACCCAAACAAATAACTTATATTACTCTGGAGAACCCAAAATGATTCAGTAACTAAAACAAAACAGTTTAAACCAAGTCCCATATGTTGAAAACTATTATATTCACTTTTGTCGACACATTAAAAACAAAGTTTAATTTTTAATATCAGTTTTTCTTTCCTCAACACTTTTTGAGCAAAGTTGTACTTTGATCCAGGTGGTATTAGTGAATAATGTATTCTTCAATAATTTATAATCCATGATGTTTTGCATTGATATGCATTAATCTAAACAATGGCTTATTTTATTTATTGAAAAACATATACAAAACTGTCAGGTATTCACAAGAGTACCATGAGATAATTAAGATTTATAAAGCAATGTAGAAAAACAAATTTTATCTGAAATCTCTACCAACTGAAGATATGATGTCAATTTGCCTTTGATCCTTAAGCATACATATGTGTAATTATATGAACTAACACTAAGAGGATATTATGATTATATCATAAACTATAATGGTAGTTTGATATTAATATCTGGCACAAGTCTCATTTATAAAGTATATCAATTTCTTAAGAGAATGTAGCTATTTAGTACCTTGAGAAAGATACTTTGCTTTTACTCAATATTTTTAGAGAAAAGAAAAAAACTGTAGGAGGAAGTGAGGAACACATTCTCTTATAAATATTCAAGGGTCATTTTGGAAGGGGGTTTGATACGAAGAACCTAAGTAAAACTATATTCTTTAACCTTTATCACAGTGAATTACTGAGATCTCCTGTTATCTAAAATTTTGATACTTAAGTATTATCAAAAATATTATCAATAAAAGTTAAAATGATAAAATAACTTATTCACAACAGAAAGAGATGGTACAAATATAATAGAACTGATTAAGAAAGTAAATTGACCCTGAAACCTCCAATATATATGGCCAGGAATTTTTCTTATTATCCTCCATCAAGCAAAAACTCTCACATATGATCAAAGGAGGATGGCCTTAAGGATATTGATTGAAATATTGTCTGAAATAAAGGCAGAGAATTTTATCTGTTTGACTTAGCTATATCCCCTAAAGTAGATGGAGGATTCGTGGTAGGTGCTCATGAATATTCATAATGATTCCAGGTATTTGGAAAAAATAAGGGCTAGGGTGGTTGACATAGTTAATTTTGTATTATAGAAAATAAAGTGAGATCTATCCTGTTGACAAATTAAGTGGACAGTACAGCATTAGTTAACTATATGTGCATTGTTATACAACAGCATTTTAGAACTTTATCTTGGATGACTGAGCCACAATACCCATTGCATGGCAACTCTATTTTCTCCTCCAACACCCTGGCAACCACCATTCTACTTTCTGTTTTCATGAGTTTGACTACTTTATGTACTCCATATAAGTGGAGTCATACAGTATTTGTTCTTCTGTGATTGGCTTATTTCACTTAGCATAATGTCCTCAAGGTTCATTTATGCTGTTGTATATGACAGGATTTCCCTTCTTAAAGTTGAATAATATTCCATTGTATGTACACATGACATTTTTCTCTATCTGTCCATCTATATGCCTTTTAGGTATTCTAAGTAATGCTCCAGTGAAAATGGAAGTGGAGATACCTCTTTGAGATTCTCATTTCAATTATTTTGGATAAATACTCAGAAGTAAGATTCCTAAATTGTATAGTAGCTCTATTCTAATTTTTTTGAGGAACGTCCATCTGTTTTCCATAACAAGCTGCACCATTTTGCATTCCTCCCAACAGCGCACAAGGGTTCCAGTTACTCCATGTCCTTTCCTACATTGGTTATTTTCTGGGTTTTTATTTTTGTTTTTGATGATGCAATCCTCAAATGTGAGTGGTGATAGCTCATCATAGTTTTGATTTGCTGTTTCCTGATGAGTGATGTTGGACTTCTTTTCATATGCCTCTTAGTCATTTGTATATATTCTCTGGAGCAATGGCTGTTTAAGCCTTTTTATCTATCATTAAACTTCTTTTTTTATATTTAGTTATAAGACTTCGTTATGTATTTTTGAAATTACTCCTCATCAGAATACAGAGAAGTCATACAATCTGCTCTCTGAAAGCTGGAGCCCTAAGAAAGATCGTGGTATAATTTATTCTGAGCTGAAAGAAATGAGAACATCGGGAACCAATATATAAATCCGAGTCTAAGGGCAAATGAAAATGAGGCAGGTGTACTAGCTCAATTAGTAAGTTAGGTAAAAAGGGACCAATTTCTTCTCCCTCTGCTTTTGTCCTATTCAGACTCTGTATTATGTTTGCTCTATGTCTCTTTACATCAGTGCCATACTGTTCTGATTCCTTACAGCTTTGTAACATCTTTTAAAGTCAGGAAATATGAAGCTTCTAGATTTGTTCTTTTTCAAAATTATTTTGGCTCTTTGGTATCCTTTGGGTTTCCATATAAATTTTAGGAAGATATTTTCCATTCTGGAAACAAGCAAACAAAAAACTACACTAGGATTTTGGTAGGGATTGAATTGAATTTGTAGATTACTTTGTGAAGTATGGATATAAAAAAGTTTCCAATACATGAACACAGGATGCCTTTCCATTTATTCTTTTTAAATTTCTTACATCAATATTTTATAGCTTTCAATGTACAAATCTTCACTCTACTCCCTTAGTTAATTTATTCCTAAGTATTTTATTATTTTTGATGCCATTGTAAGTAGGATTATTTAAAAAATTTCCTTTCTGGTTGCTCATTGTTAATATATAGAAATGCAACTGACTTTTGTATATTGATTTTTGTATCCAGAAACTTTGCCAAATAGGTTTACTTGTTCTAAAGGTTTTATTATAGAACTTTAGAGCTTTTGAAGCTTAAGATTGTTATATGTGAAGAGAAATGATCTTACTCATTTCATATTTGAATGTCTTTTACTTATTTTTCTTGCCTAATTATTCCAGTTATGCTAATATATTCCAGTATTATGCTGAATAGAAGTGTAAGAATAGAAATCTTTGTTCTGTTCTTGGTCTTGGCAGAAAAGCTTTCAGTTCTTCACCATTGATGATGATGTTACTTGTGGACTTCTCATATATGGCCTTAATGGTGTTGAGAAAATTTATGCCTGTTCCAAGTTTGTCGAATGTTTATCATGAAAGTACTTAATGTTTTCAAATTATCTTCATCAGTTGAGATTATCATATGGTTTTTGTCCTTCATTCTCTTAATCTCATTCTCTGTATCACATTGTTTTTTGCAAGTTGGACCATCCTGCATCCCAACTTGATCAAGGTATACAATCCCTTTAATGTGCTATTGAATTCATTTTCTTAGTATTTTCTTTAGGGTTTTTACATCAATACTCATCAGGATATTAATCCCATTTGTTAAGGTTGAGCTAGCTGTTACTAGGAAGTCCCTGGTGAACAGGAGGGTATACTACATTTTGAGCAAAGAAAAGTCCTAATTTTTGTGTTCTGCAAACATAAAATTTGTATGTCTTTTTCTCAAATACATATGGAAGACCTGACTATAGGATGGTTTTAAACTAGTAAAGGAAAGAGGGCAGAAGCAGGCAGGAGGACCAGATGCTGAAGAGCATGAAGATGTTACACATTTCACTCACTAATCTTAACCCTCTGACCAATACCTTCTGGTCCTTTATGCCATAACTCTGTTTCTCATTATCTTTCTCTGTTAGAGGAAGGTTGATTAAAAAGTTACTATCAGTTGTCACTCCGTTTCATTTATTCTCCCCTAATCCATTAATATTCCCCATTACTTGCTCAGAGTATTCTGAAATAGGAATCTGATTTAAGCAAGAATTCATTCCATTGCTTAAGCGCCATTCATAGATTGTTCTAGTCTTTCATATGAGCTGCCCCAAAGAGAAGGGATATCAAAGATTTGACCCCAGCTGCACTATACAACCTTGTCTCTTATGTCTCCACATCTCCTCTCTACATAACTCTGCTCAGGTATAGTGAAATCAAGTACTTCCCTAACTGTAGCATGTTCTCTTTCACTTTTGTCCATATTGCACCAATATGCTACTTACTCAATCTGCTCTCCAATTCTTTCTTCAATCCCCCTCAGATGCTATCTACATCAGAATACCTTCTCTGATTTTCTCAAAAACAAGTTAGGGACCACTGTTTTGGGACCTCAAATTCACATTTGATTCAAAACCATCTACTTCTCTTCTCCAGAGGATCTCGCCCCTGAGAAATTTACATGCATGACTTAGAATGGAATAGAGGGAGGCAGTTAGGGTCATTTAAGAACCTACAGTTGATCTCAGGTGGCTTACTTTGTGTCTGGGTAATGCAATTTGGTGTGTTGTGCTCCCAGGCAGAACTCTTTTCTTTTTTCCTTCAGGCATTTGTCGGATATACAGCTGCCCTGCTTCTCCTTTAATTTTAACACTATGCAGGATTCTTGCCCAGGGATATCACTGACTTTGTTTAGAAATAAGATCTTGAAGTTTTATGATAGTTTCAAGTTCTGTATGAAGCTGTTTTTGACACTGCCTCTTCTCCATCTGAGCTACTGAAAAGAAGTTAAACTCCAAGAGGAATTATGTTGATCATCCTTATTATCCTTCTGTCTTTACCTAAAGTGTGTTATTTGTGACTCTGTTCAGGAAATATCCTTTACTTATATAAATTATTTTTTAAGTTTATTTATTTATTTTGAGAGAGAGAGAGTGCATGCACACAAGGAGGGGATGGGCAGAGAAAGAGGGAGAGAGAGAAACCCAAGCATGGGATTGGATGTGGGGCTCAAACTCAGAAACCACAAGATTCTGACCTGAGCCAAAATCAAGAGTCAGAAGCTCAACAGATTGAGCTATGCAGGACCCCCTCCCTCTTTAAGAGAAAAATACAGGATATTCACCTGGCCTAAGCTGTGTTAGGAGAAGAATGGGTAAGAATTACCCAAGGAGAAGAATGGGTAATTAAGTGTTTTGCTGGCAAGACAAACTCAATTCTGTGTTTTCCATGTAAAATTTTACGTTTATGGCAATTAGCATTGATAATAAACTGGAAAAATGATAGAAGTGAAACAATATTGAGTTTTAATTATACATACATTTAGAACTCAGAATCTATTTTCCTGGGTGGGGGTGGGAAGAGGGGACTAAAAATAATTATAGATTATAGCTCATTGTTAAACTTAGGACATACTCTATCTTGTAAAAATTCAGAGTGAAAATATGTTCCAAATTATAAGTTAAGGAGACCAAAGCAGTGAAATGATTGAAAGCTTTGATTCTGAATTGTATCCCAGTCCATAAAAATATTTCTTTTCCCTTATGCAGTGAAATGAATTCATGGCATCAAAATTTGCATAATATCTGTAAGTTAATGTTATGTCACTGATAATTTTCTGATTTTGATAATTGCATTATGGTTATGCAAAACATTTTTAAGAAAATACATTCAAATATTTAGAGATAAATGGACAACAGGATTGTAATTTTTAAAATGATTTAGAGAAACGGTATTTTGTATGCACATGTATATACAAAGAATGAATGTTCAAATGGAAAAATAATGGTGTAAGAAAGTGGTTCAGTTATTCTTTTTCATGTTGCTGTCTAGTTTTCCCAACACCATTTGTTGAAGACTCTTTTTTCCCTTGGATAAGCTTTCCTACTTTGTTGTAGTTGACCATAGAGTGGTGTGTCCATTTCTGGGTTTTTCTATTCTGTTCCATTGATCTGAGTGTTCTTGTTTTTTTGATGGAATTGTTAGGATTTTCTATATAGAGGCTCATGTCATCTGAAAGTAGTGAAAGAATTACTACTTCCTTGCTGATAGAATGCCTTTTATTTCTTTTTGTTGTCTGATTGCTGAGGCTAGAACTTCGAATGCTGTGTTAAATAACAGTGGTGAGAGTGGACATCCCTGTCTTGTTTCTGACCATAAAGGAAAAGGTCTGTTGTTCACCATTGTAACTATGGGTTTTTCATATATGGCCTTTATTACATTGAGGTATGTTCCCTCTAAACCTGCGTTATTGAGGATTTTATCATGAATGGATGCTGTACTTTGTCCAGTGTTTTTTCTGCATCTATTGAAATGATCATATGATTATTCTTTCTTTTATTAGTGTGGTGTGTCACATTGACTTGTGAGTACTGAATCACCCTTGCAGCCCAGTAATAAATCCCGTTTGATCATGCTAAATAATTCTTTAATATATTGTTGGATTTGGCTTGCTACATAAAATTCAAAATGGATTAAATACCTAAATAAGACACATGAAAGGATTAAAATCCTAGAGGAGAATACAAGCAGTTACCTCTTTGATATCTTCTTTCCAGATAGGTGTCCTGAGGCAAGGGAAACAAGAGTAAAAATAAACTATCAGGACTTCATCAACATAAAAAGCTTCTGTACAGCATAGGAAACAATCAACAAAACTAAAAAGCAGCCTACAGAATGGGAGAAGATATTTGAAAATGACACATCTGATAAAGGATTAGTGTCCAAATTTATAAGGAATTTAAAAAATGTAATATCCCAAAAATGAATATTCCAATTAAAAAATGGGCAAAAAAACATGCATAGACATTCCTTCAAAGAAGACCTCAGATGGCCAACAGATGCATGAAAAGATGCTCAACATTACTCAGTATCAGGGAAATACAAATCAAAACCATGATAAGATACTACCTCACACCTGTCAGAATGGCTAAAATCAATGACATACAAACAACAAGTGTTGACAAGGATGTGGAGAAAGAGAAACAATCTTGCACTGTTGTTGAGAATACAAACTGGTGCAGCCAGTCTGGAAAACACTATGGAAGTTTCTCAAAAAGTTAACAATAGAACTACCATACTATCCAGCAATTGCACTACTAGATATTTACCCAAAGGATACAAAAATACTAATTCAAAGGGATACATGCAATAGCCAAGTTACTGAAACAGCCCAAAAGTCCATCAATTGATGAATGGATAAAGAAAATGTAGAATACATATATACAGTGGACTACTTCTCAGTCATAAGAAAATAATGAAATCTTGCCATTTCATTTTCAAGAGCATGGTTGGAGCTAAAGAGTATTATGCTAAGTGAAATAAGACTGAGAAAGACAAAAACCATAGGATTTCACTCATATGTGGAATTAAAGAAACAAAACCGGTAAGCATAGGGTAAAAGAGAGAGGGTAGCAAACAAACACAAAAAAAAAACAGACTCTTCGCCTTGAAGAACAAACTGATGGCTACCAGAGGAGCAGTGGGTAGGGGGATGGGTTAAATAGGTGATGGGAACTAAGGATTGTGTTTGTTGTGATGAACACCAGGTGTTGTACGGAAGAGTTGAATCCCCAAATTGTGCACCTGAAACTAATATTATACTGTATGTTGACTAACTGGAATTTAAATAAAAAACTTTTAACAAAAGTGGAAATGTAAAATGTTAACATTGAGGAAATTGGGATACGGTAAGTAGGCCTGGTCCTATTTTTTTTTTTTTTTGCAACTTTCCTGTAAGTCTGAAATAGTTAAAAGATTGAGAGTAAATGGGGTATATAGAAGGCATATTAATGGGCTATAAGACCAAGTCATAGCATTGTTTGAAAAAAATTTAATACATTTGTTTCCTATTAAATGCTATAGAGCATTTTATTTTGTCTCTTGGATTCACTTTTTTAGGAAACTTATATTCTACTCTTCTAATCTGCCATATTATCCCATCTTAATATCCCATCTTAATATTCATTATTATCTCTAGTAGCTAAGAATACTCATGTTTTTAGTTAACTATATTAATGCCTTGGGTCAGAGATCACATCAGAGATCTTCTTTGTTGATTGAATTTCTGTGTTTGAGTATGGAGATGTGGAGTGTTAACACTGACTATACATGAAGGTTAGCATAGAAACTTGAAATATGGTTAGTGTACAGAGGAACTGAATGTTAAATTTTAGTTTAGTATTCTGGAATTTTTTTTCTTTTAAACTGTTTGTGGAGACAGTATGAAATAGTTTTCTATTTAACTCACCTTTACTCTTTTAGTAGGAGTAATGTGTCTGGCTTCATTTCAACTACTGATTTGCCTGAGTTATATTATTTTGTTGTAGTGCAAGTGTTAGGAGTAGACCTCATTTCCTGTGTTAAAAAAAACACAACATTGATCCAGCTGTTTTCAGTGGATTGCTTCAGTTGGAGTAGCTTTTTCTCTATACAAATATGTTTATTTTGAATGTCTTCTGCAGATAGCATTAATAGGGATACCTATGCAAATTATAATATAATATAAAATATCATTCTTTAAGAAATAAGTAATGATTTTTAAAATTTTAAATGAAAGCAAACAACTGATGCAGAATTCAGTGAAGATGCAGAAACTAATATACAATGAGAACAGTAAGGAAAAAAACTGAAAGAAAATATATTGCAAAATTTGTTGCAGCACAAATGGGTGATAATGTTATTTGCTATTCTATAATAATAATATGGGCAATATAAAGAAGTATTTTCAATGGATACATAATGAATTGATGATTTCCCCTGACTAATCAAAACCAAAGAAACTTATTGCCTAAATTAAAAATTTATAAATGAATTTTAATAGGAGATCAGCTTGTAACTTTGACCAGATTTTTTACACAAATAAAAGCCATTTTTTGATGGAGTAATGGTAAAATAGTTACTAAAATTTTGTTAGAAATGGGCAACAGACTACAAATTATATTTCATAAAATGTTAAAGATCTTCAATTAGCTACCAATTGACTGCAGAAGACATGATTTTTCTAATATCAAAGATCAGTTGATTCAAAATTCAAAAAACTGCAAGTTCCTTTCTAGCTTTAGATTAACCATGCAGTAAGAAATATTTCCAAATTAATATCTTGAGTTGTCTCCAGAATTTCAAATTTATGAAGAAATATTGTAAATTTGCAGCCTGAAATACAACTTTTGTGGGATAGTAATTTTTGTACATTATATCTGTCAAAGAACTTCAGGGGCGCCTGGGTGGCTCAGTTGGTTAAGTGTCCGGCTTCAGCTCAGGTCATGATCTCTCAGTTCGTGGGTTTGAGCCCCGCATCAGGCTCTGTGCTGACAGCTGGCTCAGAACCTGGAGCCTGCTTCAGATTCTGTGTCTCCCTCTCTCTTTCTGACCCTCCCCTGCTCACGCTGTCTCTCTCTGTCTCTCAAAAATAAATAAAAAACATTAAAAATTAAAAAAAAATTTCAGCTAAATAAAACTAGTTTCTATCTATGACAGATGGGACTCTTTCTGTTAGGCCAAAATTAGGATTTATTGGAATTTCAAAGCAAGAGACTAATGTTCCCCTTCTAGTTTTATTTCACTGTAGGATACATACAGAATATATTTGTGCTTAGTTTTCTGAAGCAGATGCTTAGAAAAGCGTCATGGATATAGCTGTTAAAATCTTTCGGTGTGTATATGCAAATGTTATGAATCATCACCAGTTTATGGAACTGTTTAAAGGAATAGAAGACAATGAATTTAATGACCTTGTGTTCTTTGTCACTGCTTATTGATTGAGTCGTGGAAGAGTTTGCTAAAAGATTTACTTATTCTGTTAACTCCAATTCAGGATTTTCTTGAAACAATAGGAATGCTTGCCAAATACTCAACAATCAAGACAAAAAATGTCTGTGTGATTTGTTTCCTCACCATTATTAGACCGCATACTAATGAGCTCCTAAGAGAGGAAAA
>CM053573.1:96700190-96716359 GCA_028646485.1 Cryptoprocta ferox | reverse complement strand
AAAAAAAAAAAAAAAGAATGCTTTTGGTGATTAAAATGGAAATAATCTCTTTATATCATGGAGTTTTTTTTTTTTTTTTTTTTGATGGCTTGTAAGTTCTGGACTTTGTTTTACATTAAGTAATTAAATGAAATCTAATAGAAAACTCAGATTGTAATTGGTGGCCAGGTTGCAGTGTCCATGGCTTTGGATATTTGAGTTTAGGACTGATTTACACAGCAAAGTCCACCAGATCCATAACTATTAAAAATTAAATAAAACAAATACACACAAACTCAGAAGAGCAAATTTTTCCACTATATCAATAAGATTTTGTAATTATTTTCATACGTAAAATAATGCCCATTTAATTTTCATTCTTATTACAATTACTTTACCTTTATTCTTCATTTCTACTTGAAAGTAGGATAAAAAAGTGCTATTTGTGCAAAATAGACAGGCTTTCCAAAAATACTATAATTGATAAAAATGTTTTGCCTTATCAACCTAATATATTTGATTTATATACTAGAAAGATGGTATTCAGAGGATAAATGGATGTAAATCTTTATGTTATCATAGAGAAGTTACATTACAATCATATGGAAGACAAAGACATAGTATAGACATATTTGTTTTCCATGAACATGATAGAATACATAAACAAAGTTATAATTCCAGAAAACTTCTGGAAATAAGAAATATGTATATATGTATTGAATGGTTATTCTATGTCTAAAATAAATAGAAACAGATTAACACTGAGAAATCCTTTATAAAATTTTAAATTAAAGGGAATTGAATAGAAACAAGGAACAAACACCATTGGAATAAAAGCAGGTGACCTCTGAATGGAAAGTTCTGTTTGTGTTTATAATACACTATAGTGACATTAAATGCTATACAATAATGTAGCTACATCTACCACATCCTCTGAAAGTATTTTATAGGAATCTTAGTGCTTTTAAAACTTTCCCTCAAATGTAAAGGCCACAGAAGAGATTTTCAAATGTAAAAATTTAACCAATGTAATTCCCATAAAATATTAAATATTACAAATGATCGATTTGGCACCAACTTACAAAGGAATAGAAATATGGTGATAAAATAATTGGCAATGAGTACTGAATCTATTAAACTGAAGAACTACACTGGTGGAAAATATGGTTTCAGAACAGAATTTATCTGTTAAAAACTATAAAAAGATAGTGTTAAGCTAATAACTAACAAACATCAAGTATATGAGAGAATAATGGAGGTGGTAGTATATTAATTTTCCTATATTTCAACAGGTCAAAGTATAGTAATAAAATGTAATTAATTATGCAATATATTCAAGTGTACCAAAGGTTTTAAAGGCAACAATGAAAGAACTTCTTAGGAAGTTACTGGATAAATGATTATAAAGGTAATCAATAGAATAAATGGTTGTAAAGGTAACCAATACCATTCTCTATGGTGGCTGAATCAGTTTATAGTCCCATCAACCATGCACAAGGATTCAATTTTCTCCACATCCTCACCAACACTTGTTCTCTTTTATCTTCATGATAGCCATTTGTACAAGTGTGGTTTTTATTTACATTTCCTGGATGATTAGTGACGTTGAGTACCTTTTAATGTACCTGTTAGTGATTTGGATATTTTCTTTGAAAACAAAATGTATTCAGTTTCTCTGTCCATTTCTAAATTGGGTTGTTTGTGGGCTTTAATTACTGAGTTGTATGAGCCCTTTACAAATTCTGGATATTAACCTCTTATCTGATTAAGATAAGAGAAAAAGCCAATAGTTTTCTCCCATTTGCTAGGCTACCTTTTCATTTTGTTGATTGTTTATTTTGCAGTGCAGAGCTTTTAAGTTTGTTGGAATCCCGCCTGTTGATCTCTTTTGTTGTTTGTGATTTTGGCATCATATTAAAAAATTGTTGCTTAGATCACTGCAAGGTGCTTTCTATGCTTTCTTCTAAGAGTTTCACATTCAAGGCCTTACGTTTAGATCTTTGATCCATTTTGAATTAATCTCTGTAAATGTATAAAATGGAGGTCCAATTCATTTTCCTGCATGTGGTTATCCAGTTTTCCAGCATCATTTGTTGAAGAGACTATCCTTTCCCTATTGGATGTCCTGGCTCTCTTATCAAATGTTAACTGACCATATATGTCACTTAACATTTGAGCCCATTCTATTTCTGGGCTCTCTATTCTCTTCCTCTGTGTGTCTTCCTCTGTGTGTCTATTTTTATGCCAGTATAATGCTTTTAAGTATAGCTTTGTAATACAATTTGGAATCTGAAAGTGTGTTGCTTCTGGTTTTGTTCTTTTTTCTCACTACTGCTTTGGTATTGAGGGTCTTTTGTGGTTACAATGAATTTCAGAATTTTTTTTAATTTCTGTGAAAAATGTCATTGGAATTTGGTAGAAATCCTTTTGAATCTATAGATGGCTTTCAGTAGTTTGGACACTTTAACAATATTAACTCTTGCAATACAAGAAAAAGGAATATCTTTCCATTCGTTTGTGTCTTCTTGAATTCTTTTAGGAATCTTGACGTTTTCAATGTACACATTTCTTTAATTCTTGGTTAAATTTATTCCCAGATATTTTATCGGTGTTATTATTAATGAGATAATTTATTTTTTCTCAGATATTTCATTGTTAGTATATAGAAATCTAACTGATTTCCTTATATTAATTTTGTGTCCTATAACTTTACTGAATCCATTGATTGGATCTAGCAATTTCTTAGTTGTCTTTGGAATTTTATAAAATCATAGTATCAGCAAGTAACAATAATTTTACTACTTCCTTTCCAATTTGGATATCTTTTATTTCTTTGTCTTGCCTGATTGCTTTAGGCAGAATTTCTAGTTCTGTGTTAGAAAAGAGTGGTGAGAGTATGCACTCTTCTGTCCTTATGTCAGAGAAAACATTTTCAGTTTTCTCTGTCAAGAGTATATTAGTTCTGAGTTTCTCATCTACGGCCCTTATCATATTGAGATATGTTCTATATTACTCCGCCTGTTGAAAGTGTTTATTATGAAGTGATGTTGTACTCTGTCAATTTTCCTTTGTATATTGATATCATGATTTTTATCTTTCATAGTATTAATTTGATATATCACATTAATTGATTTGTATATATTGATCCACCTTTGTATCCAAAGGAAAATTCCATTTGGTTATAGGGTAAACTCATCAAGTTCTTGAATTTCATTTGCTAACATTTTGTTAATGATTTTTTACATCTGTGTTCATGAAGGATATTGGTCTAAAGTTTTCTTGCAGTGCCCTATGTGGCTTTAGTATCAGGGTAATTCTGGCCTTTTAAATAAGTTTGGAAGTCTTCCCTCCTCTTAAATTTTTTGGAAGAGTTTGAGAAGGGTCGGCATTGATCTTTAAATGTTTGGTTAGTAATCTCCCATGAAGCCATCTGGCCCTGGTGTTTTCTCTTTTGGGAAGTTTTTGATTACTGATTCAATTCTTTATTTGTTATTGGTCTATTCAGACTTGCTCTTTATTCATGGTTCAGTCTTGGTAGGTTTATGATCCTAGAAAACAAAATTTTTGTAGTTTATCTAATTTGTTGGCATAGAAATGTTATAGTAGTCTCTTATGATCCTCTGTATTTATGTAGTGCCAGTTATTATTTCTCCTCTTTCATTTATGATTTTGAATCTTCTTTATCTTAGCCTCACTAAAAGTTTGTCGGTTTTGTTTACCTTTTTAAAAAACCAGCTCTTAGTATTGTTGATCTTTTCTTATTATTTTTCTGGTATCAATTTCACTTATTTCAGCTATGATCTTTGTTTTCTTCTAACTTTGATTATAGAAAGTTATTTCTTGTAGGTTATCTAATTTGATGGTATAGATTTGTCACAGTAGTCTCTGGTTACTAGATGCATAAATTTAGGTCATTTGCAATCCTTATAATTTATTAATATGTGTTTATTAGTGTAAATTTCCTCTTCAGAACAGTTTTTTTTCCTGCCATTCATTTGTTTTGAGATACTCTTTAATTTCCCTTTTGATATGTCCTTTGAGTCATTGGTTTTTCAGGAATGTGTTGTTGAGTTTTCCTATATTTGTAGATTTTCCAACTTTGCTCATGTTGTTGATGTCGTTTTACCACTGTGGTCAGAAAAGATACTTGATATGATTTCAGTCTCCTTAAATTTTCTAAGACTTATCCTGTGTCCTGTAATATGATCTGTACCTAAGAAAGTTCCATGTACAATTGAAAAGAATATCTATTTTGCTGCTACTGGACGGCATGTTCTATGGATGTCTGGTAGGTCCATTTGGTCTAAGGCATGGTTCAAGTTCATTGTTGTTGAATTCTCTGTCCGGATGATACATCTACTATTGAAAGTGGGGCATTGAAGTCTCCTACAATTATTATATTGTTGTTTATTTCTCTTAATATGTTAGTATTTACTTAATACACTATGTAAGCTGATGTTGGGAGTATGCATGTTTATAATTATTACATTTTGATTGATGTATCCTTTTATCATTATATAATGAACTTCATTGTCTGTTGTTCCTGAGTTCTATTTTTTCTGATAGAAGCATAGCTATCCTCACTTTATATCTATTCACCTGAGTCTATGCATCATTAAATATAAAATGGGTTTCCTGTAAGCAGCACATAATTGGATTTATTTTTTCTAAATCCAACCATTCTGTCTTTTGATTGGTGATTTCAATTCATTTACATTTGGAGTAATTATTAATACATAAGGTGTTACCAAAGCCATTTTATTAATTGCTTTCTGGCTGTTTTTCATTTCTATTGTTTCTTTTTCCCCTGTATCTCTACTTTCTTTCATAAATTGGTTATTTTTAATAATGATATGCTTGGTTTTGCCTCTGTTTTTTTATGTGTCTACTCAAGGATTTTGGTTTGTGGTTTTCTTGTGGCTTACATAAAACATCAGTAAAATAGTCAATTTTAGGCAGATAGTAACTTATTTTCAAATGCCTATAAGTTTCACTTTTACATTATTGATGCCACAATTTATTTCTTTTCATGTCATATGTTCATTAACAATTTACAGTTGCTATAGTCATTTTTACTATTCCTTTCACTTTCATATTATAGTTGAGAGGATAACAGCATTGTGATATAGAGGTAGAGTTTTTAAAATATGCGTATTTTTTTTTTTTACCTTTACCAGTGTGTTGTGTACTTGAATATATTTTCATGATGTTGATTAATGTCTTTATTTCAGCTTGAAGAGCTCCTTTTAGCATTTCTTATAAGGAAAGTTTTGTGGTGGTGAACTCTCTAAGCTTTTCTTGGTCTGGAAAAGCCTTTATTTCTCCTTAACATTTGAAGGATAACTTTGCCAGATAAAGTTTTCCTGGCTGGCAATTTTTATCTTTCAATTCCTTGAATATCATACTCTCACCTGTAGAGTTCCTGGTAAGAAATCAACTGATAGCTGTTGGGGCTCCCTTTGTAGGTTACATTCGTTTTTGTTGTTGGCTGCCTTTAAGATTCTTTCTCTATAATTGATTTTTGATCATTTTATTAATAATGTGTCTTGGAAAATGTCTTTTTGCATTGAAATAATAGGGTGTTACATTAGCTTCATGGACTCGTATGTCCAAATCTTTCCCCATGTTTAGGAAGGTCTCAACCATTTTTTGTTTAATTCTCAGCCCCCATTCTCGTTCTCTTTTACTTTGGATTCACAGTTTTTCTGTTACTTACCTTTCTGGTGGTATCCAATAGCTGGCATAGGCTTCCCTGACTCTGTTTAAGTCTTAGCTACCTCTCTTCTGTTATTTCTATATTCCTATTCTCCAAGTCATTTTTTCTTCTATCTGGTCTGCCTTGCTTCAGGTGCTCTCCATTGTATTCTTCATCTCATAATTTGCTTGGTTCATTTTTATAATTTCATTGTCTTTGGTAAAGAAAGAACTCTATCTTTTCATATATTTTATTCATGATTTCAAGGTTTCAGTAGTTAAATTTATTCATAACTATTATGAATGATTTTATTGGTTAGATTATAATATTTTCTGCCTTTGAGCATGGCTTCTGGAGAATTATTTTCTTTTTGTGATAACCTATTTCCTTGGTTTTTATATTGCTTGTAGTTAGGTGTGTTTCTGCTTTTGTATTTGCAGTGGTAGACATCTACTTAACTTAGTGCTTATATTGTCTTTGTTTCTTACAATTGACCAGGTTGGCAATTAGAAATTTTTCATTTGTTTTCCAAAAAGTGGCACTGTGATCGAGTTTGTGACTTCTTCCTTGCTTACCCACCATTGCCTTTCTGAGCATGCTCCCTGTCTACCAGAGCTTCTGTGGCAGCACTGGAGAACATCCACAAGTAGCCAGCAGCAAAGTGAGGAAAGGTATGGATCTAGCACTTGGTATGTTGGGGATGCCCACAGACCAGGGAGAGAATTCCTGAGAGGTGGTATTCCCAGAGGCCCATGGGTAAATTTTCTGCTGAGTATAGTGCCTTCAAGTCCATTCAAAGTTCTTCTCTGCTTCTTTCCCTATATCGTCCCTCCTCTCAGTTACAAAGCTCCCATCTTGGGACTCTGGGTGCTGGTGGAGAGGAAGAGGTTTCTCCAGCCATGTTCTGGCCAGCTGGAGTCTTGGGGTTGTCTCTAATCACTCTTTCTTTCCTTGTGGAAGTAGTCACCTCTGCCAGATAAGTCAGTTCCAGTCAGTACCTTGTTGGGTAGAGGGCAGCTTTCTCTTATTGCTTCCACTGAAACTACAAATGTGTTTTTTTTTCTTTTTCCCTTTTTTTTCTTTTTCTAATGGTGTGTTGGAGTCCCTTTTAAAAGAGTTTGACGTGACCAGTTCTCTCACCTGGGTGAGTGCCTCCCAATTCACCACTAACCCGATTCTTACCTGACAGTAAGAGGAGGTCTAGGTAGGCTCCCTGGCTTTGCTGGTTTGACGGCTCATATGGAGATCTGAGTATCTCTTACCTGCTGCACTGGTGAGCAAGATGCAAAGTCTGAAAACCTCCACAAAGGTGTTCTTGTTAGTGTACAAATACTTAGTTCATTGATTAAAAAGAGGAATGTCAGGGTATCTGAATGACTCAGTGGGTTGAGGATCTGACTTCACCTTAGGTCATGATCTTATGGTTCATGGGTTTGAGCCCCACATCAGGCTCTGTGCTGACAGCTCAGACCTGGAGACTGTTTTGGATTCTCTTTCTTTCTCTCTGCCCGTCCCCTCTTCATACTCTGGCTCTCTCTCAAATATATGTTAAAAAAAAATAAAGAGGAGTGTCTTACATTGCCATGTTGCTAATGTCACTCTAAACCAGATTTGTAAATAATAATGGTGAATGGTTACCAGGGAATAGAAAATAAATTTGGTGATCAGCACAGAACTGCAAACAATAAAAAGAAACCAAAGGAAATTCTGGAATTGAAAATATGATCATGAATATTTAGGACTAAATGTAGGGACTTAATGGTAGATTAGATAAAACATGTAGAATTATTAAACCGGAGAAGAAATAGGAAAATATATATAGATAACATATTGATAATGGAAAGTAAAGGGATAAATATAGAGATAACCAAGAAGTACAAAGAAGAACTAAGAGTCACAAGGGATGAGGTAAATAGCTCTAACATATGAGTAAAATTAGAATTCCAAGAGAGCCAAGACTCTATTGAAAAGCAAAGTTAGGAGGATTTACTCTGTCAGAAAACAAGATTTGTTATAAAACTACAGTAATTAAAGGAATATGTAGTATTGGCACAAAGATAGTCTTTATATGTCTCTGCAACAATAATAGAATTCAGAAACATTCATATATTTGACACTTGAATAGTGACTAAAATAGCATAATAGATTAATGGAAAAAGGGCAGACTTTTAAAAAATGAAACTGAGTCACCTGGCTATATTTTTAAATACATTATAAATGTAAAATATCTCAACCATATACAAAAATCAATTATGGATGGAATGTTTATCTAAATGTAAAAGAGCAAACCACAAAGCTTATATAAGGTAAAGGGAGAATATCTCCATGATGCCTGGCTAGGAAATTCTTCAAAAGAACACCCCTCCCCTCCCAAAACAGATAGTCTAATTGAGAAAGGAAGAACTGATATTTAGAACTCCATTAGTATTAGGGCTTTTGTTCATCAATAGATACTAGAGAGTAGAAAGATAATATATAGTGAGTCATATGGTATTTGATACATATATTATTTATGAGGGCTATTTATATACCAACAAAGGAATGCTATTTGTATTACCTATGACCCCTTATAAATAAATATAGAACAAAACATCCAAATTAAAAAAGAACAGGTAGAAACTTGAACACTTCACACAGAAGATGTCTAAGTGGATAATAATCATGTATAAGGATAATCAAATTATTAGGGAAATGTACATTACAATCAAAGTATTACTAAGGTACTCTCCATTCGCTGGAGTGGCTGTAATGAAAAGTTCAGATAACACTAAGTGATAAGGAATCTATAGAGCAACTGATACTCCCACACACTGCTGGTATAAATACAATCACTAAAATCGAACATCTGTATTCCTTACGACATAGCAGTTGTACTCCTAAGTGATACCCAAAAGAAATGGGAGCGTATTTATACCAAACTACATGTACAAGAACATTTGTAGCCGTGATTCTAAATTTAGACAACCAAAACATCCAATAGTAGAGTGGCCTATGCAGAAGGCAAAATGTCTTAGGGAAATATACATGCATGAAATTTTGCTATAAGCAGCAACTTGAGTCTCTCAAATTGCCACATTCAGAAAATATGGTACAAAAGAATAATACATAGTATTTGATTTCACTTAGTTTTGCCTGTTTTTAAATTTTATGTAATGTGTGGTTTCAGAGGTTGGTATAGTGGTCACCACTGGAGTGGAAAGCTGAAATGTGATTGCAAAGAAGCACACAGTTAGGGAATAGGGTTCTGGGACTCTAGAAAAGTCCTTTTCTTATTTTAGCTGATGATTATATGGGTTTGTTTAATTTTGAATAAATCATGGGGCTAGAAACTGTGGCTTTGTACATTATGTTTTCTCTGAAAATACACAATTCAAAATGTGAACTGAGAAAAATAAAGTATTTGAGCAAAAAAGGCTTTTCTAAATACTAAAATAGAACAAAAATACATTTGACAATATAAGCATTAAATTTTTATAAAGTAAAAATGTCAATATTAAAGTCGAAGTAACTGGAAACACACAAAACATGCATCACATATAACAAATGATTTACTTTTATTTTTATTTTCTTAATTTTATTTATTTAAAAAAAATTCTTTTAAGTTTTTATTTTTGAGAGACAGAGCTACAGAATCCGAAGACAGGCTCCAGACTCTGAGCTATCTGTCAGCACAGAGAGCGACGCAGGGCTCAAACCCATAAACCGTGAGATCATGACCTGAGCTGAAGTCGGATGTTTAATCGACTGAGCCACCCAGGAGCCCCTGATTTTCTTAACATTGTGTATAAATTAATATACTACTCTGGTAAAGATTGTAGAATGTTTCACAAATATTCAGATTATATAATTCCAGATACTCATAATAATTAAAAGATTCAAATGGTTAATTTCATCTAATTTTTCAGGTAAGGAATTAAGATTCAAAGATGTTTAAGGAATTTTCATGGTTTATAGAGACAGTAAGTGACAATGCTGCATTTCAAATCCCCATCTTTACATTACATAGTGTCTCTCACCAGTCTTTATTGTGTTTTAATGTGAGTTGAATGATTTGGGGAATTTTATTAAAACCCAGATTCTCATTTTCCAAGTATGGAGGAAGGTCTGAGATTCTGCATTTCTTATCCACTCCAGATGATGTTGATAATGCCCCATGCACCATACTTGAAGAAGCAAAATCATTCAGCACGTCTGTGCTATCCACCGTGTGCCACCAATTGGGCTAGGACATTTGGAAGTACAAAGACATAATGCACTTCTTTTTAAGTTTATTTGTATTTATTTTGAGAGAGAGCTAGCGAGCAGAGGACGGGGCAGAGAGAGGGAGACAGAATCCCAACCAGGCTGCACGCTGGCAGCCCTGAGCCTAATGCAGGGCTCAAACCCACAAACCTTGAGATCACGACCTGAGCTGAAATCAAGAGTTGGATGCTTAACTCCAGCTCTTGGTCACCCAGGTGCCCCCATAATGCACTCTTGTTATCCTTATAGAGCTTAAAACCTGGTAAGAAAGTAAATAATAAAGGGCTGAAATAGGATTCTGCTGGTAGTATTAAATATACGACTCCCCCCAAAATAACCACCATGTATTTTTGGTAACATAGTGAAGGCTTTAGCAAACCTTTGCCTTGTGAACTTCCCTAGAGCAGCATCATAATAAGATCATTGCATACAAATAGGAAATAAATATGTATATATATAAAATAATTTGGGTGTGCAGCTCTTGTAAACTATCTTCACTGCAGAGTGGTGCCACTCTGTGAACATTGATATATTTAAGGCTTTTGGTTCTTAATAAACAATGCAATCTGCTACATTATAAGATGTAACTGATTTGCATAAGTTTATCATTATCTGTTGAGGGCTCAACCTCATTTTCAAATGTTTGAACAAGCTCATATTATAAGTAAATATTAAAAAAATCTAATCTGCTGATAATAGATTTTCCCAAATAAACACTTTTCAGCTATAATCACAGGATATTATGGATATCCTGCCATTTCTATAATCTGAATTTTAGTCTAATTTTGTGAAGCTTATTACAGAAAAGTGGATGGTTTGCTGATTTCTACTATCAAGAGTTTTCTTAGTAGATATCTTATCTCACATCCTGTGTGTAGCGTCTAGTTATAAACTGATCTAAGCAACCTAACATTTTAATTAGTGAAAAGCTATGGTCATTCTCATAATAACATTCAGGTTATTTTATCACGATAATTTTTATTATTAACTAGAAGCTATAGCTGATTTTTCTAGTATTCTATATACAGTTTGGGAAATACAGGAAAAAAATGAAAAGTATGAAAATATGAACTCAGTAATGAAACTAAATACTTTTAGCATAAGATAAAAGATAAGTATTGCTCAGATATTTAAAAAAATAATCTTGTAGAGAATAAATTTATTTTATTATTTAGAGGCATTTTTATGATACAACACCAGCATCTTTTAAACTTTTAAGAATTGTAAGGAAATTGCTTGAATTAAGCATAATTTTAAGTTCATGATCTTTGAAAAGTAATTAAAGCACGGCAGATAATTAAATGAAGAAATGAAGGAAATTCAACGTTGAACATAAACCTGTTAAGCATATGCTACTTAGTAAATGACATTGCCATGTCCTGGAACTTAATGAACTAAATGAAAATAAACCAGAAGTAACTTTCTGAGACAATATTTTAACTATATTCACCATGGGAATAATACAGGATCCCCATGGATTATGGTATATTTTATTAACTAAAAGTACCCCCAAACTTGAGAAATTCAAAGTAGGGATGTAAATAATCAGATGACAGTGGTTTTGAATAAAATCAGCATAAAGGGTAATTAAAATATGGTCCTGTTTGTTTTCATATTTTACTGACTCTAACCCATACTTTGTATTGGAGTCAGCAAAAGTTATTTACAAACAGAATAGCACATTGTCTTGTTTATAGTAGTTTTAAAATAAATATAGGAAGAGTAAATGAGTGTCATAGTTAATTAACCATATTTATTGAATATCTCAGTTTCAGACACCTGTCAGATTGTTAAATTGTTGTCATAAACATGGCAGATAAGGTCCCTGTCTCATGGAATTTACATATAGACACACTAATTAATTTCAAGTCTGTCCACGTAAACATAGTAATTAATTTCAAGTAAAGATAAAAATAAATGATATCAAGATACTAGAAGAGTTTATATTATTGAGGAGTAAGGAGTTGGAAGGATAACTACTTAATCTTGGGCTCATAAGAATAATGTCTTAGCTGAGAACTAAAGAAAAATAGGCACTGATTAAATGTAAGGTTAGGATGTTCTGGCAGAGAAAACTGTAATTATAATGGTGGGTTGTCAAAAGGTTATATTGTGCTTAGGGAAATGCAGGAAATCCAGCATAAAGGTCAAGAGAGAGATGTGCCTGAAGCAAGAAAGATGGGCAGGGCCAGTCATATGTGCTCCAAGCAATAGGAAAACTTAGAAGGATTCTGAGCAGAGAGAGGACATGGCCAGACCTCTGTGTTGAAAAAACTCTCTCTCTGATGGAAGTGAGAAGAGGATGGAGACAGGTAGAAGCATCATGGTGGGGACTCAGACAATTTAAGTCATAAGGTGAGAAACAAGGATTGCATGTGGATATAGTAGCAGTGAAGGTGGAGATAAATGTGCAGTTTTGGAGAAAGAAAGTAAAGTAACCAAGATTACTTATAATTTTCTAGGTGGCTAATTGGGCAATTTATTGAAATTAGAACTGCAGAAGGAATAGACTTGGAAGGAAGATCACAAGTTGAGTTCTGAGCACTTAGGGTTTGACATGAATACAAAACAGGCAAGTGCAGATTTAGGAAGGTAAAGAGCACATTTCAGCTGAGAGTCTTGAGAGAACCAGGAAGGAAATATTACAGTGGGTATACCTGGGGCATTGAACACATGGCCATAAAAGAGAAGGAGATTGCCAAGAGAAAGAAGGGAGAGTGAGCACAGAAGAGGTCAAATACAGATCCCTGACAGTTTCTCACATTTACTCATTTGCTTGATGGACAGAGAAAGAGTAGTCAAAGATACCATAAAAATCTATCTCAGGCACCAGGTAAGCTGAGAAACTCCAGAGAATTCCCAGAATCCTACTTTAATCAGAGTCATTGCACGTGGTTGTGCAATTTATGCATTGTATTGTGAATTTCATTCAGCTCCATTCACCAAGCCCAGGTCCCTGGTGAGGCGGTCTCTTAACCAAAGGAATGTGCTTTTCACAGTGTGTCAGTAGGGAGTGCTTCTTGTCACTTATATGATACAGAATGTGCTAGTCACCATCACTGGTCTAGTGTTGCTGTCTCAAGGCTAAGAAAAGGCTGTGCTTTGTGCATAAGTGGGATGTCTAACTAATTATCACATTTAGAGGCAACTCTTTAAAATGTCGCAAAACTATGAAAAAATGTACTTGGGAAAAGTATAAATGAGCCCATCTTCACAATTAAATTTCAATTAACATATCAGGTACTTTTCTAAATTCAGTGTTTCATAGAAAAGGGAGGAATGGGGAGATTATAGGGCATAACTGAACGAAAAAGCTAATGGTGAAACTTCAAAATAAAATTTGCTTAAAAATTTTTTCTACATTTATGATGAGATTTACATTAAGCACTAGTCCATAGTTTGTGAACTACCCATCCATTGAAGTGGTCATAGTTCATAAGTGTCAGAGCTTGAAGCCTATGATCAATTATCCAATTTTTTATTTATTTCAGTTCCAGTGGAGTTAACATATAGTGGTATATCCCTTTCAAGTGTACAATATAGTGGTTCAACAATTCCATATATTCCTTGGTGATCGTCAAGATAGTATCCTCATTTTTTTAAGGAAATCTTTATTTTTTACTTTTCATTTTTAGTTTTGAGACACAGAGAGATGGAGCACGAGTGGGGGAGGGGCAGAGAGAGAGGGAGGGAGACACAATCTGAAACAGGTTCCAGGCTCTGAGCCATCAACACAGAACGTGACGTGGGGCTCCCAACCATGAACCTCGAGATCATGACCTGAGCCAAAGTCGGATGTTTGAGCCATCCAGGTGCTCCAAGATAAGTGCACTCTTAATACCCTTCACCTATTTCACACTTGGCCACCCACCTCACCTCTGGTAACCATCAGTTTGCTCCCTATATTAAGTCTCTGCTTCTTGTTTTTTCTCTTTCTATTTTTTTTTCCTTTGTTCACTTCTTTTTTGAATTCTACATATGAGTGAAATCGTATATCTTTCTCTGGCTTATTTTGCTTAGTATAATGCTCTCTAGATTCATCCATATTGCTGCAAATGGCAAGATTTCATTTTTTATGGCTGAGTAATATTCCATTGTATACATATACCACATCATCTTTATCCATTCATCTATCAATGGATACACTGGCTGCTTCCATAGTTTGGCTATTGTAATATTGGCTGCGATAAACATAGGGATGCATATATCTCTTCTAATTAGTGTTTTTGTATTCTTAATGTAAATACCCAGTAGTGTGATGGCTGGATCATAGGGTAGTTTTATTTTTAATATTAAAAAATTATGTATATATTTACAGGGAGCATGCAGGGAAGGGGCAGAGACAGAGAGAGAGAGAGACAAAGCAAGAGAGACTAAGACTCCCAAGCAGGCTCTACACTGTCTGCACAGAACCTGCCACAGGGCTCAATCTCATAAACCCTGAGATCATGCCCTGAGCTGATATCAGGTCAGACTCTTAACCAACTGAGATACCTAGGTACCCCTGTTTTTAATTTTTTGAGAAACCTCCATAATGTTTTATACAATGGCTATACCAGTTTGCATTCCTGCCAACAGTACATCAGTGTTCATTTTTCTCCACATTCTCGACAGGACCTGTTGTTTCTTGTGTTGTTGATTTTAGCCATTCTAACAGGTGTGAGGTGGCATCTCACTGTGGTTTTGATTGGCATTTCCCTGATGATGAGTGATGTTGAGCATCTCTTTTTGTGTCTGTTAGCCACCTGTATGTCTCGTTTATTTTTTTACTTTTATTTATTTATTTTGAGAGAAAGGGAATGTGCAAGTGAGCACGGGAGGGACAGAGAGAGACACAGAGAAAGAATTCAAAGCAGACTCCATGCTGTCCATGCAGACCCTGATGGGGGGCTCAGTTCCACTGACCATGAGATCAAGACCTGAGCCAAAATCAAGAGTCAGAGGCTTAACCAACTGAGACACTCAGTCACCCCTGTATGTTTTCTTTGGAGAAATTTCCATTCATGTCTTCTGCCCATTTTTTAATCAGATTATTTGGTTTTCTGGTGTTGAGTTATATAAGTTCTTTATATATTTTGGATACCAATCATTTTCAGATATATCATTTGCAAATATCTTCTTCCATTTGGTAAGTTTTAGTTTTGTTGGTTTGCTTTGATGTGAGGAAGTTTTGATTTGTTTTTTGGGTTTTTTTTTTTTTTGTCTGTTTGTTTTTGCCATAGTTCCAAAATATATATTTGCTTTTGTTTCCCTTGCCACAGGAAACCTATCTAGAGAAATGTAATGGCCCATATCAGAGAAATAACTGTGCTCTCTTTTAGGACTTTTCTGGTTTCAGGTCTCATATGTCTTTAATACATTTTAAGTTAATTTTAGTGTATGGTAGAAGAAAGTGGTTCAGTTTCATTCCTTCATGTGTAAATGGACAGTATTCCCAGCACCCTTTGTTAAGAGACCATCTTTTCCCCTTGTATATTTTTGCCTCTTTTGTTAAAGATTACTTGAGTAAATAATTGTGGATTTATTTCTGGGATTTCTATTCCGTTCCATTGTTACGTGTCTATATTTGTGCTAGCACCACATACTGTTTTGATTACTACAGCTTTGTAATATAACTTGAAGTTTGGAATTGTGATATCACTGGGGTTTTGTCTTTTTTTTCATGATGGTATTGGTTATTTAGGGTCTTTTGTGGTTCCATGCAAACTTTAGGATTATTTGTTCTAGTTATGTGAAAAATGCTTTTGTTATATTGATAGGTATAGTGTTAAATCTATAGATTGCTTTGGGTTTCAAAGACATTTTAACTTTGTATTTCTGGAAGAAGTATTTCTTCTTCCAGTCCATAAGCATGGAATGTCTTTCCATTTGTATCATCTTGAATTTCTCTCATAAATGTTTTCAGAGAATAGGCCTTTGAATTGTCCAATGCCTTCTACCCCAAACTATAGACAAACCTTCTATATCTCAGGCTTTAAATGCAAATGTGAGGGGAATATTTGGTGAAGGACAAAGAGGGGAATTCATCATTTTGTCACCTCAGTAGTTTATGCAGGAGTACATGGGCATGGTGCTATGAAACTGGTTATTAGGAAACACTGAACTCATTTTTTAATAGTTTATTATTGTCAAGTTGGTATCCATAAAACACCCAGTGCTCATCCCTACAAGTTCTCTTATCCATGTCCATCACCCCACTTCCCCTTGCCCCCTCCCCCTTCCGCCCTCAGTTTGTATTCAGAATTCAAGAGTC
>CM053573.1:96594801-96699690 GCA_028646485.1 Cryptoprocta ferox | reverse complement strand
GGGTGTGGAGTTTGGTGAGTACTTTGTAGATTTTGGATACTAGCCCTTTATCGGATATGTCATTTGCAACTCTCTTTTCCCATTCCGTCGGTTGCCTATTCGTTTTTTTGATTATTTCCTTTGCAGTGCAGAAGCTTTTTATCTTGATGAAGTCCTAATAGTTCATTTTTGCTCTTGATTCCCTTGCCTTTGGGGATGTGTCCAGTAGGAAATTGCTGCAGTTGAGGTCAAGGAGGCTGTTTCCTGTTTTCTTCTCGAGGGTTTTGATGGTTTCTTGTCTCACATTAAGGTTCTTCATCCATTTTGAGTTTATTTTTGTGTATGGTGTAAGAGAGTGGTCTAGTTTCATTCTTCTGCATGTTGCTGTCCGGTTCTCCCAGCACCACCTGTTAAAGAGGCTGTCTTTTTTCCATTGGATACTCTTTCCTGCTTTGTCAAAGATTAATTGGCCATACATTTGTGGGTCCAGTTGTGGGTTCTCTATTCTATTCCATTGGTCTATGTGTCTGTCTTTGTGCCAATACCATACTGTCTTGATGATGACAGCTTTGTAGTAGAGGCTAAAGTCTGGGATTGTGATGACTCCTGTTTTGGTTTTCTTCTTCAATATTACTTTGGCTATTCGGGATCTTTTGTGGTTCCATACGAATTTTAGGATAGTTTGTTCTAGCTTTGAGAAGAATGCTCATGCAATTTTGATTGGGATTGCATTGGGTAATGACATTTTAACAATGTTTATTCTTCCGATCCATGAGCATGGAATGTTTTTCAACTTCTTTGTGTCTTCTTCAATTTCTTTCATAAGCTCTCTATAGTTATCATTTTACAGGTCTTTTACATCTTTGGTTGGGTTTATTCCTAGGTATTTAGGTTTTTTCATGCAATTGTGAATGGGATCAGTTTCTTGATTTCTTTCTGTTGCTTCATTATTGGTGTATAAAAATGCAACTGATTTCTGTATGTTGATTTTGTACCCTGCAATTTTGCTGAATTCATGGATCAGTTCTAGTAGGCTTCTGGTGGAGTTGATCGGGTTTTCCATGGAGTATCATGTCATCTGTGAAAAGTGAAAGTTTGATTTCCTCTTTGCCAATTCTGATGCCTTTTATTTCCTTTTGTTGTCTGATGGCTGATGCTAGGACTTGCAGCACTATGTTAAACAACAGTGGTGAGAGTGGACATCCCTGTTGTGTTTCTGATCTCAGGGGGAAAGCTTTCAGTATTTCCCCATTGAGGATGATCTTAGCTGTGGGCTTTTCATAAATGGCTTTTATGATGTTAAATAAGTTCCTTCTATCCCGACTTTCTCGAGGGTTTTTGTTAAGAAACGATGCTGTATTATGTCAAATACTTTTTCTGCATCTATCGA
Source organism: Cryptoprocta ferox (assembly GCA_028646485.1). Taxonomy (NCBI): domain Eukaryota; kingdom Metazoa; phylum Chordata; class Mammalia; order Carnivora; family Eupleridae; genus Cryptoprocta; species Cryptoprocta ferox. The sequence goes on along the minus strand of CM053573.1, from coordinate 96,698,321 downwards.
CACCATCATATGGTTTTTATCTTTTATTTTGTTAACATGGTGTATCACATTGATGGATTTGCAAAGATTGAACCAGCCCTGTAACCCAGGAATGAATCCCACTTGATCATGATGGATATTTCTTTTTATATGCTGTTGAATTAGATTTGCTAGTATCTTGTTGAGGATTTTTGCATCTGTATTCATCAAAGATATTGGCCTGTAGTTCTCTTTTTTTTGCTTGGTCTCTGTCTGGTTTGGGAATCAAAGTGATGTTGGCTTCATTGAATGAGTCCGGAAGTTTTCCTTCTATTTCTGTTTTTTTGTAATAGCTTGAGAAAAATGGGTATTATCTCTGATTTAAATATCTGGTAGAATTCCCTAGGGAAGTCATCTGGCCCCGAGCTTTTATTTGTTGGGAGATTTTTGATAACTGATTCGATTTCTTCACTGGTTATGGGTCTGTTTAGAATTTCTATCTCTTCCTGTTTGAATTTTGGTAGTGCATGTGTGTTTAGGAATTTGTCCATTTCTTCTAGATTGCCTAGTTTGATGGCATATAATTTTTCATATTATTCCCTGATAATTGCTTGTATTTCTGAGGGATTGGTTGTAATAGATCCATTTTCACTTGTGATTTTGTCTTTTTGGGTGCTGTCTCTTTTCATTCTGAGAAGCCTGGCTAGAGCTTTATCAATTTTGCTTATTTTTTCAAGAAACCAACTCTTGGCTTCATTGATCTGTTCAACTGTTTTTTTTTTTTATTCTACATTGTTTATTTCTGCCCTGATAATTATTATTTCTCTTCTTCTGCTGGGTTTGGGGTGCTCTTTTGGTCCCCTTCTAATTTCTTTAGGTGCTCTGTTAGATTTTGCATTTGCACTTTTTCTAGTTTTTTTCATTTAGGTCTCAATTACAATATACTTTCCTGTTAGGACTGCCTTTGCTGCATCCCAGAGTGTTTGGATTGTCGTATTTTCATTTTCATTTGTTTTCATATATGTTTTTTTTTTTCCCTCTAATTGCCTGATTGGCCCAATCGTTCTTTAGTAGGGTGGTCTTTAACTTCCATGGTTTTGGAGGTTTTCCAGATTTTTTCCTGTGATTGATTTCAAGTTTCACAGCATTGTGATCTGAAAGTGTGCATGGTATTGATCTCATTTTTTTATATTTATGGAGGGCTGCTTTATGACCCAGTATGTGATCTATCTTGGAGAATGTGTCATGCGCACTTGAGAAGAACGTGAATTCCCTAGCCTTAGGATGTAGAGTTCTAAATATATCTGTCAATTCCATCTGTTCCAATGTGTCATTCAGGTCCATTGTTTCTTTAGTGATTTTCTGCCTAGTTGATCTATCCATTGCTGTAAGTGGAGTAGTAAAATCCCCTGCAAATAGTGCAATCTTATCAATATGATTGTTACTGTTTGTGATTGTTTTATGTATTTAGGTGCTCCCGAATTTGGCGCGTAGATGTTTATAATGTTAGCTCTTCCTGATGGAGAGACCCTGTAATTATTATATATTGTCCTTCTTCACCTTTTGTGACTGCCTTTACTTTAAAGTCCAGTTTGTCTGATATAAGTATGGCTACTCCAGCTTTCTTTTGACTACCAGTTGCATGATAGATATTTCTCCATCCCCTTACTTTCAATCTGAAGGTGTCCTCAGGTCTCAAATGAGTCTCTTGTAGACAGCAAATAGATGGATTTTGTTTTTTTTATCCATTCTTCTACCCTGTGTCGTTTGATTGGAGTTTTTAGTCCATTTACATTCAGTGTTATTATTTAATAATATGGGTTTAGATTCATTGTGTTTTCTGTAGGGTTCATGCTTGTAGTGGTGTATCTGGTACTTTGTAGTCCTTGCAACATTTCCCTCATAGAGTCCCTGTTAGAATTTCTTGTAGGGCTGGTTTGCTGGTGATGAATTCTTTCAATTTTTGTTTATTTGGGAAAACCTTTATCTCTCCTTTTATTCTGAATGACAGGCTTGTTGGATAAAGGATTCTTGACTGCATATTTTTTTTCTATTCATCACATTGAAGACTTCCTGCCATTCCTTTCTGGCCTGCCAAGTTTCAGTAGATAGGTCTATAACCACTTTGATAGGTTTGCCTTTTTATTTTAGGGCTCTTTTATCCCTAGCTGCTTTCAGAATTCTTTATTTATCTTTATATTTTGCCAGTTTCACTATGATATGTCGTGCCAAAGGTCGATTCAAGTTATGTCTGAGGGGAGTTCTCTGTGCCTCTTAGATTTCAATGTCTGTTTCCTTCCCCAGATTGGGGAAGTTCTCAGCTATAATTTGTTCAGGCACCCCTTCAGGACCCTCTTCTCTTTCTTCTTCTTCAGGAATTCCTATGATACGGATATTGTTCTGTTTGATTGTATCACTCCGTTCTTGAATTCTCCTTTCGTGCTCCTGCATCAATTTCTCTCTTTTTTTCTTGGCTTCCTTTTTTTCTATAATTGTGTCTTCTAATTCACCTATTTTCCTCTCTACCTCTTCAATTCGTTTAGTGACAGCCTCCATTTTATTATGCACCTCATTGATAGCATTTTCAACTCACCACAGCTATTTTTAAGGTCCCTAGTCTTTGTATCAGTAGCTTCTCTGATGTCTTCCATGCTTTTTTCAAGCCCAGTGATTAATTTTATGACAGTTGTTCTAAATTCTTGGTCACTTATGTTGCTTATATCTGTTTTGAGCAATTCTATAGGTGTGACTTCTTCCTGGAATTTTTTTAGGGAAGAGTTCTTCCATTTCATTATTTTGGCTAGCTTTCTGTCTCTTGTTAGGTTTAAAAGCTTGTTATACACTCTGCACCTGTGAGTATTGCTCTGTTAAAGGTGGCTCATTGACTGTCCAGGGCCTGTCTGTTCAGGAAGTGTTATTTTAATGGTGTCTCTTGGTTTCTTTTGTTGTGCCTTTGGTTATTTTATTTCCCTACTCAGAGATATTTGGGACTCTCCACCATGTGTACTTTGGCTTGTTTCTTGAGGCAGCCCTGAAAAGGAAAACTGGCAGACAAACACACAGGGAACAAAAGCACACAAATGCACAGACAAATCAAACAAACAAACCAAAAGAGGAAATGGGGAAAAAAAAGAAAGAAAAGGGTGGGGGGGACAAAAACAAGAATAGACAAAGGACAGTCTAAAAGCATAAAACCAGAAATCCCAGCTACAAATAAAGAGTAGGTTGGAGGTAGTGCTGTTGGAAGAGCATATACAAAGAGCGTGGTGACAGGGGTGTGGAGGAAGGGAAATTGAACATTGACCAGGCAGAGAGACTAAAAGGCTTAATTCAGAGAGAGAAAGAGAAGAATATGGCAGGAGGTGTGGAGAAAAAAAAAGATAATGTTACATAAAGAAACTATATAGTCTGATTATTCCAGAGAGAGAGAGAAAGGCAGGTAACATCAAGAGAATGGATTATGTATGACTGTTTAGGCAAACCAATGTCCCTCATGCCAAGTCCAGGGGAGGGGAGAGATAAGAATGAGATAAGGGTAAATATATGTGAATAGCAATAATTGATCATGGCAATGCATCAATGTTGGTCTTGCCCAGGCTCGGGTTGGCGGGGGGGGGGGCCGGAATGCAGCTGTCCAGTGTGGATGGGCATGGTTTGGTGTAGGCAAGTCTCACCTCCACTGTAGGCCCCGCCTTGGTGGTTGTGGGGAGAAGAATGGTGGAGCACCAGTCCCTTCTTGAACCAAGTGTTTCAACCTACTCTTTTGGGTCTGATCCCCCTGTGCTGCGGGCGGACCAAGTTGTATTTTCCAAGCCCCGCCTCGTTTTTAGATCCTAGTCCATGCACGTTAATGATACCGACCAAAATGTACTCCCGCAGCCGGGATCGAATAGGAGGAGGGGGGGAGCAGTTTTTTCCTGGTGCTGCCTGGGATCGGGGTGCCTAGCCCAAGGAATGCTCTCCAGCTAGAGAGAAAGGATCTCTCTCCCCATGCCCTGCAGTTATATCTGCCCTGGGGCAGAGGTTTTTGTCCCAGGCTGTCCCAGGCTGAGGTTTTTCTCTTCTCTAGATACAGCTCTATGAGCATTTTCAGCCTCTCTTTCTCTTCCCCTCCTCTCTCTGTAGCTTTGTGTGGCTCTCCCCAGAGGGGGCTCCCTCCCCTCCAAGCCTCCGGGTCCCGCCTGTTTTTATCTTCCCCAGTTCGCACTCACGCACCTATGAGGCTGTCTTCTTAGTGGACTCTGTCTCTTTTCCTCCCAGACTCTTGAAGATCAGAGTATTGTGGCTTCAGTCCTTCTTAGTTTGATAGATGAGGGTGGGCGAAAAGTATAGAGCTCGCTATTTCTCTGCCATCTTCAACACTGAACTCATTTTGAACTAGGGGGTCCAAGTGTAACTAGCATAAAATTATACTGCAAGCTCATGGCAGAACCAAGCACAGTATTCCAGTGTAATTACCTGAGAAATTTGGATTATAATCTCATTAACTTTTCTTTCAGACTTTATGGATTTAAAAAAAAAGAAAAGAGTAAAAAGAACATAATTTGAATAGTACTTTTTTTCTGAAAGAGGACCATAAACCTGAAGTCTTTTATATTCATGTTAAATATAGTCAATGATCCTCTAGATTAAAACCCTGCTGATAATTTTTACAATTGGCTAAATCATGTTGTAATATTTAAATTTACCAATTTAAAATGGAGCATGACTAAATCTTTCCAATTACTTTAATTCCAATTAAACCAGAGAATATCAAATCTCTTATTTAAAATAGCCAAAAAGGAAATAAGCACCATGATAGTAACATGTTGGAGTAAATGGAGCAATAAGGAAGTTATATATGTGTTGCTAACATATTTCCATATGTTACTCCAGTATTCCATCTCCAAGCACAAATAAAACACACTGAGTGAATTTCTTTTGAATAATTTCTAAACATTTTACTTTCCTCATAAAGTACATTCATCAGGAGATGGCAGTAAAATCTCAAAATCCATAATGTTTACAGGCCTTTCCAACAGTGTAATCAAATTGTTTAGAATATTTATAAAAATCCATTTTATTCTTACTTAAACTGCTAATCTGTTGAAATGCTGTTTGGATGAATAATGTAACAGCACACTGATTTTTGAAGGCAGTGAGATGAGAGACACTTTATAATTTCAACAACTCCTCAGCAAAAATAAACAATTTATTTGAGCCTTTTAATTAGGTAAAATGGATATACAACATTCTCAGTTTTTTAAAATTTTCTTAGAGAAGTACTTTGAAAATTACTATAATGTAGTTTCTTTTAAAGAAAAGTTCATTTGAAAATATGTAAACATTTTTGAACCTGAAATTAGGTCCAATAACTGCTCAATTTATTTTCTTTGAAGAACAAGTAGAATTATACATATTTACCTTTCTGAGTTAAAAAAAATTTTAAAAAACCATGACATTCTGTGGAGAATATAAACATTTTTTGGTTTTAAATTTTCTAGTTAGTGTAAATTGATCTATTTTAATAGTACCTTTTCTAATGATTTTTAATACGCTCTCAGTGAGCTATACTTGAACATAAAGAAAAGTTGGCTTCACAAGATTATTGTAATAGTAAAAGCATATGGTGAAGAAAAATATGTGAGAAACACATAATGAAAATTCCTGCACCACCATCTATGGGATTTTAACTTCATGCTCAAAATATTATACTCTAGAATGCCAGATTATGTTTTCAAGATATGTATATCAGTCTATACATATGGACTGTATATCATCATTCAGCCCTTTGCTCACCCTAGTGGATCTGCTCATATGCAAAGTGCATTTCCAGACTCCCTTTTTAGTGGGCTTCCTCTTAGAATTTGAGCATGGAGGCACTGCCAAATGACTGGGTGATGGAAGGGGGAAAGTGAGCTGGTTTATTGTCCCCAGGCCCCAGCTTCATTCTGCTTCAGCATCAATCCAGCTAGCCTTGCCTGCTGAAGTCATCTCAGTGATTTGAGAAGCAAACGTTCAGGGCCAGGCCCTTCAAGAGCCTGCTCCCTTTGACATCCACACGATAGCTAAACATGCTCATGCAAAAGCTTTAGAAACTCTTACTTCTCCAGCTCTGGTGGTTTTAGGTGTTTCCTGCTGTTACTAAACCTGAGATTCCTCTACTTCATCTGTTGGTTTTTTCTGTTTCCAACATCTGTGTAATCAATTCCATGTATTAAATTCTCTCTGTTTGAAATACCTATCATGGTTTCTGTTTCTCTGAATGGATTCCTATTACCTGATAGTTAAAACCCAGTAAGATAGTTTGCAGGAAATGATTGTTCCTGGTTTGTGTTATGTTATTTTATTCCTATTTTGTTCAGGTACATGATTTTTAAAACCATCCAATTTATTTTGCACCACAAGAAAAATTCCATTAGAGAGAGTAATGCTATAAATAATATGTCCATATAAAAGTGTTTTTTACTTGTATTACAAGCTCACAGTACATACTCTAAAATTCATAGTCTTGTAGAGAGATACTCTGATGTTCGAAAAAGCCATTTTAAGAGAAATTATTGTTTTCATGATCCATGAATGTCTGAATGTATGCATATGAATAGTCAGGGATTGGCCTATCTTGAGACAGACTTTTTTCAGTTGCTTTCTGCAGGCTAAAACCAAAGTTGTTGTGGTTTAGAGTTCAAGCATTACAAATAATCTCTGCTTTCCAGAAAAGAAAATACAACTCCTTCCTTAGAATCCATTTAGCAAGGCAAGAAATATATCTATGGGAAATGACAAAAACAGAGTTTAGTACAAGTAGGTGACACATATGGTCTAAAGTGATTTCATAGTGTTCTAATAGCTAAAATACCAACAGACTAGGATCTTATAAGGTGCAACATTTGGAAATCATGAGACAAACAATCTTCATTAAAGAAGCATGTCAGACAATATAAAAAGCATTAAACCCAAGAGAAATACTTAAGAATAGGACCCTCATCCACTTAAGAGGAACTGATAAGGGCAATGTCAAGTCCTAGTAATAGGGAGAGCCAGACAGTTTGCCAGGCAGTTTATAAAGTTTTGAACAAATAATTGAGTCCAAGGCAGTAGAAGACATGTGGTTCTCAGAACATACAGAAACCTACTTCTTAAAAGAGTGTGCAAATTTAGATGTAATAGAATGCTAAGCCATAGAATGTGGGCTTCACACTCACTATATATGCTTACGTTCATTTAAGACTTGGAGGTAAGACCTGCAGGAACAGCAGTTTGCTCCAGCTTTCAAGAGAAGGAGATGTTAGGAAATAGATTGGAGAAAAGGGAATTTTTATTTTAAATCAAATTAAACTAAAAAAAAAAAAACACCTTGGAATATTGTAGTGCATAGATGTTCAGGATGAGCAATTATTTTTCTTTTATCCAACCCAGAACTTTGAATATTGTGCATTCTTTTGTGATTTATTCCTACCAGATTTTGTTTACATAAGTCATAAAGAGGTAGGTTAAGCAATAACACATTAGTAGGATGAGACTTGAGTATTTTTCTTCTTTTATGTGTTTAAATACCAAAGCTTCTATCAGCTTCTCTTTAATGAGATATTTAATTGTAACAATTGCCAAATTTTAATATTCCTAGAGAATTTCCAAATATGTTCTTCATAATGATCCATCTATGAAATGAATGTAATATTAGTAAATAATTTTCTTCTTCCTTTCTGGTAATCTGTGAAATATTGTCTGGTTTTTTGTTTTTGTCCATGGCATCTAAAAGAATCATTTGGTACATTTAGATATTGGAGAAATTCAAATATTTGTAGAAAATAAATAATCAAAACTAAATCTATTTACTTTATATTTATTGTACTTGATTTTGTCTTTAGACTATTCTTGTTATATTAAAAAAAAGTTTAAATCTCAAAAAGAAAAAGTGATCTTTAAGACATAAGATTGTGTTGCTTTTTTAATTGAAAAACTACATTTCTTTTAAAGTGATCTGTTGTGTCAGGTGTGATCACAGTAACGTATTTCAATTCCTATGCATTGAGAGTAACATACAAAAATTATAACTTGGTCTTCATCTGACACACATAGTACCTTCACATAGAGCAAGCAATTAGTAAAATGGCAACAGATTATTGAAATTTTGAAAATGTGTCTTTGTATAGAGATTTTTAAAAACCTGCTAATGTTTATTGGTCAGTAAATCTTATTTCTAAGGTAACATCTCCTTCTATGAAAAAATAAAAATAAAAAATAAACACGTGAGTTTTAATAAACTCCTTTAATAAACAAGGACTTTAAACAGTCCTTGCTGATCTACTGATTCCATAAATATTTCCAAAAATATATTCAGTTCTAGCAATTGGGTCCCTTAACATCAATTTCCTGCCCGTGGTTTATAGCTTGTATGTCAGTGCACACATATGGAGCTGACGAGAGGGAATATTGCCTAACTTCTAGAATGACAGTGGGCAAAGGGGACTGAGTGATGTTGAGGTTTACACAAATGTAGATTCAAATCCTCTGACTTTCTCTTCCATCCTGGGCCAGGACACAGTTATTAAATGGAACCTGTCTACCTTGCTCAATTATATTATAGCCAGGGTTTCTTGCAACCTTAAATTTTTGGGTTTTGTTTTGTTTTTAGGGCTATCTTTTGTTTTGCTGGAATAAATCCTTTTTTTAAAAAAGACTTTGTCTTTCAGAAACTGTGTATGTTAAATTAACTTTTGGAAGCTAGCTCGTCTGAAATTTTCTTGATTAGTTAGGCAGTATATAAAATTCAGTGTTCAGAATTATTTTTCCATATAACTTTAAAGGACTTCAATTTTCTTCTAGCATTCTGTATTTTTAGAGATAAATTTGGTTTGTATCCCTTTGAGGGTGAAGTACATTGGTCTCTCACATCATATACTGTGATCATAACCAAGTACCACTTGGTTTTAATTTTTTCAAGAAGTGTGCTCAAGTTTGAGAGCATCTGTGTATCTCTGTATCACTTTAAGACTACTAAGAATTTAAAACATTTTATCTCTTTTCTAAATTATCATTTTTATTTCAGTTTAAGTAATCCTAATTATTTACTTTAGTTCTTTATTTTTATGTTGTGTTTGTGTTTCAAATAATTAGTGATTTTTGCTTTTTTTTTTAACCAATAAGGAATCTGGTATGAGTATTATCTACTGTTATCAAAACAGTTCTTTTTAAAAATAATCCTTGCTCTTGAATGGAATGCCTTATATGCTGTACCACACTTGTAGTTGAGATGTTCATTGGTTGTGACCATCCCCCACCACACACACAGGCACACACACTCAAACACACTTCCTCTTTTTCCTGCCCTGCCTTATTTTCTCAATATGACTTGCCCATATATGCAATATACTCTGTATCTATTTGTGTGTTTATCGGCTTTCCCTCCCACCCTTCATGTACACTTTATGATTTATGGGATTATTGTCTCTTTGATTCATTTCTGTATCCTCATTATCTAGAAGACTACCTAACCCAAATAGTCATAAAATGAAGCAATTGATGGCCAATGATCAGGCACTCTTGTCTTCTGTGCAGCAACATGGAGGGGAACTCTGTGAAGTATCAGTTCCCAAAAGATGTCCCTGATCTCTCCAGGCAATTTTTTGCAATTGTGAAGGCCAAATAGAGCAATTGATTTTGCCTGGAAGTAAATTCCATGCATGGGTGGACAGGGCTGCCAAGCGGCAGAGCTAATCAACAGACATTCCCTAGAGAAAAATTGCTGCAGGTTCCTGTCCTACATTCTTAACAGACCCTCTCTCACTCCTTCCTAATTTGTAGCCTCTGAGGTCTCTGAAGAAAGACCTGCTCCCACCTCTGCTTCAAGCCCCTTCTGAGATTATGGCTTCTGTTTGTTGTTTTTACTGGAAACTCGCCATCCTATTTTGCTGTTCACTTTTCTGCTATTCTTCCTGCTGGTGTTCTTTGTCCTCCTTCTCTTTACAGATCTTTACAGGGTATAGGAAACCAATCCATATGCTCTGTCTATAATTTGATCTGGAATCCCAGTGCTTGTTTGTTGATTGGTTAGATTTTGGCCCTTCAAGGTTGCCTAAGGGAGAAAAAGATACAAGGACAAAGTATGACTTATTTAGTAAGCAAATACAACATGAGCGGGATAAAGGACCCTAACTAAATCACCGAATTCAGAATGTACCTAGTAATGTTTTTTTCATACATCAGCTGTCTACAGGATTTTAATAGTGACACATATCACTGTATAGCAGTCCTGTATTGAAATGGACTCACTAAAGTAAGGAACTTTATATTAAAGCAGAATGACCTACCCAGGCTGGAAATAGTTCAGGAGAGAGACTATTTCACAAATCCTGGCCTACTTTTATAGATATTTGGGCTGTTTTAAAAATTATACTCAATTATAAAATACTTTTATCATGCTTTCTAGGTAAAAAAGAAAAATCAAGTCATAAAAAAATTCACTTCTTGCTGACCTGTATTTTTTAACAGAGAGGTTTCTCAGAGAATTGTTTTTCTCTCAAGCACACCCTGATTCCTTTCTCCTGCCATGTTAACAAAGAAGTTGAAAGGTGACAGGGTCTCCTATTGACTTGTCTTGCTGCCCCATATTTAATATTTTCTTTATTTTGGGGAGTTTGTCTTTTCAATCTATCACTCAGGAGGAGGCAAGGATGGTCTCGAGAGTGATTCCAAATGAATCTCTGAGCGTCCTGATCTATAGTATGAGAAAATACTTGATTTACTACTAATAATGATGAAAAAATAGAGACCATTTATTGCACCTACAACATGCTAATAATAATAATTTCATTATCCTAATAAATACATTTGTGTTTACTATACATACTCCACAGATGAAGAAACTATCATTTTTGAAGGGTTAAGTAATTTTTCAAATGTCCCCTTATAAGTGGATGAACTGGAATTTGAACAACTCCTGGATGTGAATCCAAAGTAATTGTTCTACATGACTGTATCGTCAATTTCCTGGTAGGACAAATAGTAACCATCTCAATGGATGAGAAGTTACACTATCTCTCAATATATGAAAGAACTGTGGAGAGAGAGAACTACAATGTGTGAGGGAAAAATTAATCCTTTCAAGTATATCTTCTGATAGCACCCTGGAAGTGATATTGACAGAATTACTAAACAGTTCTCTTTTTAAATGCTGCTGTTATAAGCTTCAATATTGTTATAAGCTATGGTGTTTCCCATATCTTATGGGGAAACATTTTTCTGTTAGTATATTTATTAATCAACTTTGCTGATTATTCCCTTCAAAGCTCTAGAAGAGATTATTTTAATTAAAATTGAGGGCCAGGTATTTAGAATTCAGTTAACACTTTCATTATTAAGTTGTATTAATGACACATTTGGGCTGGAGTCCCAACTTTAGTTCTAGAAAGTTTCTTGCTAATTCTAAAGTTATGCATTTTGATTTTTTATAAAAAATAAAAACATAACCTATGAATGTTCCTCTTTTCCTCACTGATCACAGAGACAAGCATTTGAAAATGGCATTCTGTTGATCTCTGATCTCCCTTTTCCTCCACTTCTTTTTTCCTTTGATCCTTAATTAGTCGGTTTTCTTAATGTTCAGTGTATAAACTAAACTATGGCCTATTCCTTCAAAATTGATGTTGTAGGGGAAGAACATTAAGCTAGGAATGGGGAGGATGGGCTTTAAAGCCAGACACTGCCATATTTTAATGGCATTTAATGGCATACCATTAATTAAAATGGTAATTTAAAAAATCATGTCACAGGATTGCTATGAGGATTAAAAGAGGTAAAAATGTTGGGCATTGAGTATAGGAGACATTAAATAAGTGGTAGTTTTCTTGCTTAAGTGAGCTTAATTAGAATGAGTCATTAGAAAAGGATTACATGTTTATCAAACAGCAAACAAAAGCAACAACAAAGGGCAAAAGATTTTTTTTCAAATCATTGGCTGTGCTGCAACATGTGGAATACTTCACTTTATGTAAATAATAGCCACATCAAAGCCTTTAGAATTATGACAACTCAAAGTCAGATTCACTCTAACTTTGAAATTAATTGCAGTTGAATCCATGAACACATTAACACCATGAGCTCATCAGATTATTGTCTAAGCTTATACTGTGGCTCTACTTCCTCAACTTCCTATTCACACCTCACTCCCTTCTAATCTAATTTCTGCCCATAACACACCACTGAAACCTTAACTCCAAGGTTACTACCAACCTCATAGTCACTAAGTCCATGGCTTTTTTCAGGTATTATGTCACTTAATCTCTCAACATTGGAAGAGGTGATCTGTAATAGGCCTTGGTATGGACTGAATTTTGTCCTCTCAAAATGTATATATTTTAGATCTAATCCCCATTGCGATGGTATTTGGAGATGGGGCTTACTGGTGGTTAGAGGGCCTGAGAAATGAGGGCAACATACAGGATTAGTGTGTTTTATAAGAAGAGATACTAGAGAGCTTATTCTCTTTGTCTCTATCTTTGTCTCCTCTTGCACTGTTCCTCTCCCTTCCCCCAACTCTAACCCCAACCACCTGCCATATGGAAAGATGGTAAAAAGACAGCTGTCTGTAATTCAGGAAGAGAGGCCTCACCAAACCCAACCATGCTTGCACCCTGATCTCAGACTTTGAGCCTCTACAACTCTTAGAAGATTAATTTCCATGTTTAAGCCACTCAGTCTATGGCATTTCATTGTGTCCTTGAGTATTTCTGCATGTCCTTGCCAACCATACAAGGCTCTGACCACTGTACTCTGGATCTTTGTCAGTGTTGTGTTTATAGCAAAAAAAAAAAAAAAAAAAATTGAGGGAAGAGATAATTTTTCCTTTGGACAAAGAGCAGGTTTGCTTATCATTTGCTATACAACACATGTTCCCCAAACTTCATGTCCCACAGCTGCAGTGCAAGTGCAGCATCCTTCTGGACTGTTGGCATCATCACAGCGGGACTTGTTGGCAGAAGAAACTAATGCCCATACTGATAAAGAGCATAATAGCTTGCCTAGCAGCACCCAAGTACCATCTCTCAGGTGCTCTTTTTTTATGTTTATTTATTAATTTTGAGATAGAGTGTGGAAAGATCAGACAGAGGGAGGAGAGAGAGAATCCCAAGCAGGCTCTGCACTGTCTGCACAGATCCCAACATGGGTCTCCATCTCAGAAACTGTTAGATCCTGACCTGAGCTGAGATCAAGAGTCATACACTTAATCAAATGAGCCACCCAGGGGTCCTCAGGCTCTTTATCATGGACTTAACTACCTGTCATTGGAGAGTGTCCCCATAGTGATACATTTTCCACTATGAAACTTTAAGTTGTACTCCCCTTTGTTGAACACACCCAGAATCTAGTACCACCTTATTCTCTTGGCAATTCCTTGAAATCTGTTCACCAGATATAGCAACTACTTTGTTGTCTGATACCTTTCTTCCTTCAGATGGCACTTCCCCAAGGAGTCTGCACAACTGCTAGAATTAATAAGTGAATTTAGCAAGGGTACAGGATTGATATACATAAACAATTCTAATCTAGTCTACAGAGTAAACTTTTTCTACAGAGGACTAGAATGTCACCCTTAACGTTTAGTAAGCCACATATCTCTGTTACATACTCAGCTCTATTGTAGCATGAAAATGCTATAGACAACAAGAATGACAGTGGCTGTAATCTATGAAACTTAAGTACAAACACTAGCTTCAGGCCAGACTCATCCCATGGACTATGGTGTGGCAACACCATTACATACTATGAATGTCAGTTAGAAGACTTGGTATTATATCTAATCAATTAATTTATTTAGGTTTCTTTTCATTTCTTTTATCTATGTTCTATAATTTTCAGCACAAGGATATTGCATATCTTTTGATATTTCTAAGAAAATGCTTTCGGATGCTATCATAAGTAGAAATATTTGTCTAAAATCTCTTCCTCTCTCTTTCACTCTCACTGTGGGATTGTGGGTGGTTGTCTCCCATGCTTGGCCATTCCATCTCAGATCATGGTGTTTGGCAGAAATCAGTGATTTTTCATAACCGTTGGAAGTGTATTTTTTGTCACTTCAAAACACCTTTGGACAGTCCTTTGCTTTTCTATACAAGAGTAAGCTTAGGAAGGTTTTGCTTCATTCTAGGTCAGGCTGCCTGCAGGTATAGACCTTTCCTTTGCTGCCTTATTGCCAGTTACATTAAATACAGTATGTTACAAGAGTTTATTAATTCTGTACTGTAGTCAACATCTGTTAAGGATAGTGAAAGTTGTCCTACACAATAACTCTCCTTTCTCTTGTCTCCCTCACACCAGCCATGAAGGTTTTCAAGGTAAATCCTTATTAATTTGTCTATTTCTCTTTATATTATTTATTTTATTTATTTTATATTAGAGTATTATAATCATTTTATATTAATATTTTTGGGTTGTGGAATGAATCATCTGAGTTTCCATTATTTCTTATGGGGAAATTCACTTTGATATACAAGCGCTTTGGATTATAGTCATGCTTCCAAGAACAAATTATGCTCACAAACTAAGATTTTCCTGTATAATGTTAGCTGTAGAATTTTAGTTGCTATCTTTTACCACACTAAAGAAGTTGTCACCTATTTCTAGGTTGATCCAAATATTTACATATTTATATGAATTGTTGCTTGCTTTCTTAAATGGTTTCTCTATGTCAGAAATTATCATAAGCTTTTTTTCCTTCCTTTATAATATGGTAAAATGCATTCATTGGTCTTTGAATGTTAAATTAACTTTGTATTCCTTGTATAAATCCAAAATGGTGAAAATACACTATGTTTTCTCTAAGTTGACAGTTTACCTTAATATTTCATTGAGGATGTTTTTGTCTAGGTTCATGGGAATCTACTTTATCTTTTGCAATGTCACTATATAATTCTGGTATTGAGGTAATGCTGGACTCATAAATGATTAAGGATTGTTTTTACACCTTCTGTTTTCTTACAGAATTAGTATAGATATATACCCACAGAGGAATTACTGGATCATATGGGTTTTTTTGTTTTGAGGAACCACCATACTATTTCCAATAGTGGCTGCACTATTGTACATTACCATCAACAGTGTACAAGGGTTTAAACTTCTTGATATTCTTACCTATTTTTTTATAATAGCCATTTTAATAGGTATGGGGTGATATCTTATTGTGGTTTTGATTTAAAATTCTCTGATGGTTAGTGATGTTGAACATCTTTTTTATGTACTTGTTGGCAATTTTATATTCATGCTGTCTTTGAAATGTCTATTCAAGTCTTTTTCCCCATGTTCATTGTGGTATTATTCACAACAGCCAAGATCTAGAAGCCATACTGTGTTATTCTACTGACATAAGGTACTAAAATTGTCAAACTCATAAAGACAGAAAATAGATGGTAGCTGCCAAGGGCTGCGTGGGTAGAGGCAAACAGGGAGTTGCTGTTCAATGGGTATAAAGTTTCAGTTATACAAGATGAGTAAGTTCTAGCGATCTGTACAACACCGTGCCTACAGTTGACAATACTATACTGTGCACTTAAAAAATTAAGAAATAGGAGTCACCGGAAAAAAAGCTGCAGGTGAGCTAATGGATTATAAGTTATATTTTAAACATTTTTTAGTTTGAATATTTGAGATAGTTCTATTTTTGAAATGTGGTTAAATAAATTGCCTTGATGACTTGGCTAATTCAGTTTTTTAGGGGATGGATAAGGTGTTACTCAATTATTACTGGAAATTCAGCATGGAGCTGGACACCTGTTTTTCAGCATCTTTAAGGGGCAGAAATGTAACAATTGAACATTGGTATCATACTGCAGTAGTCCCCTAGGGTATATGGTTCTAATTTGCCAAAAGCTGCTCCTTTGCTCTAGAAAGTATTCCTGTTTAGCCGCATTTAAAAAGGTAGTTTTGTTAGCTCTCTTACCCCAATTTTCTCATCACCCTTTATCTGAATGCACAGCCGTAGAATCAATTGAAGACAGGTGTGGACATAACATATCCGATGCTAGGTGAAATATTCTACAGTAAAATTATAACAGTATCATGTGTATGTTTTTAAAAATTTTGCCCAGGAAAGTCACTTCCAAGAAATAAAATATTTTTTCAGTAAAAGCTGCAGTAATTCCTTTCTGTAATGTGTCATTTATCTAATAATGTAACACCTTAAATGCCCAGAGGCAACCGTGGACTCCAATCTGAACAATATTTACTTTGAAAAAGTTACTGGAATGAAAATTAAATCCTCTTCTGACTTAGTTTCAAATTTGACCTCTGATAGAATAGATAACTGGTTAGTAATGAATGACTAGAAGTCTATAAATTTTAGAAAATAGAGAAATCCATGAGCCTTTGCTCATTTAGTTTTTTCAACTACACACATACATATACGTGTGTGTGTGTATGTGTATACACAATTTTTAAAGGTATTTTGATCACTCTTGTAGTTCTTATTTTACCACTTGAAATGGCTTTTGTTTGCTTTTAGATGTACTGTTGAGACTTAAACTGCTTTCTTCAGCAGTGAATACCTATAAGAAACTAGTGTGCCCTAGAATCATTTCCATTAACTGGGCCTCCAAATGAAGTGCTGTATATCAATTCCTTCAGGCTTGAGATACACTGCAGGGTTCTTTCTCCTGGTAAATGAAGCATGTTTTTTGGAGCACGGTGCATATCAGTGAATAGGAGTCTAGGGAAAAATAGTGTTTGATAGTCTTAATATCTAGTCTAGAAAGAAGAAGTGAACCAGATACAAGCTTTAGCAGATGGAAACATACTTAAGATATATTTTTAAAAGATGGGAGGACTTTTATGAGTTGGCATGTCAAACAATATAAATAACTGAGATAGGGTCAGATGATCTCATTTCAGAGAAAAGCTCATTGGCCAAAGGCTATTTATTTTCTTTGCAAATAGTTTTCCTAGTACAATTAACACATGCTTTTTGAAATCATTGGAGAGACAATCAAAGCAGATGATGATTAGAGTAGATACTGGTTTTAATATTTCCTAAAACTCCTTCTGGTATTAATGTATGCAAATGTACTTAAAGGTTTTGTTTTGTCTTTAGAACATAGACTAGAAAAGTAAACAGTGCTTTTTACTTAAAACACTCCAGTGCTTCCGTGCTGAGTGTTACTAATAGCTTTGTTGTTCTAGTAGAATTCTCTAGGTGCTTCTCTTTCCCTTTGTAATCCGCCTTTCATTAATTGAAGCAGATAGTCTTATGATTTGGAATCAGAAGTATATGAGCTGTGAAAATATATTCATATATATCGACTAATGAGACTGATTTTGTAGCAAACACAACAGGCCTATCCATCTCTGTATGTGTTTATCTTCAGAAGAGTCACTTTGGATGAGCTATGCAATGTTTGCCCATTCTGTTGTCCTTGCTTGAATTATCTTTTTGAATTAAAAAAAAAAAATTTAATGTTTATTTATTATTGAGACAGAAAC
Source organism: Cryptoprocta ferox (assembly GCA_028646485.1). Classification (NCBI taxonomy): domain Eukaryota; kingdom Metazoa; phylum Chordata; class Mammalia; order Carnivora; family Eupleridae; genus Cryptoprocta; species Cryptoprocta ferox. The sequence goes on along the minus strand of CM053573.1, from coordinate 96,680,912 downwards.
AGAGTATGAGTGGGGGAGGGGCAGAAAGAGAGAGGGAAACACAGAACCCAAAGCAGGCTCCAGGCTCTGAGCTCTCAGCACAGAGCCCAATATGGGGCTCAAACCCACGAACCTGGAGATCATGACCTGAGCCAAAGTCGGACGCTTAACTGACTGAGCCACCCAGGTGTCCCTTGAATCATCTTTTTGGAGCCTTCTTTGGAAATGGCTTTGGAAGTTGTTGAATGTTCTTTAAAATACCTGTATATAGCATGTTTTTAAAAATTTAAGATAGATTTATCTTGAGGTAGTCAAAAAGCTTTCAAAGTGGGAACTAATCAATAGTGTATGTAAACATTTGGGTATTACTGTTCTGCAGTCACTGGTTATAAATTCCTCTTTGTCAGCACAAGACTGAGAGGGTGGGAGGAGCTACCTCCACTCACGTGGACACTAGTGGTACCCAGAAAAGGAAATACACCAGCTCCCACGGTTGTGTTCCTTTGTTTCATTCCATGGAGTGATTTTTACAGAAAGGAGAGATGTCATTTACTACTGCCCTTTACCAACTATGTTAGCAGGAGAAAAATAACAGATAAGAGGGTCTTGGGCTCTTCTAGTTATGAACACATTTTATTTATAATTATAAAACATCCTTATGTGTTCTCAGGCATTTTTAATCCTCTGTGCAGTGCTACTAAACTCAATTTGGTTTCCTCCTACTTTCTTGTGTTTGATAGTATGTCAGAACTGTGCCTTCCTATTTTCATGCCTGGATTTCTGTGTGTTTCCTTGAACAAAACATTACTCTGGCTATCTGAATTATGGCCAATTAATTAAACGAGTTTTAAATTCTTTTCACACAAGTTCTGAAACTTACATAACCACACAACAAAATTCTCTTTAAAATGCATTTTAAGTATTTATTAGTTAATTGCTCTGACTCTGTTACAATATATTCTCTTCCTGGAACAATGCATCCCATTATCTTGCCGGCTGTAATTTTAATTATAATAAAATCATAGGAATTGGTATAGATACAGTACGTATCATACCTCAGGAATTAAAGTGAATTACAACATGCATTTGGTTCCATACAATTTGACAACTGAAAATGTTTCCTTCCCTTATTACCAGAGTTTAAACAAAAAAGGAAAGATATAAATCAGAATGGTGCTTTGTTACCAGGTGTAGCTTGGCTTAATGGAGGTCTCTACTTATAACATATGTCAGACATATGCCAGCAAGTTCCTCTAACCTCTTTTCAAGACACAATTGCCTCAGAATTGGTATTGTCCAAGAAAACCCTACAGAATCTAAGATGCTCTGACTTTGCCCCCTCTGTCTCTTTATCTACACTGCAGTAATACAAGTTCAAGGTCCTGGTGTTTTTGCAATTCCCATTCCGAACTTGTTTTAATATACTTCTCTTTTTCATCAATATCAATTTTTAAATTTTTTAAATTTATACATACACAGGATACTGAATAGATCTGGAAATATGAAGGAAAGAGATGCTGTTCCATACCACATGAGATCAATCAATTAGTTCCTGTTTTCCCTTTTGACAGCACCCCATTAAAATTTATCTAAGATTACTAACCAATATATTTTTAGAATTCCATAATTTATATTATGGTTTAATAAAATGAAACATGGGGCGCCTGGGTGGCTCAGTCGGATAAGCGTCCGGCTTCGGCTCAGGTCATGATCTCACGGTTCGTGGGTTCGAGCCCCCCATCGGGCTCTGTGCTGATGGCTCAGAGCCTGGAGCCTGTCTTCAGATTCTGTGTCTCCCTCTCTCTCTGACCCTCCCCTGCTCGCACTGTCTCTCTCTGTCTCTCAAAAATAAATAAAAAACATAAAAAAAAATAATAATAAATAAATAAAATATGTCTCCATTCTAGTCTAAAATCACTCTAGTATTCCTTTGACTATAATGTCAATAGGATATTGAGAATAGGGACAGTGATTCATTAATGTTAGATCAAACTATATAAATAAAAGTTTTGAAGATACTCAAATAATGCTTCCCAAATATGTGTTATTGAACTTAATGTTCTAGATTAGGTGTCAGCAAACTTGCTCTGTATAGGTCCAGAGAGTAAAACATTTGGCTTTGCAAGCCATCTGGTCTCTGTCATGACTAACAAACTCTGCTTTATAATGCAAAGGCAGCCATGGACAATAGGCCAATGAATGGACTTGGCTGTTTCAATATATCTTTATTTATAAAAAGGTGGGCCCATCATCATAGTTTGCCACTCCTGGTTTAGATGGATAAATCAAATATGAATGTTTTGTCTAAAATTAAAGTAATAAATATACCTAATAGTTTTAGATATGTTCATTAGCCCAATCATTACTCTTTCCTCATGTGCAGTAAAACAATTGCTTTATGAAATATTGAATTTCACATACTTACAACAATATGGCATTAATTTGATCAATTTCCCCCTGAAAATTGTTTACTGCTACTGGTCAAGAATGATGATAATGAATTTTAAAGACAGGAGCTGTTTGAAGGATTTGTCATTATTTAGAATTTATCATTTAGTGCTCAAGGCTTCTGAAGTTTCATTGAAACATCGTTACCATTTGATGCTTTTGAACTTTTAATTATTATCATGTTGTAAGATCTCCAGTAAAACCTCAAAGACAACATTTAAGAGAACAAAAGTAAACAGGGACATATGCCTCATTATAGTCTTTATTAAAACCTAATCCTTATGCTTTATAAGTTCAGAGGTTGTAATGATTTTTTCTTAAAAAACAACAGTTAAAAGCAAACAGGCAAGGAAAATGTTACTTGCCTGTAACATTAATTTGTTAATTTATTTCTGCATTTATTTATTATCTTTGCCAACAATAGAAATAAAGAACATTATCACTATCATTTTACTTCAGAAAGTAGTTGACTTAAAGAACTTCAGAATGCTTAGAAGAGCCAAAGGAAACATGCTATCTGTCCCTGTTTATACTTTTTGACAAGGCAGGGGACGATATATTAAAGAACCCCTGTGACTAAGGTTTTGCATCCAATATAATGCATCTACTTCTATGTTTCTTTAGAAAAGATTTATCTGGGGACTATAAGAAAGCCTGTTCCCTTCCTTGCAAGTAAGATCACAAATGAAAGTGAGCATGAAAAAAAAAAAAAAGAAAGGGATAATATTTTGAATTATATTTCTTTGCTATGTTCCTGTAGAGAATTTGTTACATACATACATAAAGTGATACATTTATATATAAGTTCTAAATGCAATTTCTTAGCTTAGAAAGTAGGCTTTTAATATCTAAGAATTTTAAGTGTTCCATAATGGAACTAAAGTTTTCTAAAAGAGATTTACTAATAAGACTTGTTGACATCCCTGGTAAAATGTTCATGACAGACACTGTAAGGATGATATTAAGGTTTATGAAAAAGCTTTGGCTTTTATTTTACTGCTAGTGGTGTTGCATATATTTTCTTCTTGAAATGCATATAGTATGTTTTAAACACTGTTAAAAAAAGAAAAAAACAATGTACGGTTGGTCCTTCCATCTCACCAAAAGAATGGAAACATAGAAATGATACAATAATGTATCTTGAAAATCAGTAAAGCAATCAACAAAGGAATATTTAGGAAGTGCTGGAAGCCATTTCTGAACTCATGAAGTTGAGAAAATCTCCTTGTGAGGTAAGGCAGATTTGCAAGCCCTCCCGCCATCAGATGGCAACAGATGTCTATCCCCCACTTAATTATTTTTGCTCGAGCACTGACCCCCTTGCAAGGCACTTTGCTGACTGGTATCAGGAGTGAATTGTCTCCTTATTCTGGCCCTGAAAGCATCTCGTGAAGGAACTTATAGGAATTTCTTCTTTTGTGTTTATGGGAGCAAATATTACATTTCCTAAGAAACCTGTTTTTCTTCCCCTTAAGAAAACAGGCTATTATGCCTCACAAAGAACTAACTTATGCCTTTGCTATGCTAAAAACATTGCCTTGTATTTGAATGCTAAAGATACCTTCCTTCCCCATATGATAAGCATCTAAGTCACCTACATCAATCACTATTGATAAAGATTATGCATGAGTCTTCCACCAATTTATGTTCTGGGAAGTTTTTACATACCAAAGAATTTGTTGTCAGAAATCATTGCCTAAGGCAATTGCCACTTCTGTTTTTGCCCCATACATTTTTTTAATAAATAAAGCTGACTCTCTGGTCAGTGCAGAGATGCCTGCCTGAAGAGCAGAGATGCCTACCTGGTGATCAGAAAGAAACCAAAGTTCTCTCACTCTCCCTTTTGACAACACCATCCATCCTTCAGGGAGCCCTGGACCTGCTGAAGCTGGACTCTGGGAAGGAAGAATACTTATTTTCTGAGTAACAAACTGAAGTTTGCTCTAGAATCTATAACCTAAAAACAAATATAGATAACACATGTTCTTATTCATTGGGGAGGGAAAAGAAGTTTCATTAATTTTTTTTAAAAAATATTTGTTTATTTTGAGAAAGAGAGTGCAAGCAGAGGAGAGGCAGAGAGGAAAGGAGAGAGAGAACCCCGATCAGTCTCTGCTGTCAGTGCGGAGTCTGATATAGGGCTTGAACTCATGAATGGTGAGATCACAACCTGAGCTGAAATCGAGTCAGACAGTCAACTGACTGAGCCACCCAGGCACTCCAAAAGTCTCATTCTTTTAAATTCTAGAGCCTATGTTTATGATCGTAAAATATTTCCTACTTCTCTCCCTTCCCTGTTTTAATTATCTGTTTTCATCCCATTGATGAAGGAGGGATTTATACCTTAGAGTTAAGGGAATATACAAACACAGGGGACCTTATCCATGGGAGCAAACTGGGGAGGAGAAATTTTATTTAGCCCATTTGAGGCTCTTCAATCCCACTGAATATCAAGGTACCACAAACTATTGATGTTAATTTTAGGCCTTATATCACAAATGCTTTCTTTTATTTTTTTAAAATGTTTATTTTTGAGAGACAGGGAAAGACGGAGTGTAAGCAAGGGCAGAGAGAGAGGGAGACACAGAATCTGAAGCAGGCTCCAGGCTCTGAGCTGTCAGCAAAAAGCCCAACGCGGGGCTTGAATCCACAAACTGTGAAATCATGACCTGAGCTGAAGTTGGACACTTAATGGACTGAACTATCCAGGCACCCCTCAAATGCTTTCTGGATATCTTGCCGTCAGTTTAAATTTGGGGGATAACTGAGACTTTAGGGAGTTGGAGAGGTTCCTCCTTAGAAAGCAAACTAGGCACTAGAGCAGAAGAGTGAGTGCACATGGTGATGTCATCCAAATGAATTTAAGAGGGACTTAATGGCTATTAAAAGTAATTGAGGGATCTGTGAGCCATTGGTGTGGGTAGCATGTGTACCCAAGGGGCATGAATTTACACTAACTAATGCCTGTGGTGATAGTGACACCCAGCAGGTTGTCCATTTCCCGCTTTATAACTTAAACAGGAATTCTCTAAGGAAGCCATGATGCCTGTGAAACAAACCAGCTGACCTTTTATGGGGAATATGGAATTTTCATTAAATCTTCTTCAAGGGCCCAGCGTTGTACATTCTAAATTAAATGTGTGTCTCGGTCACTATCAGGAACTCCAGCAAGAATAAGGAGTGTCCCGATGAGGCCTTGCATTGTGACCTTCATATATGTAATGTCATTCTTGTGATGCTGGAAGTAGGTGGATGCACTTAAAATTATGACTGCAAAGATTGTACGCAGTGGAAAGGCGGCTTAGGTAGTCCAGTAAAGGCACGTTGTGCCCCTTCAGAAGAGAAGGCAAGTTAAAGCTGAGAGACTGTTGAAAGAGGCACTGAGTAAAGCATATTAACCAAATCCACAGATAGCAAAATATTTGGTGATTGAATAGAATCAGCAATTGAATAATTCTGGCTATTAGATAATAGGGGTCTTACTGGATGATCTCACACATGAAGGTTGTAGTAATCTGCCATGAAATGCTATTCAGTCTTCTCATGTTAAAGAACAGACCAAATTGAATGGTTAAAGGGAGAAACAGGGGCAAAGTCCTCCCTTCTACTAATTAAGTCATATTCTAAGCAAAATAATTCAGAGAAAGACAAATATCATATGATTTCACTCATGTGGAATTTAAACACAACAGATAAACATAGGAGAAGGGAAGAAAAATAAAATAAAAGCAGAGAGGGAGGCATATCATAAGAGACTCTTAAATACAGAGAACTGAGGATTGCTGGAGGCAGGTGGGTGGAGAGATGCACTAAATAGGTGACCAGCATTAAGGAGGGCACTTGTTGGGATGAGCACTGGGTACTGTATGTAAGTGATGAATCACTGGGTTCTACTCCTGAAACCAATACTACACTGTATGTTAACTAACTTGAATTTAAATAAAATTTCAAAAAAAAGGTTTTCTCAAAAAAAAAAAAGCCATATAATAAATTTAAATCTTTAGAGTCGCTGTTTGATTTTTCACTGGGTCATGTTAGATATTTTAACTGGGTGATCGTTGGCATACCATGGCTTGAGTGCAAGTTCCCCTTCCTATTCTGTTCACTCACATAAGGGCTCCTAGACAAATTCCCCTCCTTTTCAAGGAGACAGGGAGCAAGTCTTACCTCTGAATGGTGGGTTTCAGTTCCCTGCCAGCATGGGGGATATTCATACAAGACAGTCAAGTCCACCCATGGAAACTAGGGGGTGCCTCACCACTTTGACATTCCAAAACCTGCCTCCACAGTCCCTGGTAGTTCTGTTTCTAAATGCAACCCTGTGTCAACCTGCCTGGCACAGTGTCCTCCTTCTCCAGACTACAGGTATATGGGACTGATACAACTGCTGTCAGTCTCCTCTGTCCAGCCTTGAGTGTCAAATGATTAGCCATTTCCCGTCCCTGTGGAATGAATAGAAGGCAACTAAATATGTGTGAAATTACAAGGAAAAAGATAAATAGTAGCTATTTTAGTGCCATGCCAGGTGCTGCTGCTGATCGTCACCACCTTCAGTGTTTCTGAATTCTAGGCCAGGTGTACATGCAGCTCTGGGTGAAAGGGCACCAGCGCATGCTGGCTGTCCTGCCTACCATTGAGATTGCTTGGTTAGTGACAGGATAGAGTTCCAGTTTGCCATTCTATGCTTCAGTTTGTCCTCATGAGTTTTTCAGTTTGTCTTTATAAACTTCTTTGGAATTTCTATTTTTTCTTTGTTCTTCTCAATTCACCTTTATCGTTCCTTCGTCACTATCAGCCCTCTGACAGCAGGAGCCCACCCTAAAAGCAAATCCTTACATAGACTATTGACCCAGCTCTCACAATTGAGGAAGGTTTGCTTCCAATAATCCTTAGTCCATAATGCTCATATGGACTCTGACCAAACCCAGAATGATAAAGATGCACTCGTAGGGTTAGTATACACATTCTCTTTAGTAGCTAATTTCAAGCATTGAAGTACCAATTCAATTTTTTGCCCATTTTTAATGAGTTAAATGTCTTACTTGTATTTATTCGTAGGAATTTTATATTTATTTACAATATATATTATATAAATATATATAAAAGGAGTCCTTTGTTTTATATTGTAAATATGTATTGTAAATAATTTCTCTCAGTCTGTGGCTTCTCTTTCACATTCACATATTGAGTGTTATTAATGAATAGAGACATTTAACTTCAATGTATTCCAAATTTTTATTTAGGTTTAATGATTTCTATGCTTTATAAGATCTTTATACCAAGTTTTAAAAAATATTATCCTATATCATGTTAGGATAATATCATCTTAAACATGATATAGGATAATATCATCTTAAACAGGATATAGGATAATATTTTGTTTTTTCCTTGATAATTCTCAATTCTACTTTGCACTATCCATTGTGTGTAGACAAGAGGCAGGGGTGGGAAAGTTTCATTAATTCCATGTGGATGTCCAATTTATCTACAACTGGCTATTCAAAAGATGACTCTTTTCCCACCACTTTGCAATGCACTTTTGTTGTAATCCAAATGCCAGTATATACCTGGTCTATCTTTTGGTTTACCTATTCTGTCTTGTAATACTACCTCTGTATTTAATGTAGCTATCCCTATAATTATTATTGATACATAGCATTTCTATGTCATTCTGTTCAAATATTTTTTAAATTCCTCTGTGATATTTTTCTTTGACCTTTGATTTATAAATTTATTTCCAAACATATGGGTATTTTCCAGTTATCTTATTGTTATGGTTTCTAGCTTTTTTCCATTGATATCCTGTATAAATTCAGTCTCCTGACATTTGTTACATCTTGATTGATTCCCTGATGAACTCAAATTTTTTAAACAGTGAGTGTGAGCTTGACATGACTGTGTATTTTGGAGTTTGGACATATAATATCAATTATGCCAAGATTTTTAATCACCTTTTTTACTACCTTTAATATTCTTATTAATAATTTGTTTTTCTATTAGATTTTAAGACATGTGTTAAAATATTCCCCTGTGATTACAGATTTATCTATTCTGTCAGGTTCTGCTTTATATTTGAGGCCATACCATTACTTGCACATAAATTAAGAATGTTATCTTTTTGATAAATTTAACAATTTATTTTCTAGTCTTTTATTCCTTTAATGCTTTTTGCCCTAAGGCTTACTTTAGTTGATGTTAATAAACCTATACTAGCTTCCCTTGGCTAGTTGTTTGCATAGTAAATATTTTTCTCCCTGTTCTTTTAAGTTTGTGTTTTTATATTTCTTCTTAAAAATCTGTATATTGCTAAAATTTAACCCTGTCTAACAATCTTTACTCCTGTAAATGAAGCACTTGGTAGATCAGTATTTATAATAGTTGCTGGTAATTTGGAATTTTTAGCTTTCTTATAGCTTTAAGGCTTCATTATTTTTCTTGTGTTCTAGAGATTTTTTAATGAATCAGTTGTTGACTAGAGTTATGTCTGCTTTTTCCAGAGACAATATGCTCTTACTCTTAGTTCAAGGCAAGAGCAAGATTAGAAGCCTTAATTCCAATGAATCATCTCCATCCAGTTCCAGTGTTTGTGAAAACTTAGACAGTTTTGAGCTCCTGAAATGTCAAGGATCTATTTCCAAGTCACGTTTTCCTTCATCTTGAACTGCCAACTTATAACCAATGGTTTCTACCAGAATCAATCTGCCTTCTCAGCTTCTTGGTGTACTCTTAACTCCATTATTTTAAACCACCAAAGAAAAAGGCTGTTAAAATGACTAATTTTCTGAAACTCTTAGCTGGGGTCATCAGCTAGCCGAAGGGAAAAAGGTTCAAGGAGAAGCTTTTTCCATTAGGTTGTCTTCCTGACCTTGCCTATACCTGCAAGCAGAATTGAAATATATGTGGTGTGTGTGTGTGTGTGTGTGTGTGTGTGTGTGTGTAGTTTTTTCCTATTTGTTCTCAGTAGCATATTTTATTTAAATTTGCTAGTTCATCATTACCTGAAGATGAAATTCTGATTTTTTCTTTTTCCACTGTACTTAATTTGCTCATTATCCTATCCATTAATACTTAATTTAATGTACCTAACTATGCTGTCTTATTTCCAAATGTATTTTTTATTAATTTGGATCTTTTGGAAAAGTGTCTCCTCTGTGATTTCTATTACTTAACTGATCATTTTCAAAAATTGTGAACATTCATATTTTATAATTTTAGAAAACTCTTCTCTTACTCTCCTTTCATGGGGATTCCGATTCTATTTGACTTACTTATTTCATGGTGTGTGTGTGTGAGTGATTTATGCATTTTGTTAGTTTTTAATTTTGGTTTCTTCTTTTATTTTCTTTATCCTGTTCATAGTGCCTTCTGGAATTCATCTTAAGTCAGACAATGTTCAATGATATCTATTAAGTAGCAGTAATTAATCTATATATAAGAGTTACAGACATGAATAAAAAGTTACCTACAATCAAGAAACTTGTCATCTGTTGGGAAAAAAAACAAAAGTGTATGCAACTAAGCATAACATAAATAAGAGAGGTATTGAGAATGTCCAAAGTGCTATTGAAGCAAAGCAAAGGAAGCAATTCATTTTGACATAGGGAGCTGGGAAATGCTTCATGAACAGGTGGCAACAGGGTTCAGTAATTACTGAAGATATAATCTTCTTTTCAATCCCTGTACCTGCTGTTACAGTTTCTTGGACCTCTTTTGCTAGCAATGTGAGACTTTTAAGGCTCTTTTCAGCCCCAACTAAATCTTTAAACACTTCCAAGTTTTAAACATTCCTCTTCTGGCCCATCAATAGTAAATTTACAACCTGTAGGTCAGAACCAAAAGCTTTTCAAAGTGTAATTGGCAAATACCAGGAAGCATCTCACTTTATCACATAAAACTTTAAAACTTCAACATGAACCTGGCAAATGTGGGGAGCACTGCCTTCAATCAGGATCACTCCAGCTATGTCTCTCAAACTCAGTGGGAAGGTAAGAACAAATTTCAGGAGACCAAAATAAAACTAAAAGCCTCTTACAATAGCATGCAACAAGCAATACTGAGTCCCCACAGTCTCAATATGAAATAAATTTATATCATATGTCAAAACTCTGGAACTAATTTTGCAGCACACTAAATCTAATGCAACTTCAGGTTGCTGTCTAAAATTCCCTTTGTACAACTCTACTGTGCAGTAGCTTTAACTTTCTTTCCTTTTTTTAGGAAATTTTTGCAATTAGTAGGAAAAAGATTGCTGGTAATGCTTTTTAATTAGACTCATAGATAATGTTACTATTTTTATGTCATTTGTTTATAATCAGACAAATTAATGCATGACTTTTCTTAGCAAATTTTAATTTCTAGGCATGGGTGCGATGAAATTACAACTTGCTTTGGTATCAGGCCTATACAACCATGCCTTTATAATGGCAATTGTACTAAAAAATAATAAAATAATTCATAAAAGATAAATGAGCTGAAATTTTTAATTAAGCAACATATCCAGAAATATAATAATATTGCTACTCTAGTTTCACTGTATAGGGTTTAATTTTTAAAATACACACTTTGGAATCTAAAATTGCCTTGCTGTAATCATACTAACCAGCTAGTCCATTAGTTCTTTTATTTTACAGTTTTTACACTCTTAGGTACTTGAGTAGATTCCCACAGACTCAATCCCCAGTAAATATGAGTACAATATATATTTTTTTTCAAAATTTTTTCAATGTTTATTTACTTTTGACAGAGAGCACGAGTGGGATGTGGGGGCAGAGAGAGAGGGAGACACAGAATCCGAAGCAGGCTCCAGGCTCTGACCTGTCAGCACAGAGCCCGATGCAGGGCTCAAACCCACGAACCTGGAGATCATGACCTGAGCTGAAGTCGGACACTTAACCGACTGAGCCACCCAGGTGCCCCACAATATTTGCAACATTTAAGTTGCAAAAATGCAAGTTAAATATTAAGTGTTTTGTCTGAATTTTTCCTACCTTTTTAAAAAAATTATATACTCAGTGTCAATAGAAATTTTAATGTTTCCCTAGATGTTTCAAAGAATAACTCCATATGCATTCATGAGGAGTCAAAAAGAATTTGGCTTAACATGAATCTTTTCTTGACAGGGTGGCATATAATGGTATGAAATAACTCTTGTGAAATATCATCTTTTCACCATTTATTTTCAAATTTTAGGGAAATTATACTATTCTCCCTAGTCTTGCAGAAATTTATCAAATATAATTTCATGAGGCAAAATACACATAAACATATATACATATATGCAAAATACATATAAAACATACTTTTATATTAATGTATTAAATGTCTTATTTGATGAAATGGAATTGTTTGACAGTATTTTTCTTAGTCTGTTGTAAAATATATTCTAATTTTGAAATGAAAATTGTAATATATCTTATGCACATAACCATGAATACACTCTTGTCCTGATATTTAAAAATAAATTCTGCATTTTACTCAGTAAGGTAATTGGTGATCGAAATTACTATTTAATGCCACTTAAGCATCTCTATGCATAGATAGTGTTTTCCTTTTCAGTAGGATAACAAGAATCAGACTTTAAATGATATCCATGTAATACATAATATTGCTTGATTGAAAATACTTCTCACTTTTATCCTTTACCTTAATTAGGGCAGAAAAGCTATTCTCTGCATACATATTCAGTAAAGATTTATTATAACTAAATACGTCAAGTTCTGCGTTGAAAATAGAAGTAAGTGTCCCTCTGATATTTAGAGTAGTAAGAAATCTAGTCTCAAATAACAGTACCAAAAGCCTTCATTCCAGCTCTACCCTCAATGAACAACACAAGGTAAGAACATTTAATATTAGAGACAGTTTAGGATACTAGGTTGATTTTATCTTATTTTAGAGAAAACAGTTACCTGAAAGATGGTGGGTAAGAAATTGCCTTACAGATGTAGGAAGAAAAAAGGGGATATTTGGAAGGCATTTAGTAGAAGGGATCTGTTTATGAAAAGGTAGAATATAAAGACGGGAAATGAGGGGAAAAGAAGCAGGAAATGAGACTTGGGACATGTGTAATTAGGAAAAAACATTCTGTTTGCACTCTTGCCAGAAGCTAATCTTCTCCTGAGGCTTGAGCATAATTACAAGCCAAACAAGACACTTAGGATCTGCAGATTGATATTGTACATACATCTCCATTTAGCTACTCTCTTCTTCTTTATCCAAGAAATCTAAATATGAGTGTTTTAAAAACATCTCTTAACCTATTTTTTGAGATAGTACCTATAAAATTATTTTTTAAAGGTTTTATTTAAATTCTAGTTAATGTATAGTGTAATATTAGTTTCAGGAGTAGAATTTAGTGATTCATCACTTACATATAATATGTAAGTGATATCCCAACAGGTGCCCCCCCCTTAATACCCATCCCCTATTCAGCCAATCCCCCTACTCACCTCATGTCCAGCAACCTTCAGTGTGTTCTCTATAATTAAGAGTCTCTTATCATTTGCCCCCCCCATCTTTATTGCCCCTTTCCCTATGTTCATCTGTTTCGTTTCTTAATTTCACATGAGCAAAATTATATGATATTTGTCTTACTCTGACTTTTCTCACTTAGCATAATATACTCTAGCTCCATCCATGTTGTTGCAAATGGCAAGATTTCATTCTTTTTGATGATTGAGTAATACTCCATTATTTATATATACCACATCTTCTTTATTCATTCATCAGTCAATGGACATTTGGGCTCTTTCCATAGTTTGGCTATTGTTGATAATGCTTCTATAAATATTGGGGTGCTTGTGTTCCTTCTAATCAGTATTTTTGTATCCTTTGGGTAAATTCCCTAGCAGTGCAATTGCTGAGTCATAGGGTAGATCTGTTTTGAACTTTCTTGGGAGGGGATTACCAGGTTTTATTATCTTCTTAATCATATAGAATGCTTCATGAATTTGAGTGTTATCCTTGTGCAGTGGCCAGGCTAATCTTCTCTAATCATTCCAATTTTAGTTTATGTGCTATCAAAGAAGGCACTATTTTTAACTTTGTGAGGCACCAGTTGGCATTCACACAGACAGTGCAAGAGGGTTCCTCTTTCTCTGCATCCTTGTGAACATCTGTTGTTTCCTGTGTTGTTAGTTTCAGCCATTCTGACAGGTGTGAGGTGATATCTCATTGTGGTTTTGATTTGTATTTCCCTGATGTATTTTCCTACTGATGAGTTATGTTCATATGTTTGTTGGTCATCTGTAAATCTTCATTGGAAAAATATCTATTCATGTCTTCTGCCCATTTCTTTTTTTAAGTTCTTTTTTTTTTTTTTTTTTTGAGACGGGGGAGTAAGGGCAGAGACATAGAGGAAGAGGGAGAATCTCAAGCAAGCTCTGCGCTGTCAGCACAGACCCCGATTCAGGGCTCAATCTCATGAACCATGAGATCATGACCTGAGCAGAAATCAAGAGTTGAACACTCAACTAACAGAGCCACCCAGGCACCTCTTTGTCCATTTTGTAACTGTATTATTTATTTTTTGGGTGTTGAGCTTGATAAGTACTTTATAGATTTTGTATACTAATCCTTATCAGATATGTCATATGCAAATATCTTCTGTTGCATTTCTATACACAAGTCATGAAGCAGCCAAAATAGAAATAAAGCAATTGATCCTATTTACTACTGCATGAAAAACCAAAAGATACCTAGGAATAAACCTAACCAAAGAGGTGAAAGATCTGTACTCTGAAAACTACAGAACACTTGAGAAAGAAACCAAAGATGACACAAAGAAATGGAAAAATATTTCATGTTCATGGATTAGAAGAACAAATACTGTTAAAATGTCTATATTACCTGGGGCACCTGCATGGCTCAGTCAGTTAAGCATGGACTCTTGATCAGCTCAGGTCATGATCTCCCAGTTCATGGGATCAAGACCTACATCAGACTCTATGATGATAGCGCGGAGCCTGCTTAGGATTCTTTCACTCCCTCTCCTTCTCCCTCTCTCTCTGCCCCTCCCACACTCATGCTCTCTCCCTCTCAAAATAAAAAACATTTAAAGAAAATAAATGTCTATACTACCCAAAGTAATCTATACATTAATACAATCCCTATCAAAATACCACCGACATTCTCCACAGAGCTAGAACAAACAGTGCTAAAATATAGAGCCACAAAAGACCCCAAATACCCAAAGGAATCTTGAAAAAGAAAAACGAAGTTTAAGGCACCATGATTCTGGACTTCAAGTTTTATTACAAAGCCATTGTCACCAAGATAGTATGGTACTGGCCCAAAAAAACAGACACATTGATTAGTGGAATGAAAAAGAAAACCCAGAAATGGACCCAAAACTATGTGGTCAAAATTAGTTCTTTTAATGAATTTCACATTGATTTTTACCAAAGTACAATTGACATAGTGAATATTATTTTTAGGTGTACCTCATGATACATTTGTATATATTGTGAAAGGATCACCACAAAAAGTCTAGTTACCATTCATAAGCATACAAATTACAAAACTATTTTCTTGTGATGAGAACATTTTAAGGTTTACATAGCAATTTTAAAATTTGCAATACAATATAACTGACTATAGTCTTCATGCTGTACATTTCATCCCCATGACTTATTTATTTTATACTGGAAGCATGTACCTCTTGATCCCCTTTACCCATTTTGCCCAACCCCACCCCATTTCCCTGTGGCAATACCAATATATTCTCTGTCTCTATGAGTTCAGTTTAGTTTTGTCTGGTTTGTTTGTATGTTTTGGTTTTTAGATTCCACACATAAATGAAATCATATTGCATTTGTCTTTCTGTCTGATTTATTTTACTTAGCATAATGGCCTCAAGGTTCATCTATGTTGTTGTAAGTGACAAGATTCCATTCTTTTTTATGGTTAATATTCCATTGCGTATATACACCATATCTTCTTTGTCCATTCATCAATCACTAGACTTAGGTTATTTCCGTATCTTGGTTATCATAAACAATGCAGTGAATATACGGGTATATATGTTTTCTACTTAGTGTTTTTATTTACTTCAGACAGATACAAGTGGATATGCTGGATCACATGATAGTCCTAATTTTAATTATTTTGAGGATATCATACAGTTTTCCATGGTGGCTGTACCAGTTTATATTCCCACCAACACTGCATGAGGGTACTTTTTCTCCACATCCTACCCAATGCTTATAATTTCTTGTCCTTTTGATAACAGCCATTCTGAAAGGTGTGAAGTGATATATTATTGTTGTTTGGGTTTGTATTTTCCTAATGATTAGTGATGTTGGGCACCTTTTCATGTGCCTGTTGGCCAACTATATGTCTTCTTTAAAAAAAAATTCTGTTAGATACTCTGCCCATTTTTTATTCAGACTTCTTATTTATTCCTAATGAGTTGTGGGAGTTCTTTGTATATTTTGAATATTAATCCCTTATAGGATATATGATTTGCAAATATTTTTACCCATTTAGTAGGTTGCCTTTTTACTTTGTTGATAGTTTCCTTCACTGTGCAGAAATTTTTTGGTCAGATGTTGTCCCACTTATTTATTTTTGCTTTTGTTACCACTGCCTTTAGAGTCAAACAAATAAATAAATAATCAAAAACAAAGTCAAGGAGCTTACTGCTTTTGTTTATTGGTTTTTGTTTCAGGCTTTTTATTGGTTCTAGTCTTAACATTCAACTTTTTAATCTGTTCTGACGTGTGTGTGTGTGTGTGTGTGTGTGTGTGTGTGTGTGTGATGTAAGATAGTAGTCTAGTTTCATTCTTTTTCATGTGGATGTCCAGTTTGCCCAGCACCACTTATTGACAAAACTATCCACGGGCACCTGGTTAGTTAAACATCCAACTCTTGATTTCGGATTAGGTCATGATCTCACAGTTCATGAGTTCAAGTCCCACATTGGGCTCCAGGCTGTGAGTGAGGAGCCTGCTTGGGATTCTCTCTCTTTCCCTTCCCTGCTCATGCTCGCGCACGCTCTCTCTCTGTCTCTCTCAAAATAAATAAATAAACTTAAAAAAACAAAAATATAATGTTAAAAAAAAGAAAAAAAAACCTGTCCTTTCTTCATTTTATATCTTGTCAACTTTTGTTGTAAATTTATTGACCATATATATGTGGGTATATTTCTGGTTTATCTCTATTTTATGTGTCTGTTTTTACCATTACCATACTATTTTGATTACTATAGCTTTGTAATATTGTTTGAAATCAGAGGTCATGATGCTTCTAGCACTGGGATTTTTTGTTTTTGTGTTTTTGTTTTTTTGCCTTTTGTTTACTTTGTGTGTGTGTGTGTGTGTGTGTGTGTGTGTATTAAAGAGTTGTTTGGCTGTTCAGGTTCTCTTGTGGTTCCATATAAATTTTAGGATTATTTGTTCTATTCCTGGGAAGAATGTCATTGAAATTTTGATAGAGATTGCATTGTATTGTAGATTGCTTTGTGTAATATGGGCATTTTGCAATATTAATTCTTCAGTCTATGGGCATGAAATACCTTTACCTTTATTTGTCTTACTCTATTTTTTATTTTATTTTAGAGTGAGAGCACCAGTGGGAGAGAGGGTCAGAGAGAGAGAGAGAGAGAGAGAGAGAGAGAGAGAGAGAGGTAAGAAGGGAGGGAGGGAGAAACTCAAGAAGGTTCCATGCTTAATGTGGAGCCTGATGCAGGGCGTGACCCAATGATCCTAGGATCATGACTGGAACCGAAATCAAGAGTCAGACACTCAACTGACTAAGCCACCCAGGTGCTCCTGTCTTCACTTTCTTTTATCAGTGTCTTAATAATTTTAGTGTACAGGTTTCTCATTTCTGTGTTTAAATTTATTCCTATATATTTTATTATTTTTGATGTAACTATAAATGGCATTTTTTTAAAAATTCCCCTTCTGTTAGTTTATTGTTAGTGCATAAATACTCAACAGACTTTTTTGTGTACTGATTTTGTAACCTGCAAATTTACTGAATGTGTTTATTAGTACTGACACCTTTCTGCTGGAGTTTTTAGGGTTTTCTAGGTAGAAAATCATGTAATTCACAAAAAGTGATAGTTTTACATCTACCTTTCCAATTTTGATGCCCTTCATCTCTCTCTCTCTGCCTAATTTCTCTGCCTTGAACTTCAAATACTATGTTGAATAAAAGTAGTAAACCTTGTCTTGTTGGTGATTTCAAGGGAAATTTTCAGCTTATCAGCATGAAGTATAATGTTTTCTGTGGGCTTGACATATATGGCCTTTATTATTTGAGTTACATTTATTCTATACCTACTTTGTTCAAAATTTTTAGGATAAATGGATTTTGAATTTTGGCAAATGTTTTTCTGCTTGTGTTGAAATGGATATATGATTTCAATCCTACATTTTTTTAAATATGGTGTGTCATATTGATTTGTATGTTGAACCCTCCCTACATACCTGGAATAAATCCTACTTGACCATTGTGTAAAATCTTTTTAATGTATTGTTGAATTTGGTTTGGTCATATATTGTTGAAAATTTTTGCATCTGTGTTTGTTAGGAATATTGACCTGTAATTTACTCTTTTTGGTAGCGGTCTTATCTGCTTTTGGTATCAGGGTAATGCTGGCCTTGTAAAATGAGTTTGGAAGTATTCCCTCAACTGAGGTTTTTTGTACAATTTTAGAAGGTTAGGTATTAAATCTCTTTGAATGTTTGTAAAATACACCAGTGAAGCTGTTTGTTTCCAAATTTTTGTTTGTTAGGAGTTTTCTGAATACTGGTTCAACCTCCTTACTTGCAAGCAGTTCACTCAGATTTTCTGCTGCTATATGATTCAATTTTAGAATATTGTATGTTCTAGGAATTTACCCATTTCTTCTAGATTTTCCAATTTGTTGGCATAAAATTGTTCAGGGGCACCTGTGTGGCTCAGTAGGTTAAGTGTCTGACTTCGGCTCAGGTCATGATCTCCCAGTTTGTGAGTTTGAGCCCTGCATTGGGCTCTGTGCTGACACCTTGAAGCCTGGAGCCTGGAGCCTGCTTCAGATTCTGTGTCTCCCTCTCTCTCTGCCCCTCCCATGCTCAGCTCTGTCTCTCAATAATAAATAAAAATAAAATAAATTGTTCATAGTATTCTCTTTATAGTCCATTGTATTTCTTTGATATCAGTTGTAATTTTCCTCGATTTCTGATTTTATTTATTTGAGCCTTCCCTCATTTTTCATAGTGAATATAGCTAAAGGTTTGTCAATTTTGCTTATCCTTTCAAAGAACTGGTTTTGTTTCACTGATTTTTTTTCCCCTTGGTCTCTCATTTATTTCTGATCTGCTCTGATCTTTATTATTTCCTTCCTTCTGTCTTTAGGCATTATTTGATTTTCTTCTTCTAGCAAGGTATGGATAGGTCTTGTTAATCTATTCGGCAACTCTGTGTCTTTTGATTGGAGAATTTAGTCCACTTACACTGAAAGTAGTTATTAATGAATATGTAGTCATTCCCATATTCTTAATAAGTTTTCTAGGTATTTTGTAGGTTCTCCCTGCTCCTTTCTTTTTCTATTATTTATTTCCATTGTAGTCTGATAACTTTATATAGTTATATGTTTAGATTCTTTCTCATTAACTCTATGTATCTATTATAGGTTTTTGCTTTGTAGTTACTATCTGGCTCACATATAACAGCCTATACATATATATAACAGTCTTTTAAATTTATAGCAAGTTAATTTTGAACACATTCTAAAACTCTATATATACTCCCCTTCCCTATTTTATATTTTTGAAATTGCTTTTTCCATCTTTTAATTTTCTGTATTCCTTAATTAATTATTGTAGGTATAGTTGATTTTACTACTTTTTTCTTTTAACCTTTATACTAATTTTATAAGTGATTAATCCTCTTCTTTTACTACATATTTACCATTACCAGTGAGATTTTTACTATCATAAATTTTCCTATTACTAATTGGTATTGTTTTCAGGTTAAATAAATCCCTTTAACATTTCCTGTAGGGCTGTTTTAGTGGTGATGAACTCTGTTAGATTTTGCATGTCTGAAAAACTCTTTAATGGACTTTCAGTTATGAATGATAATCTTGCCATGTTTAGTATCCATGATTAGAGTGTTTTTCTTTTAGTACTTTGAATATATCCTTCTACTCCCTGTGGCCTACAAAATCTGCTGATAATTATGTTTATAGTCTTATGCAGGATCCCATTTACATAACTAGTTGATTTTCTCTTGCTGCATTTGAGATTCTCTCTTTAACATTGACATACTTATTATAGTGTGTCTTGGTGAAGGTCTCTTTGGGTTCATTTTATCTGGAGATCTATGGGCTTCCTGCATCTGGGTAACTGTTTCCTTCCCTGGGTTAGGAAAATTTTTCAATCATTACATCTTCAAATAGGTTTTCTACCCCTTTCTATCCCTACTCTTCCTGGAATCTCTATAACATAAATGTTATTCCACTTGCTATTATCCCATTGATCCCTTAAACTATCTTCATTTTTGAACTTCTTTTTCTTTTTCCTGCTCTAATTGAGTTTAAAGCCATCTTCCAGATCATTGATTCTTCACCTTGACTGTTGAACTCTTTTAGTGTATTGTTCAGTTCACTGTGACCTCTTTTTATACTTACATTTTCTTTTTATTGAAGTTGTCTCTCTATTCATTCTTCTGAGTATGGTAAGCATCTTTATGACTGTTACCCTTAACTCAATAACAAGTAAATTATACATCTTTATTATTGGGCCTTTTTCTGGAGTTTTATATTACTCTTGCATTTGGAACATATTCTTCTGTCTCTTCATTTGGCTTGGCTTTTTTTTTTTTTAAATGTTTACTCATTTCTGAGAGAGAGAGAGAGAGGGACAGAGAGAGACAGAAAGTGAGCACATGCATGTGCAGTGGTGGAGGATTGGGGGGGGAGGGGGGAGACACAGTTTCAGAAGCAGGCTCCAGGCTCTGAGCTGTCAGCACAGAGCCCAAAGTGGGCGACTCAAACTCATGAAATGTGAGATTGTGACCTGAGCCAAAATTGGAAGCTTAACTGACTAAGCCACCCAGGAACCCCTTTTTATCTTGGCTTCTTATGTTTGTTTCTATGTGTTCAATGATACAACTCTCTCCTGGTTTTGAATGAGTGGCCATGTGTAGGCTATGAACTTTATCATTTACTCTTGCCTTAGTTCTTGGATGTTTCTTGAAGTTTCTCTCTGATTCTTTTAGACCCATGGGCCTCAGAAACACAACACACAGTGGCCTCCAGAGCCTGGCACTCAAGTGACATCCCCTATGTAGACTGTGTATGCCTGCTGAATTTGGAGGGCCATGAAGAGGGTGGAACACCCATCTCTTGCCCCTTTTGGGGCCATAAGAGGGATGTGGTGAGGTGAGGCACTTGTCTACCATCTTTGGGATCACTGCAGCGTAGCACAGGGGATAAGGTGCTCTCTTGATGTCTCTGGTGAAGCTCTGGCAGTTGCTGAGGAGGGGGTTCTAGCAGGTCAGAATGAAAGTGCAAAAAAGACAATTGCCAGTGCTGGCCCTAGTAAGGTAGAGAATGTAAAAATGGTACCCACCAGCGTCTTTGTCCCTGGAGAGTCCCAGCATGCTTTTTCCCCTCTGGCAAATTAAGATTAGCAAATGAATCTCCTTCACATATGGTCTAGCCTCTTTTCAAACCATTGCTTTCGGGCTAGGTCCCAGTGCAACTATCAATATATGTGCTCTTAAAGAGATACTAAATATTATAATACTAAATAATATTTCATTCCCTATGAACCTATGGTTCTTCTGGATGTAATTTTTGTTGGGTTTTAAAGTTAAACATTTTGGGAGCTCATCTCTCTGGTTCAGGTCTCAAACATCATGGTGCCTAATGTGTGGTACAAAACCCTTGCTCCTCAGAGAGGAGTTTGGTAATTGTGAGAACCTTGTGCTGGTGTGTTGTGCTGGGCATGAGCTTTTTGGCAAGACAAAATCTCTGCCTCTGCTACATGTCTAATTGTGGCACTTTTTTCCTTTGTTGTAGAGGACATCTTCATCTAGTTATCAAGGGTTTTCAGAGGGAATTGTGCCTTATGTAGCTGTATATTTATTGTACTTATGGGAGGAGGTAAATTCAGGATCTTCCTGAGCAGCCATCTTGATCTGCCTCTACCTACAAAATTAGTTCTTAATCATTTCTCCTCAATGGTGTTCTCAGAAAAAAAAAAAAAATTTTAATACCAATTGTAATTTTACTTAGAATCAAATGCCATTGTGAAGAAAATATATTTTATTTGGTTAAAAACCATAATCTTCACCATTACTATATTTTTAATCAATGTTTAAGGAGATCGGGGAGTCATTATAGCAAAAAACACAAATGTTGAGTCTTAAAGGAAAATGTGACTAAGATTTTAAGAGGATTTGAATGTGAAAAGTTTCTGATATTCACAAATCCATGAAATGTCTTTGGAGGAATGTAGATCTCTAACAGCTCTCTTTTCTAGTGGGAATAAAGATAGTTTATCCTTTGATGTTTGAGCTGTGAATGTTAATGGCATTTTGGTATGATAGATAAGTAAATGCTCCTGGTGATGACATTTTATAAATGATTTTGAACTTTAATGATTCAACTTGAGTTCACCCTTCTAATATACTAGTGTTAAGAACCAATATAGTTTTTAAACAGCCCACCAGCTTGCACATGATTTAGAGAAGGCATAAAGACTTCCTTGGCATGTCCTCTAAGGAAAATAAGAGATGACTTTCATTCAGGTGTGCATGGAAGGAATCTGACTTAATAACTGAGAAAAGATCTAAATACCCTATCCAAAATTTTCTTTCTTATAATTCAAATAAAATCTCTTAAAGCTATTTTTCTCTTTTTATTAGGAGATTGTATGTTTAAATAAAATTTTAAACTTCTATTAATGTACAAAAGTTGAAAATTGAAATCTCAAGCTGAGGAATATAATTTTGAAAAGTAAAATTTTGAATTAGCAACCAAAAGTGGATATTTCCCTACAGCTATTCTTCTTTATTGCATATCAAAAGACCCAGTAATTTAGGCCTTATTTTAGACTGCTGAGGGCATAATGAAACAGCAGATAATGTATTTGTGTATGTTATGTGGGTATATTTGTGTTTCCTATCAAAATTCTACTTATGGGGGCACCTGGGTGACAGTTGGTTAAGCATCTGACTCTTGACTTCAGCTCAGGTCAAGATCTCATGGTTCATGAGTTTGAGCCCCGTGTCAGGGTCATAAGATTCTCTCTCTACCCCTGCCTTGCTTCTGCCCACTCTCTCTCAAAATAAAATAAATAAACAAACAAACATTTCTTAAAAAATTCTACTTTTGCTAAAATTGAGTTTTAAAATCAAGAACACCTCTGCTCTGTAGGTTTACTGGTGGGACCTATAACACAATATAAATTCTTTTAAGTTTTGTGAGACTAAAAATAGAGCCCGTGTTTACTTTGATTTTACTGAAATGTTTCACATGACTAGACATTTGGAGAAAACAAAATTTTGGGTTCATTATGATTGAAAGTATATACATTATTTTCACATATATGAGTGAGCACAAGAATGACTAGAATAAAAATTAAGCAGCCATTAATAATCATCCATGGATAAAATATTAAAATTAATTGTGCTTGTGTGGGGGGAAAAAAAGTTCTTTAACTGAAGATGTACTTTGAAAAATATCATCAGGTGAGTGATTATTAAATACTTAATAATTTACAGGGTGCCTGGTCGGCTCAGTCTGTTAAGCATCTGACTCTTGATTTGGGTTCAGGTCATGATCTTGCAGTCATGAGATTGAGCCCTGCATCAGGCTTTGTTCTAGACATGGATCCTCCTTAAGTTTCTCTCTGTCTTCCTCTACCACTCGTTCTCTCTCCTTATCTCTTTCTTTCTCTCAAAAAAATAGCTTAAATAATGCATTGGGTACGTATTTAGTACTATCTAAAATCTTAGGAGAATGGATATAAAAGTATGGGTAGTCAAATTTGTCATAATATACTCAATATTATCATTATGAAGTTTATGTATCTATCCAGTTAAATAGTTTTGATATATCAAAATTGTGAATATATTATCATTGCAACTGTGTAAACTATATTCTCACAGATAGATTTTTGAAAGGAGGCAATTAATGTTAGGAAACCATAGTGAATTAACATTTTATTTTACAAGGTAGTCAATTAAAATGACAACAGATGGGTCAGATAGTAATTTTGGACAAGACCAGAAAATATCATAGGCTTTTTATATTTAATTTGTCAAATATGTAGAATACTTTTCTAATATTAATAAAAACCTCTGAAACATCAAACAGCTTTAGTAATAAGTAAAAT
This sequence comes from Cryptoprocta ferox, assembly GCA_028646485.1. Lineage (NCBI taxonomy): Eukaryota > Metazoa > Chordata > Mammalia > Carnivora > Eupleridae > Cryptoprocta > Cryptoprocta ferox. Next base: position 96,657,156 of record CM053573.1, on the reverse strand, counting down.
TGTGAACTCTGAAGTCTGCCTCTTACCCTTCTTTAATTTTACCATATGGCCACCTCCATTATTTAGCCAATCATTCTTGGCAAACTCTATGAAATGCTGGATCATGTAAATGTTGAAGTCCAATAACCTGTACAATCCTATTTAACCATACTGTAGATGTAAAATTATTTTAAGGTTCATATTGAGGAATAAAGACATTTTGAAGCAAAGACTATTGAACTACAATCCTTAATGAGTCAAGGAAGCAGTGTCCCAGAGGACTAATACTCATGAGTGTGTAAACAGTTACAAATAATTTTAAAGATTAATTAACCCACATCAACCTTTGGATTTGGTAATTATTCTCATGATTTGTTAAAACACCTAAATTCCCAAATGTTTAGGGAATTGAAGGCCCAGATAAATATTTAAGCTGGCAAACATTAGCTTCTTATAATTCCTTATTCCTCATTTATCTATGCCTACCTAATCCATTTATTATTATATAATATATCTTTTGTTGATAGAACTAAGTAAAAATTATATGGCTGTTAAAACATAGTAGTTATATTTTTGAAACAAAGTAATTAAGCAGGGATCGCATCAGGAATGATATATCAGGAGATCCCACTGCTTGACCCCTCCACAAAAATAATAATTAAATAACTGATGAAAATAGCTCTTGAGAAGCTCTGAAATACAACAAACCATCACCACCACCACCAACAACAAAAATCCTGTAGCACCCACTGAAACTCACACTCACAAAAACAAGTAGCCAAGAGTAGGAGGAAATTTACCTGTCACTCTATGCTCCAGTCCATCACAGCTCAGCACCAAGAGGAATCCGGTCAGCTGTAACATCCCCACAAGGAATGGAAAAACAAAAGGACCCTAGAAACCCATACCACTAGTGGAAAATCGCCACTTTCAACACCAATTAGCCCACTTCCAGTCTTTACCAGTGTGGATAACAGCTGACAGGGCTACTCAGAGTCCTTCCAGTGTGTACCCACAGGAAGGAACTACTGCTTTGTGCCCCACTCCCCATCCTGATGCAACTGTGCACATGCCAAAATGCCAGATCCATGATTCTTCATGTGTGCCCCTGTACTGGACCCGAATGCCACCATTGCTCCATGCATGAATGGGTCCCAGACCTAGGCTCTGCACTTGTTCTATAGCCGCCCACATCATGAATCGCCAGTGTCATTGCTCTGCATATGCCAGCATTCCACACTCCAGGTCTCTGGCCACTCACATATATCTACATGCTGAATCCTGGCCCCATGGCCACTATACAACAGACCCAGTGTCACAACGACTACATATCAGCCATACCCTAGTCCCTGGTATCACCACTGCTTTGTACTTTCCTATCTCCCAAACTCTAGCTTTGTGGTTCCTCTGTTCATGCTTAGACCTAGACAATGGTGTAACCATAACCGCATGTGCACCTGTGCCCCCCAAACTGTCACCATGTACAAACATGTGGCCCAGACACAGACACCACTATTTTTCTGCCCACAGCTGCATTCTTGACCAGCATATGGTATATGAAAAGGTGTTCAACATCATTGATCATCAAGGGAAAAGCAAATAACCACAATGAGAAATCACCTCACACCTGGTAGAATGGCTGACATCAAAAAGATAACAAATGCCCAGCAAGGGTATGGAGAAAAGGGAACCTTTGTATACCATTGGTGGAATATAAACTTGTTCAACCACTCTGGAAAACAGTATGGAGCTTCCTCAAAAAAATTAAAAATGGAACTAACATTTGACTCAGCAGTTCCACCTCTGAGACTTCTGAAGGAAATAAAGTCATTATGTAAGAGAGAGATTTGGACTCCCATGTTTTTGCAGCATTATTTACAATAGCTAAGACATGAAAATAACCTAAGTGTCCATTGACAGATGAGTGGATAAAGAAGATGTGACCCATGTATACAGTGGAATATGATTCATCCATAAAAATGAAATCCTACAATTATGACAACATGGGTGGAACTTGAGGGCATTTTGGTAAGTGAAATAAGTCAGAAAAGACCAATATTGCATGATCTCCCTTCTATGGGAATATAAAACCCAACTCATTAAAAAGAGGTCAGATATATTGTTACCAGATATGGAGACTGGGGGATGGGGGAATTGGGTGAAGGTCGTCAAAGGGTACAAACTTTCAGATTTAAGATAAAGAAGTGCTGGAGTTATAATGTACTACATTATGACTATAATTAACATTGCCCTATGGTATATTTGAAAGGTACTAAGAAAGCAAATCCTAAAAGTTCTCCTTAAAAGGGAAAAAATTGTAACTATATGAAATTCTGGATGTTAACTAAATTTATTGTGATAATCATTTCACAATATATGTAGTCAAGTCATTATAATGTATAAATTATACAGTGTTATATGTCAATTGTATCTCAAACTGAAAAAAGGAAGAGAGGAACAAAACAACTGCAAAACAGAAAATTTTAAAATGGCAGTGGTCAGCCCTCAACTGATAATTGTTTTATATATAAGTAGGTTAAACTTATTAATCAAAAGGCATGGGCCAGCTGAATGAATTTTTAAAAAGAATTAGATCAAGTGATGTGCCCCCTACAAGAGAACCAAGTTAGGTTTAGAGATATACAAAGGCTGAAAGTAAAGGAATAGAATAACGTATCTCATGCAAATGGTAACCAAAAGAAAGCAGGCATGGCTATATTTATATCAGACAAAATAGATGTGAAGTTTAGAACTGCCTACAAAGAAATGTCATTATATATATAATGCTAAATGGTCAATTTAACAGGATGATATAACAATTATAAATATACATCCAACATTAGAGCAGTTAAAAATATAAAGCAAATATTGACATATCTCAAGGCAGAAATTGACTTCAATATAGGCAAAAATTAAATAACTGATTTGAACAACAGTAGCCTGAACAAACCAGTAACAACTATGAAGGCAAAATTAGTAACCAAAAACTTACCAAAAATAAAGGCCCAGATTGAGATTGCTTCACAGGTGAACTCCACCAAATGTTCAAAGAAGTAATACCAATCCTTCTGAAACCCTTTCGTAAAATAGAAGAGGGAACCTTTTCAATCTTATTTTATGAGACCAGTATCTCCCTGAGACAAAAAACAGACAAAGGCACTACAAGTAAATAAAACTACAGGTCGATAACCCTGATCAGTATAGATGCAAAAATTCTCCATAAAACACTAGCAAATCAAATTCAGCACGTTAAAAATAATTATACACTATGACCAAGTGTATTTTATCCCTGGGATGCAAGGATGTTAGGGCATATGCAAATTAATCAGTATGATGTAACACACTAACAAAATGAAAGACAAATGCTACATGATTGTTTTAGTTGTAGAAAAAGCATTTGACAGAGTTCAGTATCCATTCATGACTAAAAGTCTCAACAAAATAAGGATAGAAGGAACTTACTCAATGCAGTCAAGTTTATATATGAAAAGTTCACCACTAACATCACAATTTAGGAAAACATCAGAGCTTTCTCTCCAAGATCCAGTAAAAAGCAAGTCTGCCCACTCTCACCACTTCTTTTCAACATGGTACTAGATTTCTAGTCAAACTAATTAGGCAAGTAAAAGAAAAGGCATCCAAATCATTAAGGAAGACATAAAAGTGTCTATGTTGGCAGATAACATGATTAATATACATAGAAAACCCTAAACATTCAAAAAAAATGTTAGAACTAATAAATTCAATAGAGTTTCAGGGTATAAAGTCAATGTAAATTGATACAGAAATTGAAGTAAAGGATATAAAAACATTTGTTTTATCTATCAATCTTTTTATCTAAAATGAAAATTTAAAAAACAATCCTATTCACAATAGCAACAAATAGAATTAAATACCTGGGAATAAACTTAACCAAAGAGATGAAAGACATGTAATGTTGAAATTGCAAAACAATGAGAAAAGAAATTAAAACACAGATGACTGGAAAGTTACCTGTGTTCATGGATTGAAATAATTAATATTATTAAAATGTCCATACTACCCCAAACAATCTAGAGATTCAGTGCAATCCCTATCAAAATCTCATTGTCATTCTTCACAGATATAAAACAACTCTAAAAGTCACATGGAACCATAAAAGACTTCTGACAGACAAAGCAATCTGGAGCATGAATAACAAAGTTTTCTCTGATTTCAAACTATATCATAAAGTATTGGTAATCAACACAGTATGGTGCTGGCATAAAATTGACATTGAGATAAGTAGAATAGAAAGCCCAAAAATTCACGCATCTATGATCAACTGATCTTTGACAAGGGTGGCAAGAACACACGATGAGTAAAGGATAGTCTCTTCAATAAATGGTGTTGAAAAAATGGATAGCTACTTGTAGAACAATAAAATCGGACACATATCACACCATATACAAAAATCAACTCAAAATGGAGTAAATTTAAGACTTAAAAGACAATAACTAAAGCCTAGAAACTACTAGAAAGAAACAAAGACAAAAGTCCTTTAACATTGGTCTGAGAAATAATTTTTTGGCTATGATACTGAAAGCACAGACAGTTAAAGTTAAAAATAAACAAGTGAGTTTGTATTAAACTAAAATGCTAACGCATAGCAAAGAAAATAATCAACAAAATGAAAAGGCAACCAACAGAATGAGAGAAATATTGGCAGATATGTAGCTGATAGAGTTAATATCTAAAATATGTAAGGAATTCATGTGACTCAGTAGCAATAAATAAATATTTAACCAGATTAAACAATGAGCAAAGAACCTGGATAGGTATCTCCCAAAAGAAGACACAGAAATTGTCAACAGATATTAGAATTAAGAAAGGAATTAAGTAAAATTTTAAATTATTAAATGTACCTAAAATACTATTTTAATTGATTTAATGTCTGTAATGCAGAATTTATACTTGAAATTCATCTAATACATGCAAAATAACAACTTCCAGTAAATGCTCATAGCATATCCCCAATTAGGTAAAAGCCTAATATGCCTTATAGGTCTATTATAGAATTATCAGATTCCTATAATTGTTTATTTTTTCCTATCATTTGAGAACTCCTTGTTACCATAGCACTTATTTTTTTGATGGACATAGAAATGATGCTCAAAAATTATCCCTCCCTTAAGCCTACTGAATTGGTCAAAGCTGGGCCAATTATTCATTTCCTTGGAAATTTAGAAATAAGGATAAGATCAAAGTAAGTCCTTTCTTGTGGCAGAAGCAGAATGTGTGTGTGTGTGTGTGTGTGTGTGTGTGTGTGTGTGTGTGCGCGCGCGCGCGCATACACACATTTTAAATGTTTGTTTACTTTTGAGAAAGAGAGCAAGCGAGAGCGTGCAGGGGATGGGTAGAGAGAAGGATACAGAGGATTTGAAGCAGGTTTTTGCTGATAGCAGAGACACCAGTGTGGGGCCCCAACTCAGAAACCCCAAGATCATGACCTGAGCTGAAGTCGGATGCCTAACGACTGAGCCACCCAGGTGCCCCAGAAGCCATATATTTTTAATTTGGAGCATTATCAAAGCTTGTTGTGATGAGTACTGGGCGTTTTATGTAAGTGATAAATCACTAGTTCTACTCTTGAAACTAATATTACACTATATGCTAAGTAACTAGAATTTAAATAAAAGCTTGAGGGCTCCTGGGTGGCTCAGTCAGTTGAGCATCTGACTTCCGCTCAGGTCCTTATCTTATGGTTCATGGGTTCCAGCCCCTCATTGGGCTCTGTGCTGACAGCTTAGTGCCTGGAGACTGCTTCAGATTCTGTCTCCCTCTCTGTCTGATCCTCCCCTGCTCATGATCTGTTGCTGTCTCTAAAAAATAAATAAATGTTAAAAAAATAAAACCCTTTAAATAAAAACTGAACAACAAAAAAGCCTATTTCTCAGTATGTAGAGGAGGTTTTTAATGTTAAAGAAAGACAAACAAAATGCAGGCAGGACCAGAGAAAATGATCCTAGTGGCTTTATGTTTGTTTTTGGTTGCTGATACTTAAAATTTCTACCATTCCTGTAGTTGTTGCAAAAAAATACTGTATGAGCCAATGTTTTGTTCTTTTTGTGATGTTACTTTGAGTTAGATCTGTCAATAGAAAATAAGTAAAACTGTTCAAATGAGCGATTGAGAGGAATTAGTCTAAACAATTTATCACTGGATTAAAATGAGACACAAATAATGAGCTATACAATGTTAGAAATAATAACATTTTAAAATTCCCAACTGTATTGTCAAAGATTTAGAAATATTTATTCAAAAGGTAATCCATTTCTTCAGTTGAAGAAAATATTTACAGATGATTTGAAAACATAAAAGTAATCATTAACTGAAATTAGTATGAACTATAAGAAAAGAAAAAATAAGCATGTGTATAAAATCTATTTTGTTTCCAATGGAAACAAAGCACAAAAATTAAAAGTCATAAAGAAAGGTTGACAGTAAACTTAACTAAAATACTTCAACAGTATTCAGTTTTTGTGTTATTATGAAGTCTGTAAGATCAGAAGTTGGAAGTGTAAGAAATCTGTTTTATAAGAAAAAGAATAGGTCAGAAATCTTACATATTCATGTTGCTTATACACCTAGCAAATTAATAAATTAGATGTAAGCAAAGATGGCAACATAGACCAAAAGATTTAAAGACAAAATACATTAAATCAAAGAGTGTAGTTACAATTTGATAGCCAATAAAATTTGCAATGAAATGAAAAGAACTCTGAACCACTTTTGCAGAATAAAACAGCATGAAAATTTTTACGAAAAAGCTGTTCCAGTTGAAGCTAATTATAAGGATTTTGTTTTGTTTTGATCTTTAAGACTCCCAGGTTGAGGTTTCTCTACAGTATACCAAAACATTAAATATTAACCTGACAACTCATAGACAACTTACTGAAAAATTCAAATTAACTTGTAAAAATGCAAACTAGTCAAATGTGAGTGGAAAGAAATCCACGAAATTAAAAAAAAAGATGAAATTTAAACTAGAAATCAATGGTAGGCTGTAAAACTTTATGTAAACTTTAGGAAGATTAGTACTTCCAGCTCATCTTCTTCTACCATAGGATATTCACAGGGCAGTAGTAATCAGCAGTGAGCATTTATTTGCTATTGGCTTTGGGTGACCTGTTTTGCACACAGTTTGATACATCTCTGTAGGGAATAAGCTATCTGAATTTTATTTTTCTCTTCTAGCCTTCAGGCTTATCCTAGAAGAAAGATTTAAAGAAAATAATAGATGATTTAGAAACATTTTATAAACAGCATATGTGTCTGTTTTTAAAAATGTACTGTTGTAAAATTAAAAATTCTAATTTAGGTTAGATTTTTGCTTCTGTGTGTATGAAGAGAGGTGGCTTTTTATGGTTTATATTTAATAACTTTATTCTCTTGGTCTAAGTAACTAAGTAATGTTTAATTAGACAATTTCTACTCAGTTTGTAATTATTCCAAGATGATAAATGATGGGCACCTGGTTAGCTCAGTTGGTTGATCATCCGACTCTTGATGTCAGCTCAGGTCATGATCCCAGGCATTTGGCGATTGAGCCCCGCTTCAGGCTCTGCACTGAGTGTAGAGCCTGCTTAATATTCTCTCTCTCTCTCTCTCTCTCTCTCTCTCTCTCTGTCTCTCTGCCTCTCTCCTCTGCTTGCACCTTCTCTCTCTCTCTCTCTCAAAAAAAAAGATAAATAAGGAAAATAATTGAGGTTTTTATAAAAGCCAATGTTGCTTATTTTATGTATTTATATACTTTTTAATTAATTAGTTTATTTATTTTAGAGAGCATGCAAGTAGGAGAGAAGGGCAGAGGGAGAGAGAGAAAGAATCTTAAGTAGGCTCCATGGTCAATGCAGAAACTGACATGGGGCTCAATCCCATGACCCTGGGATCATGACCCAACCTAAAATCAACAGTTGGATGCTTAATCAATTGAGCCACCCAGGCATCCCCAATAGTGCTTTTTTTAAATAAAGTTTTCTTTAGGTATTGGATGCCATACCTTTATTTCTATCTTGGTCTGTTTAGGTTGCTATAACAAAATACCATAATCTGGGTGGCTTTTAAATATAGACATTTCTCACAGTTCTGGATGCTAGGAAGTCAAAAATTAAGGCACCAACAGATTCTATGTCTGATGCAGACTGGTTCCTGGTTCATTAACATTTATCTCTGTGTCCTCAAAGACAGAAGGAGTGAGGGAACTCTGGGATCCCCTTTATAAGGAAACTAATCACATTCATGAGGGTGGGCCCTTCATGACCTAATCACCTCCCAAAGATCCCATCTCCTAAAACCAACACACTGGGGATTAAGGTTTCATCATATGGATTTTGGGGAGACACTCCAAACACTCATTCCATTACTCTGAATTAGATGTCATGATTCATCATAATTTGTCATGGATGTCTTATATTTTGGCAGTAACTTCCAATGTATAAGTATCTTTGCATAGTCTATAGCATGTCTGAAAAGTTATTGGATTTTAATTAAATTTCTATTTTTCAAAAAATTATGTACATGATTTGTTCTAGAAATTATGATTAATAATTTTAAAAAATCTCTTATCTCAAAATTTATCTGAAAGTCAATATTAATAAAACAATTACAAATGTTATTAAAAGTCTATATAAAACACTTTTATAAGACATGATAAATGAATCCTGGAAAATAAACACTGGTTAAAACATTAGAATAATTGGGAACTATGGACTATGCATCAAATGATTATGTAATATTAATGTTAAATTATTGTGTGTGTGGTTATTTTATTGTGTTTACATAGGAGAAACTTCTTGTTTTCATCATGATAAATGTTAAAGTCTTCAGGAGTAAAGTGCTATTCAATCTACAAATAATAGTTACACAATTTATTACCAAATGATGTTCGTATGGGGAGAGCGAGAGCAGGAAAGGGAAGGAAAAAAGAGGGAGAAAGAGAGGAATGTTAACAGTCCATTAATGTTTGGGGGAGTATAAAGATGGCTATTTTTGCTATTTTATTATTCTAGCAATAGTCCAAAATGAAATTAGGGAGAAAAGGAAGGACAAAAATATGTTTCATAGATTCTAGTGCATGTTTTGTTTCACAACATGTGGATAATGATGATAGAAATAAAGTCCCATTATGTTTTTACCTTTGTAAAATGTTTCGACAAGTTGAACTCCCCTTATTTCCATATGAAACACCTATTAAAGTAGCCACCATTGATTAAGGATTTATCTTTTCCAGGTTGTATGTATGTATGTATGTATGTATTTATTATTGATTTATTCTGTTGACTTTAGTAACCTTTTGGGTTAGGTCTACTTATGGTGCTTCTTTTTAAAATAAGTTAAGACTCAAAGTGACTAAGTAAAGTCACAGTGTTACCGAATAGGAAGTGCTGAAAGCAAAGCTAGTTTCATTAAATTCCCAAAGCTTAGAATCTTTGTGCTGCTTCAAAAAATAAAACAAATTTGCACTTGCCAAAGGCCAATGTGCTTTGCTGGTTAGTGATCAGGTAGGATGAGAATGTCCTTCACCTGAATCCTAATCTTTACACTGTTCCTCCCAGAAGTGATATTTCTAAGGAGAATGGCTGATGTGTTATTTTCAAATAATTGGTCTAGCTATATTTTTATAAACTGTACTTTATTTTTTTTAAACAAACATCTTGGCAGATAATCAAATGGTTTTATAAGATCTTCCATTGTATTTTCATGAATGATTCTATAGCCTGATGAGCCCTTATTCAATGAGGAGTGTTGGCATTTTTATTTACATGATATCTATGACCACATCTAAAGCAAGAAAGGAATAATAAAAATATCTCATTTTTAATGGCAATCTTGGTAGTAAGTGTGGATTTCCAGATTGTTGTTTCAGGAAGGCAGAATGTTATTGGTTGTGAAAGCAATTTGTATAAAGGATTAGAAGGCACAGTCAGTGTCTAATTCACTAGTTCCCTATAATCAGAAGCTCAGTCACTGTATAAATCAGTTATAAAGACAAAGTCCTTTATGGTGATGCATTAAATTTACCCTCAGTAAATCTATTTTGATCAGGTCTGTCAAATCCTCGGGTTTTTAAACCTCAAACACACGTGAGAAAAAACTGCACGTGATATTTGAAATGCATAAGATGTAGTACAAATTTTACTTCATCACTTCATTGGTATTTGCTCATTGGCATTTTCTTTTACCCCCCATTTTACTGATATATAATTGACATACAGTGCTATACAAGTATAAGGTATACAACATAATTATTTGACTTACATATATTGTCAAATGGTTAACACAATAAATGTAGTGTAACATCCATTCCTCTCATATAGATACAAAAAAGAAAACAACATGTTTTTTCCCCTTGTATTGAGAACTTTTAGGATTTATTCTCAAGACTTTCAAATATACCATACAGCTGTGTTAACTATAGCCATCATGTTGTATGTTACATCCCTAGAATTTATTTGTAACTGGATGTTGGTACCTTTTGATCACTTTCATCCAATTCCCTTACCCTCTGATCCCTCGCCTCTGATAAGCACAAATCTGATCTCTTTTTGAATGAATTTGTTTATTGTGCAGGGTTTGCACATACAAGTGAGATCATAAAGTATTTCTCTTTCTTGGTGTGACTTATTTCACCTAGCATAACATCCTCCAAGTCTACCCATGTGGTCACGAAGGACAAAATTTCCTTTTTAATGACTGAATGGTATTCTAGTTCTGTGGATGTGGGTGTGCGTGCACACATTTGCACATTCTTTATTCTATCTAGGAACATTTAGTTTGTTTCCATGTTTTGGCTATTTTAATTAATGCTGCTATGAATAGGGTGTGCATGTATCTCTTAAACATGGTGTTTTCATTTCCTTTGGATATATTTCCACAAGAAGAATAGCTGAATCATATACTAGTTCTGTTCTTAGTTTTTTGAGGAAACTCCATACTGTTTTCCATTGTAGCTACATCAATTTACAATCCCAACAATCGTGCACCAGATTCTGTTTTCTCTATATCCATGCCAGCATTTGTTGACAACAGTGAGCCTGATGCAAGGCTCAAATCCATAAACCATGAGATCATGACCTGAGCTGAAGTTGGATGTTCAACCAACTAAGCCACCCAGGGACCCCAAATCTCCCTTGTTTCTTAATGTAGGCATTTATTGCTATAAACGCTCCTCTTTTAAGCTGTTTTCACTGTCTCCCATACATTTTGTGTACTTTGTTTTCATTTTTGTGTTTAAAGATTTTTTTTATTTCCCCATTTAACTTCTTCTTTGATCCATTGTTATCCAGGAGAGTATTGTTTACTTTCCTTGTATTCATGAATTGTCCAGTTTTTCTCCTATTACTGATTTCTAGTTTCATACCATTATAGTCAGAGATTATAACTGGTATGATTTCAATTTTCTTGCATTTTCTGAGACTTGTTTCATAACTTAATATATGATCTATCTTAGAACATGTTCCTTGTGTACTTGAGAAAAATGTATTTTTCTATTATGGAGTAGAATATTCTGCACATCTCTGTTAGGCCCATTTAGGATCATTTGTTCAAATTAGTTTCCTTATTGATTCTCTGTCTGGAGGAGTATACTATTCATTGTTGAGGGTGGGGTATTAAAAATCTTCAAATACTATTGTACTGAGGTTTTTTTTTCTTTTATCTCTGTTAGTTTGGCTATTTATATTTGGGTGTCCCTATATTGCATGCCTAAATATTTACATTTGCTATATCTTCTTGGTGGATTATCCCATTATCATTCCATAATGACCTTCTTTGTCTGTTTTAAGATTTAAGTAAAGCTACCCCTGCTTTATTATTATTATTATTTATTTATTTATTTATTTATTTATTTTGGTTAGTATTTGTTTGAAATCTCTTTTATCATCCTTTCACTCTCACTCTCTATGTGCCGTTAAGGCTAAAGTGAGTCTTTTATAGGCAGCATATCATTGACACTTTTATTTTTATCCATTTGTTCCGTGTCTTTGGATTGGGGAAAATAATTTATTTACATTTAATGTAATTACTGATAAGTAAGAACTTACTATTGACACTTTGGTAATTTTTTTTGGCTGCTTTGTATATTCATTTTTTCCTTTCTTATCATTCAACTGTGTGTCTTTGTGTGGTCTTTTGTATCAGTATGTTTTGACTGCTTTATCATGTTCTTTTTCGTAATTACTACAGGTTTTCCCTTGTGATTACTATGAGGCTTACATTTAACAATCTAAAACTTACAAAACCTTATTCTAAACTGATGACAACTTAATTTCAATAGCATGCCTAAACTTGATACATTTACACCTCTTCCCCATCACATTTTGGGTTATTGATATTATAGTTTACTTATTTTTGTATTCTGTAACCAGTAATATATTGTCATAATTTATTAGAGTTATACTTAGGGTTACATATTAGGATTATATTTAGTAATTTGTTTTTTTTTAAATTTGTATTTACCTATTTACTTTTAAATATATTTACCATTTCCAGTGAGCTTTATACTACCTTCTTATGTTTTTATTATTTTAATTAGTGTCCTTTTACTGCCACTCAAAGAACTCCCTTTTACATTTCCTATAAGGCAAGTGTAGTGGTTATGCCCTCCCTGTGACTTAGTTTGGGCAAATTTTTATCTCTCCTTCATTTCTGAAAGACAACATTGCCAGGTATAGGACTCTTGGTTGACAGGTTTTGTTCTTTCAGTATTGGATTTAATCACTTTATGTCTCCTGGCTTGATAAGTTTCTGTTGAGAAATTTGCCAAAGTCTTAACTTGTGAAGTTTATATCCATGATTGCCTTAAATCGTGGATATAAATTCTGGAATTTCCATAAAGTAGATATTGTTTCTACTTTATGGAACTCTTAAACTCTTCTGGAATTTCCATAAAGTAGATATTGTTTCCATTAATTGTGTCCTATAATTCCCAAAGCTTTCTTCATTCTTTCTCATTCTCTTTTTCTTTTTGAATCTCTAACCAGATAACTTCAAATGTTCTGTCTTCTAGGTCAGTGATTCTTTCTTAAAATCTCATTTTGAAGATCTTGTTTGAATTCTTCAGTTTAGTTACTAAAATTTTGATCTCTAGGATTTCTTTTTTTTTTTTAATGGCTTCAATGTCTTTGTTGAATTTCTGGTTTTGTCTATGAATTGTTTTTCTAATTATATTTAGTTGTCTGTGTGTTCTTAGGGTTCGCCAAATTTTAAGAGAATTATATTGAAATTTTTACAGTTCATACATCTCTATTTCTTTAGAGTCAGTTATTGGAGCTTTATTACATTTCTTTGGTAGTGCCATGTTTACCTGATTTTTGTGATCCTGCTTATTATGTTGGTATCTGCCCATTTGAGTAGGCAGTCTCCTATTCCATACCTTACAGGTTCACTTTGGCAGAAACATCTTTTCACCAGTCAACTCAGTTTGGGTTTCTGGATATGTCTGTTGTGATGTCCTTGGGCAAGTGGGCTTTCCTCCAGGGTCTATTTTTTGGTGAGGATGCAGCATGAGCTCTGAGATTGGGATGGGGAGTGCCACTGACTATGAACAGTTTGATAGGACTGCTGGTTTGCTTCCCCACCCAAATAGGCTGTAGGATTGGCTCCAGGGTCTCTTGGATTTTCTGATCAGACTTCCTAGGTGATCAGGACTGGGTATGATGCTCAGCAATAGGCAAGACTATGAATTAGCTCCCTTCCCTGGTAGAGTAGCAGAGTGGTTCCTGAGCATAGCTCATTGTTTGGGAACATAAGTTAGGCAAGACTGTGCACTGAATTTCCCGTCCAGATGGAGCCATCTGTTTTGCTCTGTGGATGGCTTAAGCCATGGGCTGTGTTATTTGTTCAAGTGCCCCTGTATGGGCTGTTGGATGGGTTATACAGGTTTCAATGTACTCTGATTTGGTTCCCTGATGAGGTGATCTGAAGGCTGTATTTAGCGATGGGTAGGACTGTGAAATAATTTCTCCGCCTAGGCCAAGCAGAAGAACTGGCTCCATGTGTGGCAAGTCTCTTTGTGGTCTTGAATTGAGCCCACCCACTCCCCAGATTCCCTGACTGAATGGGGCCACTGACTTTGCTCTGAATGCATTCTATCTGTCAGAATCTCAGCTCCAATGTGGCTGGGCTATACAGCTTCCAGGTATTCTAGCCAGGTTTTCTAGTCAGGCATGGGAGGGAGCTATACATCGCAGTGGGTGGGGTTTTGAATTTGCTCCCCTGCCTAGGTAGGGACAGACAGGCTCCAGGGCTTGGATCTTTGTTTTAAGACCCAAATCAGGAAGACCTGTACACCACCAAGTTCCCTCATCAGACTGTGCCACTGTCTTGACTCTGCAGATGAGTAAAGATGGTGGTTGGAACTACCTGGGCACTGCAGGTAGGACTCACTTGGCCCAAATCTGAGTGCTGGTTATTGCAAGCCTCTTTCTCTTTCTTTTCCACTGGATTCCCAGTGGTTAGCCCTGCAGATTCTCATACAATGACTATAGGATGAGACTGGATTAGAGGCTCCCAAGAAGTGAGTGATCCACACACTGAGGGAATTGCATATCTGTCTTAGTCTCTCTTTACCCACTGGAATACCTTAGATATAGGGAAGACCAGTCAGTGTCATGTTGCACCAGCCTGAAGGGAGAGCAATTTTTTTCAAAATGTAGCCATTCCACTTATTCATCTAATGTGGTCTTGGAACCCCAGCTTCTTCCCTCAGAGGCCATGAGCTGGGCAGTGAGGGCAGCTGGAGCTTGGCCTCTGATGAGCCCCAAGAACCTTAATTGGAATCTAGAGGCACTAGAGGCTCAGGAGAGCTACAGGCAGCAGCTCTGGTATGATATACAAAAGTGACTGCAGGAAGAGCTCAACTACAGCCCCCAGCACTTCCCTAATGCTCACTGGTCCTTTGCTGATGATCCCTGCTCTTTGCTCAATGGTCCTCCCTCATCAGGGGACCATTTCCCCCAACTTGCTTCACAGTATTTAAGAAATAAAAATCACTCTTAAACAAATGGTGCTGGGAGAACTGGACAACAACATGCAGAAGAATGAACCTGGACCACTTTATTATACCATACACAAAAATAGATTCAAAATGGATAAAGTATCTAAATGTAAGACAGGAAGCCGTCAAAAATCCTAGAGGAGAAAACAGTCAACAACCTCTTTGACCTAGGCTGCAACTTCTTACTTGGCATGTCTCCAGAGGCAAGACAAACAAAAACAAAAATAAGCTATTGGGACCTCATAAAGATTAAAAGCTTCTGCAACGCAAAGGAAAAAATCAGCAAAACTAAATGGCAACCAACAAAATGGGAGAAGATATTTGCAAATGACATATCAGATAAAGGGTTAGTATCCAAAGTCTATAAAGAACTTGCCAAAGTTCTTTATAGTGACGAAATGGGCAGAAGACATGACTAGACATTTTTCCAAAGACATACAGATGGCAAACAGACACATGAAAATATACTCAACATCACTCATCATCAGGGAAATACAAGTAAAAAACACACTGTGAAACCACATCACACCTGTCAGAATGGCTAAAATTAACAACTCAGGAAACAAGCAATGTTGGCAAGGTTGTGGTGAAAGGGGAACCCGCTGGCATTGTTGGTGGGAAGGGAAACTGATGCAGCTACTCTGGAAAACAGTGTGGAGGTACCTCAAAAAATTAAAAACAGAACTACTCTATGACCCAGCAATTGCACTACTAAGAATTTATCCAAAGGATACAGGAGTGATTCAAAGAGGCACATGTACCCCAGTGTTTATAGAAACAGTATCAATAATAGTCAAATTATGGAAAGAGCCCAAATGTCCATCAACTGATTTATGGATAAAGAAGATATGGTATAAAACCAATTTGACAATAAACTATAAAATAAAAAAGATATGGTATATATACACAATGGAAAACTACTCAGCCATGAAAAAGAATGAAATCTTGCCATTTGCAGCAATGTTGATGGAAATGGAAAGTATAATGCTAAATGAAATAAGTTAGTCAGAGAAAGATGCATACCTATGATTTCACTCATATGAGGAATTTGAGAAACTTAACAGATGACCATAGGGGAAGGGATGGAAAAATATGATAAAAACAGAGAGGGAGGCAAACCATAAGAGACTCTTATATGCAGAGAATAAACTGAGAGTTGATGGAGGTAGGGTGTTGGGGTATTGGGGAAAAATGAGTGATAGGCATTGAGGAGGGCACTTGTTGGGATGAGTACTCGGTGTTGTATGCAAGTGATGAATCACAGGAATCTACTCCTGAAGCCAAGACTACAATGTATGTTAGCTCACTTGAAAAAACAATAGATAAATAAAAATAAGATTTTCCTGGTTCAAAAAAAAAGTTTCTGTGGTAGTAGTGGCTGCTTCTGTCTCACCCTTGTGTGCTAGGATTTTCTTTCTCAGGTATACCTGGTCCAGGAATGGTTGTTAGTTCTTCTGAGGGAAAGCAAAGCTAGGATTAATCTATGTTGCCAACTTGGTAAAATTACTTCTCTAGTATTTTCATTCGTTGGTGTGTGTCTCTCTGTTATTGGGCAATAAACATTAAACTATTAGCATTAATTTGACATGGGGTATTTAAGTTAGAGGGGTATATTTGTGTGTCTTCTTTAGGATCAAAATTTTCAATACGTTGGTTTTTATAATATAGGTATTTTATTTATTCTTATATATGGTATACTTCCTGGCTTCTATCTGAAAAGCATATGAAATAATGTATCTCATCAAAAGAGCAAATATTCAAAGACCATGCTCGAATTCTTTGGTTTTGATTTTCAGTTATTTAAGTACATTTTCACATACATGCTCAAAGATCTCTTTCAGAAGTACCTCAAAATAAGTAATTGCAAGGTAGCTCCTTGAAAATATTAAGGTCCTTCTTTTAAGATACAAGTATGCATGAGAGCCTAGAAAGAACACTTATGCAAGTGTATTGTATAAATTGTAAAATCAGCTGGCTCTATGCTCATCTGTGAATCTTATAAATCACGCAGAGCCAAGTGTAGGGGAAAGGGGACTTTAATAGCTTTCTACTTTGGAGTGCCTGGGTGGCTCAGTTGGTTAAGCATCTGATTTTGGCTCAGGTCATGATATCGATCTCATGGTTCGTGAGATCGAGCCCCACTCTCAGACTTTGTGCTGACAGCTCAGAGTCTGGAGCCTGCTTCAGATTCTGTGTCTCCCTCTGTCTGTCTGTCTCACCCATGCTTTTGCTCACTCGTTTTCTCTCTGTATCTCTCTATCTCTCTCAAAAATAAACATTAAAAAAAATTAAAAAATAAGTTTTCTATTTTCTAGTCTTCCTCTTCAGCTCATGGAGGAAATAGTAACTCTTTCTACATTTAACAAACAAAAAAGAACAATAGCAAATATATATACATATATGTGTATATAAATATATATACATATGTTTGTGTATACACACACACACACACACACACACATATATATATACATGTATATTTGATTTCTAACTTGTGAACCAATTCAGCACAGATAATTCTAAAAGCATTTACAATAACCAAAAAGAAAACCTGGTGAGCTTGTTTTAACTCTTTTGTTCACTCCCTCATTTAAAGTCATGAAGCTTCTAAAAGGTCAGAACTAGTACTCAATGGATAGCTAAGGAGCATTGGAAAGTAGGGCAGTAAGACTTATACTGTGTAAATTTTTAGAGGGATAGACAACGGGTCTGCAGAGGAGTGTCAGCTGATTGAGATTAGGATCAAATTATTTGTGTGGGAAGATAATTCCACTTGCTTTTGTACAAGAAGAGATAGTACAATGTTATTTAACACTGCAACAGCGTCTTTGTGCATTAGGTCTATTTCAAAGTGCATCCCTTTGGGTGTGATACTTCTGATTAACTTCCTAAAATAATTTTTTAAGGAAGTTGTACATATTTTAAAGTTGAAAATGGAATTACTAAAAAGAATGAGATTTACAAAAAACACTTCTAAAGTAAAACAGCAAATGGACACTAAATCAACGTTAGTTGGACAGATGATACAATGACTGAGGACTTTTTTTCTTTTTATAAAAAATTTATTTATTTATTTTGACAGAGACAAAGACCATGTCAAAGAGAGAGGAGACAGAGTATCCTGGGCAGACCACACTGCCAGTGCAGAGCCTCACTTGAACCCAGGAAACCATGAGATCATGACCTGAGCCAAAATCAGGTGTCAGACACTTAACCAACTAACGCTAACTCTGGGTGCCCCAGGACTTTCTCTGTTTCTAAATTAAAACAGCTAGAGGCAGAAGAACATGTTCTGAGTACTAAGTTTTAGGTTTACTACCGGAAGCATTCTAAGTATGAAGGACTCTATTATTATCTCTTTTCAAAGACTCTAAACTTAGAATCATGTACCATTTTTGTTTTCTCAATGATCAGTTACAGTGTCATCTCTTACTCTCTTACCCCCCCCCACCACCCTCCAGTGGTTCAACCAGCTTCACTTCGTACAGGCAGGGTTACACACAGCAGCCACAGACTGCATGAAATTAATTGGGACATTCTGAACAGATGTTGCCAGCCAGAATGGAGCTAAATTCTAATGACTCATCAGTGTGAAGCTTCTTGGGAAAACAAGGCTCTGCTCCCCCCAAAAAAGAGTGGTTTACAAGAATTCTTACTAAAACTGTTTTTTTAAATAGTAGTTCTTTCCAGTCTGCCCTCAATGTATATTCATATATTTACATTTCTATGTTCAACATGGTGACAGACATTGTTTTTACTCTTTCCTTTTTACTTCACATTAATGCTAGTACTTAAATCTTTATTTTAATGGTGTTTTAGTCAGCCTGAGATGCCATAACAAAATACCATAGTTTGGATGGCTCGAACAACATATAACTATCCTCTCACAGCTCTGGACACTGGAATTTCAAGGTCACGGTACCAACAGGGCTGATTTCTGGCAAAGCTTATCTTCTTGGTTTTCAGATAGTCACCTTCTTGTGATCAGGAGTGATCGGGGTTTTGAATTACACTGTAGACTTATGGGTGGATTAAGACGTTGAAACTTCCTTTTGAGCTTCTTTTCTGGGTAGAAGTAACAGAATCCCCCCCGCCCCCCCAGTGAAGGGATTAGCTAAATATTGCCTTATCTGTCCATAAAGATCTCACTTGACCGTGGCTTTTTAGGTGGATGCCTGTTCTCGGTTTCTACATCCATTACTTTTTCCTGCACTTAGACTTCCAACTAGATGCAGCAGACCACAGCATCCCAGCAGACCACAAAAGGGTTACTACAAAGTCTAACCTGACAGGATGCACCAGACACAACAAAGAATTTTACCGGGCTATATTGACACAGACCTGATGAATTCAGGTGAAAATAAGTTTAAGAGTGCTATATGAGGGATGAAAAAAATATATTGTCAGATCTGGCTGAATTGATTTGATGTGGGTACACTGACCAAAAAGACGCTGAACAATAAATTCTGAACATTAACAATATTGAATCTGTTATTTTGAATATATGAAGGTAGCTCTAACACTTTACTCATTTGTTTGAATAAAACCTGGGCTCAAAAGTAGCCTGCATTAAATGAAGTTGAGATGTCAGAACATACTTGTTATCCTCTAAAGGGAAAATATAAAGGTTCAAGGAGATGAGTGTAAATATAAATTTATTATGTATGATATCACTGTACCTTAACTGTCACTTGGGAATATCCAGAAGACATGTCCTCCACTAATAACTTGAGCAATACATTTGTTTGAAAAGCATCCACTTCATCAAAAAAGCTCTATATTGGGGCACCTGTGTGGCTCAGTTGGTTACGTGTCTGACTCTTGGTTTCAGCGCAGGTCATGATCTTCCCATTCATGAGTTCGAGTCCTGCATCGGGCTCTGCACTGACAGCACAGAGCCTGCCTGGAATTCTCTCTCTCCCTCTCTTTCTCTGTCCTTCCTCTGCCCTCTCAGTCTCTCAAAAAATACTTTTTTTTTTTTTTTAAAGAAAGAGCTCTGTATTAATCGGCTATTATCTGCAAGTCAAAGATTCAAGTTGAAGATACTGTCATTGCTGTGAGTTTTCAGATCTAAATGGGATGATAGGATCCCAGGGCTGCAGATATCACTTCATCATCTGAAGCTGGGTGAACATGGTCATCGTAAGGGGCAGCAGGGTTTTCAGTAATCAGAATATTTTGACACAGATCTTTGGTGGGGGCTAAGTGATTATAGGGACCCTAAGATTGAGAGAGATGAGTGTTTCACTAAACTCATGAGAAACGTTCATGATTTACTCAATTCCCAGACTTAAGCCAATTCACAGACTGATATATGAACTTTGAATCAAATAAGTTGTTTGTTCCATCATGAATATATGACTTCTAGCTATGCATCAATTAAAGACCTTCCCAGACAACAGGATTAGCTGAGAGGAAATCTAGGGCAAGTAGTGTTTTACAAATCACATATTCTCATATTCCATTGTCCTGAAATACTATCATGGCAATATGTCACTGCTCAGGCAGTTGAGCAGGTAATCTGTAACTGAGAAGCTATATATATGCCTATTAAAACTTCAAGAATTCTACTAAAAACAGAAAAGTGAATAATAAATAAAAAATAGCAGTGTCTGTTAAATCATTAACACTGCTTCCCTCCCTTTCCATTTTACTTCTTTATTTTTAACTTAACAATATAGCTTAACAACTTTTTTTATACTAATACTACTTATCACTGCCTACTTGAGATAACAAATATATTTGGAATAATA
Source organism: Cryptoprocta ferox (assembly GCA_028646485.1). Taxonomy (NCBI): domain Eukaryota; kingdom Metazoa; phylum Chordata; class Mammalia; order Carnivora; family Eupleridae; genus Cryptoprocta; species Cryptoprocta ferox. The sequence continues at coordinate 96,636,408 of CM053573.1, read as the reverse complement.
ATATATTTTTTAATAATACAGATTCTTTTTTAGCAGATGTAATTTCCAAAAGTTCATTATAGTATGTGCCATAAAGCATTATTTCAGTAAGTATCAGAGTTGAACTTACAGAGCCAATTTTTCTAATCATGATGAGAGATACTAGAAATCAATAACAAGAAATAAGTGAATACATCGTCTTTGAGAAAACACCAAATGGTGGATAATGCTGGTGCAGGACCCCAGAAGGCCCCAGCGTGCGAGACCTCAGAGGCTTCAGCTGTGGCATCATGGGCCAGGTGGAGGCTGCAGCTCAGACGCCACAGCTCACAGAGGCAAGGCAGGGGACAAGGAGTGGGTGCCTGTCAATAAACTAGGCCACCTGGTCAAGGACATAAAGATCAAGTCCCTAGAGGAGATATAACTCTTCCCTATGCCCATCAAGGAATCTAAAATCATTGGCTTTTTCCTGGAGGCATCCCTTAAAGATGAAGTTTTGAAGATTATGCCTTTGCAAAAACAGACCCATGTTGGCCTGTGGACCAGATTCAAGGCATTTGTTGCCATTGGAGATTACAGTGAACACATTAGGAGTGCCTGGGTGGCTCAGTCAGTTGAGTGTGTGACTTCAGCTCAGGGCATGATCTCGCAGTTCGTGGGTTTGAGCTCCACGACTGGCACTATGCTAACAGCTCAGAGCCCGGAGCCTGCTTCCAATTTTATCTTTCCCTCTCTCTCTCTCTCTCTCTCTCTCTCTCTCTTGGATTCTCTCCTGCCTGTGCTCTCTTTCTCTCAAAAATAATTTTAAAAAAATTAAAAAAAATTTTTAAATGTTATAAACCATGGAAACATCAATCTCGGTGTTAAGTGCTCCAAGGAGATAGCCACTGCCATCCCTGGGGCCATCATCCTGGCCAAGCTTTCTTTTGCCTTATGCAGTGAGGCCACAGGGAGAACAAGATTGGCAAGCCCCACACTGCCACATACAAGGTGATCAGCCTCTGTGGCTCTGTCTGTGTGTACCTCATCCTGGCTCCCAGAGGCATTTGCATTGTCTCAGCCCCTGTGCTCAAGAAACTACTGATGATGGCTGGTGTTGACAGTTGTTATACGTTGGCCAGGGACTGCATGCCACCTGGGCAACTTCACAAGGCCACTTTTTTTTTAAAAAAATTTATTTATTTTGAGAGAAAGAGAGAGGCAGAGAGAGAGGGAGAGAATTCCAAGCAGGCTCCAGCCTCTGACTTGGGGCTCAAACTCACAAACCATGAGATCCTGACCTGAGCAGAAATCAAGAGTTGGCCACATAACCCAATAAGCCAACCTGGCACCTCTCACAAGGCCACTTTTGATGCCATTTCCAAGACCTACAGCGATCGTATCCCTGACCTCTGTGAAGAGACTGTGTTCACCAAGTCTCCTTACAAGGCATTCAAAGACTGTCTTGTAAAAACTGACACTCAGAATCTCCTTGTAGAAGACCCAGGTGCCAGCTGTGGCTACCACATAGTTTTATACAAGAAGAATAAAGTTAATCAAAGCCCGTTAAAAAAAGAGATAATTGAACAAAAACCTTGTTTTCAAAATAAGTAAAAGTATACTTTAATTCATGGCTCTAAATAAATAATAGTGAAAATTTAAAAATACTTATGATAATGATCCAAAAATGCACATGAGATGAAGCTAATGCAGTAACGCTTGTGTAAGAAAACAATTATAAAAACAACTAAGTGCCCAGGCTAACAACTTAGGAAAACAGCAAAAAAGAAAGGTCAGTATAAACTTCAGTGTTCTATAGTAAAGCATTTCCTTCAGTATGCTGTTTTTCTATCAGCTTCTAAGAACAAAAGAAAAGTTACTTTTCAACTTGTAATTCTAACATGTAGTTCAAAATTCAATACATTTCTAATATATATTTCAAAATTTTCTAAGATATATTTCAAAATTCACATGCCCAAACTTGATCTCTAGCCTATTGACCTTGTCTTCTTCATTTCAGTAAAGGTTAACTCTAGTCTTCCAGTCACTGATGACAAATATTTGGGCAGCCAACTTGATTTGTCTCTTCCATCTCTTCTATCACTGATCCATAGACAGCTTTTTTTTTCTGACTTTAGTGTAAGTCTGGAATTTGATGACTTAGCAATATTTTCACAGCATTAAAATGGAACAAATTGCTAATAATACTAAACCATGAATGATTCATACAAATATGCTGGCATGTGAGAACATGAAAGCAAAACAGTACATACTGTACAATTCTGTTTATAAGATGTCCTAAAACTAGTCTATAGTTTCAAAAAAAATCAAAACAATGGTTCTGCTTGGGATGTTGACTGAGAAGAGATGTGATAGAACTTTCTAGTAATGGAATTTTTCTATTGATAGGTATATAGTTTATCCAGGTATCTGCATTATTAAAAATTCATCGAGTTTTACTATTAAAATGTGTTCACTCACTATACACAAATTTTACATGACACCGTGGGAATAAGTATTTAGTTTCTAGGTTTGCTTTTCATATCAGGATGGGTAAAAAGTCCTAAAACTACTCTCTGTTATACTAGGCTTAAGCAAATGAGTTAATACTTTGAGGAAAATAAAAGTTGTATTTCTAAATGTGGTGAAAGGAGTTAAAGATATGGAAAGTTGAAAAGACTACAATGAAACTTGTTGCATAGAATTGGAGGTATCTGTGTAGACTCATTATAAGTATATATAGCTCTCTATATATGCTATATGTATGTATACATTTATGTATATCCTCCTATATTTGTTTACACAGAAGACCTAAAAGCAATGCTACATCAGTGACAATGAGCATACATAGCATCCAGTTCTTGGTTTCTAAATAAAATTCTCCACTAAAATAAACCAAAAGAAATAGTCTGTTCCAGGATGTGGCTGGTAAAGTAGAAGTTGAACCTAGTATTTATTTTTATACCGGAAACTGACGAGTAATAAAAGATTATAGGAACATGTCAAAAGGACACAAATTATTTAGTTTGAAGATGCTTCCAACTGGCCAAGTTTGGGAAAAGTCAAGCATCAAAATAAACAAATAACAATAATCCATTGAAATAAATGAGAATTAATAAAATCATACTGATATATTAAATATATGTCATGAAAAAGAAAGCTATTTCTTAGAATGGAGGCTAACGAATGTAGTAGCATTGTTGAAACTAGAAACTCATCAATGGATGTTAAACTACTCAGTGAAATTTTGATAAGAAAAAGAATATGGAAATATTTTCATATTTTTTCCCAGGAAGTATTAATTAGCAAAAGAGTAACTTGACAGAGAAAACTGACAGGTATAAATTTAGGTGATTAATATTAATATCATCAGTATGGGGAAATGTGCTTTCTGAAATAATGCATTGAAGAGACATTATATTATTTAAGTGGTACTCCCACCCCACATGTCATGAAGAAACATGAGAAGTACCCAACAGGGGCACCTGGGTGGCTCAGTCAGTTAAGCATCCGACTTCGGCTCATGTCATGATCTCACGGTTTGTGGGTTCAAACCCCGCATTGGGCTGTGTGCTGCCAGCTAGCTCAGAGCCTGAAGCCTGTCTTCAGATTCTGTGTCTCCCTCTCTCTCTGACCCTCCCCTGCTCACACTGTCTGTCTGTCTCTCTCTCAAAAATAAATTAAAAAAACAATGAAAAAAGTATACAACATAAGGGGCATTCCACTAAGGTAAGTAACCTACATTCTTATAACAAAGGCTGAGGAATGGATTCAAATTTTAAGAAAGTGGCGATATGACAACTAAAGGCAATATGTGTTCCTGGATTTGGTCCTGGCTAGTGAAACATATATACAAAGTACATTATTAGGAAACTTGTATGATCTTAGATAGTACTATTGTGCCATTAAATTTTGTAATTTTTAAATTGTACTGTGGGTGAGGTCATTGTTTGGAAATACATACTGAATTATTTAGTGTGAAGGAACATAATGTTTACAGTTATCAAATTGTTCATGTAATAATATAGAGACTGATAAAACAGGGTGAAATACTTATAGTGAATCTTGGTATTCACAAAAGGGACTGCGGGAATTTCTTGTATTCCTGAACAGTTTATATAAGTTTGAAGTTAAATGAAAATTTAAATAAAATGCAGCTTGGATTATTCTAATATAGAAATTCATACAAAAAAGTAGGGTGATGTCATAACAGTAACCTGATATCTGTATAGCATTAGATTAACGGATTGCAGGTGTGTGAAAATAGATCTACATTTCAAATAGCAACATGAATATATATATTTTGGGAAAAAAACCCAAAAGATTAATATATAAAGATCAATACAACCCCAGAATTGAAACATACAAAGACAAGGTATTCTATACAAATGATTCAAAGTAGCTGTTGTGCTGGTAGATTGTAAATACAACAAACTGGAGTGAATATCTATGTAGAAAGAGGTATGATACGGAAACAGAGGAAGGGATATAGCATTAAAAGCAATGAAAAATTAAAGAAGTGGTATTGCACACTTAGCACTATTGTCTGTCATGAATCTATGGGTGTAGTTAATTGCCTTCACATTCAAACTTCCAATAAAACATGGAAATGTATTTAATGAAATTGAGATTGCTTTAAAAAATAAGGCATTGAACATTTATCACAGCTCTCCAGTGTAGTCTTGTGCCCCCCAGTCCTCCTTAATATCCCCTGTTCTGGACCATAAAAGAGGGGTTCAGTAACTTCAATCTGATAAACAACATATCGTATCTACTATGACACGGGTATTTATACATAAATGCCACCTAATGGAACATATTACTCAATCTGGCTGACAAAGAATTTGATATGTAACAAATTTCTTGAAAGCATTTCAGGTGAATAATTTGAAATCCATCTTTACTGGATAGTACTCAAAGCAACAAAGTTTACGCCAAAGAGCATTTAATATTTACTCATTTCCCCTACTTCTTTCATCAGTTTCGTTCATTTAATAATAGTTAAGCAGATGTGCTTTCTTAATCTTGGAAATCATTCAGGCATAGTGAGGAGCAATCTTTTTGTTAGTTTTAAATTTAATTTTATTGTTAATATGTTTTGGTAGTAAATTGCAACACCACAGAGTTGAATACATCATGGTGACCACAGTAAAACCACAGTAGAAACCTGCTGTTCTTCAGGGAACATGATGTGGTTTTACTGTGGCTTGGTAACAAATGACAAAGAACAAACAAATCAGAAACAAATCAATCACTGGTAACATTTTTTTTTCAATTGACTGAGCTTTTGTTAAAGTCACAAAATTGCAGAACATTGGAGACTTGGACTGCGTAAAGCTGTAAGCATTCAGTTCCTCTGTTGTGATTTTTTTTCCCACCTCATTTTGCTCTATTTAAATGGGCTTTGGTTCAGTTTCCAGCTGGTGGGTATCCTACAGGAGTGAATTCTGATACAATGTTTTCAAAAGTTGTTGTTGTTTTTAAAAGTTGTTTTAAAACTTCAGTGATTATTTAGGTTTAGCAGTTTGTGGGATAATAAGTTAAAGTTGATCACTGCCAGCATTTCAAATGAATGAAGTTCATTTAGGAGTGAAGAGGTCAGTAATTCAGAATGTTCTATTTCAGTTGGGGAAGAAAAGTAGATAGCAGAGAGAGTCCCTGTAGACTCTATCATCAGGCACAAAGCACAGGATGGAAATTAGGAAGACTGCAAATCTACGGAGTAGCATTTCCAAAAAGAGAGAAATAAAATAGAAATAAAAGGTTGGTAGAAAGGATACAGTTTAAAGGTACCCAGGAGAAATCATCCTGGAGTTTTGAGTGATGATCCTTTCATCAACAGCAGGAGGTAGAGTAACACACTTTCATTTGCCATTGTAACCATAATTACTAGCCTACCTACATTTTGCATTCCAATGAAAGAAGAGAAGTTTAAATTATTTTTGGTAGCATTTTTTTCCTAAATGTTCCAAGGTATTCAAAGAATCTATATCAGTGATACTTTCTGTAATAGGCCAGAATAAGTGTATTCCATTTTGAGTGTATAAATTAAGGTTTCCTAATTTGGTTAATTTTGGTTTGGACAAGAAAAATTGAGAAAGTTCTTTGTCTGGAAATGGCAATTCATCAATACCAACTAGTAGTAGTCCCCACCTATCTTGTCTCTTCCTGTGGAGGTCATTTGAAGATCAAATAAGAGCTTATCACTAATTTGGGAATTAATAAAACTATTATCTCAAGGGTGCTCTTAGGGGGGGAAAAAAGAGAAACACACAAAAAGAAACAATTAAGAAGGAGAAATGTCAGACAATGTATTACATTTTATGTTTTAAATTATCATAAGTAGCTTTGATTTTTCTGTTCAAGAGTTAAATATAGTCCTATCAAATTGTTTTATTATCCATAACTTTGTTAAGAATAAGTAACTCTAGCATTAAGTAGCATTTTATCACATACATACACTCAAGGATACATTAATCAGACTCATCATTAAAATGAAATAATATATCAATCCATTGAAATGTTTGTTTTTGAAGGTTGTACTTGTCTTAAATTTATAATTATAATTTGTATGGGTAACCTCCACGCAGTTCCTGTGTGTCTGTCTGATAATTGCTAATTTTATCATATACTATCTGTACAAAGCCACATTTCAGTTAATACAAGGCATTGTGGGCTTAGGAAACAGATTTAGGAAAATTCTCTCACAATCACCTTATTTTCTTTCTTATTACTATGGATAAAATGTTAGCAGTAAGGAGTTTTAATTAAAAAATCATTGGAGAAGGGTAGAGCAATAATCATTAGAAGCACCTAAAAGGGGCTCCTGAGTAGCTCAGTCAGTTAAGTGTCCAACTTTCGCTCAGGTTATGATCTCACAGCTTTTGAGTTTGAGCCCCTCATGGGGCTGTGGGCTGACAGCTCAGAGCCTGGAGCCTACTTCAGATTCTGTGTCTCCCTCTTTCTCTCTGCCCCTCTCCTGCTCATGTTTTGTCTCTCAGAAATAAATAAATGTTAAAAAATAAAACAAAAAAGAAAATCGGGTGAGATAACCCGAGTTAAGCTACAATATATATTTATGCCAATTTGCTAGAATCTGGAGGATTTGAAAATCAAGGACTTTTATTTATTAAAAACATTAATAGATTAGGAAATTATTATAGATTAGGAAATCTATAATTATTCTGCAAATAGGTCATAATAAGTCTGGTATAAATATAGGCAAAATAATTGGTTTGTATTTTCATAGATCAACCCACTCATTAAAAAAAATCTGACAGTACATATTTATCTTTGTCTGATTTATCACACTTAGCATATTGCCTTTAAGGGCCCATCCATGCTGTCGCGAATGGCAGGATTTCCTTTCTTGAGGTTGAACAATATCCCATTGTATATGTTTACCACTTCTTTATCCATTCATCCATGGACAGACATTTAGGTTGTTTCCATATCTTGGCCATTATAAATAATGCAGCAGTGAATATGGAAGTGCAGATATCTCCTTGAACTCTTGTTTTCATTTCTTTTGCATACACAACTGGCAATGGAATTGCTAGATCCTATGGCTCAAAAATAAAATAAAATTTTTAAAGTTTACAATCTAAAAAATTGCTTATTTAATAGTAGAAATATGTAAAGGAACGTATGTATAAAATTTCAACACTGTTGTGTTCAGAGGAAAACTTTAACTTTTATTAAGAAAAATAGTTTTTCTCTAAACATAAGACTATACATATACACAGGCATATGACTATCAGTGTGTGTGTGTGTGTGTGTATTGATTTATCTTTCAACCTGAATACACCCATGGACACATGAGCATATTATATGCATGTATATTTTTTAATTTAAATATTTGATATATATTTTAGACATTTTTATCTAAATTCCAAAACAGTAATGTGCTATTTGCAAATGTGGTATTTCAGTATTAAGGATCACAGCTAACCTAATAGACAAATCTTTTAAGGAAGTGTTCAATTAATCAGTCATAATTACTTCCAATTAACCCTAGTGAAATTAGGATTATATAAAGAAGAAATATTCAGTAATAAATGTTATTTAATATGAATGGCTAAGTACTTAATGTTTCACATTTTTTATATAAATGTTTTGCTAATATAGGCCCAGGAAAACATAATACACCAAACCATCTTTTTCTTCATCAAGATCATTGTGGGGGAAAAAATAAATTTTTCTTTTAGAAAAACATGCTTATTGTGTCTGTGTATCTACACAGACATAGCTACATAAATATTACCTCCTATCCCCATTATCTTATATCATTTTGAGCCACCTTTTTGATTGGGCCCTTGCTGCAGGAACCAGAAGTTTTCAGGAGTCCCCTGGGCATTTTCCTCCAGGGGCTTTAAGAGAGAACCTCTTCCATGCCTCTCTCCTAGATTCTGGTGGTGTTCCCTAATCTTTAGCCATTGTTCCCAGTATCTACCTTTTTCACTTCTCTGTGTATCTGTTTTAAAACAACCTTGTTTTTATTCTTATAAGGATACATGGTGATTGTATTTGGGGCTCACCCAGAAAACCAATGATAAACTTTTTCCTCTCAAGATTCTTAAGCACATCATTTTCCATCCATCTAAGACAATTCACAGGTTCAGGGGATTAGAATATAGATATCTATTATTTAGCTGCCAACTTCCAGTATACAGCAAGGTAGGCTGTGAAACTTTGGTTTATAATGTATTCTTGAACATTCTGGAACATTTTGGACATTATAAGGACTTGGTTGATGTCCTGAGATTAATTTTAGTAGCCCTGAAAGAAAATGATAGACTCAAATTAGCAAACTATCAATGGCACACTATGGGTGTCAGAATAATTCCATGAAGACATTTTAAGAAACTCGTCACCTACAGCTGAGAGGTAGACTGTACTGAAAAATCAGGCTGAAATTTAATTTAAGTGGTACCAGAGCTTCAAAGGGCACCAAATGCACATCTTTGGAGATCTATGCCAAAGTCAGGACCCAAATAGGGAAAAGGTAGGATGATGGTATATGTGATGGTGAAATTTGTGTTGGGATAGCTGAGAATCTTGAACTCTATATTTCTAGCCAAGGAAAACAGCTCCTTCCTTGCTATAAGACAACAGCAGAGATCTTACTTGAGGCAATTGTCACAAAGAAGCTCTATGCCTATCTCAGTGCCTCAGTTCTAGGCCATTCTTCAATTTGTCTTAAGACCAATAAATAGACTACGGTTGCTACAAAGACTAATTTGGGAACGACTACAACTTTATTTGGTTTCCAGGAAATACTCAAAAGAAACTTTTTGCATCAAGGTAGTAAGAAATGCACTGGCAAGAACATAGGAGGATATTTAAGAAGCTCAAGAGGCCAGAGTTGACAGTAGAAACTAATTACCTTGGTGTTCAATTACCCTGGTATTGCCATGGAACTAGTTTACTTTGTATTGGTAGGATTGTTAGTATTCTCAAAAAATGGAGACTAAGATTGGCACTCCATGGTAAGAGGCAAGGTAGATTCTAAGTTGGAGTGGTAACCAGTCCTGACCTATAAGTTTCCAGGAGCAAATGAGCAACTAGTTTAGTCTATTATAAGATACATCAGCCTGCTATGCTATCATAGAAAACTCTAGTAAATATCTTCAGTCAATGGTAGCTGAGTTAATAAAATGATAATCTGTAAAACTTGACCATAAATTGATATGCAGTTTGAGCTATATATATATATATATTTTTTTTTTTTTCATGTTGAAGGTTGTGGGGATGAAACCAGATAGAGAGGTTTCTAGCAAACTAATACGGAATATAATTCTGAAGACTTTGTACATTTTGCAGTTTGTGTCATTCTGAAGACTAGAGTGACTTATTCTATATCTCTTCTCCTGGTACCCCAAGGAGTTAGCTGACATCTATAACTGTGAACCCATAAATCTTCTGTGGGTTTAGCCGCTGGCTTTTTAAGAAAAAAAAATTGCTGATAAAGGAATTTATTTGCTCAAAATTTACAAGTAAAAAATGAAACATTTCAATGATTTAACTTTGTAACCTTAGAGAAGGATTATTTCTGATAAAAGAATCTTTTCCTAAATTTATAATGCATCTTAATCAGGTTTTCAGTTCATCCTCCAAAAATATGAGGAACATTCAAAGAAAAAAAAATCTGACTATAATTTCCTGAAAAAATTTCCTATGAATGGATGCAATTATGCATATTTTAAGTGAAAATTACCTAAGCTTTCAGTAAATACTGACAATTTTCATATTTGAAAACAATCTATATTGCATAGCATATTAATTTTCATCAATGAGAGGAGTACTATACTCTAATTAATTTTGTAATTAAAAGAATGGTATTTAAAATGTCAAATCTAAAAACATGAAATGCAGATTTTAAACAGAATGTATTATTATAATGCAAACCATTATTAACATAAGCTAAGTGGGTTTGTTGATGTTTATTTAAAACAGGTGCTTTAATTGTTGAAAAGAATATTCTCTAGAGGGATACACAGAATTTGAAATGGTTCAGGAAAATCAAAGGTAATGACATTAATGTTTTCTCTGAAGAGATATGCCTCTCAGGATTATACTAGGAGCTTATTCTGAGTGGGTTTATGACTTGTTCCTATGATTCTGAACTCTTGAGTCTACAAGTCATAGTAACCAACGGATGTTGCAACCAAGGCGCACTGATAACTGCCTCATTGCAGTCAGTACTTCTCATTAGATTACAGGAAACAGGATAAAATATATATGTGGTGAGTGACTATGACTATGAAGAAGAAAGGGGGCTTGTTTTCCAAGAAAGACCTAAATAAAATTTCTAATTATGACACATTTGGAATACTTCATAGTATTCCTATGCTTAGAGGCAATAATTATCAAGAGGCAGAAGACGACTGACACCTAACACAGGCAGGGCAACCAAAGTTTTTAGAGGTTATTCTCATGTAAGAAAAACATTATTAGGGGTGCCTGGGTGGCTGAGTCAGTTAAGTGTCAGACTCTTGAATTCGGCTCAGGTCATGATCTCACAGTCATGGGATCAAGCCCCATGTCAGGGTCCACACTGAGCTTGGAGCCTGTGTGGGATTCTCTCTCCCCCTCCCCGCCCCCACTCTCCTTCTCAAAAGAAACATTAAAAAAAAAAAAGAAAAACATTATTATCTGCCTTCTCACTATAATATTACACAGCGTTTGTTAGTAAGAACTAGAAGGAAAATGAGCAGTGCCATCAATTAGTGGGTCTGGACTCTGAGAGCAATGGCTTCCTGATACCTTTTTTTGGACAAAGTAGCCAATTGAGATCTTGTGCTTCTCTCACTGGAAAGGGAATGAATCTCTATTTTTTTGTTTGAAGAAAAGTTACATGCTCAATGGAAAAATTTTATGGGTTTGTATGTATAAAAAGATAGTTTGAATGCATAGTGGCCTCAGGGTGCAACATAGAGGCAACTTCTTTTTCTTTTCTTTGTTTTTTAAAAAAAAAAACGATCCCTTCCAATAAGGGATCCTTTTTCCTCTACTTTGTGTGAATCTCAAGGAAAGATAATTACAGGACTTCAATCTCAACAATATATGTATGGGCCAGATTGGACTACTTTTAATCTCTCACCTAGGAATGTAAATGGTGGCCAGAAAATTTGAGAGAGTATAATCTAATTTAGTACCATAAAAAGAAGATTTAAGATTTCCTGCTGCTTTTGAAAGCGTGGGTCTTTTCTGTTTCCTGTTCTTCAAGTTAATCACATATTCCTTCAATCCTGTGACCATATATGCTATTTCTGTTGAGTTTTTTTTATTTTTGTTTGTGGAGCTGAATATTTCCCTAATTTTGGTCCTTAGTTCAAAACTATTAGCTCTGATTTTCATTACCAGGAAAAAAAGGAAAATTATAATGGGAATAAAAACTGAATAAACTATAGCATTTTATATTCATTTTAGTGTGAATAAAAAACTTGACCAAAAGAAAAATTATAATGTATCATAATATTTCAAGGATATTGCTTATAATACAGCTAAGGAAAAACAAAATGAGTCGTATTCAAGAAAAGTTAAATCATTAAATAGCATACCACTATGACAAAAGAATACTTGTTAAAACTGACTAAATATGCAACACTCATAAGATGGTGTGAACATGAGGCAAATATAATAGCAAAGTAGAAGATGATCATCTGTGTATATTTGTATATGTATGTATGCATATAGTCATGGTCATGAGAAAAAAGTATTCATGGTACCTACTTTTGGTTTCAATTTATGAATAATTTGTTTTCTTGTTTATAATTTCTATATATATAGATTTATAGCATTTCTAAGTATAGAACCAAGTCATATTCTCATGTCTTGAAATTATTAAATCAGAAACTATAAGGGAGCTTAGATTTTTCTTGTTTACATGTATATGCATATAGATGGATGATAAAGAGATACACACAAACACACACATACACCAACAGAAATATCAACTCTCTGGATCAGAAATCAGGGGTTTATTTACTCACAGCAACATAGGGGAAAATGATACTCTAGCATTGGTCCCTAGTATGTAGCATACCACAGGTAGCAGAATGACAGCCAAATTCACAGTCTACACATACAATGGGATTGTACTATAGGAGAATGTTGTGTGAGTCTCAGTCTATTGATGGTTATATTCTCAGGAATGCCTGAGGCACTTTCCTGGGCCCATCAATACTCATAAAGGAGCGTTTAAAACATCTTTTCTGTACCACCCCCCCACCAGATATTGTGGCTGAATCAGCCTTTGTGAGTTTTTTTTGTATATGTGTATACACGTATGTATGTATATATGCATACATATATCTCTTAGATTCATTCATCTGTGTATGAACATTTGGGTTGCTTACATTTCTAGGCTATAGTAAATAATGATGCAATAAACAGGGATGCATCTATTTTTCCAAATTAGTGTTTTTATTTTTTTGGGTAAATATGCAGTAGTTATAAATATGCAGTAGTTATATTACTGGGTGATATGGTATTTCCAACTTTAATGTTTTGAGGAAACTCTATACTGTTTTCTACAGTAACTGCACCATTTACATTCCCACCAACAGTGAACAAATGTTCCCTTTTCTTCATATCCTCACCAACACTTGTTATTTCTTGTGTTTTTGATACCAGCCATTCTGACTAGTGTGAAGTGATATCTTATTGTGGTTTTATTTTGCATTTTCCTGATGATTAGTGATGTTGAGCATCTTTTCATGTATCTGTTGGCCATCTGTATGTTTTTTTTTGTGGAAAATATCTATTCAGGTCTTCTGCACACTTTTCAGGTTTTGAGTTGTATAAATTCTTTATATATTTGGATATTAACCCCTTAGCAGATGTACATTTACAAATATTTTCTCCCATTCAATGGTTCACCTTTTTTGTTTTGTTGATGGTTTCCTTTGCTGTGCAAAAGCTTTTTGTTTGGTATAATCCCAAAAGTTTATTTTTGATTTTTTTTCCCTTACCTGAAGAGACAAATCCGTAAACATGTTGCTAAAGGTTATGCCCTAGAGATTCCTACTTATGTTTTCTTCTAGGAGTTTTATGGTCTCAGGTTTCAAGTTAAGGTCTTTAATCCATTTTAGATTCATTTTGTGTATTGTGCTATTGTGTAAGAAAGTGGTCCAGTTTCATTCATTTGCATGTAGGTATCCAGTTTTCCCAACACTATTTATTGAAAAGACTGTCTTTTCCACATTGTATATTCTTGTCTTTTTTTGTTGTTGTTATAGATTAATTGACCAAAGTGGAGGTTGTTTTCTGGGATCTCTATTTTCTTCTATTGATCTACATGTCTCTTTTTGTGCCTGTCCCATACTGTTTTGGATACTATGGCTTTGTTGTATATCATGAAATCTGGGATTTTGATACATCCAGCTTTGTTCTTTCTCAAGGTTATTTTGATTGTTCATGGTCTTTTGTGGTTTCACACAAATTTGAGGAATATTTGCTCTAGTTCTGTGGAAAAAATGCTACTAGTATTTTGATTGGGATTTCATTGACTGTAGCTTGCTTTAGGTAGTATGGACATTTTAGCAATATTAATTTTTCTAATCTATGACCATGGAATATCTTTCCATTTGTTTGTGTCATCCTCAATTACTTTCATCAATGTCTTAGAGTTTTAAGGCCCCATGTCTTTACCTCTTGTTTAACTATATTCTTAAGTATTTTATTCTTTTTGTTGCAATTATTTTGTCTTAATTTCTCTTTCTACTTTATTATTGTGTATAGAAATGTAACCTATTTCTGTATATTTGTGTCCTGCAACTTTACTGAATTCATATATTGGTTCTAATAGTTTTTTGGTGGAGTCTTTAGGGTTTTCTGTTTATGTAAAAGTCTCTTAAAGATGCCTGCTTCTCTTACACACTTTCTGAGATTAGTAAATAAATCTCCTTCCTATATACTTGAGGTGCTTTTCAAATTTCTATCTTGGTAAGGTTGTTTGCTTTGCTATGCAAGGGCAAGGACTACTTCTTGTTACCTTCCAACTCTCCCAGAATTGAGCCTGCTATTTTTAAACTTCCCAGGATTAAGCCCCACTGATTATAAAAACTCTCTCAGTGAAGCCCCTCTAGTTTTCAAAGCCTAATGTTATAGGGACTTGTCTATCCATGCAGGTTCTTCATATCTGGGATGCCTAGTGCGGGGTTGGTTCCTCTCCCTTTCCCATGCTTGTGGTGTCCTCCCATTTATGGCTAGTCTGACAGGTCAGTTTGGTTCCCAAATGGGATTCTGCCTTTCCCACTGTTTTTAATGCGGTTATGATTAATTGTGGAAATTTGTTTTGTCAATCTTCGGTTTGTTTCCTGATTTGCAATGATGCAGCAGTTACCTAGGTGTTATCACCCATTGAGACTGGGTAAACTAGGATCCTCCTACTCTGCTATCTTCCTCTATCATTTCGGTCCAAGATTTTCTATGTGTATTATTATGTTATCTGCAAATAGTTTTACTTTTTCCATACCAATGATTAGCAATACTAATTTGGATGCCTTTTATTTCCTCTTCTGGCCTTATTACTTTTGCTAGGACTTCCATTACTATATTGAATGAAAGTGGTAAGAGTGCACATCCTTGTTTTCTTCCTGATCATAGAGGAAAAGCTCTGTTTTTCACTGTTGAGTATAGAATGTTAGCTGTTGGTTTTTCATATACGATCTTTATCATGTAGAGGTGTGTTTCCCCTAAACTTTCTTTGTTGAGAGGCTTTGTTTTTATCATGAATAGATTTTGTATTTTGTCAAATGTTCAATACATCTATTGAGATAATCATATGGTTTTTAATCTTTCCTGTTATTAACGTAATTCATCACATTGACTTTCAAAAATTGAATGACCTACTTAAATATGGTGAATGATGACTTTTTAATGTATTGTTGAATTCAGTTTGCTAATGTTTTGTTGGGGATTTTTGCCTCTATGTTCATCAGAGATATTAGCCTGTAGTTTTCTCTTCTTGTAGTGGTTTGGTTTCTCTGTCTAGTTTTGGACCAGGGTAATGCTGCTATCATAGAGTGAATATGGTATTTTCCTTACTCTTCTATGTTTTAGAACAGTTAAAGAAGAATAGATATTAACTCTTCTTTAAATATTTGGTAGAGTTGACATGTGAAGCAATTTGTGTACCAGCCCTGTGATTCTTATGATTATATATGATACATCTCAGCAAAACCATGAGAGAACTTATTTGTTATTCACAGATTCTGGAGGGTACAGAGGATACCCAGGCCCAAAAGTGCAGTTATGGGTAGAGAGAGATAGAAGGACCTGGAGCTCTGCCTTCATTAGGGTTCCAGGGTGGAATGCCTAGGGTTCTCCACTTCACTTTTTATTGGTGAATTTAAAGTGTAAGAGCAAGAGGGCACAGGAAGGAAGAAATGAGGTTGCTCAAGCCATCAGTTATCTAGGTTACACTGGGCTTTCTAAAAGGGGAATTTCATGGGTGAGACAACCCAGTTCCACATCTAGTTGTTTTAGTAGTAACTGTATCATACATCTGGTAATACTTTTATTTGAGATAGATGTCTTTGAGATGGATTCCAAGGCAATCAAAAGTTTAAAGTCAGGCACTTACATTACAATCAAAAAGCTTAATGTCGACACTTATACTATAAACAGGCTTCCCAAAATGTGAATCTGCAAGTTTATATAGGAGTGGGACAGCTGTTCTGTCCTTCCTTTTAAAAGAAAGATATCTTTCCTCCTTACCATAAAGAAATTTTCCTCAGGAAGTGAAAGTGAGGGATTCAAGATTTTTGCATATTAGAATATAAATAAATATATCCAGAGGAAGGATAACAAGCATTATAAACATTTTATATTAGTATGGCACATTTGGCATAATTAATGAACATAAATATTGATACATTATCAACTAAAGTTTATAATTCAGACTTCCTCAGTTTTCCCCTAATATGCCTTTTCTTTGTCATTATCCCCAACCAGTATACCACATTGCATTTAGTTGTCATGTTTCCTTAGGCTCCATTTGGTTTTGACAATTTCTCAGGCTTTCCTTGTTTTTGATAATATTGACAGTTTTGAGGAGGACTGGCCAAAAATTTTGTAGAATGTTCCTAAACTGATATTTGTCTGATGTTTTTTCTCATGATTAGATTGGGGTAATGTGTTTTGGGAAAGAAGACCAGAGAAGGAAACTGACATTTTTATCACATTATATTAAGAATATGTACTAATCACTATGATGTCACTTTGATGTTGACTTTGATCAACTGGGTTGAGATAGTGTTTGTCAGTTTTATTCACTGTAAATTTACTTTTTTCCTTCCTTTACATACTGTAATCTTTGACATTATTGTACACCTAAGAAGTAAGAAGATACGCTTTACCTCTTTAAAGGAGAAATGCTACACAAATAACTTGAAATTCTTCTGCATGAAAGATTTACCTATTCATCCATATATTTATGTGATCAATCATTTATTTATAGCATGGTATGCTAAAATGTTGCTCAAATTCTTTCAGCTTCAGTCATTAGCTTTTTCATTCCTGTGTCCCCTGACATATGTCCATAATTGAGTTTTTAGTACTTCCTTACTTTCTACACCACAAGGTATTCTAAGATCATCTTGCATATTACCTGTCCCAACCCTAAAATCAATCATTTCACCAGGAGCCCTGGTTTCTTCTATTAGAGAGTGATATTAGAAACTAAGACCTTGGTACCTAGGCATACTTATTTCTACTGGGGTATTGTTATGTCTAGGCCATCTCAATAACAAATGAAGGACATACATATATATATACACGTACTTGGCTATAAACATTTCTGTATCTGAGTCTATATTAAGGAAAACACAAGTTCATGTTGAAGTCTTCAAATCTAATCCATTACCACATGGATCATACTAGTCTTTTCTTACTTGTCCTAACATCTCTATAACAGTAAGAAAACTGGATCCCACCATCCACCATCAATTTATGGGATTGTTTAATTATTGTATCCTTATATATATAGTGTTTCCAGAGCTGTTTATCTGTGCACCATGGCACATGACATCATCAAATCAAGTACAGTGATTATTTACAAGTCTCTGCATTCTGTTCATGTAATCATATGGTTTTTCTTATTCAGTCTGTTAATTGGATGAAATATATTGATTAAAAATGAAGGTTAAAATAATATTTCATGGAATGAACTTCACTTGGTCAAAAAGTACAATCCTTTTTATATATTGTTGGGGTTACTTTGATAATATTCTGTTAAGGAATACTGCTTTTATGTTCATAGGAGGTTTTGGTCTGTAATTTTCTTTTTTTGCAATGACTTTATTGGTTTTGTTAATAGGGTAATACTGGTTGCATGGAGTGAGTTAAGAAATGTTCTTTCTGCTTCTATTTCTGGGATGGTATTGTAGAAATTTATCCTAAATGTTTGGCACAATTCATCAATAAAGTCATCTGGACCTGGAGATTTTCTTTTTGCAAGGTTTTTAATTATTCATTCAATTTAACTAATAAGGAAATTCAAGTTAGCTATTTTCCTTTTGTGAGTTTTGACAGCTTTTGTGTGTCAAGGAATTGGTTTAAGTTATCAAGTAGGGCAGCACAAAATTATTTCTAGAATACCCTTATTGTCCTTTTAATTTTCATGGCATCTATTGCAATGACTCACTTTCATTTCTGATATTGGTAATTTATGTCTTCTCTCTCTCTCTCTTTGTTAGTCTGGGTAGAGGTTTTGTTTTTCCCAAAGAACAAGCCTTTGATTGCTTTAATTTTATCTATTGCTTTCCTACCTTCAATTTCATTGAGTTTGTTGTAATTGTTTATTTTCCTTTTTTTCTTTATGCTTAATTTTTTCTTGTTTCTCTAGATTTTTAAGATGGGAGCTTAGACTATTTTTGGTCTTCTTTTCTTATATATGCATTTATTGCTGTAAACTTCCTTCTCAGTGTAGCTTCTGATGTACCTCACAAATTTTGATAAGTTGTATTTTATTTACCTTATCCGAGATATCATCTTTGACTCAGATTATTGAGAAGTGTGTTGCATAATTTGTAAATAGTATGGAGACTTTTCAGTTATCTTTTTGCTATTGACTCCTGTTTAATTCCTTTGTGTTCTGAAAGCATCCTGTATAGGAATCTATTCTTTTATATTTATTGCAGTGTGCTTTATGATATAGTATGTGGTGTTGTTAAGAGTTTCATGTGAGCTTGAGAAGATTATTCTTTTGTTGAATGGAGTTTTCTATATATGTATATTAGATCAGTGATCTGTGATAGTGCTGCTAGGGTGCTCTACAGCCTTACTAATTTTATGCCTGCTTATCCAACAGTTACTCAGAGAGAGGTGTTTAAGTCTCTAACTAAAATACTGAATGAAAATAAAAATAAAATAAAATAAAATAAAATAAAATAAAATGGATGTTCTTGAAGTTCTATCAGGTTTTGTCTCATGTATTTCATATGTGTTCAATAAGAAGATATATAAGATTGTTTTCTTGGGGAATATAACTTTTGCATTATGTAATAGTTCCACCTTATTTCTGATAATCTTCCTAGTTTTCATGTCTGCTTTATTAGAAATTGATAAAGCTAGCCCAGCTTTCCTTTGATTGGTGTTATCATTGTATCCATTTCTTTATCCTTTTACCTTTAACTTACTTGTGTCTTTATATTTAATATGGATTTCTGGTAAGCAACATATAGCTGATTCTTGTTTTTAGATAATTCTGATAATTTCTGTCTTTTAATTGGTGTTTTTATACATTCACAGTTAAAGCACTTATTGGTATTTTTGGATTACCATGTTTGTAGCTGTTTTCCATTCATTGCTCTTGCTTATTTTCCCTCTTTCCTTTGTCTCATTTTTGTTTTTTTAAAATGTTTATTTAAGTTTGAGGGAGGGGCAGAGAGAGAGAGAGGAGACACAGAATCAGAAGCACGCTCCAGGCTCCAAGCTATCAGCACAGAGCCGTATGCAGGGCTTCAACTCACAAACCACTGAGATCATGACCTAAGCTAAAGTCAGATACTTAACTAACTGACCCATCCAGGCACCTGGTCTCTTTTAATTAAATATTTTAATTCATTTTATTTTATTCTTAACGTATCAATTGTAAATCTTTTAAAAACATTTAATAGTTGCATTGGAGTTTATAGTATATATTTTCAAATCATCTAAGTCCATTTTCATGTAATCCTGTACCACTTCATATGTAGTTCAGGTACTTTTTAATATAGTAGTCCCAATTTTTTCCCATTGTCCCTTATGACATTGCTGTCACTTAATTCATTTATCTGTACGCTCTAATCACCCAATGCATGGTCACTACTATTAACTTAAACACTTACTTTTAGATAAATTACAAGTAAAAAATACATTTTTCTTTCATTTATTTGTTTTTGGTGGTTTTCATTTCTTTATGTAAGTCCAGGTTTCCAACCTATCTTATTTTCCACTTCCCTGAGGAACTAATTTTAAAATTTATTGCAGGACAGATATGATAGCAATAAAATCCCCCAGTTTTTGTCTGAAAATGTCTTTATTTCTCATTCACTTTTATAGGATAATTTCATTGATTATAGAATTCTACTCTTTTGTTTCTTTTAACACTTTAAATATTTCACTCTACTTTTTTTATTTCTTGCACTGTTTATGATGATAAGTCCACTGTAATTGTAATGTTTGTATGTCTACAAATAGGGTTTTTTCCTCTTTTAATATTATCTTTCTGTGAATATGTTATCCTTTGGGGTGTGTGTGTGTGGGTGCGCACATATTTTTTCTGGTTGGTATTGGCTAAGTTCGTCTTGATGTAGTTTGGTGTCTGTCATTAATACTGGAAAGTTCTCCACCATTATTAATTTAAATAGGTCTTCTTTCTTTTTTTCTAGTAGTACTCCAATTATTTTTATGTTTCTACTATCTATCTTTAGCTTCACTGATTCTCTTAGCTATGTTGAGTCTACTGATAAGCCCCAGAAAGGCAATCTTTATTTGTATTATATTTTTTTATTTCTTTACTATTTCTTAGTTTCCATCTCTCTGCTTCTATTATCTCTGTGTTCTTTTATGTTGTCTAATTTTTCCATTCGAGTCTTTAAGTTTTTTAATCATAGTTATTTTAAATTTTCTATCTGAAAAAATTTCTATCTGATAATTCTCATATCTATGTCATATCTTAGGCTGATTCTCACGATTGCTTTCAGGTTTCATTTTTTTCTTGCCTTTTATCATGTTTGCATTTTTTTTTGAAAGTTGGACCTACTGTATGAGAAATTAGGGAACAGGAAATGAGATAAATATGTCTTTTGTATGAGGATTTAAGTTAATCTGGTTAGGAGTTGAGCTATGTTTAATGTTTAATGTTTGTTGTGTGTTTAATGTTTGTTTAGCTTTATATACCAGAGGCTTCAAACGCTTTTGGTGTTTCTATGTCCTATCTTTACTTTGAGGAGATATATATCTTCATAGAGGGTCTGTATTATACACCTCTTTTAGCTAAACCCACGATAATTATGTTATACTGGAACCCTATTTGTGTGGTAATAAATTGGTGGGGAAGGAGGATGTTCTATAATCTACTGATTGAGATAGAGTGTTTCAGTGGGTCTGTGTTTCAGTACAGAGACTTTCATAAGCATTTCTCTAATACTGGAAAGTTCTCCACCATTATTAATTTAAATATTTCTTATATTCTTTGCCCTGTCTTTATTCTATAGTTTGTCCTATCCCCTACTTTTTTCCCTGTCTGAAAAGCTCCCAGCCTATTTCCTTGAAGACTCGTCTCCTGTTGACTATTATTTTTTAATCATTTTTTGGAGTTCATGCTGGAGGGAACTAAAGGGAGGATTGTCTCTTTTCCAAGAAGGAATAAGGTTTTTTTATTTTTTATTTTTTACTGTTTTATTTATTTTTGAGAGAGAGAGAGAGAGAGACAGCATGAGCAGGGGAAGGTCAGAGAGAGAGAGAGGGAGACACAGAATCCGAAGAGAGGCTCCAGGTTCTGAGCTAGCTGTCAGCACAGAGCCTGATGCGGGGCTTGAACCCACGAACCGTGAGATCATGACCTGAGCCAAAGCTGGAGGCTCAACTGACTGAGCCACCCAGGCGCCCCAGGAATAAGGTCTAATAACTGTGCTGTCAAAATACTTTTCCCTGGAGAACAGTCTTTTGTTCTGCTGTGGTTCATAATATTCTCCCTCTCTTCTGGCCAGAGACAAGAGGGGATATTTCTTGGATCCTCACACCAAGAACTCAAAATTTGGGGGTTCCTAAAGGAAACTCACAAAAGCACAGGCCTCTTGAGACTGTGGACCCATAAGTTCCTCACTCTTACATTAGTCTTCACTCAGCCTTCAGCCACCCATGTCAACATGAAAAACTCTTTTTTCACATTCTCTTAGAAAGTTCTCTCACTTCCACTTTGCTTATCTGCTGATGCTTATAAACATTATAAAATATCCCATATTATGCATATTAAACATAAAATCATAATCCACAACACACTTTTAAGAACAGTCTTCATTCCTACTAAGATCCTGAACAGTTTTTTTAGAATGTGCAAATTGGTCTCCATCTCTTACTGCACTTTATGGAAGAATTACTGACTATCTGAGTTCTGTACCCCAAAAGAGAACCCTGGAGCATACTCTATACAAGAATTTTTCCATATAGAGTACTGATTCTCAAAGTGACAGCACTGAAGAGTGACTGATTTTATTTGGTCTCTTTATTTAAAAAAGGGACAAAAGTGATTTTTCTTTATTAAACTTTTCAAGTGATTGAAATGTACAAAGGGGTTAAAAAACTATCTGAAATATTAGACTTGATCAAATTCAACAGCTTTGTGCTTGAAAAGTTACTAATAATACAAAAAGGCAAACCACAGAGTAGGAAAACTATTTGCAAATCATATATCTGATGATGGGCTTGCATCCAAAATATAGAAAGATCCATTAGAATTCAAAAATAAAAATTACAAATAATCCAAGTAAAAAGTAAGCAAATGATTTGAACAGACCTTTCACCAAAGAAGATACGGGAATGGTCAATAAGCATATGAAAATATATTCAACGTCATTTGTCAGTAGGGAAATGCATTTTAAAACCATAATGAGATGATACTTCACAGTTGCTAGAATGACTCTAATAAAAAACACACATAATAAAATGTGGTCAGGGATGGAGAGAAATGAATCCTCATGCATTGCTGATTGGGATATAAAATGTTTCAACTGCTTTGGAACATAGCTCTGTATTTTCTAAAAATATATTTTTTAAATATTTATTTATTTTGAGAGGGAGAGAGAGCACACATGCATGAGTGGAGGAGGGACAGAAAGAGAGAGAGGGAATCCCAAGCAGGTTCCACACTATCAGCACAGAGCCCAATGCAGGGTTCTATCCCGTGAACTATGAGATCATGACCTAAGCTGAAACCAAGAGTAGGACACTTAACTGAGCCATCCAGGTGCTCCTTTTCTAAAAAATCTTAAACATGAATTTACTCCCAGGTAAGAGGAATGGAAAACATGTGTCCACACAAATACTTACATATGAATGTTTATAGCAGCCTTAGTCATAATAATCAAAAATGTAGAGGTAACATGAATATCCATCAACTGGACAATGGATAAACATACTGTGGTATATCCATATGATGGAAGACTATTGAGAAATAAAAAAGCAAAGTACTAATGCTTACAACAACCTAGATGATGAACTTCAAAAACATTAACTGAAAGAAAGCTATAAAAGCTATAAAAGATCACATATTATGATCTTTTATATGATATTATCTTTGTTTATATTAAATATCCAGAAAAGACAAATGTACTAAAATGGAAAGTAGATGAGGGATTCCTGGGTCATGAATGGGATAGGGCATTCACTGAATATGACCATAAGGATCATCTCAGGGTGATGAAAATATCCTAAAATTAGATTATAATGATTTCTCAACTCTGAATTCACTAAAATCATTATATACTTAAATTGGAAAAAAAACTATTTGGTATGTAATTTATACATCAAGAAAGCTGTTAAAAGCACTGGTCGATACAGAACATGAGAAGAAATGAATACTAAAAATTCACATACAATAATAATCTGCCTAGTAGAAAAATAGCTGTATAACATAAAATTACTATTCCATGATTTCACATATTAAAATATCAACATATACAGCAAAATATACATCACTACTGTCTTTTAAAAATTGAAGATGACATGCCTTAAAAAGTAACAACTTGGGTTCCCCTATGTACAGAAAATACTTAGCAGAAGTACCTTTTGAAGGTACATAGACCTAGATTGAACATATCTAGTATGTTGACTCCTCTGTGATTTGGATTCTTCATGTACAAATTGAGGATTCTACTGTTCTCCCGCATTGTATTAGTTCTTTCAGAATGTAAAAGATTGAAATAAAAAGCACTTAAAAGAGGCCCTGGAATTTAAGAGAAAATACTCCTTATTATATGTAACTGCATGAACAAATTCCTAGCAGGTTGTTGGTTTCTTTGATCTGCTATAACAAATTATCACAAACTGGATAGCTTAAAACAAAATAAATTTTCTCACATTTATGGAATCTAGATGCCAAAATTAAAAGGTGGGTGGGTAAGGTGATGTTATTTTTGAAGATTTTAGGGAAGGGCCCCTCCTTTCTCAACTTCAGGTGGTTGTCATCCACTCTTGGTGTTTAGCTTACTGTCTTGTCACTCCATCTCTGCCTTTGTTGTTATATAGTTTTCCCCCCACTGTGCCCAAATGTCTTTATTACAAAGATTTTAGTCATTAGATTAAGTCCCACCTTGATCACATATGACCTCATCTTAACTTGATTACGTCTGCAAAGATCCGATTTTCAAATTAAGCCACATTCACAAGTGCTGGGGTTTGGGACTAGAATATATTTTGGAGGAGTAGGGGAGAAAATACAATTCATGCCACAAAACAGGTTAAAATAAACAATTATGTAAAACCTGTCTTGAAAAACAAAATACTAGTACTAGGACCAGTCTAAATAAACGGTTTTATTGTGATTAAAATAATTTCCAATAGAGCTTCTTAGAAGTGCTGTCTTATTAAATTTTAAAATATATTTGACTTATTAGGATTTGATTTATACCCATGTATATATATGTTTCCTAAGGCCTCAATTTTTTGGTGCCCCTTATCAGGAGTTACAAAAGTCTATTATAAAATATAATAATGTTTCCAGTATAATACTTAAATTGTTTATACTTATGCAATATAAATTTCCTGAAAACATTTGAGAAACAGGATTTTAAAACAGTTATATATTAGCAAAATGAAATGAAAGAATATTCAAATAATGTTAATTTGTGTATGCCTTTAAGGCATATTTTACTATTAGCCAGAAAAAAATAAAGATTACCAATACATGTATAAAGGACAGTGTAATTATTTTCACAGTCAGGAATTAATCTTGTTCCATATTTGTTTTTCGAAGTTCAATGAAACTTCTATTGGGTCTCTAACATTACTTAGCTTACCATTGACTAATGAAAATTACAGTCATGGAAAAATTTCATTCCAGTTAATCAGAGAAATTATATATACTGTTGATTTGATTTCTTTTTGAGAGATTTGGCATTTTTACACACTTTCAAAATAAATATATTAAGATCCACTTGTGGAGATAAGCACATGTGTAAATATATTGAGTTACTAGAAGCTGGACCATAATTGCTTAAGTACATTAAAATAGAGAAGCAATTTAAAAACATGATAATGTTAAAATAATCCCTCATTGAGTTAAAATTAGTTTTAAAATGTTAACACATTGAATTAACTTTTTCAAATAAGAAAAATATATTAATTTTGAGTCCTCAAATGAAGCATACTTGAAGCTTTTGTGAACTATTTATTTCATACATACTCTGGGTCATCAAAGTCACAACTGGTGAAACAGCTGACAACTTAGGAAAATTTTAAACTTACCTCACATTTGTCAGTTACAATGTATATCTCAGTTTTTAAGTGGCTGCTTTAATTCTGATAAAAACATTTATGTCTTATAAGTGTCTTGATTCTCCATAATGTTCTTCTCAAATCTGGTGTTATATGTCCCATAATAAACTGATACATTTTGTAATAAAATGCATTAGGGAGACAGTTAATAAATCACCAGTGGCCTTAGAATTCCAAGTTAGCAAATCTTCTCACCACAGAGGTAGATAGACATCTGCACGTGCTCATGTGTGGGTGCTCATGTGTGGGTGCCCACAGGCAGGCACACATCTGAGGTCATAGTTGTTAAAGGTGAAGAGATCATTCAAAAAGAACAGCTTTATTTGCCAGAAATACAGAGAACTTTTAGTGACCATTTCTACAGATTGTTCCAAAATACTCCTGTTTTCATATATCTCTTATATGTAATCCAGAACTGTTATTAATTAGGTAGTTTTTCTGTCAAATTTGTGGTCTAAATTTGCAACCGATGGCTTATATTCCAAGAACATTAGATCTTGGTGTATTCCTATATAGCAATATATTCCAGTTAATGGCATACAGTTTCTTGAAGGCCTCTTGGAACGTTATACAAATTCCTCCCTGCAAAATGACTTTTGCTTTATTATTTTTTTGTTAAATGCATTTAAAAAATAATTGTGACCATATCAATTGTTCTAAATTCAAAAATATCCATTTATTTTTTAATGCAGTGCTATTGGAACAGAATAAAATAAACAAAGTGACACACATAACAGCACTTGATTTGTAGTATGATACTAGAAACAGCCTTTTCAAAAAGTATTACTGGGTAATCTGGATGTTCATCTGGGGAAATAAAAATAAGCCAGATTCCCCCATCTCATTGTATTGATTCAGTCACTATTTTGGAATGATATGCTCCAGATGAACATATGCACATTTTTGAACCAGCAGTTACATTCCTAGATATATACCTAGCAGAATTACATGCACATATGCAGTTAAAACATATCAGAATGTCCATAGCTTCATTATTTGTAATAATCCTATAATGAATAACTCAGAAATCCATCAGTGTAAAATACATAAATTATAAACTTGAAATTATATGCAATTAAAATAAACAAAAAGCTACACTTAAGAATATATGGTACCAACACAGGTTTTTGAATTAAGGAAACTAGATAGGAAAGAATGAAACCTATATGATTCAGTTTATGTAATTATCAACTATGAAAATCAAACTTTAGGAAACAAGATAGTAGTACCTTCGAGAAAGAGGTAAAAAAGTAGTGGTTCCTTTAGAGGAGGTTATGAATGCTGAAAATATTCTAGGCTGTTGGCCACATTTTATTTACTCTTTGATAGTGGTTCAACTTATCAAGCTTCAGGTTTTAATGTGAATTTTTATTCTTAGTATAATTTTTTCCTTTTTCTTTCTTTTTTTAATGTTTTATTTTTGAGAGAGAGAGATCGCGTGCCTGCACGCAAATGGGGGAGGGGCAGAGAGAGAGGGAGACACAGAATCTGAAGCAGGCTTCAGGCTCTGTCTGAGCTGTCAGCACAAAGCCCAACACTGGGTTTGAACTCACAAACCGCGAGATCATGACCTGAGCCCTGAAGTTCGATGCTCAACCCAGGCCCCCTAGTATAAAACTTTTTAAGTACATGCAATATTTTAGATGTCCTAGAGAGAATAAAAATTTTAAATAGCTTTTGTTATTAACCTGATAGAATTTTTTTCATCATGTTGCCCATACTTAAATTGAAAATGAACTATTTTTACACTACAGAATGTTTTATCACAGAATATGTCATATAGAAAATTAAAAATTTGAAAAAAATATAGACTCTGCCAACTAAAATGCTTCTAAACGTTCAGAATGTGATAGCAGTGACAAAATAAATATGCAGTAGCTCATAATAACAGAAATGCATGCAAAAAACCCCACACTTAATACATATCAAAGAAAAAATGTATGGCATATGCTACAGCAGGAACATCTGAGAATGTTATTCAAGTCAGGAGACTGTATTCATGACAACTGGAAGAAGTTTTACAGTCATGAGAGCTAAATGTACAAACTAAAGGTTCATGTAGTTAAGTCATTCCATGGACATCACAATTCAAGTTGGCAAAAATCCAATTAAATATATTGAAATGTGCACAAAAATCTTAGAGATAAATGGTCTTAATTTCTTGTTAGGTCAGTGCATGTTTTCATTTAAAAATAATCAGAAGAAGACCTAAATTATCAAGTAAGTCTATTCAATTGACTCAGGATTTATCAAAAAGATAAAATATTTGATTTAGTTCTATAAAATCATGTTTTAAATCTAGAAGATATCTTAAAGCTCATTCAGTCTATGTCTCATTTTATGGATGTGCAAATTAAAAACTTTCAAAGTTAAAGAGGCATGATCACAATAGAAAACTTGTGTACAGCAGTCTTTAATGAATGATACACAGAGAAATTCAGAAATTATTAGCAAATTATAATCAGATTTTAGAAATATGCATTCTATAGCACCATTTTAAAGATTAACAATCTTATTCTACATTAATAGTTATTAATGCATTATTTACTAGTCATTGATATGAAAGGAACATAAAACTTCTACAGTTTAAAAAAAATGAAAAACATTTAACCCACATTTTCCCAAGATTATTTAGCCACAGAATACACTCTCCCTCCCCATCTCCTACCCCCACCCTATAACCTTTACCAGAGAACTCTTAAGGGTGAATTCTTATAGTTTTTTATTAATTGGGGCAGAGGTGCAATGGTAGGGAAACTTCTAACCAGTTCCCTGGGATTTTTCCACTCCATTTCAAGGAGAGTAGACTGGGACAGGGTGGTCAAAAAAATATGTGGAGACAGTAATTTGACTCTGTATCAGCCAAGTAATATTTGAAAATCTACAAGTAAATTTTCTATCTGAAGATTACAAGTCACTTGAACAGTGCCTTCTTCAAAATTCAAGTTTTAAATCTTACTTTTCTTATCACTTCCTTTAGAGATGATTTTATTTAGTTTGCTCTGGCTATGCAACTAGGGATTGAATTTTGAAGTGCTCTGCTATATCATATAAAGTAGGGACCGCTCATCGGAGGTTTCTTTTATGGGAGGAATATGTGAATATGCTTTGTAAAATTAAAGGTACTGAACAAATGTATGTATCCATTACTCCCCTATCAATTCAACAAATTATTATTGAGTACCTAACCTATGCATGGATCTAGTTAGAGGAACTAAAAATGATCCTTATTCCCAAGAAACTCAAACATGGAAGAAGATGTTTGAGTGAAAATAATGTTCATTTTGAAATATCATGAAATAAAATGACATAAATGCAATGAAGAACTAAGTTTAAAACTCAAAGAAGAAGAATTACATTGGAAGAGAGAAAGTAGGTCAAGGAGCATTCACAGAAAATCTTACCTTTTTATTCCACCCTCCCTCCCCCCTTTCTTGTGAATAGTAACTTAGGAAAAAGAGTCTGAGAGGCGAATGAGAAGGTATCTTGCATTCAGGCACCACAAATTTTTATTAAAGGCACAAAAGAACATACCTTGTTTAGGGAACCATATATTTTTTTTGGTAATGTTTAGGTTTATACATGAAAAATAAGAAGAAAAAGTATTAGAACAAGCTCTGTCAGCATTAGTATGTAAAGAAGAAAACTGAGGGAAATGAGGAAGAAGAAAGGTAGTAAAGAAAAATTTCACCTAGTTTCATAAAGATAATTGTATTTAATGATTAAATTTAATCTTGTATTTATCTGTTAGACATAATAAATATCAGCAGGATTAAGATACATTTACATTTTGGTATGCAAGAATTTTTCTGAAAATGTACAAAATTATCAAGATTGAATAAGAATAATAGCATTAATAAAATTTATAGAGATTATAATGAAGATATTCCCACTAGCCTTTTTATTTGTATTTTATTTTTTAAGAACACAACATGATATCTACCCTCTTAACAGATTTTTAAATGTCAACATAGTATTGTTGACTATTGAAAAATATTGTTCAGATTTCCAGAACATATGAATATATCATAAGTAAAGCTTCATACCCTTTGATTAGCAGTTTCCCATTTTCTTCTCCTCCCGTATCTAGCAACCATTATCCCATTCCCTGTTTCTATGAGTTTGGCTGTTTGAGATATCTTGTATAAGTCAAATCATTCAGTAATTGTCCTTCTGTGACTAGCTTATTTCATCTAGCAGAATGACCTCAAGATTCATCTATACTGTTGCATGTTTCAGGATTTCTTTTTTTAAGCTAATATCCCACTGTATGTACCACTTTTTGTTAGTATAGTTGATACACGGTGTTGCATTAATTTCAGCTGTACAACACAGTGATTCAATTTTTCTATACATTATGCTATGTTTATCACGAGTGTAGCTAATATCTGTCACCATATAACTCTATTACAATACCATTGACTATATTCCCTATTTTGTACTTTTATCCTTTTTATACTGGATCTATTCCATAATTGGAAGACTCTCATTGCTTTTCACTATTTTGCCAATTCTATCACCCCCCACTTTCCTCTAGCAACCATCCATTTGCTCTCTATTTATAGGTCTGATTGTGCTTTTTTTATTGTTTTGTTTTTAAAATCCACATACAAGTGAAATCATATGGTATTTGTCTTTTTGTATCTTTTTTATTTCACTTAACATAATACCCTCTAGATCCATTCATTTTGTTTCAGATGGCAAGATCTCATCCTTTTTATGGCTGAGTAATATTCTATTTTATTTATATATACCACTTCTGCTTTATCCATTCATCTATGAATGAACACTTGACTTCCTTCCATATCTTGACTATTATAAATAATGTTGCAATAAACATAGGGATGAATATATATATATATTTTTAAGTAGTGTTTTCATTTTCTTTAGGTAAATACCCAATTGTGGAATTAGTAGACCATATGGTATTTCTATTTTTATTTTTTTGAGGAAACACTATACTGTTTTCCTCAGTGGTTGCACTAATTTACATTTCCACCAACAGTACACAGTGTCCCTTTTTCTCCACATCCTCAGCAAAACTTGTTATTTCTTGTTTTTTATTTTTATTCTAGGCATTCTGAGGGGTGTAAGGTGCTATTTCATTGTGGATTGATTTGCATTTTCTGGCAATTAGTGATGTTGCTCATCTTTTCATGTGTCTGTTAGCCATCTGTTTGTCTTCTTTGAAAAAATGTCTATGAGGTCCTCTGTCCCTTTTAATTAGATTGTGTGTGTGTGTGTGTGTGTGTGTGTGTGTGTGTGTGTTTTGGATATTACCCCCTTATCATGTATATCATTTGCAATATCTTTTCCCTTTCAGTAATATGCCATTTTATTTTGTTGATGGTTTCCTTTTCTGTATAAATGCCCTTTATTTTAGTATAGTCCTAATAGTATATCTTTGCTTTTGTTTCCCTTGCCTCAAAAGACACACATCTAGAACAATGTTGCTACAACTGGTGTCAGAGAATTTACTGCCTGTGCTCTCTTGGAGGAATTTTATGGTTTCAGATCTCCCATTAAGTCATCAAACCATTTTGAGTTCGTTTTTGTGTATGGTGTAAGAAAGTGATGCAGTTTCATTCTTTGGCATGTAGTTGTCCAGTTTCCCACATCATTTATTAAAGAGTCTGTTTCCAATTGCATATTCTTGCCTCTTTGGACATAAATTAATTAACCATATAAGTATGGTTTGTTTCTGGGCCACATTTTTTGTTCCATTGATCGATATATTTATTTCTGTTCTAGTATCATACTATTTGATTAGTACAGCTTTGTAGTTTATCTTCAAATCTGGTATTGTAATACCTCCAGCTTTTTTTTTTTTTTAACTCAAGATTGCTTTGGCTATTCAGGGTCTTCTTTGGTTCCATACAAATTTTAGTATTATTTGTTCTAGTTTTGTGAAAAATTCTATTGGTATTTTGAGAGGGATTACATTGACCTCAGATTGCTTTAGATAGTATGGACATTTTAATAATATTCTCCCATTCCATGGGTATAAAATATCTTTCCTTTTGTTCTGTTGTCTTCAATTTGTTCCATCAGTTTTTTTTTTTTTATATAGTTTACAGAGTACAGGTTTTTCTTTACCTCCTGGGTTAAGTTTATTCCTAGGTATTTTATTCTTTTTGATGCAATTGTAAATACGATTATTTTTTACATTTTTTTCTGCTAATTTGTTACTGTTGTATAGAAATGCAACCAATTTCTTGGCATTAATTTTGTGTCGTGCAACTTTACTGAATTATTACTTCTAAAATTTTTTTTGGTGGTGACCTTAGGGTTTTCTATATATAGTATTATGTCGTTTGCAATTTGTAACATTTTAACTTCTTTTCCAATAAGGGTGCCTTTTATTTTTTTTTCTTTTCTGATTGCTGTGGCTAGAACTTCCAGTACAATGTTGAATAAAACTATCAAGGGTAAACATTCTTATCTTGGTCTTTATCTTAAAGGTAAGTTCCCATTTTGTAACTATTTAGTATGATGTTACCTGTGGATTTTTCGTATATGGCCTTAATTATGTTGAGGTATGTTCACTCTAAACCCACTTTCTGGAGAGATTTTACTATAAATGGATATTGAATTCTGTCAAATGCTTTCTCTGAATCTATTGAGATAATTATATAATTTTTATCTTTCATTTTATTAATGTGAAGTATCACGTTGATTAATTTGTGATAGAACTATCCTTCCATCCCTAGAATAAATTTTGCTTAGTCATGGTAAAAGATTCTTTAAATGTATTGTTGAATTCATTTTGCTAATAATCTGTTGAAGATTTCTCCATCTATCTCTATTAGGAATATCGACCTATAGTTCTCTCTTTTTTGATGTCTTTGGTTTTGGTATCAGAGGAATGATATGTTTGTAGAATATAGAAGTTTCCCTTCCTCTTCTTCGACCTATAGTTCTCTCTTTTTGCGATGTCTTTGGTTTTGGTATCAGAGTAATGATATCTTTGTAGAATATAGAAGTTTCCCTTCCTCTTCTATTTTTTAAAATATTCTGAGCAGAACAGGCATTAAGTCTTCTTTAAATGCTTGGTGGAATTCATCTGTGAAGCCTTTTGGTCCTGTATTTTTATTTTTTGTGTTTTTTAAGGTTGTGATTGTGTGTGTGTGTGTGTGTGTGTGTGTGTGTGTGTGTGTGTGTGTGTGATTGATTTCTAGTTTTATGCCATTGTGATCAGAATAGATGCAAGGTATACTTTTTAATTTTCTTAAAATTATTGATACTTGAGACCATGATGTTATCCATCCTGGAGAGAATGTTCCATGTGCACTTGAAAAGAATGTGTACTGTGTTGTTTTTGAATGGATGTTCGTATATACCTGTTATGTCCATCTGGTCTAATGTGTCATTCAAAGACACTACATTTTTACTGATTTTTTGGGTAGTACATCTATTGACGTAAGTGGGTGTTAACGTCCCCTGCTTTTATTGTATTATCTCCAATCTTTATGTATTTAGGTGCTTCAGTGATGGGTGCATATATATTTACAATTGTTACATCCTTTTCCGCCTTTGATCTCTTTATCATTGTTTAATGCCCTTCTTTATCTCTTGATGCAGTCTTTGTTTTAAAGTCATTTTGTTTAAGCATTTGTACCCTGGTTCTTTTTGCACAGCCATTTGCATGGAATATCTTTTTTGTTCCTTTACTTTCGGCCTGTATTTGTTCTTAGGTCTGAAGTGAGCCTCTTATATACAGCATATAAATTAGTCTTGATTTTTTTCTTTTTTTTCCCATTCTTCCACTTTATGTCTTTTTATTGAAACATTTAGAACATTTACATTTAATATATTTAGTGATAAATGGGTACTTATTGCCATTTTGTAAATTGTTTTCTAGTTGTTTTTGTAGTTCTTCTCTATTTCTTTTTCTTATGCTCTCTGTGATTGATGACTTTGTATCTTTATATTTGGTTTTCTCTTTTTTTGTGTGTTTCTATTATAGGTTTTGGGTTTATGGTTAACAAGATGTGTGTGTGTGTGTGTGTGTGTATATATATATATATATATATATAATTTTGATTATGTAACAGTCTATATCAAGTCATTTAAATATGAACACATTCTTTAAAACCTTATTTTTTTACTCCTTCCTCCAAATTTTATGTATATGTTGTCATATTTTATATCTTTTTATTTGTAGTTTTTTACATTAATTATAGTCTTTCCTCTTTCTCTTAAAGAAGTCCCCTTAACATTTCTTGCAAGGCCAGTTTAGTTGTGATGCCTTTTGTTTGAATTTTGTTTAACTTTTGTTTGTATGAAAAACTCTTTATCTTTCCTTTCATTCTGAATGATAACCTTGGTGGGTGTCATATTCTTGGTTGTAAGTTTGATTTTTATTCCTTTAAGCACTTTGAATATATGAATATATCCCTTCTGGCCTGCAAAGTTTCTGCTGAAAACTCAGCTGAGAGCCTTATGGGGTTTTCCTTGTATGTAACTTTTTGGTTCTTCCTTGTGGCTTTTAAAATCCCCTTTATCTTTAAACTTTGATATTTTAATTATCATGGGTTATGGTATAAACCTCCTTGGGTTCACCTTGTTTGGAACTCCCTGTGCTTCCTAAATCTGGAAGTATATATCTTTCTCCAGATTGTGGATTTTTTCAACTATTATTTCTTTAAATAAGTTTTCTGCCCCCTTCTCTCTTCTCCTTCTGGAACCCCAAAAATGCTATTTGTTCACTTGATACTGTCCAAGAGATCTCTTAACCCATATTTATGTTGATTGTTTTTCTTTCCACTATTCAGCTTGAGTGCTCTCCATTACCCTGTTTCCAGATCACCAGTACATTCTGCCTCCAGTAATCTATTGATTATCTCTTGTAAATTTTTATTTTATTTATTGTATATCCTTCTTGAAGGTCTGAGTTCCACATTCCCTCAGCCCAGTGAGCCCTTCTTTACAATTATTATTTTTTATTTTTTTTCTTTTATAGTTTATTGTCAAGTTGGTTTCCATATAACACCCAGTGCCCATCCCCACCTCCTCCATGCTCATCACTCCCCATCTCCTCTCTCCTTCCCCCATCAGCCCTCAGTTTGGTCTCAGTATTGAAGGGTCTCTCATTATTTGCCTCCCTTCCTCTTGCCAACTATTTTCCCCCTTCCCCTCCCCTATGGTCCTCTGATACGTTTCTCCTGTTACACTTAGGAGTGAACACATATGGTATTGGTCCTTCTATGCCTGACTTATTTCACTTAGCATGACACCCTCGAGGTCCATCCACGTTGCTATAAGTGGCCAGATTTCATTCTTTCTCATTGCCACATAGTATTCCATTGTATACATAAACCACATCTTCTTGATCCATTCATCAGTTGATGGACATTTAGGCTCTTTCCATGAGTTCTGTAGTTAATTTTTTGAGGAACCTCTACACTGTTTTCCAGAGCGGCTGTACCAGTTTACATTCCCACCAACAGTGTAGGAGGGTGCCAGTTTCTCCACCTCCTCGTCAGCATCTGTAGTCTCCTGATGTGTTCATTTGAGCCACTCTGACTGGCATGAGGTGGTATCTCAGTGTGGTTTTGATTTGTATTTCCCTGATGATGAGTGATGCTAAGCATCCTGTCGTGTGTCTGTTGGCCATTTGGATGTCTTCTTTGGAGAAGTGTCTATTCATGTCTTCTGCCCGTTTCCTCACTGGATTATTTGTTTTTCAGGTGTGGAGTTTAGGTGACTTCCTTATTGATTTTGGATACTACCCCTTTATCCAATATGTCATTGGCAACTGTCTTTTCCCATTCTGTCGGTTACCTATTAATTTTGTTGATTATTTCCTTTGCCGTGCAGAAGTTTTATATCTTGATGAGGTCCCAATAATTCATTTTTGCTCTTGATTCCCTTACCTTTGGGGATGTGTTGCGTAGGAAATTGCTGCGATTGAGGTCAAGGAGACTGTTTCCTGCTTTCTCCTCTAGGGTTTTGATGGTTTCCTGTCTCACATTCAGGTCCTTCATCCATTTTGAGTTTATTTTTGTGTATAGTGTAAGAAAGTGATCTAGTTTCATTCTTTTGCATGTTGTTGTCCAGTTCTCCCAGCACCATCTGTTAAAGAGGCTGTCTTTTTCCATTGGATACTCTTCCCTGCTTTGTCAAAGATTAATTAGCCGTACATTTGTGGGTTCAATTCTGGGTTCTCTATTCCATTCCATTGGTCTATGTGTCTGTTTTTGTGCCAATACCATACTGTCTTCATGATGACAGTTTTGTAGTAGAGTCTAAAGTCTGGGATTGTGATGCCTCCCATTTTGGTTTTCTTCTTCAATATTACTTTAACTATTTGGGGTCTGTTGTGGTTCCATACGAATTTTAGGATAGTTTGTTCTAGCTTTGCGAAGAATGCTGGTGCAACTTTGATTGGGATCTCATTGAATGTATAGATTGCTTTGGGTAATAATGACATTTTAACAATGTTTATTCTTCCGATCCATGAGCATGGAATATTTTTCCATTTCTTTGTGTCCTCTTCAATTTTCTTCATAAGTTTTCTATAGTTTTCATCATACAGATCTTTTACATCTTTGGTTAGGTTTATTCCTAGGTATTTTATGGTTTTTGGTGCAGTTGTGAATGGGATCACTTTCTTGATTTTTCTTTCTGTTGCTTCATTATTGGTCTATAAAAATGCAACGATTTCTGTATGTTGATTTTGTACCCAGCGACTTTGCTGAATCCATGGATCAGTTCTAGTAGGCTTCTGGTGGAGTTGGTCGGGTTTTCCATGTAGAGTATCGTGTCATCTGTGAAAAGTGAAAGTTTGACTTCATCTTTGCCAATTCTGATGTCTTTTATTTCCTTTTGTTGTCTGATGGCTGATGCTAGGACTTCCAGCACTATGTTAAACAACAGTGGGGAGAATGGACATCCCTGTCATGTTCCTGATCTCAGGGAGAAAGCTCTCAGTTTTTCCCCATTGAGGATGATATTAGCTGTGGGATTTTCATAAATGGCTTTTATGACATTAAATAAGTTCCTTCTATCCCGATTTTCTCGAGGGTTTTTATTAAGAAAGGATGCTGTATTTTGTCAAATGCTTTTTCTGCATCTATTGACAGGATCATATGGTTTTTATCTTTTCTTTTGTTAATATGATGTATCACATTGATTGATTTGCAAATATTGACCAGCCCTGTAATGCAGTAATGAATCCCACTTGATCATGGTGCATAATTCTTTTTATATGCTGTTGAATTCGATTTACTAGTACCTTGTTGGGGATTTTTGCATCTGTATTCATCAAGGATATTGGCCTGTAGTTTTCTTTTTTTGTTGGGTCTCTGTCTGGTTTGGGAATCAAAGTGATGCTGGCTTCATAGAATGCGTCTGGAAGTTTTCCTTCCATTTCTATTTTTTGGAATAGCTTGAGAAGAATGGGTAATAACACTGAATTAAATGCCTGGTAGAATTCCCAAGGGAAGCTATCTGGCCCAGGGCTCTTATTCATTGGGAGATTTTTAAAAACTGATTCAATTTCTTTACTGGTTATGGGTCTGTTCAGATTTTCTATCTCTTCCCATTTGAATTTTGGTACTGCATGTGTGTTTAGCCAGTTTGTTGGTATATAATTTTTCATAGTATTCCTTCATGATTGCTTGTATTTATGAGGGATTGGTTGTAATAGATCCATTTTTATTTGTGATTTTGTCTCTTTGGGTGCTCTCTCTGTTTGTTTGTTTGTTTGTTTGTTTTGAGAAGCCTGGCTAGAGGTTTATCAATTTTGTTTATTTTTTCAAAAAACAACTTTTGGTTTCATTGATCTGTTCAACTGTTTGTTTATTTGTTTGTTTGTTTGTTTGTTGGATTCTATAATGTTTATTTCTGCCCTGATCTTTATTATTTCTCTTCTTCTGCTTGGTTTGGGGTGCTCTTGCTGCTCTGCTTCTAGTTCCTTTAGGTGTGCTGTTAGATTTTATATGTGCACTTTTTCTAGTTTCTTCCTTTCGGCCTGCATTGTAATATACTTTCCTCTTAGGACTGCCTTTGCATCATCCCAGGGTGTTGTATTTTCTTTTTCATTTATTTCCATATACTTTTTAATTTCTTCTTTAATTGCCTGATTGGCCCCATCATTCTTTAGGAGGGTGGTCTTTAACCTCCATGTTTTTGGAGGTTTTCCAGACTTTCCCCTGTGATTGATTTCAAGTTTCATAGCATTGTGATCTGAAAGCGTGCATGGTATGATCTCATTTTTTTTTATATTTATGGAGGCTGCTTTATGACCCAGTATGTGGTCTATCTTGGAGAATATACCATATGCACTTGAGAAGAAAGTGACTTCCCTAGACTTAGAATGTAGAGTTCTAAATATATCTGTCAAATCCATCTGTTCCAGTGTGTCGTTCAGGTCCTTTGTTTCTTTACTTATTTTCTGTCGAGTTGATCTATGTATTGCTGTAAGTGGAATAATAAAATCCCCTGCAGTTAGCACATTGTTATCAATAAGATTGTTTCTGTTTGTGATTAATTGTTTTATGTATTTGGGTGTTCCCAAAATCGGTGCATAGATATTTTATAATTGTTAGTTCTTCCTGATGGATAGGCCCTGTAATTATTATATAATGCCCTTCTTCATCTCTTGTTACTGCCTTTAATGTCCAGTTTGTCCGATATAAGTATGGTTACTCTGGCTTTCTTTTGACTTCCAGTCGCATGAACGATATTTCTCCATCCTTTACTTTCAATCTGAAGGTGTCTTCACGTCTAAAATGAGTCTCTTTTAGACAGAAAATAGATGGATCTTGTTTTTTTTTTTTTTTTTTTTTTTTTTTTATCCATTCTGATACCCTGTGTCATTTGATTGGAGCATTTAGTCCATTTTCATTCAGTGTTATTATTGAAAAATATGGGTTTGGAGTCATTGTGTTCTCTGTAGTTTTCATGGTTGTAGTGGAGTCTCTGGTACTTTGTGTTTCTTGCAATAATTCCCTCACAGAGTTCCCCTTAGGATCTCTTGTAAGGCTGGTTTAGTGGTGATGAATTCCTTCAATTTTTGTTTGCTTGGGAAAACCTTTATCTCTCCTTCTATTCTGAATGACAGGCTTGCTGGATAAAGGATTCTTGGCTTCGTATTTTTTCTGTTCATCACATTGAAGATTTCCTGCCATTCTTTTCCAGCCTACCAAATTTCAGTAGATAGGTCTGCTACTACCCTGATGTGTCTACCTTTGTATGTTAAGGCCCATTTGTCCCCTAGGTGCTTTCAGAATTCTCTCTTTATCCTTATATTTTGCCAGTTTCACTATGATTTGTAGTGCAGAAGATTGATTAAAGTTACATCTGAGGGGAGTTCTCTGGGCCTCTTGGATTTCAATGTCTGTTTCCTTCCCCAGATTGGGGAAGCTCTCGGCTATAATTTGTTCAAGTAGGCCCTTCAGCCCCTTTCTCTCTCTCTTCTTCTGGAATTTCTATGATATGGATATTGTTCCATTTGATTGCATCATTCAGTTCTCGAATTCTCCTTTCGTGCTCCTGGATCAATTTATCTCTCTTTTTCTTGGCTTCCTCTTTTTCTATAATTGTATCTTCTAATTCACTTATTCTCCTCTCTGCCTCTTCAATCCATGCAGTGGCCGCCTCCATTTTATTATGCACCTCATTTATAGCATTTTCAAATTCATCATTACTATTTTTAAGGCCCATGATCTTTGCAGCAATAGCGTCTCTTGCTGTCTTCTATGCCTTTTTCAAGCCCAGCTATAAATTTTACGACAATTGTTCTAAATTCTTGCCTCCAGGTCCCAGCCCGTTTTTATCTTGCCCAGTTCGCAATCATGCACCTATGAGGCAGTCTTCTTAGTGGACTCTGTCTCTCTTCCTCCCAGACACTTGCGGTTCAGTGTCTTATGGCTTCAGTCCTTCTTTGTCTGAGAGATGCGGGTGGGCAAAAGGTACGGAGCTCCCTACTTCTCCTCCATCTTGCCTCCCTACAATTATTATTTTAAACTTTTTCATTAGACATCTTGCTCATCTTTGTTTCATTTGATTTTTTCTGAGGTTTTGTCTTTTGAAGCATATTTTTCTCAGACCATTTATGTGTGAATGTTTTCTATGGGCTCTCAATTCTGTTCCATTGGTTATATGTTTGTCTTTATGCCTGCATCAGCTGTTTTAAAACTGTACCCTGTGATATATTTTGAAACCTGGACTGGTGATATGTCTACTTTTGTTGTTCTTTTTCAAGATTGTTTTGAATATTCAGAATCCTTTGGGGTTTTATCTGAATTTTAGGGAGGTTTCTTTCTAATTCTGCAAAAAATAAAATTGGGATTGTAATAGAGATTGTACTAAATCTGTAGATCATTTTGGGTAATATGTATATTTTAACAATATTATCGTCCAATCCATGGCCATGGAGCAGGGGGACTTTCCTTTATTTGTGTCTTCTTTAATTTCTTTTATAATTATTTTATAGTTTTCAGTGCACAACTCTTTTACCTCCTTAAATTTAACTTACTTTATTCTTCTTGATTCTATTGTAAATGAAGTTGTTTTCATAATTTCCTTTTCAGATAGTTTGTCATAAGTGTATTAAAAAAGCAATTGATATTTGTTTGTTGATTTTGTATCATGCAACTTTAGTAAATTCGTTAATGAATTCTACAATTTTTTTTGGTGATGTCTTCAGGATTTTCTTCATGTAAGATCATGTCATCTGCAAACAAAGACAGATTTCCTTCTTCCTTTCTGATTTAGATGCCTTTTATTTAGTTCTTTTGCCTCATCGTTCTGGCTAGGACTTCAATCTATTTTGAGTAAGAGTGGCTAAACTGTAGGTATTCTTACCTTATTCTTGATCTTAGAAGTAAAGACACTACAAAAAAAGAAAGCTACAGGCCACTATCCCTGATATATATAGAGACAAAATACTCAGAAAAAAAATTAGTAATCTGAACTTACCAGTACAATAGCAAGATCATAAAACATGACCTAGTGAGACTTATTCCTAGATGGAAGAGTGGTTCAACATATAGAAATCAATTAATAGGGTCCCTGGGTGGCTCAGTCAGTTAAGCATCCAGCTTCGGCTCAGGTCATGATCTCATGGTTCATTAGTTTGAGCCCTGTGTTGGGCTCTGTGCTGACAGCTCAAAGACTGGAGCATGCTTCAGAGTCTTTGTCTCCCTCTCACTTTGCCCTTCACCTGCTCATGCTTGCTTGCTCTCTGTCTTTGTTTCTCTCTCTCAAAAATAAATAAACATTAAAAAGGAAAGAAATCAATTGATAGGATATGTCACACTAACAGAATGGAGAATAAAAACCACATGTTCATCTTAGTGGAGGCAGAAATAGTGTTAGTTAAAATTTAAGACTCTTTCATTATGAAATTCTCAGTAACTAAGAATAGAAGGAAATTACCTCAACATCATGAAGGCCATATGTGAAAAGTTTACAAATAACATCACAGTCAATCAGCATGGTTTTTCTTTTAAGAATGAATATAGCTTTGAATTGAAAATATTTATTTATTCTTTTCAAAATTTTAATCATTATTTTATCTAAATCTTTTCATGAAATAGGTTTAAAACATTTTTTATGACAAAAGAATATTACAGTATACTTTAAACAAGGTTATGGATAATTATATAACCATAACTATCATTTACCAAATCAAAGGTACTACTTTATGTGAATTAAAACAAATTACTAATTATTATGGTATTATGATTTTCTGAACAGAGTATATATTTGAAAAGATTTGAAAATATTAATTTTGTATTTGAAAACTCTAAGAATGAAAAGAAATCAGAAAATCGGATGGACAAGAAAACATTATGGTTTTACCTAAAATAATTTATTAGAACAAACAGAAACAACAACTAAAATAAGAGATTAATGGGATATTAACTGTTTAAGATATTTGAAACAAAATAATTTTTTTCTTTTTACTATCTTCGACAATTCCAGCTTTTCTAATAAATTAAAAAAAAAGAATTATTTAAAATGTTTTACTTAAGGTCTATGATCTGGTAGTTAACAGTATGCTTTATATGGCATTAGCTAGAATCTACATTTTTTTAAGTAAATTGTGAAATATTATGTATGCTCCTTTAGCTTATAAACTTCTTTTGAAACAGTACTACCAGGGGCGCCTGGGTGGCTCAGTCAGTTGAGCGTCCGACTTTGGCTCAGGTCGTG
>CM053573.1:96572421-96594301 GCA_028646485.1 Cryptoprocta ferox | reverse complement strand
ACCTTCAAAGTCATCCACGAGGGTTGAATTCAGTGTCTTCCAAACTTCTGTTCATGTTCATTTTTACCTGTTCGATGAATCCATCCTAAAAGGTTTTCAATGTACTTTGCCCAGATCCATCAGAGAAAACATTATCTATGGGAGACAGCTGTATTTCTTCCACAATAATATTTGAAATTTGAAATTACTTTTTGATCCATGGGCTGAAGAATAGATGCTTGGTTAGCAGGCGTGAAAATAACACTAATCTCATTGTACATCTCCATCAGAGCTCTTGGATGGCCAGGTGTATTGTCAGTAAACAGTCATATTTTGAATTAATTGTTTATCATACAATTCTTTTTATAAGAAACATTAGATAATATTAAAGAAAGGCCATTAAAGTTTTAAAATAGGTAGAAAAACAATAATACATATATATTAAACTGTGTGTATGCATTTTAAATTTCTTTCTCAAAAATAAATGTTAATTTTTTTAATTTAAAGAGAAAGGAATACACTACATAAAGTATTAAGGAGTAAAGAATTATGTCATAACTTGTTGAACCTGGACAAAGGGTACATGGAATTATTTAGTGTATTTCTCCAACTTCTCTCGAAGTTCAAAAAATTTTAATTGAAGTGTAATTAATATACAATGTTATATTTGTTTCTGGTGCACAACATATTGATTTTACTATTCTATACATTACTCAATGGTCACCATGATGTGTAGGTACCTTCTGTCACCATTCATTAATATTATCAACTATATTCCCTATATTGTGGCTTTTGTTTTAATAACTTATTCATTTTATAATTTGAAGTTTATACCTCCTTATTATCTTTCTGACTCATTTCACTTAATACCATCTATGTCCATTCATGTTATTGCAATGGCAAGATCTCATTCTTTGTAATGGCTGCATAATATTCCATTGGGTCCTTCTGTGTGTGTGTAAGTGTGTATATGCATGTACATATATGTATATATTTATCCCACCAGTTATTCTTATTCTTTTATCTATAAATGGACATCGGGTTGCTTCTATATTCTGGCTATAGTAAATAATGCTGGAATAAACAGGGATGTGTATGTTTTTTGATTTAGTGTTTTTGTTTTCTTTGTAATGTAATTAATGGATCACATGGTATTTCTATTTTTTATTTTTGAGGAAAATCCATATTGATTTTCACAGTGGTTGTGCCATTTTAAATTCCCACTAACAGTGCATGAAGTTTACTTTTTTTTCCACATTCTCAACACTTGTTATTTCTTATCTCCTTGATTCTAACCATTCTGACAGATGTAAGGTAAGATCTCATTTCCTGATAATTAATAATATTCAGCATATTTTCATGTATCTGTTGACCATCCATATGTCTTTGGAAAAATGTCTATTCAGGTTCTCTGCCCATTTTTATTTGGATTATTTAATTTTCGTTGTTGACTTGCAGAAATTCTTTGTATATTTTTGATATTAACCCCTATCTAATATATCATTGCAAATATTTTCTCCCATTAAGTAGGTTGTCTTTTTATTTTGTTTATGGTTTCCTTTTCAGTGCTAAAATTTTTATGTGTAGTCTCAATAGTTTATTTTTGCTTTTGTTCCCCTTGCCTGAAGAGACATATTTAGAAAAATGTTGGTAAGGTGGATGTCAATGAGATTACTGTCTATGTTTTCTTCTATGAGTTCTATGGTTTCAGATCTCACATTGAAGTCTTCAATCCATTTTCAGTTTATTTTTGTGTATGATGTGAGAAACTGGGCCAGTTTCAGTCTTTTACCTGTCCAGTTTTCTCAGCATCATTTATTGAGGAGACTTTTTCTTTTTTATATATTCTTACCTCCTTTGTTGAAGATTAGTTGACCATATATGTGTGGGTTTATTTTGGGGCACTCTTTTCTTTCCATTA
The DNA here is from genome assembly GCA_028646485.1 of Cryptoprocta ferox. Taxonomy (NCBI): domain Eukaryota; kingdom Metazoa; phylum Chordata; class Mammalia; order Carnivora; family Eupleridae; genus Cryptoprocta; species Cryptoprocta ferox. The sequence continues at coordinate 96,592,401 of CM053573.1, read as the reverse complement.
TTCTATGTCTATTCTTATGCCAATACTATGCTGTTTTGATTGTTACAGTTTTGTGGTATATCATGAAATCTAGGATTGTGATAGAGCTTTATTATTTCTCAAAATTGTTTTGGCTACTTGGGGTCTTTTGTGGTTCCATAGAAATTTTAGTATTTGTTCTACGTCTGTGAAAATGTTGGCATTTTGATAATAATTGTGCTAAATCTATAGATTTTTTTGAGCAGTATGTACATTCTAACAATGTTAATTCTCCCAGCCCTGAATGTGGAATATCTTTCCATTCATTTATGTCATCCTCTATTTCAGGGTACCCTAGTTTTCAGGGTACACATCTTTCAGTCCTTGGTTAGGTTTATTCCTAGGTATTTTTATTCTTTTTGGTACAAATGTAAATGTGATTATTTTCTTAATATCTCCTCCTGCTACTTTGTTATTAGTGGATAGAAATGCCACATATTTCTGTATTTGAATTTTTTATCCTACAACTGTACTGAATTTATTCATTGGTTCTAATATTTTTTGGTGGAGTCTTTAGGGTTTTCTATACATAGTATCACGTCATCTGCAAATAGTGACAGTTTTACTCCTTCCTTACCAGTATGAATAAATTAATTTCTTTTTCTTTTCCAAATACTATGGTTAGGACTTCCAGTACTAGGTTGAATGAAAGTGGTAAAAGTAGACATCCTTAAAATTAGAAGAAAATATTTCATATTTTCACCATTGAGTATGATGTTAGCTGGGGGTTTTCTTGTATGACCTTTATTATGTTGAGGTATGTTCCCTCTAAACCCACTCTGTTAAGCTTTTTTTTTTTTTTTATCATGACTGGATGTTGTATTTGGCAAATGCTTTCTCTGCATCCAACAAAATGATTATATGGTTTTTATCCTTTCTCCTTTGTTAATGTGATATATCATATTGATTATTTTTCAGATATTGAAGACCCTTGTATTCCTGGAATGAATCCTCCTTGATCATGGTGAGTGATTTTTTTTAATGTATTCTTGAATTCAGTTTGCTAATACTTTGTTGAAGATTTTTACAGCCATGTTCACCAGAAATATTGGCCTGTAGTTCTCTTCTGTGGTGTCTTTGTCTTGTTTGGTATCAAGATAATGCTGGACTTGCAACATGAATTTTGAAGTTTTCCTTCCTCTTCAATTTTTTGGAATAGCTGGAGAAAAATAGGTATTAACTCTTCCTTAAGTATTTGGTAGAATTCATCTGTGAATTCATCTGGTCCTGGGCTTTTGTTTGTTGTAAGTTATTTTATTACTGATTCAGTTTCATTACTAGTAATTGATTTGTTCAAATTTTCTATTTCTGATTTAGTTTTGGGAGGTTATATGTTTCCAGGAATGCATCCATTTCTTCTACGTTGTCTAATATGTTGGCATATAATTTTTCATAATATTCATTTATAATCCTTTGTATTTCTGCAGTATTGATATTTCTCCTCATTCATTTCTTAGTTTATTTATTTGAATCCTCTCTCATTTTCTTAATGAGTCGTTCTAAATATGTATTAATTTTCTTGCTCTTTACAAAGCACCCACTTCTGGTTTCACTAATCATTTCTATTTATTGTCTCTATTTCATTAATTTCTGCTTTAATCTTTATTATCTCCTTCCTTCTGCTAGCTTTGGGCTTTACTCTTTTTCTCTTTTAGTTATAAGGTTAGATATTTATTTGAAATTTTCCTGTTTCTTGCAGTAGGTCTTTAGTGCTATAAATTTCCCTCATAGAATTGCTTTCTGCTGAATCCCAAAGATTTGGAACATTGCGTTTTTGTTTTCATTTGTCTCCATGTATTTTTGTATTTCCTCTTTGATTTCTTGGTTGCCTGATTCATTGTTTAGTACCATGTTGTTTTGCCTCCATGTAGTTCCATTCCTTCTAGATATTTTCTTGTAATTGATGTCTAATATTATATCATTGTGGTCTACCTAGTGTTTGTTTTGTGGCCTAACATGTAAACTATCCTGGAGAATGTTGCACGTGCCTTTGAAAAGAATGTGTATTCTGTTATTTTTAGATGGAATATTTGGTATGTATCTGTTAGATTTTTTTGGTCAATATATTGTTCAAAGTCCCTTTTTTCCTGTTGATTTTCTCTCTGAATGATCTATTGATGTAAGTGGGTTATTAAATTACCCTGCTATGATTATATTTTTCCTTTATGTTATTATTATTTGCTTTATATATTTAGATGCTCTTATGTTGGGAGCATAGATATTTATAATTGGTTTATCAGCTTGTTGTATTGATCCCCTTATCATACGTGTGTCCTTTCTGTCTCTTGTTACAGTTTTTGTTTTTAAATCTGTTTTGTCTGATATAAGTATTGCTATCCTAGAATTTTTCTCTTTCTTTTACATGGAATATGTTTTTCCAGCCCTTAACTTTCAATTTGTATGTATTTTTAGGTCTGAAGTGAATCCCTTATAGGCAGATATAGATGGATCTTTCTTTAATCAATTCATTCATCTTATGTGTTTTGATTAGAGCATTTATTCCATTTATATTTAAAATGATTATTGATAGTTAAGTGCTTATTGCCATTTTGTTAATGGTTTAATGGTTGCTTCTGTAATTCTATGCTCCTTCCTTCTCTTGCTCTCTTCCATTCTCACTTGATAGCTGTCTTTGCTGTGAAGGTAGATTCTTTTCTCTTTTTTTCTGTGTGTGTATCTATTATGGGTTTTTTATTTGTGGTTATCATTAGGTTTATATAAAACATCTTATGTGTATAGCAGTCTATATTAAATTGGTGGTCCCTTAAGTTTTAATATATTCTAAAAGCACTAGTGTTTTACTCCTCTTCCATGTTTTATTTATATGATGTACATTATGTCTTTTTATTTTGTGTATCATTTTACTGATATTTATAGAAAAAATAATTTCACTAATTGTGTTTTCACCTCCATACTAGCTTTGTAAGCAACTAATCTGCTACCTTTACTATCTTTTTGTACAATGAAATTGTTTTCATTCATAATTTTCCTCGTTTTTCTCTTTTTATTCTATTTTAAAAATTTCCTTTAAAATTTCTTGTAAGGCTGGCTTAGTGGTGATAAACTTCTTTAGCTTAACTTTTGTTTTTCTGGGAAACTCTTATTTCTCATTTTATGTGGAATGATAATCTTGCTAGGTAGATTATTCTTGGTTGTAGTGTTTTGTTATGTTTTTCAGCACTTTGAATGTACCATGATACTCCCTTTGGCCTGAATAGTTTGTGCTGGAAAATCAGCTTTTCCAGCCTCATGGGGTTTCCCTTTATTTAATTGTTTCCTTCTTTCTTGCTGTTTTAAAATTCTCTCCTTATCATTATATTTTGCCATTTTAAGTATTAAGTGTCTTGGTGTGGATATCCTTGGTTCAAATTGTTAGGGGATCTCTGTGCTTTCTGGATCTAGATGTCTATTTCTTTCTCTAGATTAGGGAAGTTTTCAGCAATTATTGCTTCACATAAGTTTTCTGTCCCCTTTTCTCTCTTCTTATGGGATCTCTATAAAGCAGATGTTACTACTCTTGATGATATCACAGAGTTTTCTTAACCTATTCTCACTTTTCATTCGTCTTCCTTTATCTGTTCAGCCTGGTTGCTTCTCATTACTCTGTCTTCCAGGTCACTGATCCATTATGCTTCACTCTCTAATCTTTTATTGATTCTCTCTAGTGTATTTTTTATTTAAGCTTTTTAGTGTTTCATCTATTTTTTAATATTTTGTATCTTTTTGTTGACATTCTAAGTTCACCCACTCTTTCCTGAAGTGTACAGAATGTATAACTATTACTTTGAATTCTTTACAAGGTATATTGTTTACCTCTGTTTATTAGTTCTCTTGGTGTCATTTTGTATTGTTTGTTTTTTTTTATTTTTTAAAAATGTTTTTATTTATTTTTGAGAGACAGAGACAGCACGAGCAGGGGAGGGTCAGAGAGAGAGGGAGATACAGAATCTGAAGCAGGCTCCAGGCTCTGAGCTAGCTTTCAGCACAGAGCCTGATGCAGGGTTCAAACCCATAAACCATGAGATGATGACCTGAGCCGAAGTCAGATGCTTAACCAACTTAGCCACCCAGGCAACCCTATTTTGTACTGTTTTTTAATTTGAGACATATTCCTCTGTCTCTTCATATTCTCTAATTGTGCTTATTTTTAATGCATTATATAATTATGTAATATTAATGTAAGCTGTGTCTTTTGATCTTGTAAGTAGTGGTTTTGTGTAGAAGAGATTCTACAAAATTGTGCCGTGGCACAATCTCCCCCGGTCACCAGAATCAGGCATTCCAGGGTTATCCCCTGTGTGGAATGCATGCACCCTACTGTTGTGGCTGAGTCATATTTGTCTTCAGCCAAGCCAGATTCAATGAACTTCTTTGCCTACTACGGACACTCTAGGACGTGTTTGGTCCCTTGCTATAAGATTCCTGTGTGAGGTCACTACATACTCACAGGTGGGGCAAGGGGGGTCAGCAGTCAAGAATAGGTATTTGTCATTAGCCTCTCTGTCACAGTTGTGGTTTCAGCAAAAAACAGAACTTGCTCATTGTGTGGCCAACAAAGTCATTGGTGGCAAGCCTGGCAGTCAGACCAGGCGTCCACAGATAGCCTCTTTGCCATGGTTGTGGACACCCTAAACTACAAGGTTTTATCCTTATTCAGCCAGTTAAAAGACTTAGTTGCTGGAACTACAGTCATACTGATGTGGGCATTATCTCCTTCTGTCCCCAGGACAGGAGTCACTTTGGAGTGGCACTAGTCCCTGCCTGGGCCACTTACAGAATATGTTGGGGCAGTAGCTACTTTGGACAAATGCCTGCCAAGGTGAATAGGTTGAATAGGGTAGTTCCACAAAGGAATACAGGGGTGAGACACATAGTGTTGGCAAGATAGGTGGAGAGTATTAGTGCTGGCTCCTGCAAGTGTCTGGCTATCTAGGCTGGGGAAGTGAAGAGAAATGGTGTTTGCCACACTTTTGTAAACCTTTTGCTTAACCTGGATTTAAACTCTGCTGACTTTAAAAATTTCTGAAGCTAAGCCCCACTGGTGTCTAAGGTCAGATGTTATGGGAACTCATCTTCCTAGTGTGGATCACTGGTGTCTGGGATGTCTGGTATGGCCTCCCATTTGTGGTTAGTTTTGCTGGGGTTCCATTCCCAACTGTGTCTCTGCCTCTCTTACCCTTTTCAGTGTGGTCCCCTCTCTATGATTGACTTTGGAATATCTGCCAATCTTCAGATCATTTTCAGAGTTAGTTGCATAAACTGTTATGTTAGCTGTTATTTTGTATGTCCATGGAACAAGGTGAGCTCAGGATCCTTACTCTGCCAACTCCCCTGTGACTTTAAAATTTGAAGATTATTTTAAAGTAAAATGTTAAAAGATAAAAAATAAATGTCCAAATAGAATACATGCTTGAGAATACAAAATTCTTAGTAGCTGACTTATAGACATATGATTTTGAATTATTTATTTGCTTTTAAAAAGCATGTGCATTTGCTGAATTTTAAAGAGAGAGATGGAAGATTTATTTACATGAGATATAGGCAGAACCTATCTAGTTCAATAAGTTTATTCATTAAATCTTTCATATATCTGTATACATATCATAAAAATTAAAAGAAATTAGAAACAAAAAATGAAACTTACTAAAATATTTAAAAGTCCTTAAAAACAGGTGGAAAAATTAAAATGGACTCCCAAGTGATTTAGAATAGTTGCTTGTAACTTGGGCTAAAAATTTATAATTATTTTATTCAAGAAATAAAGGGAAATATAAACAAATTTATGAGGAATTTTATAATTTAAACAAAGAGTTAAAATCTAATCTTAATTTTAAAATCTCTGAAATTAAGGAATTATTATGTTTAATAGCAGAATATGGAATTGTTCATATGAAAGACTACAAAATATAAAATAATGGAGAAAAACTGAACTGATGAACAGAAAAAGAAAGAAGGAAAGAAATGCAGAAGTAAGCATAAAAAAGCCAAGGAATATAGGCAAAATATCTAAGTCTAAATAATGTATCAGAATAAAATAGACTGAGTTTGAAGCAGAAACAATACTCAAAAAGATAATGTCTACTAAACTTCCAGAATTAAAGAAAGATTTTAACCCACAGCATCATTGAGTTTGGACTGCCCTGTAAAGGAAAGGAAAAAGAAAGAACCATACATAGATTACCATAGTCAAATTTCCTAAAACCAGAAATGAGGATAAAATCCTTAAAGTGGCAAGAGAAAAAAAAGACACAACACCTTTACAAAACCATTACATCTTTGGCTCACTATTCAACAGAAACTCTGGATGCCAAAAGTTAAGGGAAAGATAATTTAAATGTTGAAGGAAAAAACATATTAACCTAGAATTATTATCAGAATTAAATACTTTGGGAAAATATAGGTAGAGTATATATATTGTTTTATAAACAATTTTGAAATATGGAAAGCCTGAAAATGAAAGGTCTAATGTTGCCTGTTAAGCAGCTAAAAAAAATTAAAAAAACAAATAAAACAAAAAACCAGCAAAGAAGAATAAAGTTAAACATAGGAGTTTTTAAAAAGTAAAAACAAACCTTAAATAAAAAATCTAACAAAGCCAAAATTAGTACTTTGAACAAGATTACTAAAATGATTAGCATCTTGAAAGACTAATCAAGAAAAAAAAAATACAGTCGCCATTAATAAGTGTGCTATTATTACAACTATAAGTCAAAAGAATGGAACATAAAATAGTCCAGACATAGAGCTAAACATTATTTTTAGGTATGCTTTAGCTACCTAAAACTGGAGGATAGAACGTTACTATTTCGATTCATGATCAATCCATATCTACACTGTGGTTTTAAGTATTGTAATGTCATACCAAGTTTTAAGTTGTAGCTCTTTCAACTGATACGATCATCAGTTTTTCACACTGTTACTGCTGTACAATTATTTGTTGGGTCAGTTGGTAAGACAATAGCTGTATCACAAAAATTAAAATTCTGGAGATCACAGTCTTGTACACAGCAATGAGTATATAAGCTAGAAAGAATATAATCATTAAGAGTGTATTCCTGGGACAATTCCCTTATTTCACAAATCTTGTCAATGAACATATTTTGAAGCCATGTCAAGAGAAATCTGCTTTGGCACCATTCTTTTTGAGAAATCACCCATTTTTCTCATTTCATTATTTCTATCTAAGATTCATTAGAAAATTTTAAGGTTTAGAAAAGTCTCTAGGAATATGTGTGTTTGTGCGCACGCACACACACACCATTCTTCATTAATAACAGCACAAGAACTTCCTTGAGAGACTAAAAAAGGATCGATGATGCCTATACTATATGTAACTACTTGTCCATTTTGGTTATTGTTCTTCTCACTAAGTCAATAGTCTTGGTGGAATTGCCCATCCTGGGTAATTCTTTTTACCATGGCATGGATGATAATCCCAACTTTTTGAACTTCCTTCATAGCTTGAAGTGAGATAGCATTGGAACAGAAAATGACTGTCTAAAATTCTTTGTGAATAGGCTTATCATATTGAGCACTAACTTGTTAGATTCTTCTTGAATTAGAATATTATTTTTTCCATGGCTAATTATCTAAATTACTCCATTTGCAAGCTATGGTGGTAAAAATACGTGAAAATCCTAAAGGAGGATATAGAGTTATAGTTCGCCCTGTGAAATAAACCTGAGGTAGTACTACATGGCAGTAGGTATGTAACAGTACTTGAGGCAATATGTTCCTGCACATTTTTCTGAAAAATCAAGAACACCTAAATTCAACAAATGCAGTACTATAAATTAGGAGCTAACCAATGGAGAAGTTTCTTTCCAGAGTATTGCAATAAGATTGTTTAGCAACTTGTATTTTATTTTTTGTTTTCATAAAAAGAGGTAAAATCCACCTGTCCAGTCCTAACTCTACCCTCAACTATAAAACAGAGATAAAGAAAGGGCACATGGTGTTTTAGGCTAAGTATTGCCTGTTAAACTTCATTCATGGTAGACACATAAATGCAAATATTGTTGAATCAGTAATATCTGTTCTGAGATTTGTATGCCTTTTTCCACTAAACATTTTTTCTTCTTTTGTGTGGATCATATCATAAACTACATTAAGCCTGTATTTATCATATCTATAATGGTAATGATTTTCAAAAACTCATTATGTCTATTTTTCCATTCTCAGAATGAATATTCTGATCTTTCTGACGATAGAAGAGATAGAGACTGCCAAAAGTCTCCAAAGCAGTGACCATCTAAAACCTAGTATTTTTCTGAGCATTTTACTATTGAATCAACCATTTTTAAACTGGCTATTGTTATCTTATCAGAAAATAAATCATGGTGCCCATAGTCAGAGGTATAGGCAAAAGATTGGTGGAAAAAAACAAACAATAACAACAAAACCCTTACCTTTAAATGACAGAAAATGTCACTAAAAGCTGAGTAGAATGACTAAACTAAAAATATAAAACAACACAAAACCGAAACTGAATAAAAATGGTAGAAACACAAAATAAAGGTAAGATCTTGATTCAATGCCTTAGGTGAAAGCTGTGCCTCACATTGTCAGTAGCATGGTATTATGATATTGGAATAGCTCTCTTTCATTTGATGTCTCTTATTTATGGAGAACTTTTGAGAATGTGTAGTTTTAAAACTCTCACTGAGATGGAGACAAAGATGATAAAGAGTGACAACTTGTGTGTCTTCTCAGTTGGGGGTAATACATCTAAGGACCTATCTTCTGGTGATAAACTGATATTCTAGTGGCTATAAGTGGCAGTGAGCTTTTTTTAATGCACTTCTAAGACATTTTCATTTAAGGAAAAGATATAAAGAAAAAAAGTCCTCAGATTTTGAGCTTGTGGAGACTCCTTGGAAGGATCCTGAGAACAAACAGATTGCACCTGGATGCAATATGGCTAAGTTTATTTCATGAGTCCTTTGAAAACCTTGTCATGTCATCTTAAACTAATTTAATGTCCAAAATTCAGGGAAAAATAGACAACTTTGTAGAATAATACTTGATAACTTTTACTGGTGATAATCCATGATTCTGTAGGACATACAGGCCAAAGATAACACAATTGTCTATGGAAGCCCAAGAGTGTCAGATTGTTTAGATACTATGAATTTAATAATGTCAGTGGCTATCTCTACCTGAAAATGGAGGAGGAACAATAATATTTTATATAGGACAAGGTTTTCCAAAGCTCTTTCATACAGTCTCAACAAAATGGTTGCCTTTGTCATTAAAGATTGGAATTCCCAAGTTGAGAACTCAAAATCTAAGTGTGACATCAGCAAGATGGAGGATTATGAACCCCTAGACACTTCTCTTCCCAGGGGGATATGGATTAACAACAACAATCTGACAAAATATCTCTGTAAGAAATTCAGAAAGCAGTTAAAAGATTTTTACATTTCAAGTGAGAGCAAACCCAATTGCATCAAATCCCCAGTAGGAAATTTGTGACACTCTCCACTCTGGCTTCTACCCTCCAACCCCACATTAAGTGTAGTACATTTGGGAAGATACCTCCAATTCACATCTTCCTGAGGCAGGAAAGTCAAACATACATCGAACTGAAATTTAGGGAGGCTAACCAAGGGACCAGTTTTTGTCTTTCCTGTATCCAAGTACTGACAGGAATTGGGCACTTGGCTGAGGTCTCTGAAAACAAATACAACAACTGTGCACTGGAGTCTGTAGTACCACTACTTAGAAGACTAAGTGGAACCCCAGTATGTATTTCTGAATACTTTTCAAACTAGAGATTATATCCAAAAGCCCAGAGAGTATGTATAACCAGAAAAGGCTTGAAAGTTCTCCAAACCTCTAGCAGTAATGAGACCACAAAGTCTGAGATAGTTGGCTGATTCTTCAAATGCTGAAATTCCAAAAAAATATAACAAGACATGCAAAGAAACTGTGGTACATTCAAAGAAAGATATCTCCAGAAATTGAACCAGAAATTGAAGTATCAGACAAAGAAAGAAAAATTACCATTTTAAGGATTCTTGGTGAATTAAGAGCAATCACAGATAGACAACTAAATGAAATCAGGAAAATAATGTATAAAAAGTATTACCAGAGGTATAGAAAATATTTATTGAAAATAAACAAATTTGGAACTAAAAGAATATAACGGAATTAAAATTTTACTGGCAGGAACAACACCTGCCTTGACCAGATAAAAAGAAAGAATCTGTTGACTTGAAGAAAAGACTTTCAAATTTACCAAGGCAGAAGAGCAAAAATAAAAAAGAAGACACATGGAAAGATCCTAAGGGATTTATGGACGACCATCAAATAGAACCATGTATGCATTAAGGGAGCCCCAGAGTGAGTAGAAAGGAATAGGTGCAAAAATCTCTTTAAAGAAACAATGGATTAAAGTGTTTTCAAATCTGAGGAGAAAAATGATCACATAAATTCAAGAAACTTAAGGAACTCCCAACTAGGATAAATTTGAAAAGAGCTACACCAAGACATGTTATAAACAAACTATCAAAATCACAAAAAGAAAAAGGAGCAAGAATTGTCATGTATAAATAAACTGAGATTATCAGTAGATTTCCCAGGAGAAACCTTATAGGGTACAGGAGAATGAGATGTTACATGCAAAGTACTAGGGGTGTGGGTGTGTTGCCAACCAAGAATACATTATCTGCTAAAACTGTCCTTAAAAAAACAAACAAAAAATTAAGACTTTCCCAGATAAACAAAGACTAAGGGAATTTGTCAACAAAAGGCCTACCTTATATGAAATGATAAAAAGAGTCCTACATACTGAAGTAAAAGATAAGCAGCAACATAAAACCACACAAAAACATGAAATTCCCTAGTAAATATAAAATGGACCAATGTTAGGCCACAAAATTAACACATTTAAGGAATAACGAAACTATACAAAATACCTTGTCATAACACATTTTAAAAGATTGAAATTTACAAAGAATATCTTCTCTGACCACAGTGGTATTAAACTAGAAATAAATAGAAGGAAAATGGGAAAATCCACTAATACTTGGAAATTTAAAAATGCCTTCTTAAACACCAGTGGGTCAAAGAAAAATTATAAGATAATTTAGAAAATATCTGAAGACAAATGAAACTGGAAACACAATATACCAAAACTAATGAGATGCAACAAAAGCAGTACCAAGATGAAAGTTTGTAGAGGTAAACATACTAAAAATTAAGAAAGAGCTAGTCAATGACCCAACCTTATGCCTCAAGAAACTGGAACAATAAGAACAAACTAAACCCAAAGTCAGCAGAAGGAAGGAAATAATAAAAATTAGACCAGAGATAAATTAGAGAGGAGAAATAATAGAAAAAGTTGGTAAAACCAACCAAATGGAGAAACCTGTAGCAAGCTAAGAAAAATAAGTAAATTCAGAAATATTATAGAAGACTACTATAAACAATTTTTGATTCTTATTCACCAAATGTATAACCTAGAAGAAATGGATACATTCCTAGAAACATACAGCCTAACAAGTTGAGCCATGAAAAATACACAATCTGAACAAAACTATAACCTAAGGGCTTGATGCATTGGTCAAAACCTCACAGTATAAAAAAGTCCAAGACCAGAAAAATTTCCTGAAGAATTTTTAACTTTATAGTTTATTATCAAGTTGGTTTCCATATAACACCCAGTGCTCTTCCCCACAAGTGTCCTCCACCATGACCATCACCCCCCTTCCTCTTTCCCCCTCCCCCTTCTGCCCCCATTTTTTTTTTTCAGTATTCAAGAGTCTCTCCTGCTTTGTCTCCCTCCCTCTCCCTAACTCTTTTTCCTCCTTCCCCTCCCCATGGTCCTCTGTTAGGTTTCTCCTGTTAGACCTATGAGTTCTACCAAACTATTTTTTAATGTTTATTTATTTGAATGTGAGAGAGTGTGAATGGGGGAGGGGCAGAGAGAATCCCAAGCAGGATCCCAATGTGGGATTGGATCCCACACTGAGAGATCAGGACCTAAGCAGAAATTAAGAGTCAACTGCTAAGGGGCACCTGGGTGGCTAGGTAGTTTAAGCATCTGAATTTGGCTCAGGTCATCATCTCACAGTTCATGCGTTCAAACCGCCCCCCACCCCCGGCTCTGTACTGACAGCTTAGAGCCTGGATCCTACTTCAGATTCTGTGTCTTCTTTCTCTCTGCCCCTCTCCCACTCATGCTCTGTCTCTGTCTCTCTCAAAAATAAATAAATATTAAAAAAAGAGAAAGATGCCTAACCAACTGACCTACCCAGGAAACCCACTACAAAACTTCTAAAGAAGAATTAGTAGCAATAGTTCTCAAACTCTTCCAAAGAGGAAGGACACTCCCAAACACAGTCTTATTACCCTGAGAGCAAAACCAAATAAAGACACAACAGAGAAAGAAACCTACAGACCAATATCCCTGAGGAATGTTGATGAAAAATCCTAAACAAAAACTGGAAAACCAAATTAAACAGCACATTTAAAAGATTATACATCACGAACAGATGGGATTTATATCTGGAATGTAAGATGGTTAAACATATAAAAATCAATCCATGTAATTCACAACATTCATTTTCATCAGTAAAATGAAAAACAAAACCATATGATCATCTCAATAGTTACAAAAAAAGAATATGACAAACTCCATCACCCTTTCATGATGAAAACATTTAACCAACTAGAAATAGAAGGAAACTATCTCAACATAATAAACACCTGTATGAAAATCCCACAGCTAACATAATGAGGAAAGACTAGATCAGGAATGAACCAGTGACACTTTTTTTCCCCACTACTATTCAAAATGATACTGGAAGTTTTACTTAGAGCAATCAAACAAGAAAAGAAATAAAAGGTACAAATTAGAAAAGAAGAATTAAATTTATCTATATTCATATATGAGAAGATCTTATATGAGAAAACACTAAAGATTCTACACACAACTGCAAACAATCAAAAAGCCCTGGTACAACTAGTAAATGAATTCACCGAAGTTGCTAGATGTAAAATCAATAGCCAAAAGTCAATTGCATTTCTACCTTAACAATCACTAATCTGAAAAGGAAATTAGGGGAGAAAGTCTCATTCACTATAGCACCAAAAAGTGAAAATAAAACACTTAGGAATAAACCAAGGAGGTAAAAGACTTAAAAGATTTATACACTGAAGATTACAAACCATTGCTCAAAAAACCAAAGATAACCTCCCCAAAAAAGAAAAATGAAAGACATAAAGACATGCCCATAGATTATAATACTTATTATCTAAATGTCCACACTACCCACCACCCAAAGCAGTCTACAGATTCAGTGCAATCCCTATCAGAATCTCAATGCCATTTTTCACAGAAATATTTTTAAAATCCCACAATTAATATGAGACTCAAGTGACCCCAAACAACCAAAACAACATTTTTTTCTTTTAAAAAAAGGAAAAGTTGGAGGTGTCACACATCCTGGTTTGAAAATATACTATAAAGAAAGAGTAATGAAGATGGTGTGGTACAGGCATAAAAATGGGCATATAGACTAATGAAACAGAGAGTATGGGAATAAACTCTTGAAAATATGGTACAGTGATTTTTGACATGGAGCCAAGAATGCAAATGGTGAAAGCAGCTTATTCAATAAGTGGTGTTGGGAAAACTGAATATGCATGTGCAAAAGAATGAATTTGGAATCTTACTTTATATCCTATACAAAAATTAACTCAAAATGGATTAAAGACCTAGATATAAGACCAAAAACTATTAAAACTCTAGAAGAAAACATAGATTAAAAGCTTCTGGAGTTTGGATTTGGCAATGATTCTTTTGATATGACATCAAAATTATAGACAACAAAATAAAACAGACTAATGGGAGTTACACAAAGAAGCTAATATCAGGAATACACAGGAACTTCTACAATTCAACAAAAAAAAACCTCATAACCCAATTTCAAAATAGTCAAGACTTAAATATTTCTCTCAAGAATGTTTACTAATGGCCAGTAACATGTGAAGATTCTCCTTATTACTAATCCTTAGTGAATTGTAAGTCAAATTACGTTACACCCTAAGGATGGCCACTATCAAGAGAACAAAAAATAGCAAGTGTTATTGAGAATGCAGAGAAATTGGAACCTTTATACACGCTTGGGAATGTAAAATGTTAACGACCATAATGGAAAATAGTATGGAGGTTCCTAAAAAATGTAAAATAGAATTACCATATAATCCGACCTCTAACCTCTGAGTACCCAAAGAATTCAAAGCAGGATCCCAAACAGATTATTTGCATACTTGAGTTTATCACAGCATTATTCACAACATCTAAGAGGTAGAATCAACACAAATGTCCGTTGACAGATGAATGGATAAAGAAAATGTGGTAGATACATAAAATGAATTATGCAACCTTAAAAAAGAGAAGTCCTGTCATTTGCAACAACATAGAAGAAACTCAAGAGCTATATGTTAAATGAAATAAGCCAGTCACAAAAGGAAAAATACTGTATGAGTGTATTCATATGAAATATGTAAAGTAATGAAGGAAACAGAAACAAAAAGTGTTTGCAAAAAGTGTTTCCTGTTCAATGGGTAAAGAGTTTAAGTGTTGTAAAATGAAAAAGTTCTAGACATCGGTTGCATAGGAACATGAACATAGTTAACACTATTGAACTTAATGCTTAAAATTGTTATAATGATGACAGATTTGTTATGTACTTTTTTGTCTTAATAAAAATCTAACTATGGTTTTGCTAATGATATAGCCATAGCTGTTCAGCAAAGTGAAACTGCCATCTATCTTAAGAATAATGAAATAATAACCATGATTTTGTTTTTCAAGAGTCATCCTGGAGGTGGTTATACAATATCTATTTGGAGATATTTAAAAGAATCCTATATTTTGTACTCTTTCTATATATACCTGTACACTTTTACGAAAATTATCTTGGTTACATATTAGACATTCACCAGGAACATTCTCAACTATTATTGTAGATGGCTGAAGATGATTGAGTATACTACTGGCAATTTGTTTTGGCTGTGGTGGGTAATTTGATTTAATTTTTTGCAAGATGTCATTTGATGCCTTCTGGTGTCATCAAATATTATTCTAAAGGCCCCAGAGATTATAATGTTTTTTACAACCACATTTTTCCAAATATTTATTTTTTGATTTTGGAGAAGATTGCTGAACGATAATGTGTTCTTTGATACTCTCCAAAGAGCACTTTGAACTATTACTTGGGTAGGTTTTAGTGATTGCTGCCTTTCTGGCATAAAGGTCAGCTGAGGTATTTCCTAGGTATTACCCCCTTTTGTATAAGGCTTTACCTTTATAGATCTAAGCATTAGAGCACTTAAAATATTTTTATTCATTTTTTTAAAAAAATATAATGTTTATTTTTGAGAGAAAGAGAGAGACAGAGACAGAACACAAGTTGGGGAGGGGCAGAGAGAAAGGGAGATACAGAATCCAAAGCAGGCTCCAGGCTCTGAGAGGTGAGCACAGAGCCCCATACAGGGCTCAAACTCACAAACCATGAGATCGTTACCTGAGCTGAAGTCACCTGAGCTGAAGTCGGATGTTTAACTGACTGAGAGTCACTCAGGTGCCCCAAAATACTTTACTCTTGATGAAGTTTCTGAGATCAGATAAACTTATGGTTTCTGTATTATCCCAAATCATGGCCTACCCCAAAAGTATTGCTGCTATCAGCAAATATATTAGCTTTCTTATTTCCACATATTTAGCATGCTCAATGTATGACATGAATGAGTTCTATAATCTCAACTGAGATTTGTATCTGATAAGGAGACCTATTCTAGGGGTGAGTTCAGATTTGTTGTATTGTATAATACCTGACATTTTCCTGTTCATGTCATAGACTATAGTCCCTCAAATACATTTACTAGGGAAGGCCATTTTAATAAGTGTACTTAAAAAATGTACAGTTGTCAGAAAGATGCTAGGACATCAGTGATTTTTCCTTTCTTTTAGTAGTTAAAGGAAAGTTGGATGGAAATGTTTGAGGAAATGTTTGAAGAATATAAAAATTTACCTCCAAGGTATAAATCATATCCTATGGTATTTATTACTCTTGACAATATTAAAATATGAATTAGAAGTTTAATATTCTTTCTGAGCTAAAATAGAAGATAGGTAGTTGTAATCAGTCTTAGAGGTCCCCTCATATTTAATACAAAGAGGTCATTTGCATATTTGGATAATATAAGAATTCCAAGGAAATCTAAGGGTCCTCTGGGTCTTGGCTAGAGGATTTAAGGACAGTGACAGTGGCTTAGTTAAACTCCATAGACATAAATGTCTCAGTATATTATGTCTTCCAAAAATAAATATTTATTTTTTTGTTGCAAAGGGACACTCATGGAAAGATTATAGACTGGGGCATGAGAAGTATCCATGGGTTATTAAAAACAGACTCTGAGGCAGAACTTGTGTGACAGTGACAGGGGTCTGAGGTTCATATTCGATATCTTCATCTGTCAAGCATTTGTAGACTTGTTATTTAATGTTTAGATTAATATCTCCCTGATGATTTAAAGATAAAGTAGAAATCAGGCACTTGATTGTCATTCAGATCACCTTCACTGATCAGCTGCATAAGTTTATTTTTTAGACTTTTAGTGAACACAGGACATTTTCTTATAGAAAACAGCACAGGGTTGTTTTCTTTTTGCAGTTTCTGCCAGTGCCTTCTTCAAAAGACTCTCTTCTTACATACATTCCTGTAAATAATGACCAGAAGGAACCAGCTATTCTTTTGTTTGTAAGTCTTTCAGCATCAGTTTTTCCTGGGTCTCATTCTACTTTTATTCTAAACGTTCAGAAAGTATTTGGAGGTCTGGCAATGGGTCAATCTTCTGTTACAGTTTTTCTGTAGTTTAAGCTCTCTATTTCTGGTTTAAGGCTAGTCACAAAACATGAAGACAAAGATTGGACATAATCTGTTTTGAGAATGTACATCTGGTTGGTACATAAAAGGCTTTACCTATTCCTGAAGTTTGCTCTTTGCTTGAAGGATTGTATTAAAATATAATCTATTTTCATGATGCCAAGGATATTATAGAGAATTTTCAGCTTTTTGAAACCACTCTAGTTCCCTATGCAAAATGGGGTCTTTCAAATCAGTCTTAAGATCTTCCTTTTCTTCATTCACCATCCATTACATGAGAGATTCATTCTTAGAACTACTCTAAATTCTTATATAAATTTATGTTCATCTTTTTGGGTTTTAGGATTTTAAAGTATTATTTTAATGTTTATTTTATTTCTGAGAGAGAGAGAGAGAGAGAGAGAGAGAGAGTGCGAGCGAGAGCTGGGGAAGGGCAGAGAGAGAGGGAGACAGAATTCAAACCAGGCTCCAGGCTCTGAACTGTCAGCACAGAGCAGATGCGGGGCTGGAACTCACCAACTGTGAGATCATGACCTGAGTGGAAGTCAGATGCTTAACCGACTGAGCCACTCAGACACCCCTTGGTTTTAGGATTTTAACAATAGCTTTCAGCTATTACCAAGCCAAGGTCTTAAAGTAAGCTGTAAGGGGCGTGTTCTGTTCTAATTATGACTCAACTTTAACAGGCAATTAGGCATTGGAAGTTTCTTTTTTGGGGGGTGGTGGGAGTCAGCCTATAGGTAAATTAGATCAGATAGAAAGGTAGAGACAGAGAGCAATGGAAATATATATGATAAGAGAAGGTATATGTTGGAATAAAAACCATTAGGTTTAATTTATTGTTTGGGGAATGTGAAAGAGTTAAGTTCTCCATATACTTTTTCTTTGCCTTAGTGATACAAAATAATTTTGCAATCTGAATATATTTGGAAGCTTTCTTACACCAGTTAAATGCAGAACATTGGATGATTGGGGTTTTATTTTTTTAATTTTAACTTATTTTTCAGATGAATAATTTTTTTATAAGTTTGGATTAGGTAGACATAGGAAGAAAAGGGTCTTAGGGAGCAAATCTATTTTTTGAAAAGCAAGTAGTTTGGGGTTTTTGTTTTTTGTTATTAGTGTGTAATTTATTGCCTAATAGGGCAACTGTTGCCCAGATGAGCAAACTACTTGCCTAGATAAATTGCTTTTCAAGAATTTGCTAAAGCAAATTATAAAGTTATTTATTGGTTTGTGGACTCATTTTCTGGGCAAGCATTTACTGAAATAAATACCTAAATTAAGCTGATGAAGACTGTCTATGTCCTAAGTCCCTATAGTTGAGTTATATTGAAACACATGGTCTCAATTTCACAGAAAAGTGTAAATCTTCTTTTCCAGGCTATTGGTATCATTGGTCCTAAATTTATTGGTGGAAAAAAGGTGGAGTCTGCATACAATATGGCCCAGATTTTTGGGAAACTTGAAGTTTTACAGGAATCTTATATATAAAAATCTATACATACTATGTAGTAAATAATTTAATCTGGCCAAGGAGAGGTCTGGCCTTTGCTTTCAGCTCCTGAGAGGTAATCATTAATGTCTTAGAATATCCTGCCTGATACAAGTGTTTGTTTACTTAGGGGCCTTAGGACACACTAAGTTGTCTGTCTACCATTGTGATTTCTGGTAAGGATCTCAGTCTTATTGTATCACCTGGACCACTGGAGGGCCTGGAGGGTGAGGTCAGTCATGTGGACAGTTAACCATGTCCTTGTGATGGAACCCAGATAAAGACTCTAGATGTGACGACTCCTGAGTGAACTTCTCTTGGTGCCAAAACTACATGCATTTGTCACACATAAGTGCTGGAAGGAGAAGAAAATTGGAAACTCCATGTTTGGAACCTTTTAGACTCTGCCCATGGGTCTCTTCCCTTGACTGATATTAATCTGTGTCCTTTTATTATAACAATCCATAAATGTGAGTATGATTGCTTTCAGTGAGCTCTGTGAATACATCCAGCATATTAATAAAGGTAAGAGTGATCTTGGCAACCACTGAATTTGCAACTGGTGTCAGAAGAGATGTTGATCTTGCAGTCTGTTTCATAACTTTGCATATACATATATACCTATATATGTTTAATATATGTATAACATACATATATTAGATATACATTATATATATACAAATACATATATACATGTATACTTGCCTTCCTCACTTTTAAATATAATATATGCAAGTGTTACTTTTATAGATGCTACATAGTATGTATCGATCATACAGATGTATCAAGAATTAAATCATGAATAATAAATCTTTCAAAATAGTCTTGCAGAAGCTTTCATTTAGGAATGAGTGCTAAAATATTATTTTGAGGTTTTCTAATTTATTTTCATAGAATTCTGTCAAAACTGTATAAAATATTACACCAGTGCTCTTTTGAAATGTTTACACATAGTTTAATATGTATGTATTATGGTTTCTCCACCTATTTTAAAGCTTTAATGGCCTTTCGTTAATATTATCCAATATTTCTTATAAAAAGAATTGTATGATAAATAATTTCTTTCTTTCAAAAGAAATTCAAACTTGGCTTAATTCAAAGGGAAAAATATGACTGCAGATGATTTTCTCTGTAAGATTTTATTGTTTTCTTTTTGTTAATTAGGAAAATTTTATTTTACTTTAGGAGCCAGAAAACTAAGAATCAAGTTGAAGCCCAATGTAAAATCTAGTTACAGTCAGATAATTAAGGTTAAGTTCTTTAATATCTTTATCTTAATATTTTCCTCAATGCCAGCACAATGTTTCTGAAACAGAACCGATTATTATTTACTCGTGGGAAATAATGCACTCCACTTTTCCTGTGCCGTAATTTCCCCCTTCTAGTGTGATGTGATGAGAAGCAGAGATCACCCTAATATACCAGGTCAGGATTATAGGTAAGGAATAAAAAAAAAAAATGAATCTGTGCTTTTATTAGAATAGAGAGGCAGCTGAGGTCTCACCCCTTCCAATTTTGAGAATCTCATTAGAAACATAAGGAGAAGGGTCCTGGGTCTTCTTGCTTTGT
>CM053573.1:96545574-96571921 GCA_028646485.1 Cryptoprocta ferox | reverse complement strand
ACCTTCAAAGTCATCCACGAGGGTTGAATTCAGTGTCTTCCAAACTTCTGTTCATGTTCATTTTTACCTGTTCGATGAATCCATCCTAAAAGGTTTTCAATGTACTTTGCCCAGATCCATCAGAGAAAACATTATCTATGGGAGACAGCTGTATTTCTTCCACAATAATATTTGAAATTTGAAATTACTTTTTGATCCACGGGCTGAAGAATAGATGTTTGGTTAGCAGGCGTGAAAATAACACTAATCTCATTGTACATCTCCATCAGAGCTCTTGGATGGCCAGGTGTATTGTCAGTAAACAGTCATATTTTGAATGTTTTTTTTTTTTTCTCTCTGAGCAGTGGGTCTCAACAGTGGGCTTAAAATATTTAGTAAACCATGTTGTAAACAGATGTGCTTTTATTGAGGCTTTGTTATTCCGCTTCCAGAACAGAAGCAGAGTAGATTTAGCATAATTCTTAAGAGCCCTAGGATTTTTGGAATGGTCAATGAACACTGGCTTCAACTTAAAGTCATCAGCTGCATTAGACCCTAACAAGAATATCAGCCTATTTGCTGAAGCTTTGAAGCCAGTCATTGACTTCTTCTCCCTAACTATGAAAGTCCTAGATGGCATCTTCTTCCAATAGAAGGCTGTTTTCACTTACATTTAAAATCATTTGTCTTAGTGTAGCCACCTTCATTATATTTAAATCTCCTGGATAACTTGTTGCAGCTTCTACATTAGTAGTTGCTTTACCTTGAGCTTTTGTGTTATGGAGATGGCTGGCTTCTTTCCTTAAACCTCATGAACCAACCTCTGCCAGCTTCCACCTTTTTTTCTGCAGCTTCCTCACCTCTCTGTCTTCATAGAATTGAAGAGTTAGGACTGTGCTCTGGAGTAGGCTTTGGCTTAAAGGAATGTGTGGTTGGTTTAATTTTCTATCCAGACCAGTCAAACTTTCTCCAAATCAGCAATAGGCTGTTTTGCTTTTTTGCTATTTGTGTGTTAAAAAAGTAGCACTTTTCATTTCCTTCAAGAACTATTCCTTTTCATTCACAACTTGGCTGTTTGGTGCAAGGACCTAGTTTTCAGCCTAGTTCAGCTCTCGACAAGCCTCCCTCAGTAAGCTTAATCATTTCTAGTTTTTGATTTAAAGAAATGTGTGACTCTTTTCTTCACTTGAACACTTAGAGGCCATTATAGAGTCATTAACTGGGCTTAATTTGAATATCGTTGTATATGAGGGAATTGGGAGACCTTAGGAGAGGGACAGAGATGGCTCAGACAGTGTGGCAGTCAGAACACACACATTTATTAAGTTAACCATCTTATATGGTCACAGTTTGTGGCACCCCCAAAATTACAATAGCAATATCAAAGATGACTGATCACAGATCAACGTAATAATGAGAAAGTAAACTATTTTAAGAATTACCAAAATATGACATAGAGACACTAAGTGAATAAGTGCTATTGGATAAATGGTGTTGATAGACTTGCTCAACAAAAGGTTGCCCCACGCCTTCAATTTGTAAAATATACAGTATCTGTGAAGCACAATAAAATGAGGTATGACTTTATGCCACTTAAATTTTTTTCTGTTTGTTTTCTCCATTTTTGTGGAGAAAAATAGTCTCTCTGTGTTCTCTTTCCTGTGGGTTCCTTTATTACTTTGTAGAATTATCTTTTTATCTTTTTTCTAAAGATTATTTTAAGTATACATTATATCACATGCAATGTGTGTATACATTACAATAGAACTGATGCTATTATTTTAGAGTTTAAGTGTAGAAATCTTATGTCTCTTATTATGCCTTTCCTCTTCTTTGCTTATAACTGTCCTCAGTATTTCCTCTGCATATATTTAGAGCTACATTAAACATTGCTATATATTTTTTATTCAACCACCAAACAAAATTTAGAAAACTCAAAAGAAGGAAAGACTACTGGATTTACCTTTACTTACTTTTTCCTATTGCTCAAGATTCCTTTTTAATCATTCTCTGAGGGTAAGTTGCTGACAACAAAGTCTCATAGTTTCTTTTTATCGGAAAATATGTTGATTTCCTTTTCATTCCTGAAAGCTATCTTAACTTGATATAGAACTCTGGGTTGCCAGTTCCTTTCTTTAAGGGCTTGAACACTGATGTATCACTTCCTTCTGGTCTCCATAGTTTATAATGAGAAATTGACTTTCATTTGAATTGTTTTTCCTTCACTGATGAGGTTTTGTTTCTCTCTCTCTACTTTCAGTATCTTTAGTTCACAGACACCACTTGGGCATAGGTGAGGGTGAATTAAGGAAATGCATTATAGCTTTGTAAGTGGTGGAAATCTAGCCCCTCTACTCAGTCTTTGGTAGTATGGATTGGGATGGGGCCAGTTTTTTCTGTGCTGTTTGTCTATAGTCTAGCAGTTTTCTAAAAGTTTTCTGTTGTCCAAGGCTGTCCCTTTCCTTGTCCTTTAGATAAAGACAGCAGAAATTTTGAAAGATTACTTGCTCCCATTGGCATATCTGAGTTTCTGGCTTCTTTAACACAAAGTATGGGAATCCTGTGGCAAAAACAAAACTTAAGAACTCACCATTGTGTCTTCCATTGGGTTGAAGGTTTGTAGCCAGTCTGATTTTGTATGTAATGTTCTGGGGTTTTAGTTGTATTTAATGAGAGAAATATGCAAAAGTATGTTTCCTCCATCTTTCTGTAAGTGAAATCCTTCCATTGGCTTTGAAAATGGCATTCCTTACTTTCTTTTTTCTATCTATCATCTATCTATCTGTCCCCAAAATGTTCCAAAAGTATCTTTGGTTCATTATTCTATAATGCCTCATGCATTTCCCACCCTATTTTCATTTTTAAACAGATTCTACCAAAAAACTGTGAGGAAATCTTAGATCAGTTTTGTTCTGAGTATATATGCAGGAAAATGTGCTCAGTTTGCTAGTTTTCTTTTATGGCATATAACATAAGAATAGCTATGCTTATTTATAGTCCATTATTCTGCAAAATAATTTAAACACCAGAGGGTTAAGTGTTCAGTGACTTCCAAGGTGTATCTAGGAAATGTAATCTAATCAGGCAACTAAGATATACCCTTCAGCAAGTAGAGTATATGAAACTGTTAACCTAAGGTTAGAAATAATTTCAGAGGGAATGACTTCCAATTAAATGCAATTCTTGTCTCAGTGTAGGTGGAATCAGCATTGTACATGCAATCTTATGCATTCCAGAAATAAAACATCATCAACAAGTAATCAAAGATTCTAAACCTCATGACCAGATTTTTCTTCTTTTCTTTTTTCTAGATGAACTCAATTTCAATCTATCTAGGACCATTTCAATAACATGGAAACATTTCTAACACAGGTATCTATATTACTAAACCTGACTGCTTTACAGAATCAGCATATCATCAGATATTGAGTACTGGGAATACTTGTTAAAAAAATGTCCAGAGCCAGAAATACTTTGTGAACAATGCTGCTCGTACTATGGTTCTATAATAGTGACCAGCTGCACCTACGGAACAATCTCATTTGGTTTTTATTACTTTTTATTTTTAACTTTAGTACTAAAGTGCTGAGACAGCTAAGTAACCACAGAGGCACTTTTTGAATACTAATCTCTTAGACAGCAACCTCTGTTATAGCAAATACATTTTTAATGGGAAAAAAAGATAGAAAGTTTGAACACTAAATTAACTTAGAATTTACCTTTTTTTCTTATGAGATGTAAATTTTCCACCTCATGATTATTCTTTTTATTACTTTAGTAGAGTAAATGTCATTTGCAGAACTCGTGAGCTGCTACAGAATACTATTTACAGCAAAAACAACTGCTACTTTAATCATATTGACACACTTTATGGCTATACTGTAAAGTATTTTTTATACCTGACACTTATGACAGAAAACCAAATCAAACTAAGCTTTATGATTGCTGTTATTCTCTGAATATATGAAACAGAAGAATGTAATAATAACTGAAAATATATTTTCAGGAATTAAGTATTGAAGAACAAGGAAAAGAACTGTCTATATTTGATCAGAAACAATATATGAATAGAAAATGAATAAAATCTCTATCAAGTATAAAATCTCTATCAAGTATATGTTTATGCAGATTATATTTTTTATAATTTCTGAAATAGGGCACATTTTCAATTATTTCTAACAGAAGAAAAAACTATAATCTTCTAAGCATCATGAACTTATTTATTTGATTCTTTAATATTTACTGAAGCTAATCATGAGTAAATTAATGCCTAGGCTATTAAAACATCAGTTTAAATGTCCTGTTGTATTAATTGTAAATGTTCACTACACAGAAATATAGCCATCTTTATTCTTAAGGAATGTGCAAATTTCCCAAGATAACTTATAGTTAAATATAACCAGTGATTTGACCATTCTCTATTTGAATTGACTGGGTACATCTAACTCAGTGGTGTCACCATATAAATATATGGGGACTGGCCAAAATCAAATAGTCTCCTTAAGAACTGATGTCATTTGACTGTAAATCAGATGATTAACTGAAGGAAAGAATAGAATCTGAACAAGTATCAAGTATTGCTTTCTGGCCAATTATTTCACCTGAGCAATCACATCAGAAGGGAGACACAAGCTCTTTTGATATTTATGTTATATATTATTATTGAGAGAACTTGTCTACAGGGAGAAATTTTATGTTTTTATTTACATTGGTGACTCAAGTATTTTTCTTAAATACTGAAATAAGTGCCTGATGTGAAATAATTATTATGATTTATTATAAAGTATTATGAAGTATTATGATTTATTACAATTTTAATGTTAAATCTATATTTGCTATGGGAAGTTATATGTTTTTCATTTGTATGTGCCCTATATAGGTAGATTTAAATATTTTATGTGTGTGTGTGTGTAGATACAAATATTTTATATCTGTTTGCTTTCCCCAGCTTTTACATTATATTAGTAAATTTAGATTTTTCTTTGATTCTTTTATTATATAATATTCATGTAATTAATAACATTGAATTTATGTGGTAAAAATAGTTTTACAAAACAGTATTAAATTATTTAATAAAAAAGTGATACAGCAAAATGTTTTCTTTTTTTTGAAGATGGTTGACATACAATATTATTAGTTTCAGATGTATAACATAGTGATCTGACAATCATACTCATAAAATGCTCACCACAATCATCATAGTTAAGTCACCATACAAAAGTTATTACAATATTATTCATTATATTCTATACTTTCTATCCCTGTGAATTATTTATTTTATAACTGGAAGTTTGTACCTTTTATCCTCTTTACTTATTTTACCAATTTCTCCACCTCTCACTGGCAACACCAGTTTGTTCTCTGTATTTGTGAGTCTATTTTTTGTATTTTTATGTTTTTTTTTTAGATTTCACATATAAGTGAAATCATACAGTATTCTTCTTTCTGTCTGATATATTCCTCCTAGCATAATACCCTCTAGATCCATCCATGTTGTCACAAATGGCAAGATTTCATTCTTTCTTATGCCAGAGTAATATTCCTTTGTCTAAATACAAACATCTTCTTTATCCATTCATCTATTGATGGACATTTAGGTTACCTCCATATCTTGGCTATTGTAAATAATGCTGTAATAAACATAGGGGGACATATGTATTTTAAAATTACTGATCTTGCTTTCTTCAGGTAAAAAAACAGAAGTGTAATTATTGGATCATATGGCATTTCTATTTTTAATTTTTTGAGTAATTTCTATGTTGTTACCCATAGCAGTTGCCCCAAGGTACATTCCTAATAGTGAATTAAGTTTCCTTTTTCTCCACATGCTCATCAACATTTGTTATTTCTTGTCTTTTCGATACTGGCTATTTCTGAGGTGGTATCTCATATGGTTTTGATTTACATTTTCTTGATTAGTAATATTAAGCATCTTTTCATGTGTCTGTTGACCATCTGTATGTCTTTTTTGGAAAAAAAATGTTTATATAAGTCCTCTGCCCATCTTTAAATCAGGTTTTTGTTTTGTTTTGTGTGTGTGTGTTCAGTTGTAGACACTTTTTATATATTTTGGACTTTAACTCTTTATTGGATATATCATTTGCAAATATGTTCTCTCATTCAGTAGTTTGTCTTTTAGTTTTGTTGATGTTTTTCTTCTCTCTACAATTTTTTTTACTTTGATGTATTCCCATTTGTGTATTTTTGTTTTTGTTTTTCTTGCCTGCAAAGGCAGATACAGAGAAATGCTTCTTAAGGCCAGTGTCAATGAGATTGCTGTCTATGCTTTCTTTTAGTTTTACGGTTTTAGGTCTCCTATTTTGGTTTTTCAATCGATTTTGAGTTTATTTTTGTGTATGATATGAGAAACTGTTTTATTATTGAGCTGTCAAGTTTTCCCAACCCTTTATTAAAGATACCGTATTTGCGCCATTATATATTCTTGCCTTCTTTGTCATAGATTAATTGACCATATAAGTGTGAGTTTGTTTCTGGGCTCTCTATTCTATTGATCTGTGTGTCCATTTTTGGCCAGTACCATACTATTTTGATTACTACAGTTTTTTCTTCATTCTCAAGATTGCTTTGACTATTTGAGGTTTTGTGGTTCCATATAAATTTTAGGATTATTTGTTCTACTTCTGTAAAAAGTACTATTAGTTGATCAACATTACATTGAATGTGTATATTGCTTTGGACATTTTAACAGTATTTTCCCAATTCATGAACATAGTATATCCTCCCTTTATTTGAGTTGTAATTTTTTTCATCAATGCCATACTTTTCAGAGTATAGGTCTTTCATCTCTTGGTTAAATTTATTCCTAGGTATTTTATTCTTTTGCTACAGTTGTAAATAGGATTATTTTTTTGCTTTCTCTTCTATTTTGTTATTAGAATATAGAAATTCAACCAACTTCTGTACATTTTTTATCCTGGAACTTTACTGCATTTATGTCTTCTAAGTTTTTTTGGCAGAGTCTTCAGAGTTTTCTGTATCAAGTATCATGTCTTTGGCAAATAGTGAGTATTTTACTTCTTATCAGCTTAGATAAATTTTCTCTTTTGCTCTGTTTGCTGTGGCTAGGACTTCTAGTCCTATGTTGAAAAATAAGTGGTGAGAGTGGACATCTTTGTATTGTTTCTGATCTTGGAGTAAAAGATTTCAGCTTTTCACCACTGAGTGTGATGTTATTTGTGGGTTTGTCCCATATAGCCTTTATTCTGTTGAGGTATTTTCTCTCTGTAACCACTTGATTGAGTTTTTATCATGAACAGACATTGAATTTTATAAAATGTTTTTTGTATTTACTGAGACAATCATATGATTTTATCCTTTGTTTTGTTGATGTAGTATATGGCATTAATTTGCAGATATGAAACCATGCTTGCGTCCCTGGAAATAATCCTACTTGATCCTGCTGAATGATCCTTTTAATATATTGTTGGTTTGCTCATATTTGGTTAAGGATGTTTACATCTATGTTTGCCAGGATAATTACATGTATTTTTTTTTTTGTAGTGTCTTTGTCTAGTTTGGTATCAGGGTAGTGCCAGACTTATAGAATTAATTTGGAAGAATTTCTCCTCTTTTGGGGGGGGGTGGTTTTAGAATTGGTATTAACTTTTTCTTAAACGTTTGATAGAATTTACCTGTGAAGCCGTTTGCTCCTGGATTTCCATTTGCTGGGAACTTATTTATTACTGATTAAGTTTCATTACCAGTAATCAGTATATTCATATTTTCTGTCCTCCTGATTCACCCTTGGAAAATTGTATGTTTCAGTGAATGTATCTATTTCTTCTATGTTGTCCAGTTTGTCACTTAAGTTCAAACTTATTCTAATAGCACTGCATTTTTAATCCCCCTCCACATTTTATGTATATGTCATATTTTATCTTTTTATAGATATAAATTCACTACTTTTATCTTTTAACCTTTACACTAGCTTTAAAAGTGATTAATTTACTACTTTTATTATATGTTTATTTTTACCAGTATAAGTTTTTCCTTTCATAATTTTCTCACTCCTAGTTTTGGCCTTTTCTATTCTGTTTAAAGAAGTCCCCTTACCATTTCTTAGAGAGTATTCTTAGTTGTAAGTTTTGTTGTTGTTGTTGTTGTTGTTGTTGTTTCTTTTCAGCACTTTGAATTTATCATGCCGCTTCCTTCTTGCCTGCAAAATTTCTGCTGAAAATCAGCTAATAGTCTTATGGGGTTTGTCTGGTATATAGCTAGTTGTTCTTCTCTTGTTCCTATTTTTTTAGTTTATCTTGAGAGAGAAGGGGGCAGGGACAGAGAGGGAGGGAGAGAGAATACCAAGCACTATAAGTACAGAGCCTGATACAGGGCTCAAACTCATAAACCATGAGATCATGACCTGAGCCAAAACGAAGAGTCTGATACTCAACCAACTGAGCCACCCAGGTACCTACTTTTTCTGCTTTTAAGATTTTCTCTTCATCACTAATTTTTGTCATTTTAATTATTTTGTATCTTGGTTTGGGGCCCTTTTGTGGTTCAACTTGTTAGATACTCTCTGTGCTTCCTAGATCTGGATGTCAGTTTCTTTACACCAGATTAAGGAAGTTTTCATCTATTATTTCTTTAAATAAGTTTTCTGCTTGTTTCACTCTTCTTCTGAGACCTCTGTAATGTGAATTTTAGTATGCTCGCTGTCCTAAAAGTCCCTTACCCTATTTTCTTTTTGCTGTTAAGCTTGGGTGGTTTCCATTAATTACCCTGTCTTCCAGACCACTGACCCATTCCTCTGCAACTTCTAATCTGCTGTTGATTCCCTCTAGTGTATTTTTCAATTCAGTTATTGTATTCAACTCTGAATCATTCTTTTTTTATTCATTATACCTGTGTTGAAATTTTCATATGGAGTTCTTTTCTAATTCCTTTCTCAATGCTGGTGAGTATCCTTGTAATCATTACTTTGAACTCTTTATCAGGTTGATTGCTTACTTTTATTTTACTTAGTTATTTTCTGAAGTCTTACAGCATATTTCTGTCTCCTCATTTTGTTTATGTGAATTAGGAGAAATAGCGACTTTTGTCAGTCTTCAAGGAAGTAACTTGCATAGTAATGTCCTGGTGTAGATTGGATATGCCTGGTGGCTTTGGCTGGCTGAAGCTGTAGCAGGCATGGACTGCAGGTTCTGGAGCATTCTTCACCAGGGTTGCCATGGTGAGACAGCTGGAGTCAAAACTGGGGTAGGCCAGATGTTGACAGGGCCATTCTGGTAGATGGCTGGTGCTAAAATGGGAATGAATTGATGACTCCTGAGACACTCAGTGCAGTAGATACTCTATTGAGATGGCTGGAAATTAAGCAGGTTTATGGTGGATTTTTCATTCGGTGTTTTCCCCTGTGTCACCTGGTGAAATAGCTGGGGGTGTCTTGGTGTATACTGCATTGGTGGAATGGCTAGAGCTTAAGTGGTATAAATGAACAGCGGGGGAGGGGGGACACTTTAGGGGATGGCTAGAGTTGGTATGGCTTAGGGGTATGGGACTCATTGAGGCAGTACCTCAGCTAGAATACCCAGACCCTACTCTCATCTGTGCTATCAAGGTGGTGGAAGAATGCAAGCAATAACACTCACCAGCACGTCTCATCCCAGAGATAGCTCCAGCAGTTCCCTTACCATTTGGCAAATTCTCTAGTGTTAGTAAATAGGATTTCTTTTCTTATAATCTAATTGCCCTTTAAATTATTTGCATTACTTTCTGTATACTCGGGCAGGTGAATCTGCTCATAGGTCCCTCAGTGCTATCTTTTCCTCTACTGTGTTTTGCAGTATGGGCCGGGGTAGGGTTCTTGTTGTTACTGTGTCTTCATGTCTCTTGCCATTCTCTATGTTGTTCCTTTATACTTTGTTATGCAGGAGCTATGCAATTGGCCCTCAGTTCTTTTTCAGAAAGAATTGCTCTATTTGTAGGTGTAGATTTGGTATGTCTATGGGAGGTGATGATATCAGGGCCTTTCTGTGCTTTCATCTTGGACCTTCCTTGTTTATTGTTATTGTAATTATTTTTTGTTATCTGGTCCATGAATATTTGAAACATATTCTTAAAATTTTCAAAAAATGAGTCTCTATTTTGAAGATAAGAATAAATGGAAGTGATATTTAAATAAATGTTTCCATTTTCCTTATTAAAGTCTTAAACTTTTTATTTTGAACTAATTGTAAACTTACAGAAATGTTGCAAAAATAACATAGATAATTCAAATATATCTCTTAACCAGCTTCACCACATGATTCAAAAGGAAATATGAACCTAGGAGGAACTCACAGAGCATGACTCCATCTCAGAAGCAGTCTTAACCTAAATCTTGACACTGTACAAGGTCAAAGCTACAGAACTGAACTATGCTATGTGATTAATGACTTTGAAATGAAATTTTGGAGAATATAATTTTATTTTAGCTATTTTTTGTATATTTTTCATGAACACAAGTCATATGTTTATTGTCTCAAAAATGGATATTAAACTGAAACAAGATAGGACAGTAGAGTAAAAGGAAATGTGGTCTTATAGTTGTGACATAATTTGCAGAACAAGGGTAAGTCCTCAACCATCACTCATATTCAATGCTAAATTCTTAGGGCATCCATAGTTCAGAAACTTCCTGAGACCTAAATAATCTATTTCATTTATTGGCTGTTTTCCTGTGTGTGTGTGTGTGTGTCGTGTTTTGCAGTACAAGTTAATGCATTTTAATCAGTGATTATTACTAAAATAATTAGAAGATGTTTATTATTGTAATTAATAGTATTATTTAATTTTAACTATATATTTTATTTATTTTATTGCCAGTCTATTTTAGTTTTCATTCAGCTGGAAATGGTGAAATTCTTTTTCCACAGTATCCCAGACACTTTGCTATATAATTTATTTTGCTGCTTATATTTCCTAACACTACATGTACTTTTATATTGTATTCACTTTTGCTTTTTCCCTTAGCCTTGAAAGCTTTGCATCTGTAATGATTTGTCTACATTGTATTGCTTCCCTTCCCCTCTATTGTAGACTTAAATTTCCCTTATTCTATATTTTGGTATTACTTTGGTCATAACACAAGAAGAGCACTTATTATGTTTTATTACATTTAGCTTTATGATCTTCTCTTTCCTCTGCTAGATAATGACTTGCATCAAGCAAGGCCACTTAGGCATGTTTATATCCACAGAGCACAGAATAATTTCTGGAATGTACTGGATATTCAATATAGAGATTTTGATTCAACAAATGAATGAGATTTCATAACTAAGATAAAGTGCAAAAATTTTCACTGTACAGTTCTTCAGTAAAATAGCACATTTTAAGTATTAACCAATTCAGTGTTAGTCAAAGCTAGTTAGATATTTAAATGGCAATTTGACAGGGCATCACACTGTGGATGGAGGTGTTATGGGGAAATTTTTTTTCTTTTTCATAAGAGTTTAGTATTACATTTACTTTCTAGTGTTAAAAATGTTATTCGGGTAACACTGCATGCAATTAGACAAGATAAATACAAAAATGGTTGCAGTGTCTATTTCTCTCCCATTAATGGATGGTTAACATTGTTAAAGTGCTTACTGTAGGCAGGTCTAAATTCTTTGCATGCATAAATTCTTCTAATCCTGACTGCTTTCTGTGATGAATATATTGTTATTCTTCTAGTTTAAAGATACAAATCTGTCACAGAGGCTGGACTTACCAAAGAGAATTCAGGTAGGAAGTTACAGAGCTCAGCAGCCAGGGATCTTGCTGCAGATTCTGGGTTACTCCTATGTTACACTCCTCAGTAATGACAAGAGCAAGCTGTAGAAGGAACAATGGGTTAGAGCAAAGATGGCAACAGGGATGCCTTGACAGTCATACCCTAATCACTGAGGCAAAATAAGAGTTTGGATTGTTAGACCCACCATATGATTTCTAGATTTCTTTATTTGCTGGGATCCTCACTTTCTTCCTGTATTCTCTACTTTCACCCACGGAAAATAAGGTCAACAAGTAGGTGCCAGAACATTATCTCAAAACTAAAGAGATGGCTGGCATAAATTCTATGGACTTAGTGCAAAATAGGTGTAAGAATATCTCTGTATCTATAAACACACACACATGTTATATAGCTGATAGTCCCATTTCAAAGTCTTTGCCTCTTTGCATCTCTGACATGCTGAGATCTATTTTTTTCAATGACTGGAGGAGATTTCAACTCTGTATGTATCTCCTAGAAAAGTGCTAATTTTCTTGGCAAGTCAAGAACAGAACATCTGCTTTTATTGACTCTCTAGTTGAAAAACAGTAAGAAAACCTTTTCTTTTTCTGTGCGTGTGATATGATTGTAATATCCTATTGCATATTAATGACTCTTTAGATCCATCCTTGTTTGAATTTGAATGGTCAGAAATAAAATCATGCAATATTGAGTTATAAAACAGTAGTAAATAATATTTGCTAAATACTTTCTTCATCAAATGGAAATATTCATATATGATATAACAGTAAAATGAATGAAACATTTTAAAAGGAAGTTCTTCTTGTTTATAATGTTCCTTCCCTAGTTACATGACAGCTAATGTAGTATTCATGGTCAAATTTAACTTTTGAGACCATCTGCTCTATGCAAGATGTCATAGAAATAAAAGCTGTTTTGAAATGAAAAGAGAACAAAAATCTTATTCAGAGAACACCTCCCAGCTGTGTTACCAGTTACTGTGTAATCATCTTTCATTATACATTCTGTATGGGGTATAGAGGATGATTAGAAATGCAAACCTGATGTTCTGGATTTGTACATCTCTTTTATGGCCAGATCGGCTCAGCAAGGAATTTAGTCTCAGATTTCAATTGTATCTCATGAAATGTTTTGCTAAGTCACTAATAGTTGTTGAGTGAACATTTTCATATTCTAAGAAACAACCTAAAGACAATTTCCAAAATTCTTGTATTTATAGAATACTAGACACTAATCAGCATGAGACCAAGACAACTTAGGACCATACTATTATTTTTTATTTCTTTTTTTCTTCCAATTTCTACTAAAAGGATGAAAAGCATAGTAAGAAGACCAGTGCTGCAAGTATTTAAAATCTATATATCTATCTGATATCTTTCCAAAGTCAAAAACTTGTGTCAGTTTTGGAGAGCATCTTTTCAGATATTCTACCCTTTTGAGAGCACAGCTGTAGAATATAGCTAGGTAATGTCTTAAATGGGAAAATAATATGTATATTTTGTAGCTTACCTTTGCATTTAGTTTATTTCAGATCATTCCATAGTGGGTAGTAAGAGCGGATTCATTTTATGTATGAGTACTGCATTGCAGACATATTTCCAGTTGGTCCAGTTCACCATTGCTACAAAACTACCGTAAAACTCAAACGTACTAGTTAAAATGCCAATGATTTTATTGTATCTAATCATTTTGTGAAAAAGGTAGATGCTCAAGACCTAGATAGGAGATTTTCCTAGTTCACATTGTATAAACTGGTTACTTGGTAATAATTAGCTGATGCCAGGCTGGATGATAGAAGATAGATATTCCCATATGTCTGTGGCCTTAGTGGAGATAGTTGGAGAATTGGCTTCAGATGACCCCTCTCCAAGTGGTCTCAAGTCTTCCCTATGCAGTACCAGTATGGTAATTGGCTTCCTTACAAAACAACTCAGAGCATTATGATACCAAAGTGGATGATGCCAATCCTTTTTAAGGGAATGCCCCACACTAACAAAGCATCGTTACCACCAAATTCTATTGGACAGAGTAGTCACAGATCAGAACAGATTCAAGGAGAGGGGAGATAAGTTCTTTCTTCTTAATAGGAAGAGGAATATTAAAGAACTCATGGTCATTTTTAATCTGCCATACCAGTTTTTGGTCAAACAACAGACTTACTAATTATTCTTGTGTAGACATTTTTGTGATTATAGTAGTAGACACATTCTTACAAGTGATACTGATGAATTAAAAAATGCTGATTTGCATTTATGATTTTGACAAATATTACTATTTTTGTGGATGTATTGTACAATGTATTCATCTTTATCTTGAACATAGCACTGATATGTAGAAGGCAGTGTGGAGGGATGAAGACACTTATAGAAACAGAAAAATAGTAGAGCAAGTAGGAAATCTAATATTTAAAAGTCATTCAATTTCCTGGTATCTGTTTCTTCTCTTAAAAGTTATAAGTAGATGATCAAATTTCTTAGGTCCATTCTACTGGTAACCTTTTGTAATCCTATGATTATGTATATTTTTAAATTGTGTAAAGCATTATAATGAAGCAAAATTTAAAGACTATTTCAAAAGAACATGCAAAATCTGAGGTCCTGAATAGTTCAGGGTTTTTTTCTTTGTTTTGTTTTCACCCCTTAATACTTGCTTAGCAATTAGAGCTAATTTTAATTTTATAAGATCATCTTTACCAAGGCAAGTATTGAGACTTTGAGAACATAATACATATGATTTTGTTATATTAGTTGTTGTTTAAATATTGATCTAAATATTTCTATTTATGGTAGTATCCAAAAAGAGGTTAGAGACTCTAGAGATATCAAATTAGTCAACAGTACGTATTATCAATAGCTTAACATTTGCCTCATTTAAGTGAGATCAAAATTTTGAAATTGTTAATACCATCTATATTTAATATATATATCTATAGCAAATCGCAAGACCAAATTTATTGTATATCATGAAAGATATATAAAATATAAAGTTACTTGAATATACATGAAAATGTCACAAAAGTTTAAAATCTGGCTTCAGAATGCCTGTGATCATTGGTATCACATGTAATAAAAATACTTGGTAAATGTATCTCAACTCCTAAAGTTTTAACTTCAAGAAGATATTAAAGAAAATTTCAACTGGTATATGATATCTTATGAAAGTTGTATAAATAACTCATTTTTCCCATGCACTTTTTAACTTATCTTAAATATGAAATCAGAAGTAATTGAGTGTTACAAAAAAACCTGAGTTATCCTATATCCCCTTTAATATTTTTCATTTCTTTTACTTTTTAAAGCAATTTTATTTTGGGTAATTTTTTAAATTTCAAAGGTAATATACCCTTATTTTTTAATCTTTAATTATACTGGAATTAAGCATGTTATATTAGTTTCAGGTGTACAATATAGTGATTCACCAATTCTACATTACACATTGCTGATCCTGATAAGCATACTATTAATCCCCTTCACTCATCCCCCCAGTTCACCTCCCCTCTGGTAACCATCAGTTTTCTATATTTAGTCTGGAGTATTTTTGTTTCTTAAATTACAAATATGAGGAAACCCTATGGTACTTGTGTTCTTCTGATTTATTTAACATTATACCCTCTAGATCAACTATGTTGTTACCAATGGCAAGATTTCATTATTTTTATGGCTGAATAATATTTATTGTCCATTCCATTCCACACACACATATATAGTTTTAATTTTTTTAATTTTTAAGTTTTTATTTAAATTCCAGTTCATTAACATGCAGTATAATATTAGTTTCAGTAGAATTTTGTGATCCATCACTTATATACAACACCCAGCACTCATCACAGTGCCTTCCTTAATACCATCACCCATTTAACCCACACTCCACTGACCTCCCCTCCAGCAAACCATTTTATTCTCTATACTGAGTTAGTTTTATGGTTTGCCTGTCTTATTTTCCTCCATGTTCATCTATTTTGTTTCTTAAATTCTATATAGTATATGCCTCTTCTTTATCCATTCACCCATGCATGGATCCTTGAGTTGATTCCATATTTTGGATATTGTAAACAATGCTGCAATAAATATAGGTGTGCATATATCATTCTGAATTAATGTTTTTTGTATTCTTTGGGTAAATATTCTTTGGATCATAGGGTAATTCTATTTTTAACTTTGTGGAGAACCTCCATACTGTTTTCCACAGTGACTGCACAAGTTTGCATTACTACCAACACTTACTATTTCTTGATTTTAGCCATTCTGACAGATGTAAGCATATTGTGGTTTCCCTAATGATGAGTGATGTTGAGCATCTTTTCATGTGTCTTTTGCCCATCTGTGTTTCTTTGGAAAAATGTCTCTTCATGTCTTCTGCCCATTTTTTAATTGCATTATTTGCTTATAGAGCATTGGGATACAAAAGTTCTTTATATATTTTGGAAGAAACCCTTTTATTGGATATTTCTTTTTCAAATATCTTCTCCTATTCAGTAGGTTATCTTTTTGTTTTGTTGTTTCCTATGCTGTGAAAAAGCTTGTAATTTTGATTTAGTCCAAATAATTAATTTTGTTTTTGTTTTCCTTGTCTTAGGAGGCATCCAGAAAAATGTTGCTATGGCTGATGTCAGAAAATTATTGCCTGTGCTCTCTTCTAGGATTTTTATAATTTCTCATCTCACATTTATGTCCTTAATCCATTTTAAGTTTATTTTTGTGTATGGTGCGAGAAGGTGGTCCAGTTTATTTCTTTTGCATGTAGCGGTCCACTTTTCCCTGCAATACTGATTGAGAGACTGTTATTTTCCCCATTGCATATTTGTGCTCCCCTTTGTCAAAGATTAACAAATTGTGAGGTTATTTCTGGGCTCTTTATTCTGCTCCATTGATCTATGTGTCTATTTTGTGCCACACTGTACTGTTTTGGTTACCACTGTAGTATATCATGAAATCTGGTACTGTGATACTTCCTATTTTCTTCTTCCTTCTTCTTCTTCAGACTGCGTTAAATCTATAGACTGCTGTGAGTATTATATACATTTTAACAATATTTGCTCTTCCAATCCATGAACATGGAATATCTATTTGTGCTGTCCTCAATTTCTTCCATCAGTGTTCTCAGTGTACAGGTCATTCACTTCCTTGGTTAAGTTAAGTCCTATGTATTTTTTGTTTTTTGGTGCAAAGGTGAAAGGGAGTTTTTTTCTTAATTTCTCTTTCTGCTACTTCATTATTAGTGGATAGAAATGCAACGGATTTCTGTATGCTGAATTTGTAACCTGTGACCTTACTGAATTCAATAACTGGATCTTGTAGTTTTATGGTGGAATCTGTAGTCGTTTGTGTGTGTGTATCATCATGTCATCTGAAAATCGTGAAAATTTTACTTCCTCCTTATCAATTCAGATGGCTTTCATTTCTTTTTCTTGTATGACAGCTGTGGCTAGGACTTTAGTACTATGTTGAATAAAAGTGGTGAAAGTGAACATCCTTGTGTTTTTCTGATCTTTGAGGAACAGCTCTGTTTTATCCCCCATTCAGTACAAGGTTAGCCGTGAGTTTTTCATATATGGACTTTATTATGTTGAGGTATATTTCCCCTAAATCTACTTTGTTGAGAGTTTTTATCATGAATAGATATTGTATTTTGTCAAATGCTTTTTCTGCATCTATAGAGATGATCATATAGTTTTTATTTTTCCCTTAATGTGATGGATCACATTGTTGATTTGCAACTATTGAGCCATATCTGCATCCCTGGAATAAAATACAATTGATCATGGTGAATAATTTTTTAATGTATTGTTGAATTGGTTTTGCAGTTATTTTGTTGAGGTTTTTAGCATTTATCTTCACTTAAGATATAGGCCTGTTATTTTCTTCTTTGTAGTATTTTTATCTGTTTTGGCATCAGGGTAATTCTGGCCACACTGAATGAATTGGACCTTTCCATCCTCTTCCACTTTTTGGAATAGTTTGAGGAAAAATAGGAAGTAACTCTTTTTTACAAGTGTGGTAGAATTCACCTGTGAAGCTATCTGGTCTTGGATTCTATTTGTTGGGAATTTTTTTTTTTTTTAAGTAGGCTTCATACCAGTGTGGAGCAGATGTGGGGCTTGAACCTACAACCTTGAGTTTAATACCTGGGCTGAGATCAAGTGTCTACCCTGTTGGTAGTGTTTTTGATTATTGATTCAGTCTCCTTGCTGTTAATCAGTCTATTCAAATTTTCCGTTTCTTCCTGATTCAATTTTGAGGCATATTTCTCTAGGAATTTATCCATTTCTTCTAAATTATCCAATTCATTGGCATATAATTTTTCTAGTATTCTTTTGTAATCCTTTGTGTTGTCGGATATTTCTCTTTCATTTATGACTTTATATGACTCCTTTTTTTGATGAGTCTGGGACTAATGATTCATCAATTTTCTTGCTCTTTCAAAGACCCAGGTCTTAGTTTCATTGTGTTCTTTCTTTCTTTTTTTCAGTCTCTCATTTACCTTAGGTGTAAAGTTATGTTGAGATTTCTCTTCATTCTTGTGTAGGCCTATACTGCTATACACTTCCCTCTTAGAACAGCTTTTGCACCATAGCATTATCCTTTTAGTTTGCCTTCATATATTTTCTTTCATTTCCACTTTATTAGTTGAGGCATTCATTGTTTAGTAGCATATTATTTAACTTCTATGTATTTCTGTTTGTTCTTGATATTTTTGTGGTTCATTCCTAGTTTTATAACATTGTGGTTGGAAAGGATGCATATGACTTCAATTTTCAAATTTGCAAAAACTTGTCTGTGGCCTAACAAGAAATCCATTCTCTACAATGTTTCATGTGCATATGAAAAGAATATGTATTCTACTCTATTTGGATGTAATATTCTAGATATATCTTTTAGATCCATCTGGCTGATGTGTCATTCAAAGCCACTGTTTCTTGTTGATTTTCTATCTGGATGATCTATCCATTGATGTAAATGGGGTGTTAAAGTCCCTTATTGTTATTGTATTACAATCGATTTTTTGTTTTATGTCTGTTATTAGCTCCTTTATGCATTTGGGTGTTCCCATGTTGGATTGTTTCCTTTATAGTTATGGAGTGCCCTATTTGTCTCTTGTTATAGTCTTTTAAAGTATATTTTGTGCAATATAAGTATTGCACTCCAGGTACCTTTTTACTTCCATTTGCATGATAAATGCCTTTCCATCCTTCACTTCCAATCTGCATTTGTCTTTAGGTCTGAAATGAGTCTCTTATAGGCAGCATGTAAGTGGATCTTGCTTTTTTATCCAATCAACCCATGTCTTTCTCTTGGAGCATTTAACCCATTTAAATTCAAAGTAATTGATTATAAACGGCTTATTGCCATGTTGTTACTTGTTTCATGATTGGTTTTGTAGTTTTTCTTTCTTTCTTCTTGCTCTATTCCTTTGTAATTGTATGGTTTCTTTTATTTTCTTTTTACTATAATGCTTGGATTCCTTTCTCTTTGTTTACTGTGTATCTTGGTGCACTGTTACCATTAGGTTCATATATATTATTTTATGTGTATAGAAATCTACGGTAAGTTGATGGCCACTTAAATTTGAACCCATTTTGAAGTACTAAATTTTTACTCCTTGCCCACATTTTATGTATATGTCACACTTTACATTCGTTTATGAATCCTTTGATTTTTGTAGATATAAAATCATTACATAGGCTACAGTAGTAAGAGCAAAAATAAGTGATTAATGTACTCCTTCTATTATATGTTTACATTTATATGTGAATTTTTTCATCTCATAATTTTATTACTCCTAATTATGATCTTTTCACTCAGAGTTTTCTTTGTTATTTCTTGTGAGGCTAGTGTTAGTGGTCATGAATTCTTTTAACTTCTGTTTGTCTGGAAAACTCTCTCTCCTTCTATTCTGAATGATAGCCATGCTGGACACAGTATTCTTGGTTGCAGATTTTTTTTTTTGTTTGTTTCAGCTCTTTGAATATATCATGTCTCTCCTTTCTGCACTTAAAAAAAAGTTCCTGCTGCTATGTCGCCTACAAGAGATTCTCTTCAGACACAAAGACACATGCAGATTGAAGGGATGAAAAAACATTTACGTTATAAATGGAAGCAAAAAGAAGGTTAGCATAGCAATACTTAGACCTTAAAACAAAGGACATTACATAATCCTGAAGAGGACAATCCAAAAAGGAGAATAATTGTAAAAGTTTATTCACCTAACATGAAGCACCTAAATACATAAAGCAACTGTTAACATAGAGGAAGAAATTAACCGTAAAGCAGTGTTAGTACAGAACTTTACTGTCTGGATAATCTAAGTGGGGTTTAATCATCAAGGAAACAGTGGATTTGAATGATACATTAGACTAATGGACCTCTCAGATATATGCATAACTTTCTTTCTAGAACCACTGGAATAGACATTCTTTTCAAGTACACATGAAACATCTTCCAAGATAAAGATTGAAATTATATAATGTAACTTTCCCCACCCACAACTGTATGAAAATAGGAAAAATCTAGAAACACAAACACATGGAGGCTAAATAAAATGAAGGGTCTACCAAGCAAACAACAGCAAATCAAAAAATACATGGAAACAAATGAAACAAATGGTACAAAATCTAAGAGGTAAGTTTGTAGCAATATAGGTCTATCTCAAGAAACAAGCAGAATCCTGAATAAAGCTCCTAACATTATTCCTAGAGGATCTAGAAAAAGAAAAACAATGCTTAAAGACGTATAAGAAAGAAAATAATAATAAAAATAAACATCAATGAAACCCAAGCTGGTTCTTTAAAAAAGATAAGATTGGTAAGCCATTAGCCAGACTTATCAAAAATAGGGAGAGAGGACTCAAATAAAGGAGGACAAATATAAAGAAGAGAATTTTATGAAAATCTATATCCCAACAAATTGGACAACTTAGAAGAAATGGATAAGTTCCTGGAAACCTTCCAATACTGAGTCGGACAGAGAATTGAAAAGGAATCAGTAATTAGGAAATTCCTAATGGGGCACCTGGGTGGCTCAGTTGGTGAAGCATCAGACTCTTGATATCAGCTCAGATTATGACATCACAGTTTATGGGACTGAGCCCTGAGTCAGGGCTCACTGACATTGTGGAATCTGCTTGGTATCCTCTTTCTCTTACAAAAATAAACAAACATTTAAAAAAAAAATAATAAACTCCTAACAATCAGAAGTCCAGGATTAGATGGGTTCACAGGTTAATTATATCAAACATTTAAAGAAGAATTAATACCTGGGGCACCCAGGGCTCAGTTGATTAAGCAACAGGCTCTTGATTTCAGCACAGGTCATGATCTCATGGTTGTGAGGCTGAGCCTCGCATCAGGTTCTGCACTGGGTGTGGAGCCTGCTTAAGATTCTGTCTCTCCCTTGCCCCTCACTCATTCACAAGAAAGAAAGAAAGAAAGAAAAGCAACAAAAAAGAGTGTACCTATTCCTATCAAACAATTCCAAATAAAAGAAGAAGAAAGGGAAACTTCCTAATTCATACTACAAGTCCAGCATTATCCTGAAACCAGAAATAGACAAAGATACTACAAAACAATAAAACTACAGGCCAATTATC
Source organism: Cryptoprocta ferox (assembly GCA_028646485.1). Lineage (NCBI taxonomy): Eukaryota > Metazoa > Chordata > Mammalia > Carnivora > Eupleridae > Cryptoprocta > Cryptoprocta ferox. The sequence continues at coordinate 96,550,620 of CM053573.1, read as the reverse complement.
TAATGGAGATAGATGCAAAATCCTCAGCAAAATATTAGCAAACCAAATCCAATAATACATTAAAAAATTACCACGATCAAGTGAAATTTATTCCACAGTTGTATGGGTGGTTCAACATTTAAAAATCAATGTGATACATTAATTAATAATTAGAGAAATGATAAAAACCAAATAATCATCTCAATAGATGCAGAAAAAGCATTTGACAAATTCAACATCCATTGATAAAAACTCAGTGTAAAATCAAAGGAAACATCTCAACATACTAAATGCCATATATGAAAAATACACAGCTAACCAAATTCTCAATGGCAAAAAACAGAGAGCTTTTCCCCTAAGAACAGGAACAAGACAGATGTCCACTCTCACCACTTTTATTCAATATAGCACTCAAAGTCCTAGCCACAGCAATCACAATAAATAAAAGGCATCCAAATTGTTAAGGAAGAAGTAAAACTTCACTGTTTGCTGTTGACATGACACAATATGTAGAAAACCCTTAAAACTTCACCAAAAAAGTACTAAACTCGTAAGTTAATTCAGTAAAGTCACAAGATACATTTACATAGAGAAATCTATTACTTTTCTAGACAGTAATAATAGTAGAAAAAGAAATTAAGAAAACAATTCCATTTTTAATTGTACAAAAAAGAATAAAATGCCTACGAATAAACGTTTAATCAAGGAAGTAAAAGACCTTCAAAAACTATAGAGGTCACAGACTATTAAAAAGATATCCTATGCTCATGGATTAGAAGGACAAATAAAGCTAAAGTGTCCATACTATGCAATCTGCAGATTTAATATAATCCCTATCAAAATTCTAACATTTTCATATAACAAATAATCCTAAAAGTTATATGAGACCACAAAAACCCTGAATACTCCAAGTCATTTTGAGGAAGATGAACAAAGCCAAAGGTATCACAATCCCAGATTTCAAGATACACTATAAAGCCGTAGTAATCAAAACAGTATGGTACTAGCACAAAAATAGGCACATATATCAATGGCACAGATTAGAAAGCCAGAAATATACCCAACATTTTATGGTCAATATAATCTATGACAAAGGAGGGAAAAATACAATAGGGAAAAGAATAGTCTCTTCAACAAACGGGCTGGGAAAACTGGACCACTTTCTTACACCATATATAAAAATAAGCTCAAATCGGTGTAAAGACCTGAATGTGAGACCTGAAACCATAAATCTCTGGAAGAAAACAGGCAGTGATTTATTTGGTACAGCCATAGAAACATTTTTCTAGGTATGTCTCCTTTGTCAAGGAAAACAAATGCAAAAACAAACAAAATCATTGAGACTGCACCAAGATAAAAAAAAAAACTTTTGCCCAGCAAAACACAAAATGAAAAAACATTAACAAAATGAAACTATAACCTACCAAATAGAAAAATATATTTGCAAATGATATCTCATATGGAGTTAATATCCAGAATATATGAAGAACTTACATAACACCAAAAATATTGAATTAAAAAATGAATAGACATTTTTCCAAAGAACACATCCAGATGGCCAATAGATGCATGAAAAATCATCAGGTAAATTCAAATCCAAATCACATCACACCCATCGGAATGGCTGGAATAAAAAACACAAAAACTAACAAATGTCTGTGGTAATACAAATTGATAGCTGCCATGAAAAACAGTGCGGAGGTTCCTCAAATTTAAAAATAGGATTAACATATAATCCAGTAATTCCATTATGGTATTTACCCAAGGAAAACAAAAACATTAATTTTTTTAAAAAAATTTAATGTTTAATTATTTGTGAGACAGAGAGAGACTGAGCATGGGCAGAGACTGAGGGAGATGCAGAATCCGAAACAGGCTCCAGGCTCTGCGCTGTCAGCACAGAGCCAGAGGTGGGCCTCGAACCCACAAACCATGAGATCATGACCTGAGCTGAAGTCAGATGCCCAACCGACTGAGCCACCCAGGCACCCCACAAAAACATTAATTTGAAAAGATGTAATGCACCCTCATGTTTATTGCAGCATTATTTATAATGGCCAAGATAATGGAAGCAAGATAATCTATCAATAGATATAGAAGATGTGGTATATATGGAATATTGAAATATAACTCAGCCCTACAAAGAGATCTTGCCATTTGCAACAAAATTAATGGACCTAGAGAATATAATGCTAAGTGAAATATGCCAGACAGAAATTCCATATGATTTCACTCACGTGTGGAATTTAAGAAACAAAAAAACAAAAAAAAAAACGAGAATAGAGTTGTAAATACAAAGAACTGGTGGTTGCCAGAAAGGAGGTGTGTGTGGGGGGAGAGGTGGTGGGAATGAGTGAAATAGATAAAGGGATTAAGAGTACATTTTTGATAAACACTGAGTAATGTGTAGTGTTTTTTAATAATTGTGTTGTACACCTGAAGCTAATATAACAGTTAATTATACTTGAATAGAAAATTTAAAATATTTACTTTTAAACTGTTTACTTTTAAACACTGTGGCAATAAGTCAAATTGCTTTTTTAACAGATCACTTCACAATTTAATATCATCTTTTATACACAGACACCACTCCTACTCTCACCTTGTTGGTTGGTCAGTCTTTCAGGACTTCTCCATTGTACTCTCCATTGCGGTGGTGAGTCATTTTTATTTTAAAAGAATCAATCCTGGAATTCTTTTAAAGCAATGATAACATTAATTGAATATTATATAGACAGAAGTTAAGTGCCTTTGGGAGAGTAAATATATGCCTGTGTAGCCTCCCTCTTTCTCATCCATTCTATGTATAAAATATTGATTGCCTGTTATGTGCTTTTCTTACTATTTAGTATCCAAGAGTCTAGACAAATGTGGTTCCTTTCCCTGTTGAATTGACAGTGTCCAAGTGGTGACAACTTTACTAAGGAGTAACAAGGAAAAGTGTATACTATGAAAATCTGGACTGCAGAGCAGGGACAAAGCTTTTATTAAGTAATATCTATAAAAAGTTAATCTGCGATCTGAAAAGTGATATAGATTTAGCTAAACAAACATTTATGAAAAACAGGAGTCACTGGACAATGCTTAAAAAGTGACATTTTCAAAGTGAACCATGTTGAGTTTCATTAAATGAAACAAGGATAGTAGCCTGGGGCTCAGAGAAGTTGAAAAACTGTTTTTTGTTGTTGCTTGTTTTGTTTTACTCTACTCTCTCTTTTCAAAGACTCTTTGTAAACCTTGTGTTTGTGGTATTTAAAAAAAGGTGAATATATGTCACTATGCTTATTGAAAAATGAGGAAATTATATTTAGCACAAATAAAAGTAAAATACATCTTTAATAGAGATAACCACCATTAGCTCTTTGATGTTTATCCTTTCTATATGGGAGTCTGTACATTTTTACATAGAAAAAAACTCGCATATTGCTGTGAAGACTTTTCATTAATGTGATATTTTTAATTCTTTTCCATATGCAAAATAATGCATGATCAGTATAGTACTATATAAGAATGGAGAGACATATCAGTTAAACAGAATATTCAGAAAGTAATGTTACTATGTGACTGTGCATAAAAATCAGACTAGAGGAGAAGAGGTAATTTATTTAACAATTATTTTGAATCACTTGTTAATAACATGGGGAAAATCTATTTTAATCCTTAACTGCTTTTTTTCGTATACTCTACAGATTTCAACATGAATGAATATTTTGCCCAAATTTATACTCACAGACTTGGAGTAAGATGGAGGTATGAAATGAACGTGAGCTTTCAAATGAAAATATTTGTAACATAAAAACAAATTGATCCCACTTAACAAATTACCAGTAAGCTCTACTTCATTACTTCATTAGTATTATACAATATTTCAAGTGAAAATTACAAACATACTTACAACACAGATAAGGGGTTGATATGTAAGCAGCTTGTATAATTTTTAACACTCAATTGGAATATCTGGTAAAATTCATGAGCAGAATAAAATTTTAAAACATATCTGACAATCACACGCACACACCAAACCAAAAGAATCCTCAGCTCTTCTGTAAAGTTTCTCTTCATTATGTTATATGACATCAAGCTCACTTCTGATGATGCACTTTCTCTTGCAGCTCTCTTAAAAGGTGTAAGAGAGGGGCACCGGGATGACTCAGTCGGTTAAGCATTGGACTCTTGATTTCGGCTCGGGTCATGATCTCACATTTTGTGAGTTCAAGCCCAGTTTTGGGCTCCACACTGGCAGTGCAGAGCCTGCTTGAGGTTGTCTCCTCTCTCTGCCCTTCCCTCACTTGCTGCCTCTTTCTCGAAAAAATAAACATTTAAAAAGAAAGGTGTAAGAGAAAAAAATATATATCTTTGATCCACAATTTCTAGAGGTAGGACAGGCGCCCTCCTTGTTCTTCATTGCTGTTTCTAGGCCATTCTTCTTTTTTAAAAAATCTGGAAGTAACCATGAGTTATCCCCTTCTTATCCTCACCTGTTCCTCTGTGGTCCTCTCCCTGCCTGGATCTCTTGTCATATGAGTTATTACAACATACAGAAAAATAACTGCTACATTATTCTTGCTTCCTTGATCTATCTGGCAATTGATTTTCCATCATCTGTGGTCACTTGTTTGATGCCATTACCATTACATGAAATACTTTCATAATCTCAATTTCAAATATCTCATTTTCCAACCACCAGTTCTTATCTTTCCAATTCATTCCCTCTAATGTCCCACCTTCAACACTCTTTAACTTCCCTTGAGCTAATATGCCATGGATGCTATACCATCTCTCTTCCTTCTTAATGTCCTTCATTTCCACTTTATTCATCATATTCCCAAGGTGGATTATATTTACTCATTTCCATCCATACTTATTCCCTTGTCTCCCTTTTACTTCATTTCACTTACATGAAGAAACTCCAAATTTCTGCCTACTATAGGCCTATATTCTGTTTCTTTATATCACTGGAAAAAATACAATCATACTGGGTGGTCTCAATTTATATATATATAAAGTTGGGTAATCCGCGCACGCCCATATGGATTGAACTGAGAAGGACTGAAGGGATAAAACTTG
>CM053573.1:96446963-96545074 GCA_028646485.1 Cryptoprocta ferox | reverse complement strand
TACTTTCTCTTCAAACCTATCATAACCCCCTATTAATCGTTACTTTCAGATGACCCCAATTCTTACTAAACAACAACAAAAATATTATAACAAAGGCAATTCTTACAAGCTTCCACTGTTCTTTCATTGAGGATACTACATATTACCTTCTTTTTTCTATGCATAGACTGGCATTTAGGGCTCATACCTCCAATCATGACATAGATTCACTCTTACTTTCTCAGGGATAGTTTTACTAGTTCCTTCTCTCCGTAAGCAACATGAGGGGACATCTTTGAAAATATATTTTGTTTTCTGTCAAATCTCCAGAGCCTATAATGGTATAGTACTTGGCACTTAGTGAGTACTAACGAGTGAAGATAAAATGAAAGAGAATGATATATCATTTTTCAAGTCAAATTTAATGTACTATTTTTTAAGTTTATTTATTTGAAAGAGAGAGAGCTGTGCATTCAAGTGGGGGAGGGGCAGAGAGAGAATTCCAAGCAGGCTCTGCACTGTCAGTCCAGAGCCTGATGCAGGGCTGGAATCCACAAACCATGAGATCATGGCTCAAACCAAAGTAAAATGCTTAACCAACTGAGTCACTTCAGTACCATCCCCTCCATAAGATGCTATTTACCCTGTTGGGCAGAATGAAGGGATTACTCACTACCATCATAGATAGGCATTTGAAATTAAATATTTTTCAAAAACAATCTGACAGAAGAATCCTAGATTCATAGACTGAAAGCCTTAATATGGCAATCTTACTGTTCATGGCCCCTTTTAAGTAACAAGGCAACTATTAATATATAATAAATTTGGTTATGCCAAATGTCAATTTGAGTGAAAAAAATTAAAAGCAAATATTTAGACCAGGTATGATGAGTCTACATGTTTAGAAAATGTATGTGTTATTGCAGTCACATGCATAAAACACTTCTATTTACTTTGGAAAATGTTTGGTATACGGCCACCTGGAATGCCACTCAAGGTGTGGCCCAATGTTTAACCTCTTCCTAGAGGATTACGCCTATCTTCCTCATATGAGAGAGCAAACCAAGAAGTTTTGAATATTTTTTTATTATTATCAGTCAAGTTCAATACACTAAATAAATCTCTCTGCAACATTACTCCTCCCCCAAATCATGTCTGATTGAAAATCTATGAGCCACCCACCCAATGCTAGGATAGCCTAAAGCCATCTCTTTGAGTGTGAGAGTAAGCACTGGTTTCTTGAGAAGATATGTAGGAACTAAGGTCTGGTCTTAAAATTATTTCCCAATTTAAAAAAAGAATAGTTTATGTTTTTAATAATTACACTATTTATGGCATATATTTGAAAAGTATCTCAAATGGAGTTTTGTTTCTATACCTAGGTATATATAATACTATACATACACTCACACAAAATGTAACAATACAAGCTTCCATAAATAAAAGATAATAAAGTCACTTATTTACTTGTGAAATCAAAGCTTCAACATCTGCTTGCTTCACCTGCTGAAGAAAATATTTAGGCTTATACTTTATGGTTAACAAGACTGAACACTTTTGAAACATACTTCTCTATTCACCCAACCTGTAAATTAAATACATCAGCAATGAAATTATTGCATTGTGCTCTTTTCACAGGTATAAATCACATACAAAAGAATTGCAGAACTGAGAAACAAAACTATAATTTAGGTTTTACTGTTAGCATCTGATACTCCACATGTAAACCAGTGTTCTGAAGCTGCAAATAGGTTCCATGGCAGCTATAATGAGGTAACTTCAGAACTAGAAAAGGAAATCAGACTAGAAGCAGTGATATTTCATGGAAACATTCTCTTTCATAACTTGTTTTTCTGTGTTTTGTACACCTTTAAGAGAATGGTCTTGTGATTTTTTTTAAAATAAAAATTTAGGAAAATAAAAACCACAATAGTAGGTGATTCTAAAAGCACCCACCAGAGTTATTAACAATAATTTATATAAAATATATAAATTATATATAATTGTACATATAGTATAATTATAGATGTACTATATGCTCAATGCAGAAAACCCTTAAAGACAAAAAGTGAACATAACTCCTGTACAACTACTAAAAGTCAAGGACTTCAACATTTTAACAACTTTTCTCAATTCAGGGCTTCTTTTCCTTAGAATTTTCCTAAAGAATGTTTTGATTGTAGGTTCATATTTTCTTTTACTTCCTCTTTCTCATTAACCTTGCTAGATTTTTCCTTGGTCCTTTCAGAATAATCCTATAATTGAATTTATTTTCATCTGATTTAATATGTTCTATTTTATAGCCCTTTATGGTTGCATTATTTACATATTGATCTACTTAACACTATGATACTTTTGTTTTAAGAAACTATTTTCAAAATAGGCTGTGTCTCTCTTTTAAATATTTTTTTCCTTATATTTCCAACACATTTAAACACTGTGGTTTTCTAAAACATTGTCTGAAAGTGTAATTTTGCATAATTAAAATCAATTAGGTTGCAATGTATTTCCTAGACTTCTGGTTTCAGATAATATTCTCAGCTCTGTCTGCACAGAATTACCTGGTAGGGGGAAAATGTATGAGATAGTCAGACTCTATAACTCAATTCTGTTTTAGTTTCTTGTAATATATAATCAGGATTGAGGACTATTTGATTTAGGGTTACAGACTGAAATAAGAGTATAGACAATATGGTTTGGGCAAGTACAGCCCAAAAGTATAAATAGTGTGTCACTATAATTTTTAATTTGCTTTCTGTCCCATAATTTAAATCATTATTTATTTCCCAATTTTATAAATTTAAAATCAGAATATAAAATAATATATTTTAGAGTACTTTAAAATACACAAAACATCTATTGTCCCTGGGTGTGGGCAAAAATTTCCATCAAGTTAATTTTGCCACTGTCTTTAGCTTTCAGGATTTTATTTTATGGTAAACCAAGTGTCCAAAACAGACTTACCACTCTTTCTTACTCTTTCTTACCCCAATTTATTGTAGGATAAGTCTCCTTTTTTGGTCTAGAGATAAGGAGAAAATCAGTGACCAACTGAAAAATCAACACTCACTTAATAGGGCAACTATTCTTTATCCTGGCTGGGCATAAAATTCAACTTTTAACAAAATAAAGTTTCTAATTTTCACCCGGCCGCATCTATCAAACTAAGAAGGACTGAAGCCACAATAATCTGATCTACAAGAATGGGAGGATAAGACATAGAGTCCACAAAGAAGATAGCCTCATCGGTGCATGAGTGAGTGCGAACTGGGGAAGATAAAAATGGGCCGGGACCAGGAGGCTTGGAGGGGAGGGAGCCCCCCTCCGAGCAGAGTCGTGGAGAGCGTGCAGAGCCACTGGAGGGACGAGGGGAAGAGAAAGAGAGGCTGAAAACACTCTTAGAGCTGTCTCTAGAGAAGACAAAAACCTTGGCCTGGGACAGAGAGGGATCCTATCATCCCATCTATAACCGCAGGGCAGGGGGAGAAAGATCTGTCCCCTTTAGCTGGCGTGTTTTCCTTGGGCTCGGCACCTTGATCCCAGGCGTCACCAGGAGAAACTGCTCCCTTACTCCCCCTACTCAATCCCGGCTAGGAAGCTGCCCACCTGCGGGACTACATCTCACCTTGGGCGGTATCATTAAAGTGCGTGGACTAGGATTTGAAAATAAATGATGCAGGGTTTGGAAAATACAACTTGGCCCACCCAAGGCACAGGGGGATTGGACCAAAAAAAGTAGGTTGCAACGCTTGGTTCGAGAAGGGATTGGGGTGCTGCCATTCTTCTCCCCACAACCACCCAGGCAGGGCCTCGGGGAGCAGCCCACTGGACCACAGTGGAGGATAGACCTACCTACAACAAACGATACCCATCCGCGCTGGAGAAATGCTTTTTCTTTTTTCCCCTTTCCCCTTCCCCCCCACCAGGGAAAGACAAACATTGATGCATTGCTTTGATTGGATCAATTCTTGCCATTCAGATATATTTTCCCTTATCTCATTCTTATCTCTCCCCTCTGCTGGTTTACACTTTTAGACTCTCGTGTGTCTTTTGTTGTTTCCTCCCCCCTTTTCTTCTTCTTTCCCCTTTTGGTTTGCTTGTTTGTTTGATATGTCTGTGCGTTTGAGTTCTTTTGTTCCCTGTATATTTGTCTGTCTGTTTTCCTTTCCAGAACTACCTCAAAAAACAAACCAAAGTACACATCGTGGAGACTCCCAAATATCACTGAGTAGGGAAATAAAATAACCAAAAGCACAACAAGAGAAACTGAGAGACACCATTAAATGAACATTCCTGAATAGGACAGGCCCTGGACAGTCAATAAGCCTCCTTCAGGATAGCAATACTAACAGGCGCAGAGTCCATAATGAGCTTTTAAAACTGACAAGAGACAGAAAGCTAGCCAAGATGATGAAACGGAAGAACTTTCTTCTAAAGAAATTCCAGGAAGACGTCACAGTTACAGAACTGCTCAAAACAGATATAAGCAACATAATGGAACAAGAATTTAGAACAATTGTCATAAAATTAATTGCTGGGCTTGAAAAAAGCATGGAAGACATCAGAGAAGCTATTGATACAAAGACTAGGGACCTTCAAAATAGCTGTGACGAGTTAAAAAATGCTGTAAATGAGGTGCATAATAAAATGGGGGTGGCCACTGCATGGATTGAAGAGGTCGAGAGAATAGGTGAATTAGAAGACACAGTTATAGCAAAAGAGGAAGCCAAGAAAAAGAGAGAAATTGATCCAGGAGCACGAAAGGAGAATTCGACAATGGAGTGACACAATCAAACGGAAGAATATCCGTATCATAGGAATTCCTGAAGAAGAAGAAAGAGAAAAAGGTGCTGAAGGTGTGTTTGATCAAATAATAGCCAAGAACTTCCCCAATCTGGGGAAAGAAACAGACATTGAAATCTAAGAGGCACAGAGAACTCCCCTCAGATATAACTTGAATCGACCTTTGGCACAACATATCAGACCGAAACTGGGAAAATATAAAGATAAAGAGACTTATGAAAGAAGCTAGGGATAAAAGGGCCCTAACATACAATGGGAAACCTATTAGAGTGGTTACAGACCTATCTACTGAAACTTGGCAGGCTAGAAAGGAATGGCAGGAAATCTTCAATGTGATGAACAGAAAAAATATGCAGCCAAGAATCCTTTATCCGGCAGGCCTGTCGTTCAGAATACAAGGAGAGATAAAGGTTCTCCCAAATAAAAAAAAAACTGAGAGAATTCATCACCACCAAACCAGCCTTACAAGAAATCCTAAGAGGGACTCTATGAGGGATATGTTGCAAGAAATACAAGGTACCAGAGACACCACTACAAGCATGAATCCTACAGAAAACACAATGACTCTAAACCCATATTTTTCAATAATAACACTGAATGTAAATGGACAAAATGCTCCAATCAAATGACATAGGGTAGCAGAATGGATAAAAAAACAAAATCCATCTATTTGCTGTCTACAAAAGTCTCAATTTAGACTTGAAGGCACCTTCAGATTGAAAGTAAGGGGATGGAGAAATATCTATCATGTGACTGGAATTCAAAAGAAAGCCAGAGTAGCCATACTTATATCAGACAAACTGTACTTTATTGTAAAGGCAGTCACAAAGATGAAGAAGGACTTTATATATAATTACAGGGTCTCTCCATCATGAAGAGCTAACAATTATAAACATCTACGCGCCGATTTCCGGAGCACCAAAATACATAAAACAATCACAAACAGAAACAATCTTATTGATAAGAATATGCTAATTGCAGGGGATTTTACTACTCCACTTACAGCAATGGATAGATCAACCAGACAGAAAATCACTAAAGAAACAATGGACCTGAACGACCCATTGGAACAGATGGAATTGATAGATATATTTAGAACTCTGCATCCTGAAGCTAGGGAATTCATCTTCTTCTGGAGTGTGCATGGCACATTCTCCATGATAGATCACATACTGGGTCATAAAGCAGCCCTCCATAAATATAAAGGAATTTAGATCATACCATGCACACTTTCGGATCACAAAGCTATAAAACTTGAAATCAATCACAGCAAAAAGTCTGGAAAACCTCCAAAAACTTGGAGGTTAAAAATCACCCTACTAAAGAATGATTGGGCCAATCAGGCAATTAGAGAAGAAATTAAAATATATATGGAAACAAATGAAAACGAAAATACAACAATCCAAACTCTCTGGGATGCAGCAAAGGCAGTACTAATAGGAAAGTGTACTGCAATCCAGGCCTATTCCAAACAACTAGAAAAAGCGCAAATTGAAAATCTAACAGAGAACCTAAAGGAACTAGAAGGGGAGCAGCAAAGGCACTCCAAACCCGGCAGAAGAAGAGAAAAAGATCAGGGCAGAAATAAACAATATAGAATCCAAAAAAAACGTTGAACAGATCAATGAAACCCAGAGTTGGTTTTTTGAAAAAATAAACAAAATTGATAAACCTCTTGTCAGGCTCCTCAGAAAGTAAAGAGAGAACATCGAAATATACAAAATCACAAATGAAAATGGATCAATTACAACCAATCCGTCAGAAATACAAGCAATCATCAGGGAATACTATGAAAAATTATTGGTCAACAAACTGGACAACCTAGAAGAAATGGACAAATTCCTAAACACACCTGCACTACCAAAATTCAAATGGGAAGAGACAGAAAACATTTAATGCAGAGTTAATACCCATTCTTCTCAAGCTATACCAAAAAATAGAAATAGAAGAAAAACTTCCAGACTCATTCTACAAAGCCAACATCACTTTGATTCCCAAACCAGAGACCCAACAAAAAAAGAGAACTACAGGCCAACATCCTTAATGAATACAGATACAAAAATCCTCAACAAGATACTAGCAAATCGAATTCAACAGCATATAAAAAGAATTATCCACCATGATCCAGAGGGATTCATTCCTGGGTTATAGGGCTGGTTCAGTATTCGCAAATCCATCAATGTGATACATCACTTTAACAAAAGAAAAGATAAAAACCATATGATCCTGTCGATAGATGCAGAAAAAGCATTTGACAAAATACAGCATCCTTAATAAAAACCCTCGAGAAAATCGGGATAGAAGGAACTTATTTAATATCATAAAAGCCATTTATGAAAAGCCCACAGCTAATATCATCCTCAATGGAGAAAAACTGACAGCTTTCTCCCTGAGATCAGGAACATGACAGGGATGTCCACTCTCCCCACTGTTGTTTAACATTGTGCTGGAAGTCCTAGCATCAGAATCGGCAAAAAGGAAGTCAAACTTTCACTTTTCGCAGATGACACTATACTCTACATGGAAAACCCGACCAACTCCACCAGAAGCCTACTAGAACTGATCCAGGAATTCAGCAAAGTCGCTGGGTACAAAATCAATGTACAGAAATCGGTTGCATTTTTATACACCAATACTGAAGCAACAGAAAGAAAAATCAAGAAAGTGATCCCATTCACAATTGCACCAAAAACCATAAAATACCTAGGAATAAACCTAACCAAAGATGTAAAAGATCTGTATGATGAAAACTATAGAAAACTTATGAAGAAAATTGAAGAGGACACAAAGAAATGGAAAAACATTCTATGCTCATGGATCGGAAGAATAAACATTGTTAAAATGTCTTTATTATCCAAAGCAATCTATACATTCAATGAGATCCCAATCAAAGTTGCACCAGCATTCTTCACAAAGCTAGAACAAACTATCCTAAAATTCATACGGAACCACAAAAGACCCCAAATAGTCAAAGTAATACTGAAGAGGAAAACCAAAACAGGAAGCATCACAGTCCCAGACTTTAGCCTCAACTACAAAACTGTCATCATGAAGACAGTATGGTATTGGCACAAAAACAGACACATAGACCAATGGAATAGAATAGAGAACCCAGAATTGGGCCCACAGATGTATGGCCAGTTAATCTTTGACAAAGCAGGAAAGAATATCCAATGGAAAAAGACAGCCTCTTTAACAGATGGTGCTGGGAGAACTGGACAGCAACATGCAAAAGAATGAAACTAGATCACTTTCCTACACCATACACAAAAATAAACTCAAAATGGATGAAGGACCTGAATGTGAGACAGGAAACCATCAAAACCCTAGAGGAAAAAGCAGGAAACAGCCTCCTTGACCTCAATCGCAGCAATTTCCTACTCGACACATCCCCAAAGGCAAGGAAATCAAGAGCAAAAATGAACTATTGGGACTTCATCAAGATAAAAAGCTTCTGCACTGCAAAGGAAACAATCAAGAGAACTAATAGGCAACTGGCAGAATGGGAAAATATATCTGCAAATGACATAGCCGATAAAAGGGCTCGTATCCAAAATCTACAAGGAAGTCACAAGACTCCACACCCAAAAAACGAATAATCCAGTGAAGAAATGGGCAGAAGACACGAATAGACACTTCTCCAAAGAGGACAACCAGATGGCCAACAGATAACATGAAATGATGGTCACTGTCATCATCAGGGAAATACAAATCAAAACCAAATTGAGATACCACCTCACACCGGTCAGAGTGGCTAAAATGAACAAATCAGGAGATTATAGATGCTGGCGAGGATGTGGAGAAATGGTCACTCTCCTACACTATTGGTGGGAATGTAAACTGGTACAGCCACTCTGGAAAACAGTGTTGAGGTTCCTCAATAAACTATCAATAAAACTCACCTATGACCCAGCAATAGCACTGCTGGGGATTTCCCCAAGGGATACAGAAGTGCTGATGCATAGGGGCACATGTACCCCAATGTTCGTAGTAGCACTTTCAACAATAGCCAAATCATGGAAAGAGCCTAAATGTCCATCAACTGATGAATGGATCAAGAAGATGTGGTTTATATATACATACAATGGAATACTACATGGCAGTGAGAAACAATGAAATCTGGCCATTCGTAGCAATGTGTATGGAACTCGAGGGTGTCATGCTAAGTGAAATAAGTCAAGCAGGGAAGGACAGATACCATATGTTTTCATTCATAAGTCTAATAGAAGAAACTTAACAGAAGACCATGAGGAGGGGAAGAGGGGAAAAATAGTTAGGGAGAGGGTGGGAGGCAAATCATGAGAGACTCTTGAATACTGAAAACAAACTGAGGGCTGATGGGGGAGGGGGGAAGGGGGTTAATCTACATGGAGGAGGGCACTTGTGGGAAGAGCATTGGGTGTTATATGGAAACCAACTTGACAATAAGCTATAAAAAAATAAAAAATTGCTCTATTTCAATTGATAAAACATGCAAATGTATCATTTGCATATTTTGAATCCCAAATTAGCCTTATATACTTGCTATTTACTAAAATTTGTCAAAGACCATGATGAATTAGCATAATGAATGTCTCCTGATTTTCTAGTTGTTAATAATTTTGTTGCTATTAATGTTATTTTTATTTAAAATTTTTTAATTTTTTAAAAATTTTCTTATGTTTGTTTATTATTGAGACAAAGAGAAACAGAGCATGAGTGAAGGAGGGGCAGAGAGAGAGGAAGACACAGAATCTGAAGTAGGCTCCAGGCTCTGAGTTGTCAGCACAGAGCCTGATGCAGGGCTCGAACACATAACTCGTGAGATCATGACCTGAGCAAAAGTCAGATGCTTAATTGACTGAGCCACCCAGGCACCCCAATGTTATTTTAATATTAGATACTTTTTTGATATCAAGTACTTCAGTTGAAAGTTGAAAAAAATTCTTTAATTGGTTTATTTCCATTTATTATCTTCAGTAGCAACCTCTTCTCTCAGTGATTTTTTAGCCTTAAAAATGTGTTTTATATGAGTACTTAATATGTCAAAAATTTAAGAGACCTAATAGGAAATATACATGCAAAACTACAGTAGGAGGTGACTTTATTATCCCACTTTAATCAATAGATCATTGAGACAAAAACCAGTAAGAAAATATTTGCCTTAAGTGATACATTGGGTCAAATGGACTTGACATACACATCTTTTATCCTAAAGCAATGGAACACATATTCTTCTCAAGTGCACATGAAATATTCTAAGAAAAGATTCTATTTTAGGCCACAAAACAAGTCTAAATAAATTTAAGAACACTGAAATTATAATGGACGCCATTTTCCTACCACAATGGTATGAAACTAGAAATCAATTACAAAAAGAAAATTGAAATACTGAAAAACATGTGGAGAATAAATAACATGCTACTGAATAATCATCAGGTTAATGAAAAAAAGAGAAACAAAAAATACCTTGACAGGAATGAAAATTAACATACAAGAGACCAAAACTTATGAGATTCAGTAAAAGCAGTTCCAAGAGTGAAATTAATAGTGATAAATGCATAAATCAAGGAACAAGATGATCTCAGACAAGCAAACTTTACACCTTAGTTAACTAGAAAACATCATAATAAAGGCTATATATTACAAGTCCATAGCTAGCATCATATGCTATGAAACCCAATGCTGAAACCTTTTCCTCTAAGCCTGGAAATAAGACAAGAATGCCCACTGTTGGCACTTTTATTCAACATAATATTTCAAGTCTTCCAGCTGTAGAAATAAGACAAGAAAAAAAGAAAAGGCATCCAAATTGGTTAAAAAAAAAAATTCGCAGATGGCATAATTTCATGTATAAAAAATCCTAACTACAACAAAAACTAAATTAAAAAAAATTTTAAGTAGACTCTATGGTGAAGGTGGTGCTTAAACCCACAACCTTGAGATCAAGTCACATGTTCTATTGACTGAGCCAGTCAGGACCCCCCCCAAAAATTCTTATAGTAAACTAATTTGGTAAAGTTGCAGGAAACAATATCAATACTCAAAAATCTGTTAAAATTTCATACACTAATCAGTATTTGAAAAATTAAGAAAATGTTCCCATTTACGATTGCATCAAAAAGTATATCTAGAAAAAGGATACAAAGATAATGATTTAAAGGGATACAGGAAACCTGAATTTTATAGCAATATCAACGGTAGCCAAATTATGGAAAGAGCTTAAATATCCATCACTGATGAATGAATAAAGAAGATTTGGTATATATCTGCAAAGGAATATTACACAGGTATCAAAAAATGATATCTTGCCATTTGCAATGATGTGGATGAAACTAGAGTATATTATGCTATACAAAATAAGTCAGAGAAAGACTAATACTATATAATTTTACTTATATGGGGAATTTAAGAAACAAGATTCATGAAGATAGGGGAAAGGAGAAAAAAGAAAAGAGGAAGACAAACCATAAGAGACTCCTAATGATAGAGAACAAAGAGGGTTGATGGAAGGGATAGGCTAAATGGATGATGGGTATTAAATAGGGCACTTGTGATGAGCACTGGATGTTATATCTAAGTGATGGAAAAAATCACTAAATTCTACTCCTGAACCAAATATTACTTTATATATAACTAACTAGAATTTAAATAAACACATGAAACAAAAAAAAGATAAAATAAGTAAAAAATAAAAAAGGATTATAACAGACTATTATGTGCTATTGTACACCAACAAATTGGACAATCTAGAACAAATGAATAAATTTTAGAAACATACAACCTACCAAGACTGAATCATAAAGAAATAGAAAACCTAAACGGACCTGTTACTATTAAGGAGATTGAACAAGAAATCAAAACCCTCCCAACAAACAAAAGTCCAAGATGAACAGCTTCACTGGTGAATTCTACCATTCATTCAAAAAATTAATACTAATCCTTTTCTCACTCTTTCCAAAACAGAAGAGAACATGCTTTGAATTTTATTTTAGAAGGCTAGCATTACTGAAACCAAAACCACATGAGGATGTCATTAGAAAATGACAAATATCCCTAACAAACATAGATACAAAAATCCTCAACAAAACATTACCTAAACAAAGCCAACAATACATTAAAAGGATCCTACACCATGATCAAGTGGGATTTATTTCAGGAATGCAAGGATGATTTTATATCTAAAATCAATTTTATATACTGCACTAACAAAATAAAGATTAGCAATCATATGATCATCTCACTAGATTCAGAAAAAGCATTTGACAAAACTCATCATTTATAATAAAAAGTCTCAACAAAGTGGGTATAGAAGCAACATAATAAAGGCCGTATATAACAAGCCCATATACTCAATGGTAAAAAGCTGAAAACTTTTCCTTTAAGATCAAGAACAAGATAAAAATTCCCTCTCATCACTTTTATTCAACATAATATTGGAAGTCCTGGCTAGAAAAATTAGGCAAGAAAAAAATTAATAAAACATATCCAAATAGGAAAGGAAGAATTTGCAGATGAGATGATTTCACATATAGAAAATCCTAAACACTTCAATAATTCTGAATTCATTTATTCTGAATTCTTTTATTTTAAGAGTTAGGTTGAAAAATATAAAATATACAAAAATCTGTTAGTTTTATACACTAACAACAAACTCTCAAAAAGGGAAATTAAGAGGAGTTTTTAAGTAGTGGTGTAAGATTTTGAACTCCTTCCCTTACCCAGGTACAATAAACATATAACTACATATGGAATAATTTCCACTGAGTAAGGCCAAAAACTTGGATAAACAAAGCCTCTCCAAAGACAAAAGGACAGCATCAAAACAGCTAAGAGAGACAGACATACCATCTTGCTGAAAATCCACATCGATCCACATATCAGGAGGGATCTGAGTATGGAACTTTTCCCTGAGGACTGAGGGGTTTATCCTCCATACCAGGTACCCTAACCTTCAGATCCTGCTTGAAAGATGAGCCCCCTAAATGCTAGGCTTTGAAACCTAACAGGAATTATATCCAAGATAATCATAAAACTATAGGGAATATAGAAATAACCTCTTAAACAGCCCTTAGGCATACTAACTCACCTCAGGACCCAGTGCAAAACCACTAATTTGAAAAGCACCCAGGCCACATGCGAAGGAGACCAATTTACTCATCTTAAAAAAAACCTAAGGGAGAGGAAGAAAGCCATAGGGACTTTTTCTGGGGATGGAGACATTGATAGATCCCTTATTTGTGACCTCATTCTACCTTGCCAAGGAGAATGTTCACCATTTAGGAACTATTCCAGCCCTTGAGAGCCTAGCTCTGGTTGTTAAAGAGTTTTGTGCTACTGTGTTCCATTTTGCATCTCCTATAGAAGACTGTCCCTTCAAGAATAGGATAGGTAGTTGATTTGCTAATACATACAAAACCACATAGAGAGTCAGGCAAAATGAGGAAACAGTAATATGTTCCAAATTACAGAACAATGCAACACATAATAAAATCATTAATGAGATGAGGATCAACAATCTACCTAATGAATTCTAAATAACAGTAATAAAGTTGCTCACCCATAGGTGTGGAAGGTGGTGGAGTAGAAGGATCCCAGCTTAACTCCCACAGACACACCAGAGCTGCAGCTACACATAATGCGTTTCACTCCTAAAATAACAAAATTAGCAGAAAAATTCTATGGATACCATAGCTATGAATACTTAAGAAGTGGAGGAGGGCCAGGGATATGGTTTAGACTGAACTTCTGGCATGGTGACCCACAAGTGAGAATGTTCACAGGTAAAGAGATATGCCCTGAGAACCAAGGGGATCAGACCCCCACATTGGGCATCCCTGACCCTAGGTACCTGTACTGGGAAGATGCATGCTCTTAATGACTTGCTTTGAAAATCAGTAGGGCTTAACTACAGGAGGGCTGGAGGCTATAGGAAAACAAGATTTTGTTCTTAAAGGGCCAGACTACTATATCACTTGGTCAGAGACCCTGCATAGTGGCAGTAGTTTGAAAAACACGTGGGTTATACCTAAAGAAAATTTATTGACTGATTTGAAGGCATGTGCCTATGGGAAGTGATCTGCAGTAGCTTTCTCCAAGAAAAAAACAAAATGTCAGAAAAAGAACTAAACAAAGTAAAGAAAATCAATCCATCTGATAAAGAGCTAAAAGTAATTATCACACGGAAGCCTGGGTGGCTCAGTTGGTTGAGCATCCGACTTCAGCTCAGGTCATGATCTCACGGTTCATGGGTTTGAGCCCCGCATTGTCTGTGCTGTCATAACAGAGCCTGGAGCCTGCTTCAGACTCTGTGTCTCCTCCCTCTCTGCCCCTCCCATGTTCATGCTCTGTCTCTCTCTGTCTCTCAATGATAAATAAACGTTCAAAAATATTTAAAAAATAAAAATAAAAAATAAAAGTGATTATCACAAAGATTTTCACTGGACTTGAGAGAAGAGTGGATGTTGGAAGTCCTAGCCTCAGCAATCGGACAACAAAAAGAAATAAAAGGCATACAAATCAGCAAGGAAGAAGTCAAACTTTCATTCTTAGCAGATGAAATTATATTCTATGTGGAAAATCTGAAAGACTCCACCAAAAACACCTGCTAGAACTGATCCATGAATTTAGCAAAGTCACAGGATATAAAATCAACGTGCAGAAATTGGCTGCATTTCTATGCTTCACTAATGAAGCAGCAGAAAGGGTTATAAAGGAATTGATCCCATTTGTAATTGCACTAAAAACCATAAAATACTTAGGAATAAACCTAACCAAAGAAGTAAAAGATCTATATGCTGTAACTATAGAAAGCTTATGAAAGAAAGGAGACAAAGAGAAATGGAAAGATATCCCATGCTCATAGATTGGAAGAACAGATATTGTTAAAAAATTGATATTACCCAAGACAAACTACACATTCAATGTAATCCCCATCAAAACACCACCAGCATTCTTCACAGGGCTAGAACAAAAAATCCTAAAAATTGTGCAGAAACACAAAAGACCCTGAAAAAAGAAAACCAAACCTGGAATCATCACAATTCCAGACTTCAAGCTGTATTACAAAGCTGTAATCGTCAAGATAGTATGGTATTGACACAAAACAGACACATAGATCAATGGAACAAAATAGAGAACCCAGAAATGGACCAACAAATGTATGGCTAACTTATCTTTGACAAAGAAGAAAGAGTATCCAATGGAAAAAAGACAGTCTCTTCAGCAAACGATGTTGGGAAAACTAGCCAGCAACATGAAGAAGAATCAAACTGAACGACTTTCTTACACCATACACAAAAATAAACTCAAAATGTTTGAAAGACCTAAATGTAAGACAGGAAACCATCCCAGAGAAAACAGGCAGCAACCTCTTTGACACTGGCTACAGCAACTTCTTACTAGACATGTTTCCAGAGGCAAGAGAAACTAAAGCAAAAATGAATTCTTGGGACCACATCAAGATAAAAGCTTCTGCACAATGAAGAAAACACATAACAAAACCAAAAGCCATCTGATGAAATAGGAGAAGATATTTTCAAATGACAAATCAGATAAAGGGCTAGTATCCAAAATCTATAAAGCATTTATCAAACTCAACACCCAAGAAACAAATAATCCAGTGAAGAAATGGGAAAAAGACATGAACAGACACTTTTCCAAAGAAGATATCGAAATGGCTAATAGACACATGCAAAGATCCTCAACAACACTCATCATCAGAGAAATACAAATCCAGACCACAATGAGATACCACCTCACACCTGTCAGAATGGCTAAAATTAACAACTCAGGAAACAACTCAGTTAATGTTGGCAAGGATGTGGAGAAAGAGGAACCTATTTGCACTGCTGGTGGGAATTCAAACTGGTGCTGCTTCTCTGGAAAACAGTATGGGGGTTCCTCAAAAAATTAAAAATAGAACTACCCTACAGCCCAGCAATTATACTCATAGGTATTTATCCAAAGGATATAAAAATACAGATTCAAAGGAGTACATGCACCCCAATGTTTATAACAACACTATCAACAATAGCCAAATTATGGAAAGAACGCAAATTATACTTTTGAAACCATTATTTATATTATATGTTAACTAACTTGGATTTAAATAAAATTTAAAAATGAGAGAAGAATGGATTTACTCAAGTGAGAAATTTAACAAGAAAATAGAAAATATGAAAACCTATGAGAGCTGAAAATACAATAAGTTAAATTTTTAAAAAAGTAGAGTAGAGGGAATAAACAGCAGATTGGGGATGCAGAAGAATGGATGAACAATTTGGAAGATAGGGTAATGGAAGCCACCCAAGTTGAAGAGCAAAAGAAAACAAAAAACAAAGGAAGAGAAATAGATAGGTTAACAGACTTCTTGGCCATGATCAAGTGTATTAACATTTACATTATGGGGAAGTCCCAAAAAGAGAACAGAGAAAGAGGCAGAAAACTTATTTGAAGAAATAATAGCTGAAAATATCCCTAATCTGAGGAGGGTAACAGATATTCAGGTCCTGGAGTCACAGAGAATACCAAACAAGATGAATATAGAAGGTCTACAACAAGATACATAGTAATGAAAATTTCAAAAAATTAAAGATGAAGAGAATCTTAAAAACAAGAGAAAAAACACATTTACACAGAAAAGAAATCCTAAAGGCTAGCAGTTGATTTTTCAGCAGAAACTATGCATGTCAGAAGGGAGTGGCATGATATATTCAAATTGCTGAGAGGAAAAAAATCACCAACCAAGAATACTTAGACTACAAGGTTAACGTTCAGAAGTGAAGGTGAGTGAAATAGTCTCCCAGAAAAACAAAAGTTAAGGGAATTCACCATCCCTTTAATTTAGATATTAAATATCTAAACTTCCTTACAAGAAATGCTAACGGAATGTCTTTAAGATGAAAAGTTTGTAAAAAAGGCAATTATAAAAGGAAAAACTACATTGGGAAAAGCAAACACATAGTAAATGTAGGATCTCAGTCACAAATATGAATATTTAAAGACAAAAGTAGTAAAATCAATTTTATCTACAAAAGCTAATTAAGGGACTTACAAATTAAAATGTAAAATATGATATACATAAGACAGAGGAATGTAAAAATGTACCTTTACAATGTGAACTTAAGTAATTATTAACATAGACTGCTAAATTCATAGAATATTATATATTTACTTCCTGATAACCACAACTGTAATAACCTATAATATGTAACAGATAAAGGAATCTAGTAAAATCAATAAATCTCAAGGGAAAATAATAAAGGAATGAAGAACTACAAAATTCAAGAATTTGACAATTAACAAAATGGCAATAAGCACATACCTATGTACCTAGCAATAATTACTGTAAATGTAAATTAACTATATCAGAAGACATATGGTGACTGAATGGATAAAAAAAAAAGACCCATCTACATGCTGCCTAGAAGAGATCCTCATCAGACTCAAAGACACATAGACTGAATGTGAAAGGATGGAAAAAATATATTCCATGTAAATGGAAGCAAAAACAGAAAAAAGTGCAGTAGTAGTACTTACATCAGAAAAACTAGACTTTAAAACCAAGACTATAACAAGAGACAAAGAAGGGCATCACACATAATGATTAAAGGATCCATCCAAAAAGAGTACATAACAATTGTAAATATCTAGCACCAAACATAATAGCATTTAAATATATAAGGCATATATTAACAGACATAAGGAAGAAATTGACAGTAATACAATGATAGTAAAGGACCTTAACACTGCATTTACATCAACAGATAATCTAGACAGAAAATCAATAAGGAAACAACTTTTAATGACATATTAGACCAGATGGATTTAACAGATAATCAGAACATTCCATCCAAAAACAGCAGCAAATATTCCTTTCAAATGCATATGGAACATTCTCCAGGAAAAATCCCATGTTAGGACACAAGTCTCAATAACACTAAGAGGACAAATCATATCAAGTAATTTTTCTGACCACAATGGTATGAAATGGGCAATCAATCGTAAGAAAAAATATGGAAAGAACATCGATAGATGGAGGCTAAACAACATTCTACTAAACAGATGAGACAACCAAGAAATCAAAGATAAAGCAAAACAAACATGGAGGGCTTCCTGGGTGTCTCAGTTGGTTGAACAGACTTCATTTCAGGTCATGATCTCACAGTTTATGGATTCAAACCCCATGTAAGTCTTTGTGTTGACAAGAGTGGAGCCTGCTTTGAATTGTCTGTCTCCTCTCTTGCCCCTCCCCTGCTTGCATAAACTCTCTCTCAAAAGTAAACATTAAAAAATTAAAAATTTTTTAAAAACATGGAGACAAATGACAATGGAAATACAAGGATTCAACATTTTCAGGATGCAGCAAAAGCAATTTTAAGAGGGAAGTTTAAAGCAATACAAACTTACTGCAAAAAAAGAAGAAAAGTTTCAATCTACTTTTATACCCAAAGGAACATAAAAAAGAATCAATCCCAAATTTAATGGAATGAAGAAAATAAAAATAAAATTAGAGTGGAAATAAATGAAATAGAAACAAAAAACAGAAAACATTCATAAAACTAAGAACCAGGTCTTTGAAAAGATAATCAAAATTTATAAACTTTTAGCAAGACTCATCAAAAGAGAGAGGGAGAGAGGACTCAAATATATAAAATCAGAAATGAAAGAGAAGTTACAAAGAAAACCACAGAAATACAAAGGATTTTAAGAGACTAATATAAAAATTATATACAAACAAATTAACCTAGAGGAAATGGATGGATTCTTGGGAACATACTATCCTCCAATAATGAATTAGGAAGAAATAGAAAATCTGACCAAAATTGTTACTAGTAATGAAACTGAATTGTTAACAAAACATTCCCAACAAACCAAAGTCCAGGACCAGATGGCTTCACAAGTAAATGCTACAAAAAAATTTAAAGACAAGTTAATAGCTATACTTCTCAAACTATTCCAAAAAAATAGAAAACGAAGGAATGTTTCCAAATTAATTCTATGAGGCCAGCATTTTTCTGATACCAAAAGCAGACAAACAGTAGAAAAACAATTAAAGACCCAATGTCACAGATGAACATAGATGCAAAAATCCTCAATATATTAGCAAACTGAATTGTACAATACATTAAAAAGATAATTCACTATGATCAAGTAAGGCTTGATACAGGGTTTAAAATCATACAATACCAAAAAACAAAAATTATGCTAAATGTAATAAGTCAAACAGAAAAATACTGTATGATCACTTACATGTGGAATCTAAAATAGAGGCCCCCCCCCAAAAAAAAATCCCACCAAAAAACGGAGTTCAATAATATAAAAAACAGTTCAGTCGTTGCCAGAGGTGGGGGTTTGGCAACAGGGGAAAATGGATGAAGGGGTAAAAAGTTACATATTTCTGGCTATAAAATAAATGAGTTATGAGGATGTAATGTATAGCAAAGTAATTATAGTTAATAATACTGTGTTGCATATTTTAAAGTTGCTAAAAAAAGTTTTTAAAGTTTTCATCAAAGAAAAAATATTATGACTATATAAAGAGATGAATGTTAACTAAACATTGTGGTGATCACTTCACAATGTATACAAATATAATTATGTCAATTTTAGTTCAAATTTAAAAAGTTATATAGTAAATTCCTGAATATTTCTTTAAAATATAAAGTATTGTCTTTCAGAATGAAACTCAACATTCTCTGTCTCCCTTTTCCCATATTGCAAGGATTTGGATATTACAGAGTTCATCCTTACAGCTGGGTTAACCAGGCACTATCACTACACTTACTAGGAGTTGAAATTTTACAAAGAAAAAATTTGTAGTTTATCTAAAATATTTTTTTAACTTTTACTGCAGCCTCTATTATTTTTTTTATAGTTTATTGTCAAGTTGGTTTCCATATAACACCCAGTGCTCTTCCCCACAAGTGCCCTCCTCCATGTCCATCACCCCCCCTTTCCCCCTCCCCCTTCAGCCCTCAGTTTGTTCTCAGTATTCAAGAGTCTCTCATGATTTGTCTCCCTCCCTCTCCCTAACTCTTTTTCCCCCCTTCCCCTCCTCATGGTCCTCTGTTAGACTTATGAGTGAAAACATACGGTATCTGCCCTTCTCTGCCTGACTTATTTCGCTTAGCATGACACCCTCGAGGTCCATCCACATTGCCACGAATGGCCAGATTTCATTCTTTCTCACTGCCATGTAGTATTCCATTGTATAAAAAAATATTTTTTTGAAAATGATTTATCCTATGCCTAGTCCGAAATGAAATTCTTGAATCTATTTGCATTGGAATTAACCAAATTTTATCTCTCAGGTTTAAAATGCTGGAGAATTAACAAATTGAAAGTGCACAGTGCAGACACAATAATCTAGCATGAGGGTAAGTTTTAACATACAGAAAAAAACTATGTTTTTAATTGTATTTCTTTTATATTTTTTAATTTTTAAAAATATAAGTATTTATTTATTTATTTATTTATTTATTGAGAGAGCGCACGCACACAAGATGGGGAGGGGCAGAGAGAAGGAGAGACAGAATCCCAAGGAGGCTCCACACCATCAGTGCAAAACCCAATGTGGGGCTTGAACTCGAAAAATGTGAGATCATGGCCTGAGCCAAGATCAAGAGTTGAATGCTTAACCAACTGAGCCACCCAGTCAACCCCAGAACAAAGTTTTATTGCCATATAAATACAATTGGTTACAATTTTCCCAAAGCGCAATTATAAAGCATTACTGAATGTTAGGTAATGTGTAGAAAAGTATGTGCATATATACACATTTTTTCAGTACTTGCAAACTGATTATGTATTCATTATAGCTATAAACCTAATATTTCATTTATCCTGAGTATAATAATGATGTTTTTACTCCTATTTACTGTAAAATTTTTAAATTTTTTATTTTAATAAATGGTTTAAGGGGATTTTTTTAAAATTTTATGCAGTATAGAAGAATGAAACAGTATCAATATTGTTTTTAACTAATAAACACATTTTTACCACCAAAATTAATGTGGAAAGTATCAAAGATCGACAGCAATTGATTTTTTCTTACATCTCTACTCAATCTTCTCCCTAACATCCTACCTCCATTTCCTTGTTTTTGTTTTTTGTTTCTTTTTTTTCGAGAGAACAGATAAGATCTGTGGTTACTGGAGACAGGGGTGTAGGAGATGGGGAAAGTGCATGAACGTGGCCAGTATGTTGAAACTTCCAGTTATAAAATAACTACTAGGGTTGCAATAGGCAATGTGATGATTTTAATTAATACTACTTTATGGTATATTTCAAACTATCCGAGAGTAGGTCCTAAAATTTCTCATCACAAGGAAAAAAAAAACAGGTTTTACTTTTTTGATATCTATGAGATGATGGATGCTAACTAAATTTACTGTGGTAATCATTTCACAGTATTTATGTCAAGTCATTATGCTGCACACCTTAAAATTGTAGAGTGCTATATGTCAATTATGTCTCAAAACTGAAAAATAAACTTAAAAAAAAAAGAATTGCAAATTCAGATAACCATTTATTCATTAGTTTCTCCCCTCCATTGTTAGTATGTTTCCTTGGTAGGTATTAATGCGCCAGAACTTGAAGGCAAGCCTTACTTTAAGATAAGCAGGCTCCACTTGGCATCTGTTACACCAGCATTATAGAAGCCTTAGGGACGAAGAATGATAGATGCACTCACCATGGTTCAAGGAGATGCTGAAGATCAAGAAGATGAAGTGGGTCAAAGTCCATCCAGAAGTTAGTTTCAACTCTGACTCCTGGTCTTACAGGTGACAATAAGCAACATAAAGCAGTAAACAAGTGACAAATAATAAATAACCCCCTAATACATATGATACACTAATAGGGAAATTATGGGACAACTACAATTTTAACAAATTATTTCTATGAAGTAAAGTGGCATTGGGTAAGTGAGTGTATACATTTTCTAGAGCTGCAGTAACAAAGTGCCACAAACCAGGTAGCTTATATTGACAGAAATTTATTCTCTTAGGTTTCTGGAGACCAAAGTTAAAGTGTTGGCAGAGCCATCCTCCCTCTCAAGCCTCCTGAAGAATATCCTTTCTCACCTCTTATAGCTTCTGGTGGAACCAGATATTCCATAATTTGTGGATCAGAACTGTGATGTTTGCCTTCCTCTTTACATGTGTCTCTGTAACTCTGTGTATTCATATGGCCATTTTCTCTCTCCACCTCTCTCCTTTCGTTATAAAGACACCTGTCACGTTGAATTAGAGCCCATCCTGCTTCAGTATGACCTCATCTTAAGGTCACATTCTAATATACTGGGAGTTAGGATATTTAATGTATCTTTTGGCGGGTGCCCAAATCAACTTATAAAAGCAGACAAAAGAGGATTTCCATTTGTTAATCTATGGTTTTCTGAAATGTTTGTAAATATTTGCTAATAATATCCTGGAAGTCATTGTAGTTTGTCTCACTCTTGTACTTGTGAAAGAAAATTCAAAATGAAATAAGCATTGGTAAAAGAGCCACTCAAAGAAAAGTCAAAAGGACACTGAGGAAGTAGGACCTCTGCCTGTCTCCTGTTTTAATTCTTGGAACTCAATGAACTTTTGACTTGTGTCAACCCCAACTTGTCAATTGCAACTGGGCCACTTTCTATAATACATCCTTCTACTTCAGACTAAAATAGAGATAATGTAACACTTCTAGATAAATAGCCAACCATGTAGGAGATAGTTTAAACTTTGCCAACATCAATCATAATTCTTTCAAAATAGTTTATGTAACTGTGTTACATAAAATTTGAAGCATACCTTGGATTTTGGTTCACTCTGTGTCTCCCAGATTACAATTCCTAAGAACCTAAATAAATGCTTTTGGTTGTTTTACAGCCTCTTCTTGGTCTGTATACCCAATATATACCCAATACCAATTCCATTTTTCACATGCCTATGTATGCTATGAACATCAAATACTCACCTAGTTCTCCATGCTGCTAGCTATGAGTCTCTGACACATCCCTGGCCAATAAACACAGATGTACTGACCCTTTTTTCCCTTCCCTTTCTACTTTGAAAGAAAACAGGATGTCTAGGATGGCACAATTTTATGAGCATAAGAAGACAAGCAAATTTATTTAAACAAACAGAAACAAAAACAACAAATAACGGGCCATAACATTATAAGATTACTCTAGCAGCCACTTAACTACAATACTTATTACGTGTGAAACAATGCAATATTGTGTAATTGTTGTCTGTGCTTTCTGTTACATGAAGATAGACTCATACTAAATAATACATGTGTGAAATGTTTCTGATAAATCTTAAAATTTATTTTTTAAGTTTGTTTATTTTGAGAGAGACAGAGACAGCACGAGCGAGGGAGGGGCTAGAAGAGAGAATCCCAAGCAGGCTCCATGCTGTCAGTGCAGAGCCTAACACAGGGCTCAAAGTCAAAAAAAAAACCTGCAAGATCATGACTTGAGTCGAAACCAAGAGTTGGACATTTAACCAACTTAGCCGCCCAGGCACCCCTAAATCTTAAAATTTCAAAGACAGAAAAAGCTGGTAAGCTGGTATCTTAAGCAAAGGATATTAGCATATAAAATGTATTTTTCTTACAATTCTTGAAATATATTTTAGGTAAATCATTCTATTTCCTTATGGAGAATCTAGTTTCTAGAAAACAAACCAGATGTTAATGTAAAAACAAAACAAAACACAAAGCAAAGCTCCACTCTTACTCCCAAGGTAATAGTTTTACCTATTTTTTGTCAGTCTCTAAATAGGCATCAGGAGGCATTGACTATACAAAATTCAATGGGAAGCATTTAATGTTGAATGCTGGAGAGTGGATTTTTTTTTAAATAGGTAAACTGTTAAGATGTGAAGTACAATTGAGTAGTCTGCACATTTTTTCTGATAGAGTAAATATTAACTGTCATATAGTGTTTCTAAAACGACTTAAATATTTTGTTGATGACTTAGTGCTTTAACAGTTTAAGTAGAAATACACGTAATGATTGATCATTTTTGAAGTTTGATTTATATGAAAGCCTTATCATACATAAAATGTGATTAGTAGTGATTTTGAAAACCCTAAATTTTAGGTCACACTTCCTAATTAAAATAGATGGCATATTGTGTAAATTTTAGTTGCAGAACATACTCACGTATCTTGGGCATTGTTTAACTTTACAGAAGGTTAGAAATAGTGTATGTATAAGATTGTCAGTCTTCATGAAAACTGCTGTCTTAGTCGTGCTTTTCAACAAACTTAAGAAACCTGACCAGATCCCTAATAGGTATCACAAATTCATATTTTTAAATGGTGATAAAAGGATTCACAACTCAAGTATGATTCTTTGTTTTGCTCTCTGACTGAAAAATAATTCTTTTATTTATATAATTACATATAGTTTTACAACAGTCATCCTTGAAAAAGAAAAGCAGCTTCTGCTGTTACTCAAGAAAAATCTTTTAGAATGCATGTTTAAAAGATTTAGATCACCAATTCTCTTTATTTCCTTGAATTATTCATAATTAAGTCATGTCCAAACAATTAATTTCTTCTGTGTAGGGAATATAATCAATTGTTTCTATTCCTATTTTGTTTTTAGCATGTATATTGATCATTCTGGGTATGTCTCATTAGGATGAGGAATAAAGGGGGTAAGTTCTCCTTGTTGAATGCTGAAGGGCAACACAATATGTATATGATGTGGCATATGCCACCTGGCCGTGCGGTCCTGGAGCATTTTGAGCAGACTTGTGTAGCCAAATTTTTAAGCACACCTGCCAAGTACAGAACCCCATGATAGAGTGACATTGAAATTCTCCCCCTATAAAACAATAACACACACAGGGTTTCTTTTTATTATTATAAATAAACAAACCAAATTCCTTACAAAGCATTTTAAAAATGAAAGAATACCAATCATATACATACAAGCCAAATAATAAATAAATAGCTTTCCCTTATTGATTAGGATTTCTCTACTTTTGTCTAAAGAAATGACCAATGAAAACAGAAGTAAATATTCCATACTTGATAACAAATTGGAATCCAAATCATGGATATAAAAGTTTATCACTTTTCAAATTTGAAAATGCCATTATTTGTAGTCGCAGTATTTTCCAAATCATTTTATTTTTCCCAATGGTAATTTGGACACAAAAATATTCAGGTGACAACCAGGTGGGGAATGTTTTTCGTTTGTTTTTGTTTTTGGAAATAAGTATTTTTTCTTTCATTGAAATCCAAAAATAGGGCTTAAACCACATGAAAGCATATCTATTAATAAATTCTGACCTTTTCTTATTTTTGCTACTTTATCTTGTGAACCAAGATGAATAATTAAATAAAACATTGTTGGTTTGAACATGGTAAATGGCAGCAAGACTGATTCCAGTTGAACTAAATGTTTTTGCAGGACACATACATATATAATTGTCTTGTTGAGGATTGGTCCAGAGCCCATCCATGGCTGAGATGCCAGTACAGAATAGGGAGTATGCAACTTCAAGAAGTTTTGGGACTGACCTGGGCCATTAAGTGAACACACACACACAAAATAGCGCAAAGTTATTCTTTGTAAATAATTATGAGCTTTTTTAAATTCCCCATTTTAAAAGATGGACAGCCTTAGAACATAATATTTCTAACTTTTTCTGTCCATACAGTAATTTATTACAAAGGATTCTAAGTTTAATGTATAACTTACACATTCTCCATTTATATAACCATTGTATAATTTTATACAGAAAAAAAATATTTAAATTACATATGTCAACTTTGTTGCCTCACATAAGCATGTCCTTTTTGGCTTACAACAAGGGCATTCTTTTTTTTAATATACTACCTAAACTGTTATAACCCAGTATTTTTCTGCCTAGATGTAAAGGGGCCTTTATTGATTAACATTGAATTTGAAAGTAAGGAAGACTGAATAACAAAACTATACACACAAATTTCTGTTTAATGATTACCATTAAAGTCCACATAAACCTGTTTCAGAACAGTTCTATTCTAAAAATTATAAAACTGAGATATTTTTTAAAATGAGAAAATACATTTATGCAGGAAAGACTAATACTTAAGAATCTAGTATTTATATTTTTTCTTCAATGCCAGCTGCCACAGCCGTATATTTGGAAATATTTCATGGTTATTAAAGTATCTTACAATTGTATGAAATCATATTTAATAATTCAAATGTTTTCAGATATATTTACTTAGGATTCTTCATCTGTGGTTTTATTTTACATAGGTATTCATAAATAAAATTCCATACTGCTCCAGTTAATTGAGACGTAGATTCAGACAATATGGTTTTAAAATCAGGCTTTATCTGCCATTATTTGCCAAATTTTGTACAACTTTCTTAATTTGTATATACTCTAATGTCCCATCCATAAAATAAGAAAATAATAACTCACTACTAATTTGGTTATGTTTATTAAAGGATACAATGTATCTAAAGTACTAAGACTACTTGGCAGAGTAAGTATCTAATAAATTTTATTATTGTTTATTTTGTACATTATCTTTTATCTTAGAAATAAAATGAGATATTGTAAATGTCACATCATGATTCAGCAAAGTATTCCATTAGACTAAGCTGCACTGGTATATTTTCCTCTAAAATTATATTCAGTGGGGAAAAGAATTTAATTTGAACTGGTCACAATTGATTTGCTTGCACTTCACAAGCCAAAGTTTGTACCTGTACCATTTTGTTTCTTGCAGATTTGTTATGTACATACATAGAACATCCACTGATGGCCTAAGGAAGGAATTTATTACAAATGACAGCAAAAAAGTTATCCCAGAAATGTTATGAATTCAACTACAAAGACTATAAGGAAGTTTATGTAGACACTACAGTTACATTGCATTTTTTAGGGTGACATTTAAAACTTAAGGTTTTGGGGCAATTTATATGCACTTAGAATATCTCTCAAAAATATTGGAAGCTTGATGTATGCACATATGTATACAATCCTATTTTTTAAATAAAAATAAAATGTGTGCATCAATCAAGTAAAAGTTTCCTGGAAATTTATATAATGGAGATTATCAATAAGGAATTGGATTACTCATTTGGGTCAACGAGAGCCTAAACTGATACACCAGAAAAGAGCACAAGGTCAAGTTTGGATGGATGAATGAAGAGAACCTGAAAGAAGA
The DNA here is from genome assembly GCA_028646485.1 of Cryptoprocta ferox. Taxonomy (NCBI): domain Eukaryota; kingdom Metazoa; phylum Chordata; class Mammalia; order Carnivora; family Eupleridae; genus Cryptoprocta; species Cryptoprocta ferox. The sequence continues at coordinate 96,518,137 of CM053573.1, read as the reverse complement.
TGTTCAAAGCATCCTTCAATAAAATCTGAATGTCTGGATACAGAGATTAAATTAGATACAAAGCAATGGGAGAGGATCTTTGTTTCTGGAGACTTGAGGTCAGAATAAGAAGGATTAGAGCACATGGAAGTTTCCACTAGGAGTAGTAGAGTATTATGGAAACATAACTCTGAACCCCAGCTTTCTTTCCACCATTGATAATTCCAAAACTATCTCTCTTGCCTAAACCAAGGAACCACTGGGGTTTAAAGTCACGTAAGTGGAAAGAAGACTGTTCTGTAGTAGTCAAGGTAGAGAGGACTGATACATGGTTTTCTCTTCCATGGGTGTTGATGAATTTGGGACACCAGAGTGAGGAAGCACAGATGTGAGTTTGTGAGGTCTTCAAGGCAGAGAATGCAGAGAGTAACAGGACCTTCATTTATCTGAGTATTCTGGCCAGCAGAGATTACAACACACCCTAATCTCTACCAGAGCAAGAAGACCAATAAGGAAATTAAGGGGCAGGTGAAGATCAAAGTCCACCCCAGGGAATTGGAAAATTTGAGGGAATACACAGTTCTCCTAACTTTACAAGTGTAGGGGAGGAAGAAAGTTTCCTCAATTTTTTAGGATCCCTGGCTGGGTCTAAAAATTAAACTGGCTGACAGATTTATAGGAGAAAGCCATTCAAATTTTATTGAATATTTATGGGTACAAGGAAGCCTTCATAAGAAAAAGAAGATCTAAAGAAGTGAGCAGAACAGGAAGCCTTTATACCTTTCAGACAAAAATTTGCAAAGAATTGACAAGACAAAGGAGTTTGAGCTATGGATAGGTTAAATGGTGTAGAAATAACAAGGTTTGTTTATATTGCCTTCTCAGCCCTAAATTCCCTGTCTATGGTGATAACGATGTCTTCTATTTTCCTGGTACAAGGAAGATATCTTTCACATGGAAGACAAGACTTATCTCCTGCTTTCTGGGGGCAAAGGGGAGGCAGTACAAAGAAAAGTTAGGGTATCTTTCTTACATGAGCTGTTTCTTAAGTATCTTGAATTCAAAATTAATATGCCAAGGTGGCATATTTTGATGTGACATATTTTTCTACTCTTTACCAATTTTGCTTATAACAGTTGTCTATGTAAGAAAAAGTTTTCACATTATCAACTACACTGGATAAGGCAAGAACCAACCCTGAGCTCCAGTGAACCAACTCATTCAATAAAGATCAATAGCAGTATGTCTAAGCTGGGCCAGTAGCCACAGAGATCTGTCATAAGTTTTACATATTAAAGTAGGTGGGCACAGATCATTAAAAACAAAACCAAACAAAAAGATCATTAAAGGATATTCTGAAGTTTAAACAGAAACCTACATTTTTTAAATATGACATACTCATATAATTAGAAAGAGGATAGTCACTGTTATTACCCCAAATTAGTGGCTTGAAAATATAAAAGGCATTGCCAAAAGCAAAGAATAGATAAAACACATGAAAAAAAAAAAAAGATGACACATATAAGGCAATCCAAGACACTCAATGTACAAATAACACTTCAAAGCAAAGAAAAAAGAACGGATACTGGATAGACGAGGATTAAACAAATAATGGGAGGGAATCTCAGCTTTAGGAACACCTGTGTCTGTATATGAATGCACCTATCAGGTCCTAAGGTGGATTAGTGAAAGAGCAATATACCTTATTAGGTGACACATTTTTGAATTTTACAGATAAAGCTAAAATCTACAAGTTCTAGAACATAAAAATAATTTACACTATTGTTAACAATAAAATATTACCTACACAGGTAAAAGGACTGGAATCAAGTTTCTCATTTGTAATTCTTGAAACTTGACGAGCCTAATATAACATTTGCTGACGACTAAGAAAAAATTATGTATCCCTCAAATCCTATACCTACTGGCAAAAGTCATCATCTCACAGAAGATTGTTAATGTTCAGTGATGTAATAAATTCCATCTGAGGGAGATGATTGAAGAACTACTTAAGGACACTTGAAACATAAAGAACCTGCTAAACTGTAGGAAAATTTTAATCATAACCAAGAACTAAAAATTTTAACCAGTTCAGCCAGGACTTGAGGCATTTAAAGGCCCAAGAGTAAAAGTGAAAGTGGGAAGCTAGGATAGGATAAATAAAAGAGTTTTTTAAATTTCTCAACTTAATGGGATGGGTGACACAGACCATCTTGTGGGGAATCAGTATGCCATCAGGCAGAAATACTTATTTTTTTGTAAAACTATAGTAGATATATATGTAATTTTAAATACAGGGTCAGGTAAGGTAATAAAATAAAAATTATAGTTAGAAAGTCCATGGGGTACCTGGGTGGCTCAGTCAATTGAGTGGATGACTCTTGATTTCTGATGAGGTCATGATCTCATGGTTGTGGAATCAAGCCTGACATCAGGCTCTGTGCTAGGCATGGAGCCTGCTTGAGATTCTCTCTCCCCTTCTCTTTTTGCCCTTCCCCTGCTCACAGGTGCTTGCATGCTCGCTCTCTCTCTCTCTCTCTCTCAATAAATAAATAAATTAATTAAAAAAATCCAAATATGTGGGAAAACAAATTTAATAACAACTTGATAAAAATCATGTAAAAATAAGGAAATGTAGGGAAAGAATAGTTTAAAATAATCAGTAAACATAAAATAAGATGGAAGAAGCATGACAGCTATTACAACCATTGCTCTCTGTGTGGATAGAATTATGACTCCTACTAAAGGACAGAGTTCAGATCCATCAGTTTAAATGCAGGCCATAAGCAATGGACTTAAAATCAATAATTAAGAAATGTTAAGAATAAGGGGTTGTCAAATAGGTATCTGGAAAACTCCATAATAGAAGTGGCTTTATTAGAATCATACGTACTCATGCTATAATGTAAGGTTAAAGTTATGGTAAAGAATGAGAAGAATATTGTGTCATGATAAAAGATACACTTTCCAAAGAAGGTAAAACAGGAATAAGCTTGTATAAAACTAATAGCTTAGCTAAATACACAAAGTAGAAGTCATTAGAAATACAAGAACTTCATGAAAAAAATAGAGTTTTAAAATGAAACTTCAATAGAACAAAGGGAAGTAGCCAGGGAATATGAAGATTCCCTAAGGAACTGGCAACTGATGTTTAGAGTCCCACAGGCTCCATTATGAATACGGAGGAAGCAGTCAAGATTATCTGTCAGTTCAGATAATCAGTATGAAATCCCTGCATAAAATCACTTTAGTGATGATGGAAATAGAAAGCTAAGATACTGAATACCCAGTTGCAAAGTGTGCCAGAAACACACAGAAAGTGCCCTGGTAGGCACTATTGGAAACTGTGCTGTCTCCAATCAAAGATGCTCTATCCTTTCTACATAGTAAAGAAGCCTATATCCTTCCAAAAGGGAAGTATGCAGAGTGAGGGATTATGACATAGGCCTATCAAAGTAAAATTTGCAATGGAATTACTCTGAAATGGTATTTATTTCCTTAGTAAAAAGTGCACATTTGACTTCTTACCTCCATCTGTGCTTAGAGTGTACTGGACACCTAACTAAACTAGAAGAAAAAATCAACATGTATGATGTCATTTGGTGTGATTTCTAAGTTATAAACGAGTAAAGAGGAAAAATAATTTCTATCAATAGGGCACTAAATAACACTGAGAAGTAGATACTTAAAAAAAGAGGTTCAGTTCAAGACGGTGATGTAGGAGCTTGAACCCACCTCCTGCCATGGACACACCAAATCAATAGACACATATGGAACAATTTCCCCACACACAAACTCACATACAGGAGGGAACTCAAAATCTGGCTGGAGCTTTTCCCTGTTAGGGGTTTGAAACCCATATTGGTCACTCTAAATTTTAAGACCTATACCTGAAAGACAATCCCCCAAAACATCTATATTTGAATGCCAACAGGGCTTGTATCCATCCATAAGACCTACAAAGCCATATTGATCTGAGAAACACTTCTTAAGGGGCTTACCCACCCCATGGCCTGAAATAGAGACAGTCAAAAGTACCCAGAATTTCTGTGAAAGAAGCTTATCTGCTTATCTTAAAGCATCAGCCTGAGAGGCAGGCATCTTATTTGACACACATCTAGGTGGCTACTGATATACTCTCCAGAGATAGTGGCCAGTGGGCACCATTCTGGCACTTTCCCTCTTCCTCGGGTCTGTTAACAAGAATCTCTCATAAAAGAGTTTATATCTCATCTGGTACCCTGAATTTTGCAGCTGCCATCCAGGGGACACCTTTAGATTACCTGGCTCTAGTGGACAGTTGGGCTTATACTTACATGTCCCACAGACTACAATCAATGGAGAAAAATTGGTTAACCAGTGACCATCCCCAGGGTACAATACACTTTTTGTGGCTGCCATCCAAGGGACACCCACTGATAATCAGGCTCTTGTGACCAGTAGAGCTTATGCCTATATAAGTCTGGTTTCCAATCAACCTGAATAGAGTACTGACTGAGATCCTCCATTCTGGGACACTGAGGAGTCTTGGCATACCCTCAACTTTTAAAGCCATCAAAAATAAAGTAGGCTTGGGGCACCTGAGTGGCTCAGTCAGTTAGGCATTCACCTTTTGATTTCATCTAGTCATGATCTCTTAGTTCTTGGGATTAAGCCCTGTGTCAGGCTCTGTGCTGACAGTGTGGATTGGGATTCTCTCTCTCCCTCCCTCTATGCCCCTCACCTCGCTCTCTCAATCTTTCTCTCTCTCTCCCTCAAAATAAATAAATAAGCAATTAATAAATAAGCAGTTAAAAAATAAAGTAGGCTGCTTGGACAATCACAAAAGTTTGAGAGATATCCCAAAATAGGGCAGGAATAAACAATAAGGTCATCTCTTACACAAGGACACTCTTTGAAGTCTGGAAGTGGTGGCTGTATTATATAATGCATGGAAAGCAACACAGAGGATCAGGAAAAAAGAGAGGAATAAGTTCCAAAATAAATAAATAAATAAATAAATAAATAAATAAGATAAAACCTCAGAAAAAGATCTTATTGAAATGGGCCTATGGGAGAATTTCATCAAAGAGACAGAAAATATAAGAAAGTACCAAATAGAAGTCACAGAGCTGAAGAACACAAACACTGAACTGAAATATCCAATAGAGGAGCTCAACAGCAGACTCAATAAAGCAAAGGAAAGGACAAGTGAACTTAAAGATAAGACAGTGGAATTCACCCAGACAAAACAGCAAAAGAAAAAAAACTAGTAAAACTATCTTAAAGATATTATGGGATGACATCAAACAGATTAACATTCACATTATAGGAGTATGAAAGAAAGGGGCAGAAATTTTTTTAAAAAAAATTATGACTGAACACTTCCCTTACCTGGGGAAGGACATACAGATCCAGGAATTCCAGAGAGTTCCAAAACAGATGAACCCAAGAACCTACACCAAGACACATTATAATTAAAGTGTCAAAAGTCAAGGAGAGGATTTTTATTTTTATTATAAAAATTTTTAGTGTTTATTTTTGAGAGGGAGAGAGAGAGAGAGAGAGAGAGAGAGAGAGAGCACAAGCAGGGGAGGGGTAGAGAGAGAAAGAGACACAGAATCCGAAGCAGGTTCCAGGCTCTGAGCTGTCAGCACAGAGGCCAACACAGGGCTTGAACCCAGGAACTATGAGATCATGACCAGAGCTGAGGTCAGACGCTTAAACGACTGAACTACTCAGGCACTCTAAGAAGAGAATTTTTAAAGTACCAAGAGAAAAACAACTTCTTATACACAAGGAACCACCACAAGGCTATCAACAGATTTTTCAGCAGCAACTTTGCAGGCCAGAAGGGTGAGGCATGATATATTATAGTACTGAAAAATAAACTGCCAATAAAGAATACACTATGGGGAAAAATTATTCTTCATACTGAAGGAGAAATAAAGATTTCCAAGATAAGCAAAAGCTAAAGGAGTTCATCACAATTAATCTGGCCCGCAAAAATTGTTAAATGGGTTTTTAAAGCTGAAGTAAAGGGGTGAAAATTAGTTACAGGAAACAATGGAAGTATAAATCACACTGATCAATGTAAGTATATAATAAAATTCAGAATTATCAATTGTTGAAATGGTGGTGGGTTAATCACTTATAAATTTAACATGAATGTTAAAAGACAAAAGTTGTAAAAATAACTATAATTTGAACAATTTAATGGAAGCACAAGATAAAAAGATGTATATTGTTACATCAAAACAAAAGGCGGGGGGAGTAATAATGTAGAGGTTTAGAATGCATTTGAAATTATGTTGTTAAATTAATATAGACTGATATAAATATAAGTTGTTTTATTTAATGCCATTGTATCCAAAAAGTAAAGCTTTAATAAATTCACAAATACTAAAGAAAAAGCAATCTAAGCATACCACTCTAGAAAATATTCAAATCAAAAAGAAAGTAAGAAAGGAACAGAAAAATCACCAAATAGCTAGAAAACAGTGAACAAAATGGCAATCAATACATATTTATCAATAATTATTTTAATGTAAATGGACTATATTCTTCATTCAAAAGATATAGTATGGGTTAATGGATAAAAATCAATACCATCTATGTGCCGCCTACAAAAGACCCACTTTAGATATAAGGACACACACAAAGTGAGGAGATGAAAAAAGATATTCTACGAAATTGAAAACCAAAAGAAGCTTGGGGTAGCTATACTTTTATCAGACAAAATAAACATTAAGACAAACTGTAATAAGAGACAATCTCATTAAACAACAGGATATAGTATTTGTAAATATTATACACCTAACATAGAAACACATATATATAAACCAAATATTAACAGACCTAATGGGATAAATAGAAAGCAACAGAAAAAAATAGGGAATTTTAATACCCTACTTTCATCAAGAGATAGATTATGTAGACAGAAATAAAGAAACCACTGGCCTTGAGCAACATGTTAGACTGGGTGGACTTAACAGATATATACAGAACATTCAATCTAAGAGCAACAGAATATACCTTATCCAAAACCACAGATGGGATATTCCTCAGGATAGATCATATGTGAGGCCACAAATCTTAATAAATTTAAGAAGACAAATCATGTCAAGCATCCTTTCTGACCACAAAGGCAAGAATTTAGACATAAGGTACAAGAAGAAAACTGAAAAATTCACAAATATTTAGAAACTACACAACATGCTATAGAACCAATGAGTTCAAGAAAAAAATAGAAATCAAAAAATATCTTAAGACAAATGATAATAAAAATACAACATACAAAAACTTATGAGATGCAGCAAAAGTAGTTCTAAGAGAGTCACTCAAAGGGCAAATTGCCTACCTCAAGAAATAAGAAACAACTCAAATAACCTAAATTTACACTTCAAGAAACTAGGGGGAAAAAAGAACAAAGGCCAAAGTTATTAGGAGAATGGAAATAATGAAGATCGGTGTGGAAATAAATGAAATAGGGACAAAAGACAATAGGAAAGATCCATGAAACTAAGAGCTAGCTTTTTAAAAAGATAAACAAAATTGAAACATTTTTAGCTAGACTAAGAAATAAAGAAAAATGAAAGAGGAGAAATTACAAGTGATACCACAGAAATACAAAGATTCATAAGAAGCTACTATGCAGCAGCAAATTGGACAACCTAGAAGAAATGGATAATTACTAGAAACATTCCACAAGAAATAGAAAATCTGAACAGACTGATTACTAGTAAGATCAAATTAGTAATCATAAAGCTACCAAAAGAATAAAAGTCTAGGACCAAATGACTTCACTGATGAATTCTACCAAATATTTAAAAAATAATTACTATTAATCCTTCTCAAACACTTCCCAAAAAATCAAAAAGAAAGGAACGCTGCCAAACAAATTTTATGAATCTAATATTGATTGGTCAGGATCAATTGCCTCAGCCAACACAGTAACTTACTCCTTTACCTGTTGCTTCAGAAGCAAAAAGAATCCAAAGTGGCCAGGTGGCATCTTAACTTCCATTTCAATAAAATCATTATTTTCTCCTGGTGGAAGCATTTCTTCCTTTGGAATACAGACTTTTAGGCTAGCAGAGCATAAAGTCATAGGAAAAGGAAACAAAAATTTTCTAGTGGATTACTAGAGATAATAGTGAATGAACCACACCCACTTCAAGCTCTTGATTTCTGGACACTTGAATCCTGGCTATCAGAGAAATAGCCACATATATTGGACATTGATTCAGAGCACATACCACCTAGTGAAGAACCTCACTTTAGCCATACAAGGTATTACCACCTAGTTAGCATTATAAGTAGGACTTCAAATTTTCCACTCTATCCGTCTACTATCCCACCTGCTTTAAGATGGTACATGGTAAGACAATTGAATTTCATAAACACCAACCCACTGTCATACTTCCTTTGCCATAGGGTAAGTTCCTGAATCAGAAACAATGCTGTGTGGAATTCCATGAATGGTGCATAAGACATTCGTTAAGTCCATGAATGATAACTTTAGCAGAAGCATTGTATAGATCTGTAGATCACACCAGGTATCACACCAAGATAACAACTATACATGCACAACTAACTTTGAAAATGACCCAAAGACTGCAGAATAGACCTTCTATAGCTAATCCTACATAATAGGCCACATCAAAAAGGGAAGAGCAGAGACAAGAATGTGAAACAAACCCCCAGTAATACTAACCACAACTGGGAGGAATACCCCAAGAACAAATAAGAAGATCAGATTCCATACTAGGCACCCCAGACACTGGTGACACACACTAGGAAGATGAATCCCCATAATATTTGGCTTGAAAAACCAGTGAGACTTAACTTCATGAGCTTTTAAAATCAGTGGGGTTCAACTCCTGGTATTTAAAAAAAAAACAGTGGGTTTAGCTCCAGGAGAGCCAGAGAGCAATAAGAAACAGTCCTTCCTTTAAAGAGCCAACATAATAAATAATCTGGCCAAGACACAACATAGAAGCAGAAGTTCGAAAAGCACCTGAGGGAATTATTACTCATCTCAGAACATGTGCTAGAGGGGCTGAGATCCTTAGGAGGCATCGAAAACAAAAGTGCTGGCAGGCGCCATTTCTCTGCTCTTCCTCAAGCCTAGATAGCTGGACGTTTGCAAGAACTAGCACTAACATTCTCCTGTCTTGACCGAATCATGTGCCCTACCCCTCACCCAATTCTGTGGCCCAGCCCCATTCAACCTGCCCACCCCCATGGCCATTTCTCCAAAGTGGCTCCTATTCCTTTACATCCTACTAGAAGCTCTGGCATGGACCAGTGGCAGTCCAACGTGACTCATGCCCCTAGGGAAAAGGGGAGATGATCCCACATCACAGTGTCCCCACAGTATCAGAAGCTGAGCCATTTAGCTGGTCATGCAGAGAGAAGACCCTGCCATTAGGTGCACCCACAGTTGCACCAGAAAGACTGCGTGCTGACATCTAATCTGACTGCTAGACCCATATACAATGAAAGCCTCTCAGAAGGCAGCTCAGGGACAGCATTCTGCCTTTCAGTATGCTCACAGATACAGCAAAGTAAGTGTAGACAGCTACCCTGGTGGCTGACACTATGAACCTACAAGCCTGCAGTGGCTTCACATAAGCCCCTCAATGGTACAAGAACCAAATCCTGTCAGGCATGCTCACATCAGGAAAAGTGGGACAGTGCAGCTGACTGTATGGAAGGCAAACTCTGCTTAGCCACAACAGTAGGGCACACACAACCATATAGGAAATATCCCTGGAGTACCAGGCTCTAGTGGTATATATACAATGGAGTATTACTCAGCAATCAAAAAGAATGAAATCTTGCCATTTGCAACTACATGGATGGAACTAGAGGGTATTATGCTAAGCAAAATTAGAGAAAGACAAATATATGATTTCATTCATATGAGGACTTTAAGATACAAAACTGATAGGCATAAGGAAAGGGAAGCAAAAATAGGGAGAGGGACAAAACATAAGAGACTCAAATATAGAGAACAAACAGGAGGTTGCTGGAGGGGTTGTGGTGGGGATGGTCTAAATGGGTAAGGGACATTAAGAAATCTATTCCTGAAATCATTGTTGCACCACATGCTAACTAACTAGGATATAAATTTTAAAAAATCACATAAATTATTTTTAAAAATGAAATATTGTTATGCCTAAAAATAAAATAAAATAAATATAAAAATTTTAATTGTCTAGTGTCATTTGTTAGGAGAGCCTGGCATGTAAATATTTACTTTTATCCTCCCACCTCTACCCATGTGGCTGTCTCCACTTCTTCTTGACATAGACACATCACCACAACAAAGACAGAAAAACCCTTCAAATAGAGCCTGGCTGAGTATAAGCTCTTCATCTACAACCAGACCAACTATGGAGTTCCTACAACACATCAGGGTGTGGGGTTTGATCTTTCTCTTCTACCTAGTTTTTTTTTTAAGTGTTTATTTATTTTTTGGTTATTCAGCTTAATTGCTTTCTATTACCCCGTCTTTCAGATCACTGATCCTTTCTTCTCATGGTGTAATCTTCTATTGATTCCCTCTAGCGTATTTTTTAATTTAGTTAATAAGTTCTTTATCTGTTTCATTTTTATATTTTCTAGCTCTTTGTTGAAGGTTTCAATGAGATCCTCCACTCTTTTCTCAACTCCAGTGAGTATCTTTATGACCATTATTTTGAAGTCTTTATCAGACACATTGCTTATTTCTATTTAGCTCTCTTGCTGTGATTTTGTCTTATTCTTTCATTTGGGACATAATCCTCTGTCTCTTCAGCTTGTCTCTCTGTGTTTGTTTCTATGTATGAAGGAGGTCAGTTACATCTCCTGGTCTTAAAGGAAGTGGCCTTGTAAAAAGAGTCTAGTGGTGCCCTGTCCATCGATGGACATTTGGGCTCTTTCCGTACTTTGGCTATTGTTGATAGTACTGCTATAAATATTGGGGTGCGTGTGCCCCTTTGAAACAGCATACCTGTATCCCTTGGATAAATACTTCGTATTGCAATTGCTGGGTCATAGTGTAGTTCTATTTTTAATTTTTTTGAGGAACCTCCTTACAGTTTTCCAGAGTGGCTGAACCAGTTTGCATTCCCAACAGCAGAGCAAAAGAGATCCTCTTTCTCTGCATCCTCACCAACATCTGTTGTTGCCTGAGTTGTTAATGGTAGCCATTCTGACAGGTGTGAGGTATCTCCTTGTGGTTTTGATTTGTATTTCTGTGATGTTGAGCATGTGTCAGTTGGCCATCTGGATGTCTTCTTTGGAGAAGTGTCTATTCATGTCTTTTGCCCATCTCTTTACTGGATTATTTATTTTTTGGGTGTTGAGTTTGATAAGTTCTTTATAGATATTGGATATTAACCCTTTATCTGATATGTTGTTTGCAAACATCTTCTCCCATTCCATCGGCTGCCTTTTAGTTTTGGTGATAGTTTCCTTTGCTGTACAGAAGCTTTTTATTTTGATGAGGTCCCAAGAGTTCATTTTTGCTTTTGTTTCCCTTGCCTCTGGAGATCTATTGAATAAAAAGTTGCTGTGGCCAAGATCAAGAGGAATTTGCTTGCTTTCTCCTCGAGGATTTTGACGGCTTTCTATCTTAAGTTTAGGTCTTTCATCTATTTCGAGTTTATTTTTGTATATGCTGTAAGAAAGTGATCCAGGTTCATTTTTCTGCATGTCGCTGTCCAGTTTTCCGAGAATCATTTGCTGAAGAGACTGTCCTTATTCCATTGGATATTCTTTCCTGTGTTGTCGAAGATTAGTCGGCCATGCATTTGTGGGTCCATTTCTGGGTTTTCTATTCTGTTCTATTGATCCGAGTGTCTCTTTTTGTGCCAGCACCATACTGTCTTGATGATTACAGCTTTGTAATACAGCTTGAAGTCCAGGACTGTGATGCCTCCAGCTTTGGTTTTCTTTTTCAAGATTGCTTTAACTATTCAGGGCCTTTTCTGGTTCCATACAAATTTTAGGATTGTTCGTTCTAGCTCTGTGAAGAATGCTGGTTTATTTTCATAGAGATTGCATTGAATATGTAGATTGCTTTGGGTAGTATTGATATTTTAACAATATTTGTTCTTCCTATCCATGATCATGGAAAAATTTTCCATTTTTTGGTGTCTTCTTTGATTTCTTTCATAAGCTTTCTATAGTGTTCAGCATATAGATTTTTCACCTCTTTGGTTAGATTCATTCCTAGGTATTTTATGGGTTTTGGTGCAATTGTAAATGGGATTGATTTCTTGATTTCTCTTTCTGTTGCCTCATTATTGATGTATAGGAATGCAACCGGTGTTGTGTGCTACAGAAACTTAGATACAATAATCACCTATAAAACCTGCCCTAATTGTTGTAAAGCAAGGGTTACACAGAAATGCACTTTAAGAAGTAGACACTAATGCCCCAACCACCCGAGACACCTCCATGGGATCTTCTGGAAAGACTCTGCCCCTGACAATTGCAGCATTAACCTTGCCTCCTGGGCTTTCAGGAAGGCAATGTGCTCCCATGCAGCATCCACAGGAACTTGCCATGGGAAACATCCTGGGTGGGATAACTCATTTTTTGCTTCCCTTCTTAACCAAGTCAATCAATCAGATTTTACTGTCATTTGACATGGTATTTTGGTACAAAGAGCATGAGTGCCTTGATGGGAAGATTGGTTCTAGCAATTCGTGACAGAAAAGACACGTGCCTTCCCTCTGGGAAATGGCTGTTTTTTCACACAGGAGACACAGAGCCAGCCTGCAGGGGGCCAAGGCCAAGTGTGAGTGATGATGGTCCCTGAGTGTGGGCAGGCCAAAACCCTCAAACCCCGGCACTGGGACAAGTAGCAGAAGGCAATCTGTAAAGCCCTGGGTGACACCGCTTTAAGGGCAGTGGCAGGGCCCTCCTGGTGGCCCAGTGTCAGGGGAGGGAAAAAGAAGGTGATGGTGGGAGAGACCAGGTCTGAGGAAACAAGTGCTATGAAACCTCACAGCATGAAAAATTTCCTGTCAGGCATTCCTGGGAATAGTGACTCCTGCCCAATATCCACAGGACTGTTCTCAGCATAGGTGATGAAGTGAAAGATCAACCATATTTCTCAGGGGTCCTGATTGCCTAGGATGTGGGTAAAGGCAACATGCATTCAGGAGAACTAAAGGTCCTGGAAGTGGCACCACAATACAGTCAATTTGGCAAAAACAAATAAACACCTTAAATGCATAAAATCAATTACCAAAGTGCTTCTAAGGAACATGATTACAATATATTAATAAATTCGGCAGCATAAACATTTTAAGAAACAGAAGATATAATATATAAGCAATATAAAATATAAAAGCAATATGTATACATCCCTCCTGACCCCAGAAAACCAATGAAAGGTATTTAAACCATTTCTGACTCCAAAGCAAATGTTATTTACTAGTACCTGATACTAATACTGTATTATTAGTTATGACATTTTTTAATTTATTCATCCCACAAATATCTATTGAGCACTATTAAGGCCAAGCTGCTGTTCTAAGCACTAGGCACATATTACTGAAAAAAATAGAAACTTCAATATTAATTATTCTGAGCTATAATGTTATGATATTATATTAGTCAATATGGTGTGGCTAAACATTTTAACAACTTTCCAAGCCATAGTTTTATAAACCAATGTATAATAAATGGAGAACCTATAGCAAAACCAAGGCTATTACCACATTTAAAACTTTTAATTTTTTCTAAATTTCAGTTTTAAAATTGTACTTTGTATCATAGAGTACAACTAATAAGAAAACAACTGTGTGTGTGCATGTATATATATGTATATATATATACATATATATATAATGATCAGTGATACTTTTAAATCCAAAACAATATATATGAAAGATGTTATTTTTAGCATGCAAGAATTTCGTGAACGATATTACTAGTGGTATTATCTATTCATACTAAGGAACCTTGAAGTCTATAAATTCCTTATGTAACATTAAAGTGTCAAGTTGGAGTGATGCCCTACTGATGACACAAGAAAAATTTTATTTAAAGGTCTTAAAGTAAAAATACATAATTATAAAAATCACTTTCAAAAAGTATAAACATAGATTGATTCCCATTTCCCTCTTCATATTTTTTTAAGATTTTATTCTATTTAAATAAAATAGTTCACCCATTTTTCCCACCTGCCACCACCCCCAACTCTTACAATCATCAATCTGCTTACAGTTTTTCTTTTTAGTTTCCCTATATCAGAGAGATCATATGATATTCATATTTCTTTGTCTGACCTATTTCGCTTGGCTTAATACCCTTGAAGTCTGTCAATGTTGTTGTAAATACCAAGATTTCATTCCTTTATATGGATGAATAATATCCCAGTGTGTGTGTGTGTACCACAATTTCTTTAACCATTTATCCATCAAAAATACTTAGGTTATTTCCATATCATAGCTGTTGTAATGCTACAATAAATATGGGGGGCAGATGGGAGGTATATATATCCTTTCAAATTCTTATTTTCACTTTGATAAAAACTCAAAAGTGGAGTTGAAGGATCACATGGTAGATTTATTTTTAATTTTTGGAGGAACCTATATACTTTATTCCACTGTCACTGCGACAAATTCCATTTCTCCTATAGTGCACAAGGGTTTCCTTTTCTCTATACCCTTGACAACACTTGTTGTTTCTTGTCTTTTTGATAATAGTCATCCTAACAGATATGAAGTGATATCTCACTGTAGTTTTGATATTCAATTCCCTGACTATTAGTGATGCTGAGCATCTTTTTATGTATCTATTGGTCATCTGTATGTATGCTTTGGAAAAATGTCTATTCATTCCTTAGGAAATTTTTTTAGGGGCGCCTGGGTGGCTTAGTCAGTTAAGCATTTGACTTCAGCTCAGCTCATGGTTTCGCAGTCTGTGGGTTTGAGCCCCACCAGGCTCTATGCTGATAGTTCAGAGCCTGAACCCTGCTTCAGATTCTGTGTCTCTGTTTCTCTGTCTTCCCCAGCTTGTGTTCTGTCTCTCTCTCTCTCTCTCTTAAAAATATATAAACATTAAAAAAAGAATTTTCTTAAATTGTACTGTTTTTGTGCTGTTGAATTCTAGGAGCTTTTTATATATTTTGAATAATTAGCCTCTTGTCAGATATAGTTTGAAAGTATTTTCTCCCATTTAGTATGCTGTCTCTTCATTTTGTTGGGTTTTTTTTTGCTGTGAAGAAACTTTTTACTGTAATGTAGTCCCACTTATTTTTGCTTTTGTTGCTTTTGCTTTTGGTATCATATTCAAAGAAAATCATTGCAATACCTATGTCGAGGAGCCTACTGCCTTATGTTTCCTTCTAGGAATTAATGGTTTCTGGCCTTACCTTCAAAGCCTTTAATCCATTCTGAGTTTTTGGTGTATGGTATAAGATATTGCTCCAGTTTCATTCTTTTCCATGTAGCTGTCCATTTTTTACAACACCATTTATATAAGACACTAGATTTTCCCATTATATATTCTTGCCTTCTTTGTTGTAAATTAATTGACCATATATGCAGGGGCTTATTTCTGGGCTATTTTGTTTCATTGTCCTGTTGGTCTATTTTTATGCCAATCCATAATTTAAAAAAATTTTAATGTTTATTTTTGAGTGAGAAAGAGAGAGTATGAGTGGGGGAGGAGTAGAGAGAGGAGGAGACACAGAATCCAAAGCAGGCTCTGGGCTTTGAGCTGAGTCATCAGTTTGACACAGAGCTTAAACTCATGAACCATAAGATCATGACCTGAGCTGAAGTTGGACACTTAACCTATTAAGCCACCCAGGTGCCCTGCAATACTACAGTTTTGATGTCTATAGCATTGTAATATAGTTTTATTTTATTTTTTTTAATGTTTTATTTATTTTTGAGAGAGAGAGAGAGACAGCGTGAGCAGGGGAGGGTCAGAGAGAGAGGGAGACACAGAATCCGAAGCAGGCTCCAGGCTCTGAGCTGTCAGCACAGAGCCCGATGCGGGTCTTGAACCCACGAACCGCGAGATCATGACCTGAGCCGAAGTCGGACTCTCAACCGACTGAGCCACCCAGGCGCCCCTGTAATATAGTTTTAAATCAGGAAGCATGATGCCTCCAGCTGTTCTCTCCTTTCTCAAAATTGCTTTGGCTGTTCAGAGTTATTTGTAATTTCATACAAATTTTAGGATTGTTTGCTTTATTAATGTGAAAAATGCATTACACATTTGATATGAATCACACTGAATATGTAGATTGTTAAAATGTCCATAACTACCCAACACAATGTTAATTCTTTAAAACCATGAACATAAAATATCTTTCCATCTATTTATGTGTTCTTCAATTTCTTTTATTAATACCTTGTAGTTTTCAATATACACGTCTTTCATTTTCTTGGTTAAATTTAGTCCTCATTATGTTATTCTTTTTGATGCAATTGTAAATTGGATTCCTTAATCTCTTAGTTCATTATTAGGGCTCTGGCTCTCTCTCTCTCTCTCACTTTCTCTCTCTCTTTATATATGTACAAAATATGCCATCTTCAAATACTGAGAGTTTGATATTCTCCTTTCTGATTTGGATTACTTATATTTCTTTTTCTTGCCTAATTGCTCTGGCTAGGCCTTCTAGAACTATGTTGAATAAAAGTGATGAGAGTCAGCATTCTTCTCTTTTTCCTGATCTTGGAGGAAAAGCTTTCAGTGTTTCACTATTAAATATGATGTTACCTGTGGGCGTGTTATATATGGCCCGTATTATGTTATGCTCCATATACACCTGCTTTGTTGAGAGTTTTTCAGATGAATGGATGTTGAATTTTGTCAAAAGCTTTTACTGTCTCTATTGAAATAATCCTATCATTTTTATCCTTCATTGTGTTAATGTCTTTATCACATTCATTGATTTGAAGATGTTGAGCCATCCTTGCATTCCTAGAATAAATCCCACTTAATCATGGTGTATGATTCTTTTAATCAATTGTTGGATTTGGTTTGCTAGTATTTTTTGAGGATTTTAGCATCTATATTCATCAAGGATATTTGCTTGTATTTTTTTTTTTTTTGAGTGGCAGGCTTGTCTTATTTGGGGATCAGGGTAATGCTGTCCTCATAAAATGTGTTTGGAAGAGTTCCATCCTTTTCTATATTTTGGAAGCATTTGATAAGGATCAGTTAATTCTTCTTTGGGTATTTGGTAGAACTCATCTGTGAAGCCATCAGATCTTAACGTTTGTTGGGAGGTCTTTGAGTACTGAGCTAAATCTCCTTTCTAGTTATCAGTATGTTCAGATTTTCTATTTTATCATGATTCAGTCTTGGTAGTTTGTGTTTCTAGCAATTTATTTCTTCGAGGTTGTCCAATTTATTGGTATATAATTGTTTATACTAGTCTCTTATGATTCTTTGTATTTCTGTGGATATCAGTTGTAACATTGCTTTCTCTTCTGATTTTGAGTCCACTTTCTTGAGAGGAGGAAGAGTAGAGTCTCGTTAAAGCTTTTCCATTTTGTTTATCTTTACAAAAAACCAACTGTTAGTTTGATCTTTTCTGTTGTCTTTTGAGTAACCATTTCTGCTCTAATCTTTGTTCTTTTCTTTCATGTCCTAACTTAGGAGTTTATTTTTTCCCTAATTCCTTAAGGTGTGATGTTAGGTTGTTTTAATACTTTTCTTCCTTTTTCGAGGTAGGAATTTATGGTGATAAACTTTCCTCTTAAAACTTTTTTTGTCACATTCCATCCCAAAATTTGGTATTTGTTTTCCATTTTTATTTTTCTCAAGGAATTTTTTTTCATTTCTTCATTGACCCATTCATTGTTCAGTAGCATGTTTTTTTTTAATATCTCATTATTTGTGAATTTTCCATATTTTTTGTACAGTTAATTTCTAGTTTCATACCTTGTGATCAGAAAAGATGCTTAATAGGATTCAATCCTCTTAAATTTATTAAGATTTGTTTTGTGCCCTGACACATAATCTTGGAAAATATTTTATGAGCACTTGATAATTTGTATTCTGTTGCTTTAGTGTGGAAAGCTAACTAACATGTTGTTTAAAGTAGTTTTTCCTCATCAATTTTCTATGTGGATAATCAATTCATTGGTGTAAGTATAATATTAAAGTCTCATATTCTTATTGTATTGCTATCTATTTCTATCTTAGGTTTGTTAATAATTCCTTTATATACGTATATGCTTCTATGTTGAGTACATAAATATTTGCAACTCTGTCTCCTGATGGGAGAAATTAGTCCATTTAAAGTAATTGTTGATAGGTAGGTGTTTATTGCCTTTTGTTATTTGTTTTCTGTTTTTATAGCTTCTATTTCTTTCTTCTTCTCTTTTTTCTCTTCCTCTGTGGTTTGAGGACTTTCTTAGTAATACACATGTATTTTTTTCTCTTTATATTTTATGTGTTATCTATGGGTTTTTTTCTTTGAGGTTACTATGAGGCTTACATATAACTACTTATATCTATAACCGTCTATTTTAAGTAGAGGACAAGTTTGATCCCATTCTAACACTCAACATTTTTACTCTTTCTACTTGGAAAACAAGTAGGAACTAGATTGATGATCTTTTTTTTCATATTTTTAACACACACGCACACACACACACACACACACACACACAAATGCTGTTTTCCCATCATACTTAAAAAGGTCAATCAAATGCACTTCAAATAATTGTGGTATCTTTTATTGTTTTGTTCTTAGTGACACTGGCAACAGCTGCTATGTAAGCTGGATGAATAATTTGGACTTCAGACAAGAGGGTGGAAGAACATATCCCTGGTGTTGTTCTATTTGTTGGTTGCCTGCTATACTGGAAAAATTTCTTTAATAACCAATATCCCTGTGAGGGGTTTGTTCTTGAGCAGCATCAGAAATGCCAAATACAACTGAAACTCAGAAACTTACACATTAACTTCTGTGCATCTCAAAGCCCAGTAGAAGATTATATAGTTAATGAAATCAGTATTTTTTTTGTATCCTTGGGTAGTGTATTCTTTAAAGTTTGTGAAGATATGCCCAGAGACAATTATACCTAACTTTCAGAAATGGAGGCAGTAGGCTCAAATTACTACATAAATAGAACTTTCACAATACAGTTATAATGCAAAACCTTAAAATGTTCATTTTAATTTTACAAGATGGGAAAATTTTGTTAAGTGTATAACATTTCCTAAAATTATAAAAATATTAGCATACTATAAACTGTTTAATATAGAAGTATTAATATTAATCACCACTAATGTAACCATTTTATTAAACATATTGGTCTTCATATGTAAGTCATAAAGCAACTTTATTTTCCCAGAACTTCAAATTGACTCATTAACCTGGTTCTCTGTGCTTCTGGGATAAATACATAGGCTGATCCTTAGGTATTTCCAAGCCCAAAATAGTTCCATTTAATGAGATGAAATCACAAGTTAGCATAAAAATCAGAACGGTGAACTTCAATTATATTACAGCTTCTTTCCCTCTCCCATGGAATGCTACATCAGGTCTGGAAGCCTATACTTGGTGAGAAGAAAATATCAGTTTATTCCTTCTATGTTTATTCCTCTTTCATTCCTTAGCTTTATCGTCTGGTGTCACAGCACCCGTCAAAGGTTCAGTTCAACCAGAAAAGAGGTGAATAGGGGAGAGAAGTGCAACCTAATTCTATTTTTATCTGCTACTGACCATCTCTCAACTAGGCAGATATTCAATGTTAATCTCTTTCTCACAATGTTTTTCTCTGTATTTTTCTGAGAATACCCCCTCCCACCCGGGCCAGTTCTAACTATAGCTACCTTTTTATTGAGGAATACTCAAGCTGACCTTTTATGTCACTCCCACCCTAACTCAGCTTTGGCTCTAACAGGATACTTGTACAGTCTTCTCAATCCTAGTCCCGTTGGGTTTAGTCCATTCAGAACCTAAGAAATTCTCTTGTGGCCCACATCTGACCCAAAGGAAACATGTACCTTTGCCCTGCTATCAGTTCTGCCACTTCAAACAATTGATATTCTTTACCATTGTATTAGTTGGATATGTTTCAGACTCACTTCTGTGGCCTACAATGCCTGGGGATATATACAGGAAGCCTTGATAGTTCTTATGAAACTTTTCTCATTTTGTTTAAGGATGAGAAATGCCACAGCACTTCTACATGTTTGAAAATGTAATTCTGTTTGTCTCCTTAACTGCACCCTCTATTTTCTATCTAACTCTCACATATCCTCAAAATAGATGGGCTAATAATATGAAACCATTTATCAGTTCCTCTTTTGCAAGTTTCTTATACCATTCCAGCACATTCCACTGGAAATAGAGAGCTCTTGCCCTGGAACCTCAACTAATAGGGGCCATTTTATTTGGACCAGTTATTAACTCTCTCACTCCATGCTCACATATTACAGCACTACCACTGCATGACTACCAAGCTTACTAAATTGTAATCTTCACAAATCCAAGCAAGGTCTGTTTTATGCTGTTTTCAGAAGAAGATACAGTTACAAACTGATTGTATCCTCTCACCAACCAAATGCATATGCTGAAGCCTAACCCCCAGTATGACAGTATTTGGATATGGGGCTTTGAGAAGTAATTAGAGTTAATTAGGTAGGTGGGACTCTCATGATGGCTTTAGTGTTCTTATAAGAAGAGGAAGCGATCTCCCTGTCTCCCACATCCTACACATGCACACATTGAAGAAGACTCATGGGAGGACTCAGAGGATAGCCATAAGCCAGGAAGACAGCCCTCAGAAGCTCCAAATCAGCTAGTACCTTAATCTTAGACTTCCTAGCCCCCAGAACCATGTGAAATTAATTTGTTGTTTAAGCCATGCACTCTGATACTTTGTCCTGGCAGCTCAAGCTAAGATAGATACCATGGTTCAAAACTCATGGAAGATTGTCAAAAATGTCTATCTGAGGGCACCTGGGTGGCTCAGTCCATTGAGTGTCCAGCTTCGGCTCAGGTCATGATCTCATGGTTTGTGAGTTCGAGCCCCACATCAACCTCCCTGCTGTCAGCCTGACAGCATGGAGCCCACTTTGGATCCTCTGTCCCTCTCTCTCTACCCCTCTCCAACTTACACTCTCCCAAAAAAAGTAAAAGTAAACATTAAAAAAATTTTCTATCTAGATGTTTGAGTCAGGATTTAAGCCTAGAACTATTTGAGTGAAACACTTGCCCTCTTGACATAGCCCACTATTATCTCCTGTGGCTTTAGACTTCTCAGATATGCCTATGTGGCAGTATTTCACAGTCTTTCTGTTTCATCCATAATTGTAATTATGCTTTTACTAAATGTCTCCTAGCATATTTCTAAATTGGGTTGAGACATATTCCCATTGCCAGTCACTAGCAGTACTCCTGTTTATCCATTTGATTTGCATTTATATACTGTTTTAGTCCACAAATGTTTATATTCACTATATATATTATCTATATCTATATATCTACAGACTCACATATATGTGTGTGTGTGCACATGCGTATTTTTGCTTAAGGTATGTTCAAATAATGCCATTGCTAAATTTTGTAATTATTAATACCTAGAGCCTTGAAATTGATGTCTATACATTCCTTGAAAGGTAAAGCACATATGTGGCCTTCTTCTAATGGCAATATACATAGACCTGAAAATATGATCTAATTGTAATCTGCTATATCCGGTGATGTTTTAGAACCTGTGTGGTGGCACCTGGGTTGTTCATTCAGTTAAGCGTATGACTCTTGATTTCACTTCAGGCAATGATCTTACAGTTTGTGAGATCCAGTCTTGCATCAGGCTCTGCACTAGCAGCAAGGACCCTGCTTGGGATTCACTCTCTCCCTCTATGTCCCTTCTTCTGCTCACACACACTCTCTCTCAAATAAATACTTAAAAAATAAATAAAACCTGGGTGAAATTTATCTCTTCAATAAATAAAGCATATAGAGAAAACAAAAGCCATAAGTATAATGTACTATAATTCTATATAGGACCTGGTAGTCACTACCCACTCTTTTCCATTGGGAAGTTCTCTTTTTAAAGGAGTAAAAGGAATGGAGTAGCACAAGCCCATTGTTAGTAATACAGATTAACAAACTTTTATAGATAACTATTCAACCTCTGATTCCAATTAAATTCCTGGCATACTTATTTGATAAAATTTAAATTGCTATGAAATGATTTCAGTATTCCACATATGATCTGAAATCATTCATGTTTTTCCATATTTCTTTCCTTAAAGGATGCTATTT
The DNA here is from genome assembly GCA_028646485.1 of Cryptoprocta ferox. Taxonomy (NCBI): domain Eukaryota; kingdom Metazoa; phylum Chordata; class Mammalia; order Carnivora; family Eupleridae; genus Cryptoprocta; species Cryptoprocta ferox. The sequence continues at coordinate 96,495,927 of CM053573.1, read as the reverse complement.
ATTTGGTATTTATCCAAGAGTATAAGAACAGACATGTTAAATGGGCTGAGATATAATGATCACAATTGTTATAATTAAATTATTCCTGTGAAGATCTTAGTGGGGTGTTAAACTTCAAAATATGTAATATACCTTAATTCGCTTTGATTACACATGTGTTTGAAAAGAAAATACATTTTCTAGTCACATAAGGTTACTTCTGCAGATAATTCTCCTTTGAAAATGAAATTGATATAGTTTCCTACTCTATAAAAAGAGTTAAATTAAATCATTTATATTTATTTCCAGCTCAACAGTTGGACATAGTGGTCAAGTTGGAGGACGCTAGACCTGCCCTGTTCCACAAATACAACTAGATAGCTATCAAATCATCCTAACTACCCCAGAAATTGACCTGAAGACTAGCAAAACAAACTCTATAACTAAAGGTAGCAAAGAGGCCACATCGAAGAAGGTAGGAAATGAGGAGACCTTGCTTGAGAGAGAAATGGATCATGGCATCTGCAGTGGGGAGGGAGCCACAGTCACAAAGAGGGGTGAGAGACAGACTGGCATAGAAGAAAATTGAATCCCTATAGCAATTGGCATAGAAAGTATGAGGGGTTGAATTTCCTGAGTTCTTGAAACCAAGAGGGCTTAAAGCCAGGAGTTTTAAAGGTCAGCAGGATTCTCAGGATAGAGCCCATAGGTCATTGTGCTGCTCTTGGAGGGAAAGCAGGCCAACAGCATACAGATGTATAGCATGGTGAACAGCAATCAGAAGAGTGCCTGAAACACACAGTGGGGAGATTATTTGCTCATCTCAAAGCACATCCCAGAAAGACAGCATTCATGGGAGATACCTTTCTGGAAACAAAGGAACTGACGGGCACTATTTTCTTCCCTCACCCCGCAAGGCCACCTGTGGGAGCCTGTGCAGTGCCCACACTCACTACCTAACTTGCTTGCACCAAATCCTGCCCATAATGTTCCAGTGGAACCGCCTCTCCCAGTCACACTTGCCTGAGACCCAATGTGGCAAGTCCTTCCCGTAGTAGAGTGGGCCAAAATCCTGCTCACACTGCAACTCTCAACATAGGAGTTTTGCAGAATCTCAGTTCAGGCAGTAGTGGCAACAGATCTTATTTAACAACCATACCAGAACACACCCCCATTAAAACTCACCACACTCAGGCCAGGGACAATATACTGCCCACAACAGACAGAAAGAGCCTCTGCAGACAACTGGCCTGAAGGATAAAGAAGCCAGCACAGAACAGCAGAGATTATACAGCATATGCTCTCCAGTATGCTGGAGATACTCCCAGAAACACCGGGCCCTGGAGAACTGGGGATACTACATGGCAGGAAACTACAGGACATCTTCTTCATAAGGCCATTACCCTCAAGAACACACCATGCAACTTGTCTGACCACAACACTATGAAACTAGAAGTTAACCACAAGAAAATATCTGGAAAGATCATAAATATATGGGAGGTTAAATAACATGATACTAAACAATGAATGGTCAACAAGGTAATAAAGAAAGATGTAGTGAACTTTCCTAATACAGACACAGGCACAGTGACTTAGATCAAATGAAAAATTTATCCCAAATGAAGAACAGGACAAGGCCACAACCAGAAATCATGTGACATGCCTGATAGAGGATTTAAGCTAATGATAAGGATACTCACTGGACTTGAGAAGAGTGGATGACATGAGTCTTAACACAGAGATAAGGAATAACAGATAAATGGCTCAATAAATTCAATGAGAAACATACTTGATAGAATGAACAGCAGGACAGATGAAGCAAAAGAAAAATATTAGTAACCTAAAAGAGTAATTGAAAGTAATCAAGATGAACAAAAGAGAGAAAAAAGAATTATGCAAAATAAAAATAGATGTAGGGAACTCAGTGACTCCATCAGACATAATAATATTATAGGAATTCTGGAAGAAGATAAAGAAAAGGGGCAAAAATTTTTTAAGACATAATAGCTGAAAACACCCCTAATCTGGGAAAGGAAACAGATAACCATATCCAGGAGGCACAGGGAAATCCCATCAAAGTCAACAAAAGCATATCCAAACCTAGACATATTGTGACTACATTGACAAAATATAGTAATAAAGAAAAAAAATTTAAAGCAGCAAGAAAAAAAGAAGACAGCAACGTAGAAGGGAAAACACGTAATGATACAGGAAATTTTTCTGCAGAAACGTTCCAAGCCAGAAGGAAGTGGAATACAAAATATTCAAAGTGCTGAGTGGGAAAAATATGCAGCCAAGAATACTCTTTCCAGCAAGTCTATCATTGAGAGTAGAAGGAGAGATAAAGAGTTTCCCAAACAAAAAGTAGGGAATTCATGACCACTAAACCAGCACTGAAAGAAATATTAAAGGGGACTGAGTAGAAAGGAGAGACAAAAGAAAAAGGATAAAGGTAGAAAACAGAAGAAGTAAAAATGAATATTTCTGTAAAAATAGTCAACAACTCACAAAATAACAGGATGTAAAATATAAAAACATATGCTTAAAATGTGGGGGGAGAGGAGGAGTAAAGAATGGGTTCAATACAACCATCAACTTAATATAGACTTCTACATGCAGAAGATGTTATATACAAACTTAATTGTAACCATATATCAAAAACCATTTATAAGTATGCAAAGAAGCAAAAGAAATCAAAATATATAACCAAAGAAAATCAACCAATCATGAAAAATATAGACAAGGATCAGAGGAAATTTTAGAAACTACAAAATAATAAAATGACAATAAATATCTATCTATAGTTACTTTGAATATACATTGACTGATCACCCAAATCAAAAGACAGAGGGTGACAGAATGGATAAAAGAACACAACTCATCTATATGCTGCCTACAAGAGACTCATTTTAGATCTATAAATACCTACACATTGAAAGTGAGTGAAGGAGAAACATCATGTAAATGATGTCAAAAGAAAGCTGTGGTAACAATACATATATCAGATAAAATAGACTTCAGGATCACCTGGGTGGTTTAGTTGGTTGAGTGTCCAATTCTTGATTTTGGCTTAGGTCATAATCCCAAAAGTCATGGGATGAGCTCTACATCAAGCTCTGTGCTAAGAATGGAGCCTGCTTAAGATATATTCTCTCTCTCTCTTACTCTGTCTCTCTATCTCTCTCTGTCTCTGTCTTCCCATTTGCCCTTCCCCAGCTCATGCTCTCTTTCTCTCTAAAAATTTTAAAAGTTTTAAAAATAAATTTAAAAAATAAATGATAAAAAACAGACTTTAAAACAAAGACTGAAACAAAAGACAAAAAAGAACACTATGCAATAATAAAGGGACAATCCAGTAAGAAGATATAACAATTGTACATATTTATTCACCCAACATGGAAGCACCCAAATACATAAAACAGTTAATAACATAAAAGGAACTAATCAATAAACTTCTCTATTGTTGTATTATTAACACTCCACTTAAATGGAGATATCATCTAACAAGAAAACAATGACTTTGAATGACATACTGGAACAGATGGATTCAAGAGATATATTCAGACCAATCCATCCTAAAACAACAGAATACACATTCTTTATAGTTCAAAGAGAACATTCTCCCGAATAGATCACATATCATCTCACAAAACAAGCCTCAACTAATTTAAGAAGACCAAAGGCATACCATGCAACTTGTCCGGCCACAACACTATGAAACTAGAAGTTAACCACAAGAAAATATCTGGAAATATGATAAATACATGGGAGGTTAAATAACATGACACTAAACAATGAATGGTCCACAAGGTAATAAAGAAATAAGAAGTACACAGAAACAAATGAAAATAAAAATACAATAGTTCAAAACCTTTGGGATTCAGCAAAAGCAGTTACAAGAGGGAAGTTTGCAGCAATACAGGACTACCTTAAGAAGCAAAAATAATCTCAAATACACAACCTAACCTTATCCCAAAAGGAGCTAGAAAAAGAACAAAGCCTAAAAGCAGTAGAAGGAAGGAAATAAGATTAGAGCAGAAATAAATGGTACACAAATTAAAAAAAAAAAAACAAATCAATGAAATCAGGAACTGGTCCTTTGGAGAGAAAATAAAATCAATAAAATTTATAAAACTTTAGCAACTCTTATCAAGGAAAAAAAAGAGAAAGCACACAAATAGAATCACAAATGAGAGAAGAGATAACAACCAATACCACAGAAATATAAACAATTATAAGAAAATATTATGAAAAATTATATGTCCACAAATTGGACAACCTAGAAGACATGGATAAATCCCTAGAAACATATAAACAGCCAAAAATAAAACAGAAAGAAAAAGTAAATTTGAACAGACCAAAAACCAGGAAAGAAATGGAATTGGTAATCAAAAACCTCCCAACAAACAAAAGTCCAGGGACAGATGGCTTCAAAAACCCTATCAAACATTTAAAAAAGAGTTAATATCTATTTGCAAGCTATTCCAAAAAATAGAAAAGGAAGGAATACTTCCAAATTCATTTTATGAATCTAGCATTACCCTGATACAAAAACCAGATAAAGACATCACTAAAAAACAGAACTACAGGTCAATATCCCTGATGAACATGGATGCAAAAATCTTGAAAAAAATACTATCAAACCAAATCCAACAATACATAAAAAAAATTATTCATCATGATCAAGTGGGATTTATTCCTGGGTTACAAGTGTGCTTAGATATTCACAAATCAATATGATACATCACATAAATAAGAGAATGAATAAGAACCATATGATCATTTCAATAGTTTCAGAAAAAAATTATTTGACAAAGTACAAGATTCATTTATGATAAAACATTCGTCAAAGTAGGTTTAAAGGGAACATACCTCAACATAATAAAATTCATATATTAAAAACCCACAAATATCATCATCCTTAATGGGGAAAAGTTTTGCTTTTCAGGAGCAAGAAAAGGATGTCCACTACCACCACTTTCATTCAACATTGTTCTGGAATTTCCAGCCACAGCCATCAGCCAACAAAAAGAAAGAGGAGGTGTCCAAACTGGTAAGGAAGAAGTAAAACTTTCACTATTTGCAGATGACATGATGCTATATATATAGAAAACCCAAAAGATTCCACCAAAAAGCTGCTAAAATTGATAAACAAATTCGGTAAAGTCACAAGAAATAAAATCATCATACAGAATTCTGTTTCACTTCTATACACCAATTATGAAACAGCAGAATGAGAAATTACAATTTACACTTACATTTACAATTACACCCAAAATAGTAAGATACCTAGGAATATATCTAAAGAGGTGAAGGACTTTTACTTTTAAAACTATAAAATGCTGATGAAAGAAACTGAAGATGTCAGAAGATGTCAGAAAAAGGCATTTAATGCTCATGGATTGGAAGAGCAAATATTGTTCAAATGTCTTTACTTCCCAAAGCAATCTACACAGTTAATGCAATCCCTATCAAAATACCACCAGCATTTTTCTTACAGATAGAACAAACAATCCTAAATTTGTATGAAACCACAAAAGACCCTGAATAGACAAAGCAATCTTGAAAAAGAAAAGCAAAGCTGGAGGGATCACAATTCCAGACTTTAAGTTATATTACAAAGCTACAGTAATCAAAGCAGTATGATTCTTGCACAAAAACAGACTCATAGATCAATAAGACAGAATAAGAAACCCAGAAATAAACCTGCAACTATATGGTTATTTGATTTTTGACAAAGTAGGAAAGAACATCCAATGGGAAAAGAACAGGCTCTTCAAGGGGTTCTGGGAAAACTAGACAGCAATATACAAAAGAATGAAACTGGACCACTTTCTACACCATACACAAAAATAAATTCAAAATGAATGGAAGACCTAAATGTGAAACCATAAAAATCCTGGAAGAGAACATAGACAGTAACTTTTTGACATCAGCTGTAGCAATGTTTTTCTACATATGTCTCCTGAGGCAATGGAAACAAAAGTAAAAATAAACTACTGAGACTACATCAAGATAAAAAAATTTTGCATAGCAAAAGGAAACAATCAACAAAACTAAAAGGCAACCTACAGAATGGGAAAAGATATTTGCAAATGACATAACCTATAAAGGGTTAGTATCTAAAATATATAAATAAAACTCAACACCCAAAACACAAATAATTCATTTACAAAAGGGCAGAAGACATGAACAGACATTTGTCCAAAGAAGACATCCAGATGGCCAACAGACACAAGAAAATATGTTCATCATCACTTACCATTAGGGAAATGCATATCAAAACTACAATGAGATGTCACCTCACATTGTTAGAATGGCTAAAATAAGAAATACAACAAATAACAGGTGTTGGCAAGGATGTCGAGAAAAAGAAACTCTCTTGCACTGTGCATGGGAATGCAAACTAGTGCAGCTACTCTAGAAAATGGCAGAGTTTCCTCAAAAAGTTAAAATAGATCTACTTTATGATCCAGCAATTGCCCTACTGTGTATTTACTCAAACAATACAAAAACCCATTAATTTGAAGGAATACATGTACCCCTATATTTATAACAGCATAATTATGATAGCCAAGATATGGAAGCAGCCCAAGTGTCCATCAATTTATGAATGGATAAAGAAATTTTGGTATGTTTATATACCATAATTATATGTATATAGGTATATATACATTATATATGTATATGTATATATGTGTGTGTGTGTGTGTGTATATATATACACATATATATAAGGAATATTATTCAGCCCTAAAAAAGAATTAAATTTTTCCATTTGCAAAAACATGGATGGATCTAAATTGTATAATGCAAAGTGAAATCAGTCAGAGAAAGTCAAATATATGATTTTACTCATTTAGAATTTAAGAAACAAACAAACAAATGAGCAAAGGGAAAACAAGAGACAAATTAAGAAACAGACTCTTAAATATAGAGAATAAACTGATTTTTACCAGAGAGGAGGGGGTTGAGAGATGGGTTAAATAGGTGATGGAAACTGAGGAGTGCACGTATAATGATGAGCACTGTGTGATGTATGGAATTGTCTAATCAATATATTGTACACCTGAAACTAATTCAACACTATGTTAACTGGAATTAAAATTTAAAAAAATTAAAATTTTATAAATATAAATGTAAAAAAATAAAGAAAAAAATTATTTCCAGCTCAAAAATTCTGCTCCTTGATGTGATGTTTTTAACTCCTTTTAGAATAAAAGCCCCCGCCTGTAAATCTAATCAATATTTCTTGCAAAAGATACTAAAAAGGCAACAGATTGTACAAATATAAGCTATATTTGACATATTAATGTGAGCAAAGTCTTAGTTTTCTAAACAAGTATTCAAGAGGAACTAGAACTCAGATACACAAGTCAAGTTGTTTTTAGCATTGCTATGAATTGTATATTTTGTGTCCTATATAGTCTACACTGTACGCCCTTCAGCTGTTATAATTTAGTAAATTTATATTATGAGAAAATGCTGACTGGATAAAATGTAGTTTGAACAGCAAGCCATCATTAGCAATAATATAAACAGCACAGCAGAAACCTGACCCAATGCATATATGATATCCCCCCGTGTGTTACAATTTTAAAGTCACATTTATTGCCCCATCAGGAGTGAGGGATAGAGGAACCTGCTGTTGTTGTTCCATTGTATTTTTATTCCATTAGCAAGTGTCATTATTCAAGCCTCATTATTGCTCCTAATGAAGCAACACACAAAGCTATATTCAAGTCAGTATAAAATATTTGAATGAGTTCCTGCAGTGCATTGAATTTGGTGAGAAAGCTTTTTGAGAAAAGGGTAAAACAGGAGAACAATCTTTCAAGTATCTTAATTTCCAGGATAAATGGTAACACTTCTAGTTCAATATTTGCCCCAAACTGATACTCAAATAACATAAAATCTATTTGTAGGACCATCTACTTCTCTTGCTGCTTCTGCAAATAGCAATTTTATGATATGGTGTGTAGGCAAGGCAACGTTCTTGAAATCTGCAAATTACTTGGCAGGTACACTTGTCAAGGAAAACAATGATGAATACTTTGCTGCTAAATATGTAAGTATATTAAGTATAAAGTTTCCCTGCTTGGAATCCCTTAGTATATAAACTTTTCATAAGAGAACCAAAGATGTAGAGTCCCAGTTTTTTATGTTCCCAACACCATATGTAAATAAAAGTAATGACTTAAAAAGTAACATAAGGGGCATATGGGTGGCTCAGTTGGTTAAGCATTCAACTCTTCATCTCAGCTCAGGTCATGATCTCACAGTTCTTGAAATGGAGTCCTGCGTGGGGCTCTGCACTGACAGTGTGGAGGCTGCTTGGAATTCTCTGTCTCCCTCTCTCTCTCTCTCTCTCTCTCTGCCCCTCCCCAGCTCATATGCTCTCTTGTTCCCTCTCTCCCTCCCTCCCTCTCTCCCTCTAAATAAGTTTTAAAAAACTTAAAAAAGTAACTTAAAAAATGACTCCTGTTTCAATTTCAAAGTATAACCAACCTAAGTAGAATGGAACTACCTCCAAAGATAAATAATAAAGTTATTTATATTTTAAGGAGTAATAAGGTTAAAAAAGAAAAAAACACACATGAACAATTACATAAACAGGTGATAAAGCATGCAGTTGAAGAAATTTATTAAGTGGTACCTGGGTAGCTCAGTCAGTTTTGTATCAGGCACTTGATTTCGGCTCAGGTCATGATCTCAGGTTTGTGGGATCAAGCTCCCCAGCCCCCACCTTCCCGTGTGACTTTGTACTGAGAGCATGGAGCCTGCTTGGAATTCTCTCTCACTTTCTCTCTGCCCCTCCCCTACTGTCTCTCCCTCTCCCTTTCTCTGTCTCCCCACCCTGTCAAAGGCATAAATTAACTTTTTTTTTTTAAAAGAAAGCTTCGTTAAAAGAAAATAGGGAGTTGCAAAACAGAAAATAGAGCAATGGGATGAATACTAACTAGGTAGGAATGGGGTGGGTTGCTACCTTGTTTAGCCAAGATCAGACCTTTTTAGGAGGATGTAGTACACACCAGAATTCATCAAGGAAAATCTAGGAGAACCTTTGAGAAGAGCATACAAGGTAGATGGCAGAGACAAGCAAGGCCAATATGGCTGGAGCTGTGATCATCTGCTCACACTGTACTCTACATGCAACTGGCTCACCAAGGTCAGGAAAGATTCTGAAAACAAAGCCATAATTCAGAAATTCTCTAATGGTACACATTTCTGTTTCCTGCCTGGATGACAGATTAGATATGTTGTAGGGGGCAGGGTTTCATATCACCTGTCAAATATGCCATCATGCACTCTTTTTTGTAAAGAGGAATGTGTAACAGATACATCTAATAATACCTTTATAAACTTGACTGTGTCTTGGTTTTCTCATTTATCAGTGGCAAATATTATTTGACTCCCAGAAGTTTTACTTTATTACTCATTTATTTTATTTTGGACCACATATTTATTGAAGTGGATTAATTGCAATGTTTGTTTTATGACACACTTTCATAATCTGTTCACAGGAAACCCTCTTTCATTTAAGTATTTATATATAATAATATAACATCCATAAGACAAATGAAAACAAAACCTGGACAAGTGAGAACATCTTACGTCTGCCAATATGACCCCATTCCATTATTCTGAATCTTGTGTTCAACATTCCCCTGCCTTTTTATGTTCAATTTTATCACTTTACTTATTTTAACTTTTTTAACTTTTAATAAAAATTTTAACTTTTTTAAAAGAATCATTCTATGTAATATTAGGGAGGCCTTTTCATTCAAGTGTATATTGCTGTTTCATCAACACTGCTGCATGTTGCCATTTTTATTTTTACTCCTATAGAATATCTCATTGCAAATATACCACAATTTAGTTAACCATTCTTCTGTCAATGTGCATTTGAGGTCAAATATTTTGCTATTATTAACCTTTATTTTTATCATGTTCTCTTTAATATCTGTGCAAGAGTTTTCCTTGAGCATATATCTGGGAGTGAGTGGAATTTCTGGGTTCTAGGATATGTAAATACTTAACTTTATATGAAAATGTCAAATTTTTTTTTTTTACTAAGAGACTTAAATTTCTACTCCCATGAGCAATGTATAAAAATCCACTTTCTAACATTTGGTATAGAGCCTCTCCATTTGAGGAGTCATTCAGAGATTGGTGATTGAGCAGATTTGTCCATGGGAAATATTTAATGCAGTGATAAATGTTAATGTGATCTCATTAATATTTAGAGGTTGATGTAGCTTGTTACAGATCAGTTACCAAAGAAAAAAACCTATCCCAGTGCCAGGCATATAATTTTAGTTTGAGACATATGAATGACATTGCTTTGTTATTCAATTTTTAAAATAAAATATTAGTAATTTCATATGATTCAACCTAGGTTGCCTAAGACATTCTGTAGTTCTCTTTCCAACAATCCTGAATAACTACCAGTAATGACCAAATTTCAGTCATAATATTTTACCAGGAAGCTAAAACTATTACTGTTTATGCTTAAATGAATCACCAATACAGTTTTTCCAGACTTTTAACTTTTAGTAAAAGATGACTGATTCTATTTCAGTTAGCAGTGTCTTTTTATTGTCGCTTAATATTCTTGTATCATTGAGTTTGTGATTATAAATATGGTTTTTATAAAAGCTTTTATTTTAAAGTATAATATTTAAAACATTCTGTTCAGTCGTGATAGTCCAAAGAGAGCATAGACCTGAAAATAAGGGGCAATATTCAAATCATTAATGCTAGTGGGCAAAATAAATGAAAATTTAAGATTGACTACATTTCAGATTGGAGTGACAGTCAAGTGTGACTAAATGCTGACTCTCTAAATTTTCATTTATGATGGATCATTTTTTGATACAAGAGAAAATATGAATTAACATTGATTTGGAAATTTAATCTAAACATATATTCTGGATATATGAGAAAATATTGGATTAAAGAAAAAACAACATATTTAAAAAATTAGTGACACAGCTTGTTTTAAGGAAACTATATTACTTCTATATCGAATTTTATTTCTACTTATTTTTAAATGTACAGAAACTGTAGATGAATGTTTAGTACTCTTCTGTAATTTTTAGGGTCCTGAACAAATTCACGAGTTTTTTTTCAATCCAGAGTTTTATTTTTAGTAGAACCTTAATATTTGGACATTTGAATGTTTGGTTATACAGCCATGCTCTCCTTCACAACATCTTCGTGAACAGTATGCCATTGCATAGATGCTAATTATATAGGAGCAGATTTCAGCCTTTAACTATTGACTTGTGAACACATCCATCTAATTTCTGCAACAAGTTGTCACTTGTGTGTAAAATCAATATAACTTATGAATTTATACTGAAAATTTTAAAGTGCTTTACTCTGTGACCTATTGTTTTGTAATATATGTCAGTGCCTTAGGCTCTTGACAGAATGATGGCATTAACAGAAAGAAAAGTTATTGTCTCTAAATTCAAGCAGTGTCCTTATCAAATAGAAAATAATGTTCTCTGACATACACACTATAAAGTTCCATTTTTACCATGAAATGTAATCTTGACATAATAGAGCAAACCTGACAAATACTAAATTGCTGGTATCTAAGTATAATAAAATGTAGAATTTCTTGAACATTTTGCTTAATGGATCAACAATGTCTATAGGTTTTAATCCACTCATTCATGAAACATGCATTTATGAAACATCCACTATTTTACTAGCGTTGCCTAGTTTCAAACTTCAAAGAACTCAGATCCTGGTAAGTACACATGAGCAAAACAAATGAAATGTGATTGATGGAACAAACTAAGTTCTGTAAAGAATGAGTGGCTAGTAATGCTTTCTCGGATAAGATATTGTCCATTCCTTTGGAAAACTTTAACTATTTCTTGAAAAATAAATATTATTTCTCAAGTCATAAAATCATTTTTCAAGCAAAAGAAATTATTCAGTCATTCATTGAATCACTCTATAACTCATTCATTCTTTAAACATACAAGTCAGATACAGAGATAGAAAAGACTGATCTATATTGCACATATCACAAGGACAGTATTTCAGTATAAAGGAAAGAAGACTCTTAATAAAACCAAATTGTAATGTAATTGGAAGAAACTACTCAATTACTGTTAACACTAGTAATTCCTTCTAACATAGGTGTCTTACTTATTTGTTATTATCTGTGCTCCCATCTCTTGCTACCTATAGGCTCTGTGAGGATAATAGCCTTTTATGTCTCTGAATCTACTGTGTATTAAATGTTGACAGATTTGCTGAGTCAATGAGTATATTACTTTTGCTTGTAAAGTAATTTTATGACTTTAGAAATCACACATTTAACATGATACTTAATGTTGAAAACTTCTCTCTTAAGCCTGTGGCAACAACAAAGCAAGAACGTCTACTCTCACCGCCCACATCCATTCAATGGGCTGAAGGCCCTAATTTGTGCAAGAAGGCAAGCAAAAGAAACCAGGCATAAATGTTAGAAACAAGAAGGAAAATGTTCTTTATTCAGAGATGACTTGATTGTTAATATGGACTAGCTTATGGAATCTGAAAAAGAAAGAAAACTATGCAAACTATAAGTGAAGTTAACAATTTTGTACACTGAAGGTCAACTTCAACAATCATCCACATTTTTATAAGTAACTGCAAACAATTGGAAAATAAGATAAGTACCTGTTAAAATAGCATCCAAACCATCAAAATTCTAAGAAATTAAATGTGATTTTACCTCTACAAAACATGGGTGAAAGTAACTAAAGTAGACAGAGATAAATATCATTGTCATGAATTAGAGGCGTCAACATGAGTAGAAAGATTAAAACCCTAATCATTAATTTGAGATGCATTATAGTTCTATATGTAAAATATTAAATGTAAAACTTCTGGATGAAATTTTATAGTACTTTTGAGGTCTCTGAAAAGAAAACATTTCTCATAATAGGACCTAAAATCACTTACCATAAAAACAAATTAGACTTAATCAAAATTATAAATTATTCCTAATCATGAGACACTGTTTCAGAAATTAAAAGGCAAGTTACATCACAAAGGGGAAAAAAGGAGTTTTAATGCTTATGTTTGATAAAGAACTTATATCTAGAATATGTAAAGAACTTTTATAAATTTTATAGTCAGAAAATAAGTAGGCTAATTGGCAAAATAGGCAAACCATTTGAATAAACCATATACAGAAAAAGATATGAGTGCCCAAACATAAAAAGTGCTCGCCACGTTTTCCTGATCTGTGAAGTGCAAATTGATACCATCATAAGGATATATTACTTCACACCCACTAGAATGACAAAAAATGATAATACCAAATGTTGGCAAGGATGAGTATAAACTAGAATTCTCACATATTATTGGAGGAAACGTAAAATGTTAGAAACACTTGGGAAAAATGGTTTCTTCTAAAATTAACCTTGTACTTACTCTATAATTTAGTAATCTGACAATACATACTTTATAAAAGAGAAATGAAGACCTTTATATACACAATATGACTTGAATATATTTATGGCTAAAAACTAGAAGACACCCAAATGCCTATAAGCCAGGAAAATGGATAAGTGGAGGCATAGTCATAAAAAGGTATATTATTTAGCAATAAAAAAAGAACTAATGATGATGCAACAGCAAGGATGAAGCACAAAAACTATTTTGAGGAAAATAAAAAAGGGAAAAAAGTGTTTACTGTATTATTCACTTTATATAGTATTCCAAAAAGAGCAAAACTAATACATGAAGATAGAAATCTGACTATGGGAGTGAGGATTGACTAGGAGGATGTGAATATTTTCTGGGATGATGAAAATATTTTTGTGAGAATTTCCATTGTATGAATGTATAAATATAACAAACCTCATCAATCTGTACAATGAAGATGTATTATATGTAAATCTAACATAGTCGCACACTCACTGGAAACATTTAATAGCATGTGTGATATGCTGAAAGAAATTAGTGAACATGAAGTAAATTAAGGGAAAATCTCAAATATACAGGCAAGTAAGTGGGAAACATAAAACAAAGGTAAGAGATATAGAAAATACCCTGAGAAAATCTAAAATACCTTTAACAGAATTCAGAGAAAGAGAAGAGTGATGGAATATAAATCATGTTTTAAAAGATAACAGCTGAGAATTTTCCATAACTGATGAAATAAATCAATCAATAGATTCAAGGAAGCTGACAGACATCAAGAGGATGAATAAAAAGAAATCCATGAAGAAAAATCTGAGCAAATGGTTGAAAACCAAAAGTACAAAGAAAATCTTCAAAGATGCCACAGAAAGGAAATGCAAGATGGGCAAAAAGTTGAAAATCAATAAGACCAGCCACATTAAAAAAAATAAAGGGAAAATGGCCACCTGAATAGATGTGGAAAACATGTAATAAAATGATTTGTTCACGCAGCAAGAAAAACAATGAAATACTGAGCACTGATGGTGTCATTTATGGGGGCAAACCTAGTTCTAGTAATTAACTTTGTTATACTGGACAAATATGTTACTATTATTTCTACATACCTAGAGACAGACAAAATCAATCAGTCTTTAAATTTTGTTCTTAAAAGGAAATTTTTATACACCTGGCATGCACAACAGAAAATAAGGCAGGTCCTCCAGCTTTCAAAAACATTTTTTTCTAATCATAAGATTGAATGACTGAGTACACTTCAAGCTCTAGTGTTTTATGAATTTGCAAAATTTTACATTAAGAACATCATAGATTTCTGTAGTAGGAATAATTCTGAGATGGTGCCCAGACCCTTTCCTCCTCAAGTATAAACCTTATGTAATCCCCTCCCTTTCTATGTGGGTAGGGGAAGGAATAGGATGGATTTCACTCCCATGATTAAAGTATGTTAGAGGACAAAAATGAAAACAGTTTTCCAATATAGTTAAGGTCCTAAATTAGTTGACTTCGAGGACATCAAAAGGGAAGTAAGTTATTGTAGGTAGATAGGACCTTCTGAAGGAAGACATTAGGAGTATGAGAGAGAGTCTCCTGCTGACCTGGTAGAGGTAAACTGCCATGTTTCTAGAAAGCCAGGACCAGAGGGTGGCCACTAGGAGATGAAAGTGACTTCTGCTCTATAACCAGAAAGAAAACAGAGATGACCCTTAGGAGAAACTGAATTCTGTCTAAAATGTGAATATGCTTAAAAGAGCGCCCTGAGCTCCAGATGAGAACACAACCTAGTGACACCTGATGTCAAGCTTCTAAGACCCTGAGCAATGTTTTTCCTGGACTTTTAACCTGCTGAAAATGTGATATAATAAATGAGTGTTGTTTTTAACCTCTAAATTTGTGGTAATTTACATGACAGTAGAAAACTGTTAGAGTTGCCATAAAAAAAGCAGTAATTTTTTATAATTCAGAGAGAGAAAGAAACACTTGTATTCCATTAATTAACAGTATACAAGTAAGACTGGTTCATTTACAACTGCTGATTTACAACTTCTAAAATTTTAAAAACTGTATCATTACTGAATGGAAATTGATTATTAAATGGCAGCTAATCCTTTGTTTTTCAAATATACTTTGATATTCTCTTTTTATAATTGGTTTATTTTTATGTGCTACATATGCTGGTTGCTCTTTCAGAATTTTCTATACACTTCAGATGGGAAAAGAGTGGCAAAACAAGGAAAGAATCTTAGCTAGAAAAGAAACTAATAGTTATCAGGGGGAGCTGTCTGGGGGAAGGAGTTAAATAGGCGATGGGGATTAAGGAGGGCACTTGTTATGATGAGCACTGGGTATTGTGTATAATTAATTGTTGGATCACTAAATTGTACACCTGAAACTAATATTACACGGTATGTTAACTAACTGGAATTCAAATAAAAATTAAAAAAAAAAATAAGATAAAGCTGGGTACTCTGATGTGTAAATAAGCACCTAAAACTATCATTTAGGGAACAAATCTTACCACTACCCTGCTAATACATTGTTGTAATATTGTATGACCTGCAACTCAAACTGTGCTAGGAATTTCTCTTCCAAAAGACTATAATGTGACAAGAAGACAGGGGTTGATTTACACTATTATCTTATTGTGACTCTATCAAAAATTCTGTTCTCTTTAATTTGAGATTTAATCTATTTCAATTTGAAGGTTTCAGGGGAAGTCAAATAGAATTTAAATTAATTGATAAAACTGATTGTGTCTTCTATTAAAGTTTTTGGCATAATTGCACACACTTTAGTCTGATCTCATTTAAGCTGTATTTATTATTAACTTTAAATTGTATGGTAATTAGGTTAATAGCATGAGGGTAGAGCAAATCAAGATAGTTTCACTGCAGGTTTTCAACCTGTGTCCTACTGTGTGTGACTCAATTCATTATTCTTTTTGATTAAAGAAAATATGTCAAGCTACTGACCCATAGATTTTTAACTAAAGTGTTAGCTGAAACCGTGCCTCCTGATGTTTACAATAAATATTTTATTAGATATGATATTAACCAGAATAATTTATTAACCAATGACAAATATTGGGAAAGGCTTAGCATATTTATAAACTTTTCAGAAAATTGTCCTGCTGAGAGTATAGAAACTCTAAAGACTTGTAATGAGCTACACTTTCCTCTATCTGTTCCTAGAGAGAAAAGCCATTATCACATTGTGATTGTTAAGTAATTATTATATATTTGGGCCTGAAAAAATTACCCATTGGATTCAATGATTTTTTAAAAAGCAGCTCTAAAATAATCTGTAACTTGCACTGTAGTTTTTAAATAGTACTAAATCTAGAGTTTTAACTTAACTTTACCTAAGACCATAAAATAAAATTCTAAGTCAGAACAGATTGCTCTATTATAACGCAAGTGCATATTTGCCCCAAATACCGCTTTCCAAAGTTACTATTATAGAAGTTCTTTAAGTATTAGAATCTCAATTATTAAAGCCTGGTACAATTGGTAGAGAACTCCAATGGCAAAGAAATAAGTGCTGGCCAATATTTCAAATCAAGGATGTCCTTAGTGACTCCCATTTCTATTTGAAAGATTTTTTTAAAGTGGGGAATTATTTGTTTGTTTTTTTCATTCTTATGAAAATGCAAGTCAGTCATTTGGTACATTGGAGTAATGATAGATTCAGGGTCCATGGACTTGGGATATAATTCTGGCCCTGCATCTACAGACCTTATGATAAGGAATGGGGCGACTAAACCAGACAGTATGCCAATCAGAGATGCTCCCCTACAGATGGCAAGAGTCAAGAGTGGAAGAAAGCAAACTGTCCTGGGAACAAAGCTAAAGAGGTATTTCTACATAAAACAAAAACAAAAACAAAAAACACCTCTGACTCTGTAATATGTTAAAAAATCTGATTTTTCCCATGAATATTATTATGAGGCATGGAAAGCAATAAGCAACCAATACATAGTGAGGATCTGAATAGTGTTAGGACTGAAATTTTCTTTAGCACCACCTGAAAGTTAAAAATAAGTCTATGTGACATAGCAACATTTTATTTAATTTATTTAATTAATAAGTAGTTATTATTTTTAATGATTATTTATTTTGACAGAGGAAGCACAAGCAGGGGAGGGGCTGAGAGAGGGAGAGAGAATCCCAAGCAGGCTTCATGCTCAGTGCAGAGCCCAACATGGGGCTCAATCTCACAACAGTGAGATCATTACCTGAGCCAAAATCAAGAGTTGGATGTTCACTCAATGGAGCCACCCAGCTGCCCCAATATGTAACTATTTTTAACGAAAGACTTTGGGAGAAATGCATAAGCTCTATCCTCATTAATATGAGTTTGGGTTTAAATGAATTTGCTTACAATTAATGACTATTTTCTTATAATCTATAAAATAAAGGAAACCCTACCAACGGTCAAAAGTTATCACATGTTGAGGTTGGAAGATGGGGGAGGAGTAGATATACCCTAGGCTTTCCTCATACTACAAACACAACTAGATAACTATCAGATCATTCAAAATACCCCAGAAATTAACCTGAAGTCTGGCAGAACAAACTCCACAACTAAAGTAGGGAAGAGGTTACATCAAAGAAGGTAGGATGTGCAGAGATAAGGCTTGGGAGAAATGGTTCATAGTCATTGCAGTGGGCAGTCATAAAAAAGGGTAGGAGAAAGACTAATACACATAGGGGACTCCACAAGAGAAAATGAATCCTGATAGCAATTGGCGTGGAAGATGAGAGGAGTCAAATTTCATGAGTTTTTACAATAATTAGGAATTAAAACTTGGAGTTTTAAAGATCAATGGACTTAGTTAGGATCAAGCCTAGAGAGCACTGTGCTGTTCTTGGAAAGAAAGCAGGCAAACAACCCATAGATAAACAGCATGGAAACAACAATCTGAAGTGCACCTGGAGCACACAGTGGGGAATTATTCACTCATCTTGGAGCAGATCTCAAAGATATTAATGGAGAGACCCTTCTGGGAACAAAGGAATGCCCAGTGCCATTTTGGTCCCTCTCCCCCACCCCCCAGCATAAGCACAGGGCCACCTGTAGGAACTAGTACAGTGCTGAAACTCACTACTTAATTTGCTTACAGCAAGCCCCACTCCCATGCTCCAGTGGAATCACTCCTCTCAGTCACAATTGCCTCAGTCCCAGAGCAGCAAGACCCATACCTCAGACCAGCCCAAACCCCTGCTCATACCACATCTCACAATATGCAAGTTTTATGGATCCTTGATTCAGGCAGCAGTCGTCACAGGTCTCACTTCACAAGAAGACCAGAGCACACCCAGTTAAAACTCACCACATTCAGGCCAGGGACTGAACACTGCCCACAACAGGCAAAGATGGCCTCTGCAGATGACTGGTCTGAAGGATAAAGTGGTGAGGACACAACAGCAGAGCACATGCAGCACACACTGGAGAAACTCCCAGAAACTCCAGGCCCCAGGGAAGAGGGGGTACTATATGGCAGGGCACTATAGCACCTCTTCTTCATAAAGCAATACCCTCAAGAACAGGAGACATAGTGGATTTTTCTAACATAAACAGGTATAGAAACTTGGACAAAAGAGAATACAGAGAAATTTATCCCCAGTGAAAGAACAGGACAAGGCCACAACCAGAGATCTAAGTGAAACAGATATAATTAACCTGTCTGGTAGAGAATTTAAAATAATTATCATAAGGATACTCCCTGGAATTGAGAATAGAGTGGAAGACCTGACTGAGACCCTTAAAACAGAGATAAGGAATAACACAACAGATAAATGGCTCCATAAATGAAATGAGAAACACACTTGATGTAATGAACAGCAGGCTGGAAGAGGCAGAAGAATGAATTAGTGACCTAGAAGACAGAGTAATGGAAAGTAATCAAGCTGAACAAAACAGAAAAAAGAATTAGGCAAAATGAAAACAGACTTAGGGAACTCAGTGACTCTTTCAAATGTAATAAGAGTCTCATATTATAGAAGTCACAGAAGATGAGAGAGAGAAAAAGGAGCAGAAAATTTTTTTGAAAAAATAATAGCTGAGTATTTCCCTATTTTGGGTAACCAGATCCAAGAGCCACAGAGACTTCCCATCAAAAGCAACAAAAGTGCATAAACACCAAGACATACTGTAATTAAACTGGCAAAATGATTTTTAAAAATTTTAAGTAGCAAGACAAAAGAAGAGAAGAAATGCAAGGGGAAACCCATAACACTAGCAGAAAATTTTTCAGAAGTTTTCCAAGACAGAAGATAGGGACCGAAATGGTAAAAATGGGAAAAATCTACAGCCAAGAGTACTATATTCAACAAGGCTATCATTCAGAATATAAGGAGGGGCACCTGGATAGGTCCATCAGTAAAGCATATGCCTTTTAATCTTGGAGTCAACAGTTCAAGCCCCATATTGGCTGTGGAATTTACATTAAAAATCTATACATTAATGAATTTTAAGAAACAGAATAGAAAGAAAAATTGAGTTTTCCAGACAAGCAAAAACTAAGGGAGTACATGACCACTAAACCAACCCTTGCAAGAAGTATTAAAGGGGTCTCTTTGAGTGGAAAAAAGAGGCCAAAGTGACAGTGTAGAGGTAGGAAACACAAAAATGATTATCTCTTAAAAAGAAATCAGTCAAAGAATTCACAAAATAAAAGAATGTAACATATCACAACATATACATAAAACATGAGAGAGAAGTAAAGAATGGGTTCAAACTTAAATGACCATCAACTTCTTATACATTCCTATATGCAGAAGAGGTTATACACAAACCTACTGGTAACTATATAGCAACAACTACTAATAAATATGCAAAGAATAAAGAGAAATAAATCCAAATAGATCACTAAAGAAAATAAGCAAATCATGCAAGAGATAAAGGCAAGAAAGGATCAGAGAAAATATTCAGAAACAACCACACAAAACTTAAATGACAATAAATACACATCTATCAATTACTTTGAAATTATTTTTAATGTTTTATTTTTGAGAGAGAGAGAGAGAGAGACAGAGGATGAGCAGGAGAGGGTCAGAAAGGGAGACCCAGAATCCAAAGCAGGCTACAGGCTCCAAGCTGTCAGCACAGATTCTGATGTGGGGCTCAAACCCATGAACCGTGAGATCATGACCTGAGCTAAAGTTTGACACTCAACCGACTGGGCCACCAAGGCGCCCCTCTGTCAATTAATTTGAATGCAAATGGACTGAACACTTCAATCTAAATACAGAGGATCACAGAATGAATTAAAAAAAAAAAAGACCCATCTGTATGCTGCCTATAAGGACTGATTTTAGACCTAAAGTCACCTTTAGTGAAAGCAAAGAGATGGAGAAATGTGTATAATACAAGTGGATGCCAAAAGAATTGCTGAAGTAGCAATATTTATATTGTAATAAATAGACTTCAAAGCAAAGTCCATAAAAATAATAAATAACAAACAAAAAAAACCCAAAAAATTAGTAACAACCGTAAATGAATTAATCAGTAATACAATAACAGTAGGGGGGCAGTAACATCTCCCTGACATCAATGGACAAGTCATCTGAACAGAAAATCAACAAGGAAATAGTGGCTTTGAATGGCACACTGAACCAGATGGATTTCATAGATATGTTCAGAATATTCCATCCGAAAACAGCACAATACACATTATTTTCAAGTGCACACAGAACGTCCTCCAGAATAGATCACATATTAGGCCATAAAACAAGCGTCAACAAATTCATGATGAACGTCATACCATGCAATTTTTCTGACCACAATGCTATCAAACTAGAAGTCAGCCACAAGAACTGGGAAGAACACAAATACATGGAGGTTAATTAACATACTTCTAAACAATGAATGGATCAATCAGGAAGTTAAAAAGTACATGAAAATAAATGAAGATGAAAACACAATGGGATTCATCAAAACTGATTTTAAGAGGGAAGTTCATAGCAATACAGATTTACCTCAAAAAGCAAGAAAAATCTCATCTCAAACAACTCAACCTTATGCCTAAAGGTGCTAGAAAAAGAACAAACACAACCTAAAACCAGCAGAAGGAAGAACATAATAAATTTTAGAGCAGAAATAAAGGACATAAACTAAAAACAACAACAACAACAACAACAACAAACCAACATAACACACCAATAAAACCAGGATCTGCTTCTCTGAAGAAAAAAAAAGGAATAAAACTGATAAACCTCTCACCAGACTCATCAAGAAAAAAATAGAAAGGACTCAAAATCACAAATGAGAGAAATAACATCACAGAGTAATTATAAGAGATTATAAAAAAAACTATATGCCAACAAATTGGACAACCTAGAAGAAATAGACAAATACCTATAAGAATAAACCACCAAAAATGAAACAGGAAGAAATAGAAAACCTGAACAGACCAAAAACCAGAAAAGATATTGAATTGGGAATCAAAAAACTCCCCAAAAACAAGAGTCTGGGGCTAGATGGCTTCACAGGTGAATTCTAAAAAAAAAAAAAAAAAAAGAAAGAAAGAAAGAAAAAGATAAAGAAAAAAAGAAGAGTTAATACCTATTTTTCTTAAACTATTCAAAAATTAGAAAAACTTCCAAATTCATTCTATGAGGCCAGCATTACCCTGACACCAAAACCAGAAAAAGACACTACTAAAAAGAGAGAGACAGAGAGAGAACTACAAGACAGGATCCTTCATGAACATGTATGCAAAAATCCTGAATAGAATACTAGCAAACAGAATCCAACAGTACCTAAAAAAATTCATTCATCATAATCTAGTGGGATTTATTCCTGGGTTGTAAGAGTGGTTCAATATTTGCAAATCAATCAAGATGATACATCAATAAGAGAAATGATAAGGATCGTGTATGTGATCATTTCAATAGATGCAGAAAAAGCATTTGACAAAGTACAACATCCATTCTTGATTTAAAAAAAAACCTCCTTGAATTAGGTTTAGAAAGAACTATACTTCAGCATAATAAGGGTCAAACATGAAAAACCCCACAGCTATCATCACTCTTAATGGGGAAAAATAGAGCTTTTCCCATAAGGTCGGGCACAATTAAAGGATGTCCACTACCACCACATTCATTCAACATAGTTCTAGAGGTCACAGTCACAGTACTCAAACAACAAAAAGAAAGAAAGACATCCAAATTATTAAGGAAGAAGTAAAACTTTCACTATTTGCAGATGACATGATGCTATATATAGTCTGAAAGACTGCACCGAAAAATTGCTAGAACTGATAAATGAATTCTGTAAAGTCACAGGATACAAAATCAATGTACAGAATTCCATTGCATTTCTATACACCAAAAATGAAGCAGCAGGAGAAATTAAAATACTTCCATTTACAATTGCACCCAAAATAGTAAGATATCTAGGAATAAACCAAACCAAAGACTTAAAAGAGATCTGTATTCTGAAAACTATAAGATACTGATAAAAGAAATTAAAGATGACACAAAGAAATGAAAGCACATTGCATGCTCATGGATTGAAAGAGAAAATGTTTTTAAAATGTCCATACTACCCTAAGCAATCTACACACTTAATGTAATCTCTATTAGAGTACCAACAGCATTTCTCACAGAACTAGATCAAGGAATCCTAGAATTTGTATGGAACCACAAAAGACACAAATAGCCAAAGTAATCTTGAAAAAGAAAAAGCTGGAAGCATCATAATTCTGGAATTCAAGTTATATTACAAGCTATAGTGATCAAAACATCATGGTACTGGCACAAAAATAGAGATCAACAGGAAAAAAAATAAAACCCAGAAATAAACCCACAATTATATGGTCAATTAATCTTTGATAAAAGAGGCAAGAATACACAATGTATAAAAGAGTCTCTTCAACAATAGTGTTGGGAAAACTGGACAGCTACATCCAAAGAAATGAAACAGGACCACTTTCTCACATCATAAACAAAAACAAAATGGAATAGGTACTTAAATGCGAGACCTGAAACTGTAAGAATCTTAGAAAAGAGCACAGACAGTAACTTCTCTGATAAGGGCTATAACATTTTTTCTGGATAGGTCTTCTTAGGCAAGGGAAACAAAAGAAAAAATAAACTGTTGAGAATACATCAAAATAAATAGCTTCTGCACAGCAAAGGAAACAATCAACAAAATAAATGGCAACCTACTGAATGGAAGGAGATATTTGCAAATGACATATCTGATAAAAGGTTAATATTCAAAATACATAAAGAACTTGTAAAAGTCAACACCCAAAATCACAAATGATCCACTTACAAAAGGGTAGAAATCATGAAAGGCATTTCTTCAGTGAAGACATCCAGATGGCCAACACCCACATGAAAATATCCTCAGCATCATTCATCAGAAAAATGTAAATCAAAGCCACAATGAGATATCACCTCACATCTGTCAGAATGGCTAAAATAAAAACGACAAGAAACAACAGGTGTTGGTGAGGATATGGAGAAAAGGGAACACTGATGCACTGTTGTTGAGAATGTAGAAAACATCTTGGAGTTTCCTCAAAAAGTTAAAAATAGATGTACTCTATGATCCAGTCAAGGGAACTGGATATTTACCCAAAAATACAAAAACACTAAATCAAAGATATTCATGCACCCTAATGTTTATAGCAGCACTATTTAAAATAGCCAGCCTATGGAAGCAGCCCAAGTGTCCATCAATTTATGAATGGATAAAAATATAGTATATCTACAAAATGGAATATCGTTCAGCCCAAAAAAATGAAGTCTTGCCATTTGCAGTGAAATGGGTGGAGCTAGAGAGTATAATGCTAAGCAACATAAGTCAGAGAAAGACAAGTTACCTTATTATTTTACTCGTATGTGAAATTAAAGAAACAAAACAAAGAAAAAGACAAACCAAAAAAAAAAAATAGACTCTTAACTCTAAAAAACAAACTGATAGGTACCAGAGGCATAGCAGGAGGGGGGATGGGTGAAATAAGTGATGGGGATTAAGAAGTGCACTTGTGGGGCGCCTGGGTGGCTCAGTCAGTTAAGCCTCCGACTTCGGCTCAAGTCATGAACCTATGGTTCATGAGTTCAAGCCCCTCATCGGGTCTGTGCTGACAGCTCAGAGTCTGGAGCCTGCTTCAGTTTCTGTGTCTCCCTCTCTGTTCCTTTCCTGCTCACACTCTGTCTCTCGGTCTGTCTCAAAAATAAATAAACATTTAAAATTAAAAAAAAAAAAAGAAGTGTACTTGTGATGAGCACTGAGTGATGTATGGAACTGTTGAATCACTATGTTGTACACCTGCATGCACCTAATTATACCATATGTTAACTAACTGGAATTAACATAAAGACTTATAAAGCCAGAGTAGAAAATGAAAATAAATATAATTAAATAAAACTATTTATATGAACATGGAAGTATAAGTCTACAAACTCATTGTAACTATATTGTGGTGGCCATATGCTGGGTAATTTAGTTGGCTGCTTACCATATCCACTTGGTTTTAATATACTGACCATTTTACTAAGTGGATTAATGTAAAAGTAATTGTGGAGTCTGTTAAATCAGTCACTGAAAATTTAAATATCTGTTTTTATGTTGGCTAATTATTATCTCCCCGCTTCAAAATTATGGGAATATGTACTACTGAGATATAGTGAGATGCAGCAAACCAATGCCATGATAAATTTTAATTCTGTGTTTTAGAATTCAAGTTGCATTCTTGATATTTGTTGTTCTCCATCGGGTTTGTGGGAATTTCCTAAATCAAATTAACTTCACAAAAAAATTATAATGCTGCCAGAATTTAATGTGAATAATTTTTAAAATATATAATTTATCTTTTTAAATTTTTTAACATTTATTTTTATTTTTGAGAGACCGAACGTGGGTCGGGGAGGGGCATAGAGACAGGGAGACACAGAATTTAAGCAGGCTCCAATGCTGAACTATCAGCACAGAGCCCAACACGGGGCTCATCCCATGAACCATGAGATCATGCCCTGAGCCGAAGTCAGGCATTCAACCAACTGAGCCACCGAGGCGCCCCTAAAATATATAATTTCTACTGTTACTAACCTGCAATCCACACAGAAAGATGATAGCATACTGAAGGTCATACAGCCTATAAATGGCAGAATTCAGTACACACTGTTCATGGAATGTTAAACCTTGTTCTAGAACCTATGTTCATAGAAGTTAGACACCATATAGTTCTTCAGTTGACAATGTTTTTTAAATGATACTTTTCTCACTCATTTGGATATTAAAATTCAATGAATAAGATAAATAAAAAGGTTAGAAATTTAGTGTATGTCACGTTTCTAATAAAAATCTTCTGTCCAAGATAAACTAGTGTTTTGTCACATGCTAATACTAAAATATCCAATTGAATTGATTTACATATTGGAGTTGGGAGTTATTTGAGAGACAGAAAGAGAGAGAGAACACGCATGTGTGCATGAGAGAGGACTTGAACCTTAGGAATAGTGCCAAAAAGTAAACTGACCCAAGGAATCTACCAA
This sequence comes from Cryptoprocta ferox, assembly GCA_028646485.1. Lineage (NCBI taxonomy): Eukaryota > Metazoa > Chordata > Mammalia > Carnivora > Eupleridae > Cryptoprocta > Cryptoprocta ferox. The sequence continues at coordinate 96,470,008 of CM053573.1, read as the reverse complement.
TATAAATACAACATAAATACAAGGTATAGATTTATAAAGCATCTGCATTGATACAGACAGATGATAAAATGAGTTACAAAAATTTAATCCCAATATTTTGGTCACTCAAGGTCTTTTCAATTCATCTGTGGAATTTTAATCTCTTCTATCTTATTTCAGCCTTCACCATATTTCTAGTACTCATTTCCAATCCCTTCCTTCAATCAATTACAGCTCATATGTTTGTCTTTGACATATGGGTATTTTCAATTCTCAATTTCACACTCAGGATCTTCAGAAATTTCTTTTATCTTTTGCTAGCCATCTTTAACACTCTTTAATCTTCCTTCAGATATCCTTTGAATGTCCATTAAATTGCATGCCTGTTCTAATAAAATTTAGGCACTTTCAATTTTGGAAACCCTTGAACATATTTTAAGGTAATGTTAGAAACATCCAATAGGCTTAGAAACCCAGAAACTCAAAGTTCCATCACATTTCCTTACTTTAATTCTCTCGTTAACCTAATTCTCTAGGCAAATGGCTCTGATTACTGGTTGCACATCAGAGTCATATGGGGGTTTTTAAAAATTCAAACACAGAAGAATTCCTCAGAATCTCTGGTGGAGGGACAGACATATCAATAAATTTAATAAAAACTTTAGGTGATTGCAGTGTGCACCCAAGTTTGAGAACTCTTGGACTAGAATTTTCTCTTGTTAATTGATTAGATTATATTTTGTATGTCTTCTCTCACTACAATGTATAAACCATTGAGGCAGGCAGTTAGGCTGTCTTTCCTCAGTCTGTAATTCAGCCCCTAGATGAATTCCTGGAAAAACATGTAGCAAGGAAATATTGGTTTAAGGAATAAAGAAATGAAGGCTTATTCAGTTATTCCAGGTGCCTATAATGTTGTGACTTTATCATGGTTAAGATTTTCTTCCTTAGATTTGCAATTTTATGAATTTAATTTTATCAAGTATCCCAGAAATATCTCCCCTCACATGTTAAATAGGTTTATAATGGCTCATTAAAACCAAATGGCATATAATTAAATTAGCAGAGTGATAGACCATTCCAGTGTTGTGAACAGAAGGAGAGCATCGTTTTTCTGGTTCTGAACTATTTGGAAAACTACAATAATTCAGAAGGCTCTGTGATAAGCATGGAATCACCACATAAGCACTTTGATAATTATCTGATGATGATGTTGTGTTTATGCATTTCCTATTTTATATAAATTTTTATGTGTGTTATAGCATTTTAAAGTGGTAAAAATTTTTAATTTCCCTATAACTTTTATACCATTTATTCACAAATACCAAAATATAAATAAAGCTAATAATTTTACATATGAAAAAATAAAAAGAGTTCTTTACTTGCAACCCTCTTTAGAGATGGCAATGCACTAGCTGTACACCCAAGTCTGGTGTGGAGAGGGCAGCTCTCACATGTGAGGCCCGTAAGCTCCTACAGCCTCTAGATTAAGAACCCCTGAATTACTGTAATGGTGTTAGCAGAATTCCTATTGCTATGAACTGGGAAATGAATTTGTGTGAGGGGATGGAGTGTAAGATGGCAGAGACTAAAGAAAGGACACTACAGAGTCCTGTTTAGAGGGGTGGAAGTTTAGCTCTCAGTGGGCTCTGCTAATACCAGGGAAGCATGGAGGAGGGACAATTTTTTTGGAGGAAAAAATATTTGAAGTCCACTTGTAAGCAAAGAAAAGGAAGAAATGAAAAAATGCCTAAATTTGGAGTCAACATTGCTGCCTTTGGAAATGAACTTAAAGAATGAGAGGCAAGGAAGAAAGGACATTCATCTTAGAATGACCCAAAATACTTAGAAATTTTGGAGGAATGTAATGATAGTTGCTAAAACTGTTTTTGTTACCGTAATGGATGAAGTATTTCAAATTTAAACAATAACCAGAATTCTTTTACCATGCTGCATTTCCACAAAGAGCTTTAGATGACTTGAAAGGACTTATTTTTAAGTTTAAATATTTGCCTTACAGAATTTTAACATTGTTTTGTTGAAACCTGTTTATCTTTTATATAACTTTATTATTACCAATTCTATCACTGTGTATGTGAATATGTGTGTGAAAGCAAAGAATCTTGATGAAAGAGGCTGATACTCTGTAGGCAGTTTAAATCCTTTCTTAATTACTAATAATAAGCCATTTAATACATTACCAAATTCACAATGGAAACAAAAGTTTTGCTTAAAATGTCGGTTTTGAATATTTTGGATAATTTGTTATCAGCTATCATACTTTATGGATTTACATGCCAGGGGGCTTTTATTCAATTTTGAGGAAAAAAAAATAAAAATAGCATAAACTGAACAGAAAGGAGAAGTGCTCCTATCTATCCTAATAAAACATTTTATCATTTCTGCTTTCCTTAGGAGCAAGATATATAATGATGAACTTCTGAGAATATTTATGGCACACTTCTCACTGTTACCATGAATTACTGCTTAAAGCAGGGCTTGCAAACTCAAATGCCTATAGGGGGTGGGAAGATAATGTGAATGGTTGAAATATGCCAGATTGAAAAATATTCTTCACTTACAGGAAAAAAAAATACTCCTTATCTTTTCTTGAAACATGTAGCCCTCTGGGTCAATTTTTATTTTTCCCACTTGTGAAATAGATAAGGTACAAGTAGTGGTTTGCTCTCCTCAACTTTGCTGTGAGAAAAATAAAAGTGAAAGTGTGATGCTGAAACTCTTGCCACTTGACCTAAGTGCTGCTATGATAACAGGGAGTGATGGGAATATAGTGAAGTGGCCCACTGGATACTTACCCAAAAGCACAATAGCAGTCTAGATGCAGAAAAGAGATAGCATCCCAACAGGGCCAGTCTCTAAAGAGTCCAGAGAAGCTGGCAACATGTATCTTTACATAGAATCTACTTTCACAAAAATTGGCCTCTAAGTCACATGTATACTTTCCAGTATACATATGGGGGAAAGAAAGCTAAAGGTGTTATCAGATCTATTGATCCACCATATTATAACCTTTATTTCAGAGGCTTAAATATCATAAATAACATCAAGTACTTTTTTTAAAAAAATGTTATGTCCACGTGCAAAAGAATGAAGTTGGACCCTTACCTTACACAATATGCAAAAATTAACCAATTAAGACCTAAAACTAGTACACTCCTAGAAGAAAACATAAGGGAAAGCTTTGTAACAGGATTTGGCAGTGAGTTGTTGGATAGGACACCAGAAGCACAAGCAACAAAATAAAAAGTAGGCAAATGGGACTACACAAACTTAAAAACTTCTGCATGGCAAAGGAAATTGACAGAGTGAAAAGGCAACCTATAGAATTGAAAAAAATGCAAATCATATATTTGACAAGTAGTTAATATTCAGAATATATAAGGAATGTCCATATCTCAAAAATAAAAAAGGCTGGATTTTAAAATAGGCAAAAGGATGTAAATAGATATTTCTCCAAATAAGATATATAATTGGGTAAGAAGAACATGAAAACGTGTTCATCACTAAGCATGAGGGAAATAGAAGTCAAAACCATAAGGAGATGTTAATTTACACCCATTAAGATATCCATTATTAAACAGAAAATAACGGTTGGCAAGAATGCAGAGAAGGTAGAATGCTTGTATACTGTTCAGAAAGTAAAATGATGAAGGAATTATGGTAAAGAGTTTGGGGGTTCCTCAAAAAATTAAACATAAAATTACCATACAATCTAGTAATCCCACTACTGGGTATACATCCAAAAAAACTCAAAGCAAGATCTTTAAGAGATACTTGCAACCTGACTTTAAAATCAATAGCACAGCCATCCCTCAAAAAAAGAAGGGCTGAAGCCAAAGGACTCTGAACTCCAATAGTCTAGAAGGAAAGGAGACAGAATCTACTAAGAAGACAGCCTCATAGTGGCTACTTCAAGGAACAAACCAAAGCCCACATGTTGCAGAGTCAAAAACATCATTATGAGTAGGGAAATAAAATAACCAAAGTCACATCAAGAGAGACCAAGGGACACCCTTAAAAGAACATTTCCTGAACGGCAAGACCCTAGACAGTGTATGAGCCTCCTTTAATATAGCAGAACTCGCAGGTGCAGAGCACAAAACAAGCCTTTAAAACTTACAAGAGACAGAAATCTAGACAAAATGATGAAACGGACGAACTCTCCTCGAAAGAAATTCCAGCAAGAAGTGACAACTAAAGAATTGATCAAAACAGATACCAGCAACATAACTGAACAAGAATTTAGAACAAGAGTTATAAAATTAATCACTGGACTTAAAGGCATAGAAGACAGCAGAGATGCTACTGCTGCAAAGATCATGGATCTTAAAAATAGTTATGATGAATTATAAAATGCTATAAATGAGGTGCATAATAAAATGGAGGCGGCTTCTGCACGAACTGAAGACGCAGAGAGGAGAATAAGTGAATTAGAAGACACAATTAAAGAAAAAGAGGAAGCCGAGAAAAAGAGAGGTAAATAGATCCAGGAGCACAAAAGGATAATTTGAGAACTGAGAGATGCAATCAAATGGAACAATACCCATATCATCAGAATTCCAGAAAGAGAGAGAGAGAGAGAGACAGAAAGGGGCTGAAGGGGTACTTGAACAAATTATAGCCAAGAGCTTCCCCAATCTGGGGAAGGAAACAGACATTGAATTCCAAGAAACACAGAGAACTCCCCGCAGACGTAACTTGAATCAATCTTCTGCACTACATATCATAGTAAAACTGGCAAAATATAAGGATAAAGAGAATTCTGAAAGCAGCTAGGGATAAATGTGGCTTAACATACAAAGCTAGACACATCAGGGTAGTAGCAGACCTATCTACTGAAACTCGGCAGGCCAGAAAGGAATGGCAGGAGATCTTGAATGTGATAAACGGGAAAAATATGCAGACAAGAATCCTTTGTACAGCAAGCCTACCATTCCGAATAGAAGGAGAGAAAAAGGTTTTTCCAGACAAACAAAAATTGAAGGAATTCATCACCACTAAACCAGTCCTACAAGAGATCCTAAGGGGGATTCTATGAGGGAATTGTTGCAAGGAACACAAAGTACCAGAAACACCTTTACAAGCATGAATCCTACAGAGAATGCAATGACTCCAAACCCATATTTTTTCAAAAATAACACTGAATGTAAATGGACTAAATGCTCCAATCAAAAGACATAGGATATCAGAACGGGGGAAAAAAACAAAAACAAAAACCAAGATCCATCTATTCGCTTTCTACAAGAGACTCATTTTAGACCGGAGAAAACCTTCAGATTGAAAGTGAGGGGTTGGAGTAATATCTATCATGCTACTGGAAGTCAAAAGAAAGCGGGAGTAGCCATACTTATATCGGACAAACTGGACTTCAAAGTAAAGGCAGTAACAAGAGATGAAGAAGTGTGTTATATAATAATTACAGGGTCTATCCATCAGGAAGAGCTAACGATTATAAATGCACCGAATTTGGGAGCATCCAAATACATAAAACAAGTAATCACAAACATAAGCAATCTTATTGATAAGAATGTGCTAATTGCAGGGGACTGTAATACTCCACTTACAGCAATGGATAGATCAACTAGACAGAAAATCACTAAAGAAACAATGGACCTGAACGACACATTGGACCAGATGGAATTGACAGATATATTTAGAACTCTACATCCTGACGCTATGGAATTCACTTTCTTCTCAAGTGCACATGGTACATTCTCAAAGATAGATCACATACTGGGTCACAAAGCAGCCCTCAATAAATATAAAAGAATTGAGATCATACCATGCACACTTTCAGATCACAGTGCTACGAAATTTGAAATCAACCACAGGAAAAAGTCTGGAAACCCTCCAAAAGTGTGGAGGCTAAAGAACACCCTACTAAACAATAATGGGTCAACCAGGCAATTAGAGAAGAAATTAAAAAATATATGGCAACAAATGAAAATGAAAATACAACAATCCAATCCCTTTGGGATGTAGCAAAGACAGTCCTAAAAGGAAAATACACTGCAATCCAGGCCTATCTCAAGAAACTAGAAAAAGTGAACATACAAAATCTAACAGCTAACCTAAAGGAACTAGAAGCAGAGCAGCAAGAACACCCCAAACCTATCAGAAGAAGAGAAATAATAAAGATCAAGGCAGAAATAAATAATATAGAATCAAAAAAAAAAACAGTTGAACAGATCGATGACCAAGAGTTGGTTTTTTGAAAAAAAAAAAAAAAAGATAAACCTCTAGCCAATCTTCTCAAAAAGAAAAGAGAGAGCACCTAAATAGTTAAAATCACGAATTAAAATAGATTTATTACAACCAATCCCTCAGAAATACAAGCAATTATCAGGGAATCATATGCCAACAAACTGGACAACCTAGAAGAAATGGACAAATTCCTAAACACACACACACACACACACACACATTACCAAAACTCAAACGGGAAGAGATAGATAGAAAATCTGAACAGACCAATAAATAGTGAAGAAATTGAATCAGTTTCTCCCAACAAATAAGAGCCCTGGGCCAGATGGCTTCCCTGGGGAATTCTACCAGACATTTAGATCAGAGTTAATACCTATTCTTTTCAAGCTGTTCCAAATCATAGAAATGCAAGGAATACTTCTGGACTCATTCTACGAAGCTGACCATCATTTTGATTCCCAAACCAGACAGAGACCCAGCAAAAAAAAAAACAAAACAAAACAAAAAAAAAACTATAGGCCAATATCCCTGATGAATATGGATGCAAAAATCCTCAACAAGATACTATAAAATCGAATTAAATAGCATATAAGAAGAATTATCTACAATGATCAAGTGGGATTCATTCCTGGGTTTCAGTGCTCCTTCAATATTCACAAATCAATCAATGTGATACATCACATTAACAAAAGAAAAGAACCATATGATCCTGTCAATAGATGCAGAAAAAGCATTTGACAAAATCAGCATTCTTTCTTAATAAAACCCCCCGAGAAAGTCGGGATAGAAGGAACTTACTTAAACATCATACACGACATTTATGGAAAGCCCATAGCTAAGATCATTTTCAATGGGGAAAAATTGAGAGCTTTCCCCCTGAGATCAGGAACACAACAGGGATGTCCACTCTCACCACTGTTGTTTAACATAGGGCTGGAAGTCCTAGAATCAGCAATCAGACAACAAAAGGAAACAAAAGACATCAGAATTGGCAAAGAGGAAGTCAAACTTTCACTTTTCGCAGATGACATGGTACTCTACATGGAAAACCTGACCGACTCCACCAGAAGCCTACTAGAACTGATCCATGAATTCAGCAAAGTCACTGGGTACAAAATCAACATACAGAAATCGGTTACATTTCTATACACCCATAATGCAGCAACAGAAAGAGAAATCAAGAAACTGATCCCATTCACAACTGCACCAAAAACTGTAAAATGCCTACGAATAAACCTAACCAAAGATATAAAAGATTTGTATGCTGAAAACTATAGCAAACTAATGAAGGAAATTGAAGAAGACACAAAGAAATGGAAAAACATTCCATGCTTGTGGATTGAAAGAATAAATATTGTTAAAATGTTAACACTAACTAAAGCAATCTACACATTGAATGCAATCCCAATCAAAATTGCACCAGCATTTTTCTCAAAGCTAGAACAAACAATCCTAAAATTTGTATGGAGCTACAGGAGAGCCCGAATAGCCAAAGAAATATTTAAGAAGAACGAAACAGGAGGCATCACAATCCCACATTTTAGCCTCTACCACAAAGCTATAATCATCAACACAGTATGGTATTGGCACAAAAAGAGACATGTAGACCAATGAAATATAATAGAGAACCCAGAATTGGACCCACAAATTTATGGCCAATTAATCTTTGACAAAGCAGGAAAGAGTATCCAATGGAAAAAAGACAGCCTCTTTAACAGATGGTGCTGGGAGAACTGGACAGCAACATGCAGAAGAATGAAACTAGACCACTTTCTTACACAATGCACAAAAATAAACTCAAAATGGATGAAGGACCTGAATGTGAGACAGGAAACCATCAAAACTCTAGAGGAGAAAGCAGGGAACAACCTCAGCCACAGCAATTACTTACTGGACACATCTCCAAGGGCAAGGGAATCAAGACCAAGAATGAACTATTGGGACCTCCAAGATAAGGAGCTTCTGCACGGGAAAGGAAACAATCAAGAAAACTAATAGGAAACCAGCGGAATGGGAAAAGATAGTTGCAAATGACATATCGGATAAAAGAGTTAGTATCCAAAATCTACAAGGATCTCACCAAATTCCACCCCCAAAAAACAAATAATCCAGTGAAGAAATGAGCAGAAGACATGAACAGACACTTCAAGGAGGACATCCAGATGGCCAATAGACACATGGAATGATGCTCAATGTCACCCATCATTGGAGAAGTGCAAATCAAAACCACACTGAGATACCACCTCACGCTGGTCAGAATGGCTAAAATGTACAAATCAGGAGACTACAGATGCTGGCGAGGTTGTGGAGAAACAGGCACCCTCCTACACTGTTGGTGAGAATGTAAACTTGTGCAGCTGCTCTGGAAAACAGTGTGGAGGTTCCTCAAAAAATTAACAATAGAACTCCCCTATTACCCAGCAATAGTACTGCTAGGAATTTACCCAAGGGATACAGGAGTGCTGATGCATAGGGACACATGTACCCCAATGTTCATACCAGCACTTTCAACAATAGCCAAATTATGGAAAGAGCCTAAATGTCCATCATCTGATGAATTGATCAAGAAGATGTGGTTCACCTATACAATGGAATACTACATGGCCATGAGAAAGAATGAAATCTGGCCATTCGTAGCAACGTGGATGGACCTCGAGGGTATTATGCTAAGTGAAATAAGTCAGGCAGAGAAGGACAGATACCATATGTTTTCACTCATATGTGGACAAGAGAAACTTAACAGAGGAGTATAGGGGAGGGGAAGGGGAAAAATAGTTAAGGAGAGAGAGGGAGGCAAACCATAAGAGACTCTTAAATACTGAGAAGAAACTGAGGGTTATGGAGGTGGGGGAGAGGGGAAAATGGGTAATGGGCATGGAGGAGGGCACTTGTTGGGATGAGCACAGGGTGTTATATGGAAACCAACTTGACAATAAACTATAAAAAATTTTAAAAAATAAAAATCAATTTATAAAAAGATACTTGCACACCCATGTTTATTACATTTTTACACTAAGATATGAGAATAATCCAAATTTCTATTGACAGATGAATGAATAAAGAAAATATGACAGACACAATAAATCTACGCCCACATGTACAACAGTCTTCCTGAAGAACTGAGAGCTGATCGAACAGTTTCTTCACAACAAATGATAGGGGGACCACATAGAGAAGGGTAGGAGAGATGGAGACACTGTAATGACATGAATCCCATCCCCAACACAGGGACATGCCAAAGACAGGCATATTACTGAGGGTTCTATGAACAGGACTTACCCACCCTAGGGAACGGCAAAAAGCAACAGTTTAAAGGGAAGCTTGATAAGTGAAGGAAATCCATTTATTAACCTGAAAGCATCCACCAAAATGGGCAGAGAAGTCTTGAATTTTCTTTGGAGTTGGAAATGGAGTATGTCATTTTTTTACAGTCCCTTTCCTTCTTGGTAATGCAGGCAGGAGCAAGGTTCAGGTGTTCTCTTCCCCCTACTAAGGATGCCATGGGTCCCTGACCCATACCAGCTTCACCCATGCCAAGGGAACCCCAGCATGATATGCCCCACACTCCCCACCACCACAACTCAGGACATTCCATCAAGACAGCTCTGGAACAGTGTGCTCCATCACTGCGCAAATCCAGCTGTACTGTCAAGGTAGCATCGGCACATTATGCTACAGGACACTTCTGACCTACCTGCTCCAGCCTCAGCAGTTCTACAAAGGCAGCTCCAGCAGAGCATTCCATTGGCCCCTCATCACATGCTTGCACCAGCTTCAGCCATCTTACCAGGTGGCCCCAAAGTGGAATACCTTAATACCTCCTTGCCCATGTTCACTCCAACTCCAGCCATCTCACCATGGTGGCCCTGATGCAGTGCATCTTGGGATCCCAAGCCCACTTCAGCCCCAACCATCCCACCAAGTTAGCCCCAGAACACCACACCCTATTTCAGGAAACCCCTGCTGGACTGCACCCGCACCCATTCCAGGTAACCCAGCAAAGCAATCCTGGTGAGGCACATCCTAAGGACACCCCCCACCCTTGGTATCTGCACATTTTAGCTCCAACTGTCCTGTCAAGATTACCCATGTATGGCACATGTTGGGATCTCCCTGACTCTTGCCTTATCCAGTTCCAGCCAACCTGCTAAAACTGCCAGTATACACAGTCCACTCAGGGGATATTTTTACACAAGGCCACTCATTACAGACATGAAGGAGCTGTTCTGCCTAATTAATAGGGGGGAAAACACAGAAACTCAAAGAAAATGAAGACACAAATATGTTCCAAGTGAAAGACTGAGATAAAACCTCAGGGGTAAAAATTTAAAAACCCTAATAAGAGTGAGGAAAGTGTGTTCCCTGATAAAGACTTCAAAGTAACGGTCATAAAGATGCTCAATGAACTCAGGAGAGGTATGCAGGAACACAGTACAAACCTCAGCAAAGAGAAAATATAAGAAACAATCAAAGCTAAAAAATATAACAATGGAAATGAAAAAATACACCTAACGGAATTAACAGATTAGATGGTACAGAAGAATGGATCAGTGATCTGGAAGAGAGAATAGTGGAAATCACTGAGTCAGAAAAGCAAAAATTAAAAAGTATTTAAAAATTAGTTTAAGGGACTACTGGGACAACATCAAGCATACACACTTTTGCACTATAGGGGTCCCAGAAAGAGGAGAGAAAGGGGCAGAAACTTTATTTGAATAATTAATTACTGAAAACGTCCCAAACTTGAAGAATGAAACAGACACCCAGATCCAGAAATGACAGAGTCCCAAACACAATGAACCCAAAGAGATTGGAACTAAGATGTTTTATGATTAAAATATCAAAATTAATGATTAAGAGAGCATCTTAAAGGCATCAAGAGAAAAACAAATAGTCACATACAAGTGAAATTCATATGATTATTAGCTTATTGTTCAGCAGAAACTTTGCAGGCCAGAAAGGAGTGGTAGGCTATATATAAAGTGCTGAATCAGAAAACTTACAACCAAGAATAATCTACTTGGCAAAATTATCATTTAGAATTGGAAGATAGTTTAAAGACAGACAAAAATTAAAGGAGTTCATCACCACTAAACTGGCATTACAGGAAATGTCTTCTTTAAACACAAAAGCACATAACTAGGAGAAAATCTGAAAAATCACCTCACTGGTGAAGACAAATATACAGTAAAGGCAGTGGGTTAATAACTTAAAATGCTTAAAATGCTAGCATGAAAGTTAAAAGACAAAAATACTAAAAACTATAACTACAATAACTTGTTAAGGGATACACAAAAAGTTATATGTATGAAATCATATACATGATATATATACATATATAAGATGATATTATAACATATATATGAAATATGATATATATATATGAAATGATACATATGGTACATGTATATGAATGATAATATATGAATCTCATGGCAACCCAAATAAAGAGAAAGAACCCAAATGTAACACCAAGGAAAATTATCAAATCACAAGGGAAAAAAAGCAAGTGAATGGAACAGAGAAGAACTACAAAACAAACAGAAAACAATTAAAATGGCAAAAAAAATCAATAATTACTTTAAATGCAAATGACTAAGTTTTCCAATTTTTTAAAAAATAGGTGGGTGAATAGATTAAAAAAAAAAAAGACCCATCTATATACTGCCTAAAAGAGACTCACTTCAGATGTAAAGACACACAGAAACTGAAAGTGCAAGAATTGAAAAGATAATTCCTGCAAATGAAAACCAAAAGAAAGCAATATCCATATCAAACAAAACAGAAAGCAAACACTGTAACAAAAGATGAACAGGTATTATATAATGATAAAGTGGTCAATGCAAGAATAGAATATTTATGAATATTTATAAACCCAACATAGAAGCATCTAAATACATAAAGCAATTATAGGGGTGTCTGGGTGGCTCAGTCAGTTAAGCATCGGACTTCAGCTCAGGTCATATTCTTAAGGTTTGTGGGTTTGAGCTTTGTGTAGGACTCTATGCTGACAGCTCGGACCCTGGAGCCTGCTTCAGATTCTGTGTCTCCCTCTCTCTCTGCCCCTCCCACACTTGTACACACGTGCTCTCTCTCTGTCTCTGTCTCTCAAAAATAAAATGAAAAAAATTAACACATAAAGCAATTATTAATAGATATAAAGCTAGAAATTGAAAGTAAAGACAAAAAAAGCAAGGGGCCTTAGTAACCCATTTATATCAATGAATACACCATCCAAGAAGAAAAATCAATTAAAAAATTGGCCTTAAATGACACAATAAAAGAAAAATCAATTAAAAAATTGGCCTTAAATGACACAATAAACCAAATGGATTTGCTAGATACAGAGAGAGCATTTTCACCCCAAATCTGTACAACACACACTGTTTTTAATTGCACATGGAAGAATGTCAAGGACAGATCATATATGTTAGGCTACAAAACAAATCTCTATAAATTCAAGCATCTTTTCCACACAATGGTAGGAAAGATAGAAATCAACTACAATCAAGAAGATGGCTTAGTCAGTAGAGCACTCAACTCTTGATCTCAAAGTCATGAATTCAAGCCCCATGTTGGGTTAAGAGCTTACTTAATATGAATTAATTAATTAAAAAATAAATCAAGAACAAGAAGAAAACTGAAAAAAAAACCAAACATATACAGACTTAAAAATACGTTATTTAAAAATCAATGGATCAATGAATTCAAAGAAGAAATTAAAAAAAAACCTTGAGACCAATGAAAATGGAAACACACTTCACTGAATTTATGAGATACAGCAAAATCAGATCTAAGAGGTAAGTTAATAGCAATACAGGTCTACTTGAAAGACACAAGAAAAATTTTGAATAAACTAATTTTACACCTAAAAGAACTAGAAAAAGAATAAAGAAAGCCCAAAGTTAGTACAAGAAGGGAAATAATAAAGATCAACATGGAAGTGAAATAGAAACTAAAATATAGAAAAGACCAAGGGCACCTGGGTGGCTCAGTCGGTTAAGTGTCCAACTTCGGCTCAGGTCATGATCTCACAGTTCATGGGCTCAAGCCCTGCATCGGGTTCTGTGCTGACAGCTCAGAGCTTGGAGCCTATTTCAAATTCTGTGTCTCCCTCTCTCTCTCCCCATCCCTTGTACGCACTCTGTCTCTCTCTGTCTCAAAAATAAAAATAAACATTAAAAAAGATAGACAAGATCAATGAAATTAAAAGCTAGGTGCTTTATAAGATAAATAACATGAACATACAGGAAATAAAGGGCCTAATAAAATATTTTAAAAAGTTACAACTGACACTCCAGAATTACAAAGGATTATAATACTACAGAAATTATATGCCAACAAATTAGAAAATGTAGAAGAAATGGATACTTAGAAGCACGCAACCTTCCAAGATTGAATTGCAAAGAAATAGAAAATCTGAATAGGTGAATTAAAAGTGGTGTAATTGAATCAAAAATTTAAAAACTCCAAAAAAAAAAAAAAAGAGTCCATGACAAGAGGGCTTCATAGGTGAATTACACAAAACCTTTAAAGGAAAGTTAATACCTATTCTTAAATCATTGAAAAAAATAAAGAGGAAGAAATTGTACCAAACTCATTTTACAAGGCCAGAATTAACCTTATACCAAAACCAGACAAGATTCCAAACAAGAGAAAATTATAGGTCAGTATACTTGATAATCCTATGAACCTCATTAAAAAACCATTAAAATAAATGAATTGAGTAAATTTGCAAGATACACAATTGGCATACAGAAACTGGTTGTATTTTTATATATTTGCTATAAAGATCAGTGATTTAAATTACTCTTACTTGTAAGTATAGTTTTAGATATTTATTTTAGAAGAGAAAACATGAAGAGTATTTAAGAATGAAAGACAGCTTCCATGTTGAATCTGTTCATGATAATAGTTGAGATATTTAGCTTGCAAGTTATTATATGTAATGCTAAAATTGGATGCTCCTTTATTTAGCATCTTTAAAAAAACTTTATTATATCAATCACATCTAGAACCAGGAACCAAAATCTTAACAAGCCATTACTCATTATAATATTTGAAAAACTATGTTTAACTTTTTCTTATATTTGCAAATGATCAGGTCAAGTGTTTGGTGTATTCTTTTATTGTAAAATAGGTATTCTTTTTTTAGGTTTTTGGCTTTCTTTCTGCATTGATGATAGCTCTTTACAATAATATAGTATTTATAAAGTCAGTCTAGGTGCTGAAAAATCTATGTAAAATGGTAACTTTTTCAAGCAATGTATATAAATATTCAGCAAAGAAAAATAGATATTTGATGTTAAAGATGGAAAAGGCTGTAGAGAAACCCAATCATTGTAATTGCATAAAGATAATGAGATTATTTTTAGTTTCTCACTTTTCAGTGGTATAGAAGGTACAAAATGAAAGATTTCAGGAATAGTCATAGGTCACTACCAACACTCGGAAAAATATGCCTGCCTATCTAAAATATTAACAAGTTTTAAAATATTTAGAAAGAGAGCAATTGTATAGATGTATATTTTGATATATATTCTATCAAACTAAAATTAGGTCAAAGCTATAGGTTTTATCTCCCTGATTATTTTTCTCATTTACCAAAAGCTGAGATATGTGATAAACTGTCTTAGCAAGTATTAGTAAAAGAAATTAAACAGAAAAGGATCAAAGGTGTTTATGGGATATTTATTTCTAATTTAATCCTTATTTATTCTGCATATTATTTCAAAGGAATATTATATCCTAAAGGTCACAGAACTATTAAATAGATCATTTTTATTCTTGATTCTAGGACAAGGCTATCAGATTATCAGATTATCTTTATCAGATTGGACTTTTCCACTTTAATAATTTCAAACATCTTGAGCACTTAACAGTATTTCAGCATGATGCTAAATTGTATGCATTATTACACTTTAATCTCACCATAACACAGCCAGATGAGGAGCTTAAGACTTATAGATCAGCTAACTTTTAGTCAGACAGCTAGTAAGAAACTGAGAGACATTGAATCAAATACTATGATACTCTCCTGGACAGAGTGTTTTGTCTCCTCAAATTCATATAATGAAGCCCTATACCCAATGTTAAGGGTTAGGAAGTAGGGCCTTTGGGATATTTAGGATTAAATGAGGTTATAAGTTTGAGTGCTCATGATGGGATTAGTGTCTTAATAACAGTTAAGAGAGCTCTTCCTCCTCTGTGTCACATTGGGCTGCAATGAGAAGATAGCCATCTAAAAGACAGGAAGCAGGCCCCTAACAGACACCATCTGCCAGACCCATGATCTTGAAGTTCTCAGGATCTACAACTGAGAGAAATAATTTATTTAAGCTACTCAGTATATGGTATTTTGTTACGGCAACCTGACCTAAGATAATTACTAATGAATATTTCTCCAACATGAAACAATCTGACATATTTTAAGTTCTAATTTTAAATACTAAGTTTCTAAAGAAAACAATTTTTTGAAAAAATTTTATCCTCATTCACAACATAAATGTTGTGAAAATAGGTAGCTACTAGATTGGAGTTCCTTTTTTCCCCAGATATAAAGGTAGACACTAAAAGAAAAAAAAATAAAAAGGAAAATATCTTCAGGAATTCCTGATGCCAGATTGGAAGAACAAATATAGTTAAAATGTCTACACTACCCCAAGCAATCTACATATTCAATGCAAGCCCTATCAAAATACCCGCATTTTCACAGAGCTAGAACAATTCTAAAGTTTGTATGGAATTAGAAAAGACCCCAAATAGCCAAAGTAATGTTGGAAAAAAAAAGCAGAGACATCACAGTTCTGGACTTCAAACTGTATAACAAAAGCTATAATCATTAAGACAGATTGGTACTGGCAAAAAACCAGACACATACATCAATGGGACAGGATAGAAAACCCAAAAATGGACTCAGAAATGTATGGCCAACTAATTTCTGCATTTTTTAAAAAATTTATTATTGAGAGACAGAGAAAGACAGAGCATGAATGGGGGAGGGGCAGAGAGAGGAGACACAGAATCCAAAGCAAGCTCCAGGCTCTGAGCAAGCTATCAGTGCAGAGCCCGACCCGGGGCCCAACCTCGTGAACCATGAGATCATGACCTGAGATGAAGTCAGTCGCTCAACTGACTGAGCCACCCAGGCATTTCTGGCCAACTAATCTTTGACAAAGATTACACCATACAGAAAAATAAACTCAAAATGGATGAAAGACCTAAATGTAACACAGGAAACCATCAATATCCTAGAGGAGAAAACAGGCAGCAACCTCTTTGACCTGGTCTTGCAGCAACTTCTTACTAGAACTGTCTCTGAAAGCAAGGGAAACTAAAACAAAAATGAACTTTTGGGACCTCATCAAGATAAAAATCTTCTGCACAGCGAAGGAAAATATTAACACCCCAATGTTTATAGTAGCACTCTCAACAACAGCCAAATTATGGAGAGAACCCAAATGTCCATTGGCTGATGAATGGATAAAGACAAGGTGGTATACATACAGAATGGAATATTACTTGGCAATCAAAAAGAATGAAATCTTGCCATTTGCGACAATGTGGAAGGAACTAGAGTGTATTATGCAAAGTGAAATAAGTTAGAAAGAGAAAGACAAATATCATACAATTTCACTCATATGTGAAATTTAGGAAACACGTAAACAAAGGGAAGGGAAAGAAAAATAAATAAAATAAAATAAAATAAAATAAAATAAAATAAAATAAAATAAAAACAGAGAGGGAGGCAAACCATAAGAGACTCTTAAATATAGAGAACTGAGAGTTACTGGTGGGACACTGGGTGGGGAGATGGTCTAAATGAATTATGGGCATTAAGGAGGGCACTTGTTGGGATGAGTGCTGAGTGTTATATGTAAGTGATCAATCACTAAATTCTGCTCCTGTAACCAATACTATACTATATGTTAACTTAAATTGAAATTAAAAAAAAAGAATTCATAATTACAATCACCTCATTTTGTTGATCAGAGACCTGAATTCATACTACCTGTGCAGTAATTTAAAAACACAATAAGGGACAAGGTCTATCAGTGGCCATGATAGGATGTGGTGAGAAGGGCAATTCACCACTGTGGTCATTTTTCTTCAAACCTATTACCCAAGTCTTAGCATGAGGAAAACATCATCCAAATCTAAACTGAGCAACATTCTACAAGATATCGGACCAGTAATCCTCAAACTGGTCAACATCAAAATCAAGGAAAGATGGAAGAACTGCCACAAAAGAGACTAAGGAAGCATGACAACTAAATATGTTATCTTGAGGGGGATACTAGAAAAGAAAAGGGACACTAGTGATAACACTCATGACATAAGAATAAAACCTAGAGTTTAACATACCAATGTTAGCTTTCTAGATAGAAAAAACTTACCATGATAATATAAAACGTTAACAAATGGGAACACTAAGTGAAGTACATAGAATGCTCTGTGCTACCTTCACAATTTTTCTGTGAATCAGAAACTATCCTAAAATAAAGACTTAAAAAAAAATAAAAGAAAAAGCCCAGGCTACACTAAAATTGAAAATAATCCTTAGTTTGTAGTATCATTAGTATATGGAAGAAGGAAATTCAAATCTTCTTGAGGAACATAATCCAAAACAAGTCATCAAAAATGTCCACAGATAAAGTTTAAAGGAAAATGTGCACAGGTGCGTGCACGCACACACACACTTCAAAAAATCAGGAGTTTTGGAATTTATCAGACACATAGTATATTCAGTTGAACCATCTTACAAATGTCCTATCTTTCAACATAATTTGATGAATGTATATATATTAAAAAAAATTTTTAGAGGAGCCTGGGTAGCTCAGTCAGTTAAGAATCCTACTCTTGATTTTAGCTCAGGTCATGATCCCAGGGCCATGGGATCAAGCCCCACATCAGGCTCTCCACTGACTGCGGAATCTACTTAAATGATCTCTCTCTCCTCAACTCTTTCTGCCGCTCTCCTCCACTTGTGTGCACTCTCAATCTCTCTAAATAAAAAAATTAAAACTAAAAATAAAGTAAATATTATCAGTTATATACAGATTACAAGACACAAACCAAATGAAGATGCAGTAAATATTTTAAATCAAAGGGTGGGAAAAATTATGTCATCTTTAACCAGGTGTATTTAACCAAAAACCTGGAGAATGCATGCTCCCTAAAGCATGCAGAGGGTGCTTAGTACTTACTAACAAAAAAGAATACCTTTAGAAAATGTTAATAGGATTATCTAGACTACTTACTTTGCAGATTTGTATCTGCAAAAATATACACCGATAACTATTTGAGTGTTATAACTACAAATATTTTAAACTACTTTGTATTGTTTGACGATCACTCTAATATGATAAATATACTAAAGTGGATTCATAATATAAATTATTAATTTCATGTAAATATTTTATTTGATGATAATTTGAAACACAGCTGTCCATTTTAAATTTGTATAAATACACTTTTCAAAAATTATATGTGTATAATATTTATATAGGCAGAAAGCAAACAAAAATGATATATCTTGTCTGATATTTTAAGGTGCACTTTTTAATTAAAGCCCAAATTAAGGGCTTTACCAAAAAAACTACTCAAATAAAAATTGTTTTAATTGCATTAATATATGTAAATATCTATTCTCCTTTACCACATACTTTCTGAGCTCTAAATTACAGAATTCAGTATAACTTGAATTTTTTTCAGACCCTGTTCTATTGAATTTTGAAATATATTTTCAGTGGATAAAAATTAAGATGATGGAAACTCACAAACTTCCAACACTTCAGTAAATCTTAAGGGTATGCTAGATTTAGTTCAGAATTTTTTAAATGAAATTAAGATTAATAAACTAAATATTAATTTTATAGCAAATACAAATAAGGCCCCATTTTCCCCCCTTTCCCATTTTCCTCTCCTGGGGGAAAAAAATCAGTCCAGCAGCTTGCACTTTTTGCTACTATGGATGATGAATGTTATACAAACTTCTTGTGCAAACACCCTGAAGCATATTTGTAAGAGTGGCTCTAAGTTAAACATATTGAAGTGGAATTACTGAGCCAGAGGCTTTGAGCATTTCCATCTTTACTAGATACTATAAACATTGCCCTCTAAAGAGTTGTACCTATTTCCACTTACCCAGGGGTGCAACTTGCTATTTTCACTAACACTTGCTATTTTTAGAGTTTAAGTCTCTAGCACTCAATATGATGTTGACTCAACATCATTTCATCGTAGTTTTATTTCTTTGAATACTTACAGACTGAGATTATTTTCAAACTTGTGGGAGATCAAAAATGGCCACAAACTCTTTGAAGTTCTTCCCACTAAGTGTAAAGGTATGCATATTCTCCCCTTAAAAAAAAGTGAGCTCGGGGGTACCTGGGTGGCCCAGTCAGTTAACCGTCTGACTTCAGCTTAAGTCATTATCTCATGGTTCACGAGTTTGAGCCCCGCATCAGGCTCTGTGCTGACAGCCAGAACCTGGAGCCTCCTTCAGATTCTGTGCGTCTCTCTCTCTGCCCAGCCCCTGCTTGTGCGCTCACACTCTCTTTCTCTCTTCTCTCTCTCTCTCACTCTCAAAAATAAATAAAAACATTAAAAAAAAGTGAGCATGTTTGCAGTGTCCAATAGAATATGGCAAAAGTGATCCTGTGCCCATTTCTGGGCCTAGGCTGGCATTTTAATCTTAGTGTGTTTTGGAATGCTCCTTGTGGAGGACAGCAGCCATTATTTAAGGAGTCCAGTATAACAGAATGAAACCCAGCCTCTTAAGAGTATGGAGAGTTGCCTGCCAGCCCTAAGCTTTTCTAGCCTTCCAGGCTGAGTCCTCAAAAGAGAACATAGACTCTAGCCCCAGCCACCTTCTGACATTGCTTTAGAGATTCTAACAGAGAATCTTCCAAATAACTCTATTCAATCTAAGATAGTTACATAGCAATAAGTAACTAGAATATTGTTTTATTGATAATTCAAATATTCACTACAATGACCCACCTATTCATATAATTCACTCATTTTGAAAACTATTTTCTATTCTGTTAATTAGAATTTTGTGAACAAATCTGGATCACAGGTTTGTATGTATTGCAACTATCTTTACCTACTTCCTATTATTTTCTGTGTTTTAAATTCAAGTTTTAATAAATTCAATTTCTTCCTACTTTTGCATTCAAATTTGTAACTGTTTTCTCCTTAAAAATAGTTGTGTTTTACTTAATAAAAATATTTAGCTTTTTTAGTGAAAGTTCTAGAATTTGTAATACTTGACTTTCTAATCTACCTGTAATTGTTACATATAATGAGATATGGATACATATTTTATTTTCTACTGGTCTAGACTATCAGCTCTCCCATATATCAAGTTTCCATATTTGCACTGAGCTGCTTCTGGGTGCTTTTTGCCTTTCACTGGCCTATTTGTCTATCTGTATAACAATTACATGGTCTTAAGATGGCCCCAAAGTAAAACGTGATACCTGTAAGATTTACCCTCGTTCTGTTCAAATATTTCTCGAGTATTCATAGTCCTTATTTTTCTATGTAGGTTTTATTTATTATTTTTATGTGTTTATTTTTGAGAGACAGAGAGACAGAATAAGCAGGGGAGGGCCAGAGAGAGGGGGATACACAGAATCTGAAGACAGCCTCCAGGCTCTGAGCTAGCTGTCAGCACAGAGCCTGACGCGGGGCTCCAACCCACGAACTGTGACATCATGACCTCAGCCGAAGCCAGACCCTTAACCGACTGAGCCACCCAGGCACCCCTCTATGTAGGTTTTAGAAGTATCTGAGTTTCATAAAATCCTTTGGGTTTTGACTGAAAGTGCATCAAATTTATAGATTAACACATTATTGTTATTATAGAGTTCCAATAGTAGAACATCCATGCTTTTATTCAGGTGGTCTCTTACATACTTCACTGATTTTTTTTTTAAACACAGGACTTTATATGTATTATTAGATTCAGGCTCAAGTACCATGTAATTTTGGTAATTATTATCAAGTGGCTATGCTTTTATTATGCCGCACCTATTGGCTTACCATCAATAGTGTATTGAAAACTAGTGACTTACAGGGTGGTTTTTTTTTTTTTCCAATTTTATTTTTGGCATTGCTTGCTATAAGTGGTAGGTCCTCCCAAGCAATGTTGGAAAATAGTGAACCTTTTTATCTTGTTGCTGATGTAATAGATTCTAGTCAGTTTCCAATAAATGGTTTTTTTTCCTGTTATTTAAAAAAAATTTTTTTAATGTTTATTTTTGAGACAAAGACAGAGCATGAATGGGGGATGGGCAGAGAGAGAAGGAGACACAGAATCTGAAGTAGGCTCCAGGTTCTGAGATGTCAGTACAGAGCCCAATTCGAGGCTCAAACCCACAAACTGTGAGATCATGACCTGAGCCGAAGTCGGAAGCTTAACTGACTGAGCCACCCAGGCGCCCTTTGCTGTTATTTTTAACAGATGTTTTATATCAGATTATCAAAGTTTGCTAATGTGCCTATTTTGCTAGGAAGCTTGAATAATCAAAGAATGAATTCTGCCTATGCCTTTTATACATTTATTCATATGCTCTCTGAGACTTTAACCCATTAGAATACTGCATTGCATCAATTTTCTACACTGAAACATCCTTGTATTCCTAGAATAAGCATCTTTAGTTATGTCTTACCATATTTATCTAACATTCCATTGTTTGTCAGATGCTTTATTTAATGAACTACAAAGAATAAACAGTATTAAATTATGACCCAAAAATTTTATACCATTCAGAATTATTAATTCACTTATTGAAAGACCTGTTAGGTTTACAGAAAGTTTTATCATATTATAAAGTAACATATATAAACAAATTTCTCAATGAATTTTAATTTTTTTAGATATGGAGTTCATATTGTGATAACAAAGCAACAGATTTATCTAAGTGTGGGAAATTTATTTCTTATGTTCCAAAAAGCACCTGTTGTTGCTTTGAAAGGAATATGGAATTATTATCATTCCTTCAATACCGCTTTACACATTTTTATTCTCCTTTTCTTATATTTAAAATAGTATCAGTTCAAATGATAATTCATGTTTTTGTGGACATATTTTAATTTTATTTTTTTTTAAATTTATAGTTTATTGTCTAGTTGGTTTCCATATACCACCCAGTGCTCTTCCCCACAAGTGACCTCCACGATGACCATCACCCCGCTTCCCCTTTCCCCCTTCTACCCTCAGTTTGTTTTCAGGATTCAAGAGTCTCATGCTTTGTCTCCCTCCCTCTCCCTAACTCTTTTTCCTCCTTCCCCTCCCCATGGTCCTCTGTTAGGTTTCTCCTGTTAGACCTATGAGTGAAAACATAGGTATCTGTCCTTCTCCACCTGACTTATTTCACTTAGCGTGGTGATAAGTCCATCCACTATGCTACCAATGGCCAGATTTCATTCTTTCTCATGGCCATGTAGTATTCCATTGTATAGATGAACCACGTCATCCTAATCCATTCATCAGCTGATGGACATTTAGGCTCTTTCCATGATTTGGCTATTGTTGAAAGTGCCGCTACGAACATTGGGGTACATGTGCCCCTATGCATCATCACTTCTGTATCCTTTGGGTAAATCCCCAGCAGTGCTATAGCAATAGGGGAGTCATAGGGGAGTTCTATTGTTAATTTTTTGAGGAACCTCCACACTGTTTTCCAGAGCGGCTATACCAGTTTACATTCCCACCAACGGTGTAGGAGGGTGCCCGTTTCGCCACATCCTCGCCAGCATCTATAGTCTCTTGAGTTGTTCATTTGAGCCACTCTGACCAGTGCGAGGTGGTATCTCAGTGTGGTTTTGAT
>CM053573.1:96428356-96446463 GCA_028646485.1 Cryptoprocta ferox | reverse complement strand
AGGGCACAGTGTACTCTCCCTGTGTTGGGTTGGGGCTCCCACCCCTGCACCTCCAGTGCCCAGCCCGTCCTCCAATTTCCCAGTTCACAATCACTCACTCAGGCATCTTTGAGGTTGTCTTCTTTCTGGAGTCCGTTTCTTCTCTTCCCCCACTTGCAAATCAGAGTATTGTCCCTGCAGTCCTTCTCATTTCAATTGATATGGGCGGGTGAAGATTACAGAGCTCCCTACTTCTCCACCATCTTGCCCTCCCCCCTGATTTTTATCTTTAAATTATTATTTTAAAATGTAAAATATAATTGAAATTGAATAAAAATTTTATCCAAAAGTCTTTGATTAAAATATTTACTGCACTCTAATTGTACCGAATATTGGAATATATACAGTTCCTGTGTTCAATATGCATCTAGTAGTCAATGTAGAATATTGGTATCATAAACTAAAAATATTACATATAGACCTATAAAAGATATTTAAGAACTATATAGCTTTAGTATCAAATATTCTTTGCTACCATGTGCAATTCTTTCATATACTATGAAGAAGCACAATTCGAAATTATAAGAGAAACAGTAAAATGTGTTCACCACAAATAGTGATACTTGTTATATAAGAGTCAGTTACATCCATGTTTTTCTAAAAGGATGTAGTAAATTAATTCAAATTAATTCATCTTTTCTCCTACTCCATTTGTTTTCTATTGTTCCCCTAATAATAAGCACAAACTTAATAGTTCTAAAGAAAATAAGTTTATTATCTTATAGTTCCATAGGTCAAAAGCCCTACACATGTCTAATCAAGTTAAAATCAAGGCCTTAATTCCCATCAGGAATATCCTTCCCATCAGGAAGCTCTAGGGGGAAAATCCATCTCCTTGCCTTTTCCAGATTTTAAGAGGCCATCCAACATTTCTTGATCCTGTCTCCCTTCAACTTCACAGGCTAGGAAGTGTTGCATTTCTCTGACCCTTTTTCCATAGGTACTTAATCTCTCTTTGATCACAGCAGAAAAGTCCTCTGCTTTTAAGGTCCCATGTGATTATTTTGGGCCCACTTGGATAATCCTGAGTAATTTCCCCATTTCAAGGTCCTTAACTTTTGCTATGCAAAGTAACATTTTCTTGAATTCTAGGGATTAGGCCCTGGAAATCTTGGTGTGGACCATTATTCTGCCTAAAAACTTATATAAGCACTTTCTCTGCACAAATCCTTCCTATACCCTAATGCAGTATTTGTTTCCATATATAGTAACAGGGCCTAGCCATATCCATGCCATTTCAGTATAAGCAACTTTTGCTTTGAGGGAAAAAAATGTGGGAAGTGTTTCCTTGGGACATGAATGTTAGCCCAAGAACAGATATTATGTTTATCAATTTGTGTTATGCTAATGGTGGACCATCAGATCACAAGTGACAGACGTACTCAAAGTTTCCCTAAATATTTTTTGTTTGCTCTGTTTTAGTTTCAACTTTTTATTTCAATTCCAGTTATTTAGCATACAGTGTAGTATTAGTTTCAGGTATAGAATTTAGTGATTTATCATTCACATATAACAGCCATTGCTCATCACAAGTTCCCTCCTTAATATTCATCACCCATTTAACTCATCCCCCACCCACTTCCCCTCTAGCAACCCTCAGTTTGTTTTCTATAGTTAAGAGTCTGTTTTATGGTTTGCATCTATTTCTATCTCCCTACGTTCATTTTTGTTTGTTTCTTAAATTCCATCTGAGTGAAATCATATGGTATTTGTCTATCTCTGACTATCCTATTCCCTTAGCATAATAGTCTCTAGTTCCATCCAGTTATTTGGAAATGACAAGATTTGATTGTTTTTTAAGGCCGAGTAATGGTCCATTGTGTATACATATGCATAGATATATCATCTTTATCCATTCATCAGTTGATGGACATTTAGGCTCTTTCTCCATAATTTGGCTATTGTTGATAATGCTGCTATAAACATTGGGATGCATGTATCCCTTTGAATCAGTATTTTTATATCTTTGAGGTAAATACCTAGTAGCGTGAAATAACAGATATTGGCAAGGATTCAGATAAAGGGGATCCCTCTAACACTGTTGGTGGGAACGCAAACTGGTACAGCCACTCAAACAGTATAGAGTTTCGTCAAAAATTTAAAAATAGAACTACACTGCAACCCAGCAATTGCATTAAATATTTTTGAATCATGATATATAGGATTCACCAAGGAATGGGGCTCAGTTTCTAACAACCCTCCTTATTTGTGTCTAACTGCACTATTAAATATAGGAACACGGTTACTATGACCAGGATGCCTTGCTTTCCACAAAACATTGGAAACTGGGAATCATCCCTAGTTTCTTTACCATGTGTCAAAATTATTCTAGTGGCTTTCTTCCATTCTCAGATCTCTTCTTTTTAGGTACATGCTAAGAATCTACTTTGTGGTTCCTGACTCTATCACATTAATGTTAGTTCAGAAATTGAAAATGGACATTTTACTCTATTTGCAAGATAACAAGTTAGCTGCCAGAGTTTTAAATTTGCACCCTGACAGAAAATCTGAGGCTTTTGTGTCAGAATAAAGAGTTCATTACTTATGGAAAAAGAGTATATGTTCCCAAGTCCCAATCCTTTCACAGAGTGACATGGGCAGGACTAGATAGTATTTGCATATGCATTGGAATATACAATAGGAGAGGAATTCTGAGTATAGTAGACTCTGAATTTATATAAGGACCCTAGTAATAGACCCATCTTCTCTTTTGGAGAGAGAGAGATTTATCTTTACTCTGCAAGGTAAACTATTCTCTAGAAACAAAATGTCTATCTTTACCACCCTGGAACATCTGAAAAGCCATCTTTAAACTTCATTATCCTGGAATATATCCTTATGCTATCATCCTTACGTTAGGTACAAATTCCTTAGCTCATAACATGCAGAAATGTGAGATATTAACATATAATTTTCTCCCAATAATTGGATGTGTTCATATGACCTGCTTTGGTTAATGAATTATGAATCCAAGTGATAATATCTCTTCCAGATGGAATTTTTCAGTCAGTAATAACCTATGTTCTTTCTTCTTTCCTCAGTAACCAGCAAAAATCTAAATGATAGATGCTACAGCAGACAGCTTTCCAGAAAGACATAAAGCTAGGATAACCCAAGATACTCATATAAGCAGGAAAAAAATGATTATTCTTTAAGTTACTAAGCTTTTAGAGTTGGTTGATTGTCACTGCATCATAATTTAGCCTATATAACTGATACAACATGAAAATTTGGTGTTATATTCTCTGGCTCTATCTCCCTTTTTATTTTCTGATACATCGATTTATTTAAAAGACAGCAAACAAGCGGTGCTTGGGTGGCTGAATCCATTAAGTGTGTCTGACTTTTGACTTTGGCTCAGATCATGATCTCATGATTTTGGAGATCCTTCTCTCTCTCTGTCCCTCCCCCTTTTCTCTTTCAAAATAAATAAATAACCATTTAAAAAAAATAATAAATAGGGGCACCTGGCTGGCTCAGTCAGTTGAGTATTCGACTTAGGCTCAGGTCATGATCTCATGGTTCATGAGTTTAAGCCCCACATCGGGCTCTGTGCTGACAGCTCAGAGCCTAGAGCCTGCTTCGGATTCGGAGTCTCCCTCTCTCTCTGCACCTCCCCTGCTCATGCTCTATCTCCTCTCTCTCAAAAAATAAAAACATTTAAACAAAAACAAAAAACAAAACCAAATAAAAATAATAAATACAGCAAACAATAATGCTCACTATTCTTTAAAGTATTCAGTGGTTCTATGCATTCTTACTCCTCTGTTCACTCCTTATCTTACCTATCCATATCTCCAAAAGATAAAATCCTATTCATCTTTCAAGATAAAGATTACATTGCACCTTTTAAACAAAGTATTCTCTAATTCCTCTGAAAAAAAATTAAAATTTTCAAATACACCACTATTTGATAATTATATTTAATTTTTTTTTCAAATTCTGCATGGTTTCATAGTTGTATATAGATATCTCTCATACAAGGAATAGGCTACTAGATATCAGCAGCCTATTAAAGAACACAGTACCAGGCTTTCCGCTAATAGGAATAAATGCTTAGTGAGATGCATGCATCAGGCTTTGCATGAATAGGAATTAATAAAGGCTTACTTATGATTTTCAGTTTAAATATATAAGTTTCTAAGGGACATGCATAACAATTTCTAATGAGTTGAAATTGTTTTTATATAAAAACATAAATTTATTATGTACATTTGTATTATCATTAATTGTAGAAATATTAAGTTGCAGCAAGGATATATCTATTTGTATTATGAACCCAAAACAATTTCTGTGTCTGCATGAATGCATGGCAAAATCAAACTCAAATTCCTTAAAAGGCTAAGCAGTTGAGGAGAGGAGCTGCATTGTGACAAATTGGAGAACATATGCTTCCTTTAAAAGCAGCAGCAACTAATGAAGGAATCTATGGTTAGTAATATAAGATCTTTCAAATTATTAAACAATGCTGACCACAAGACATTTATGCAAAATATATTTTGTAAATCAAAGCCAACAATAGACATTGCCTGGTTTTATCTTCAGGTATGTGCATTTTTATTTTTTTAATACACCCATTAAATATTTTGTTATATCACTTAGTATAGTCCCGTAACAAATAATTATATAAAAGGTAATCTATTGATTTTACAATTAAAATGATGACTATGAAAGTTATTATCTTTACAAATTATGTTATTCTGATGCTTTTACCTTTAATCAATGCATAGAAATTTAATTTTTAAGTTATATATTTTTTAATAGATGGGAAGTGTCTATCACTTTTATCCATATCATTGTTTGTTTTATTTTGACAACTCCAGTTTTTTTGAAAATTATAGATTCCCTATTTAAAATTCTTAGCAATTGTATCTTATTTGAAGTTATCTCTAAGAACTTTACAAATTAAAAGTATTATTTCCTTGAATTCTCAGTTTGCCTTATCCCATCTAGTTTCTTTTTCTAGAAAGAAAGAAATGGATGGCTTCAATCCCTTTGGCTCTTTTCAAAATCTGAGCTTGTTCTGAATTGAAAAAGATGGATAGACAGCTGTCTTTCAGGGAACATGATGTAGATTCCCAGTATGAAAAATGAAATGCCGTGAATTTAACCTTAGTCTACCTAGCAGAAGACAGGATTTCTACCTTTTTCTCTAAAGTTAATTTTCTGAATTCAGTCTCAATTCAAGTTCTGAGGTTTCTGAGAAAATCACTTTTCAGCTCAGGGTACCACTCCATCATGACAAATTGTTTTTTCTAGGTTTTATTTGGAATACAAACTGTACCCTCAGGGAAATATTTTTAAATTGTCCTAGAGAATATTCCAAAGTTTAAAATATGTAAAAGTTGTGACCCAATATTTCCACTGCTCTTTAGCTAAGGCATTGGATTTCTACACTGTTTTTCCAAAGTTGCATCCACATAATGTTTACAATGCAGTCATCAATGGCCTTTCCTTCTAGAACAGTTTTAAGAATCCCTATTCCCCAATAGGTACCAGATGTTGCACCAGCACAGAGACTGGTATTCTGGAACTTTGTTTAATACATACATTTGTTTTAACATATTTACTGAATTTTAAGATATCAAAATCACTATAATCTAATCTTAACCAGTAAAAATCAATCTTTTTTTAAATTTTTTTTTTTTATTATTCAGAGACAGAGCATGAGCATGGGAGGGGCAGAGAGAGGGGGAGACACAGAATCTGAAGGAGGCTCCAGGCTCTAAGCTGTCAGCACAGAGCCCGATGCAGGGCTCAAACCCACAAACTGCGAGATCATGACCTGAGCCAAAGTCAGACACCCAACTGACTGAGCCACCCAGGCGCCCCTAAAACTCAATCTTAAGAGTCAGCCTACAACTTTTTACACAGGCTTCTTAATGTTGTCCATGATTGGTTTTGTAGACATTTTTTGTGTATCATTTAAAAAATTGATCTAACTGCAATTGAGTATAGCTTAACAATTAGGGTCACAGAATCTGTAGTAAAATAATTTGCCTTCTGAACCTTATCTATTCATATTTAACTATTAAAGGAGATTATGTGCAAAAATGTGTCTCCTACCACTTGGCATGAGGGAAGCTTGTTAGATATTTTAGTATGTATTGTGGATGGGCCCCTTCCAACATCTGAGGAGAATCACTACAAACATGTTCATATTCTTATATGTTTTGTATTTTTTAGAGCTAAAGTAGTTTAACACTGGAGATTCCTATCTCTTTGCATTGATATTCTCTTCATTTTTTTTTTCTTGTGCCAAGTACATTAGAATAGCTGTGGACATTTTTGAGATCAGGCTAAGGAGAAATGGATTTGAAAATATATTTAAAGTTAGGAGACATATGTATGAGTTTTGTATCATTTCTCTGTAACATCCCTATATTAGTTTTCTATCACTGTATACAAATTTACTATAGACTTAGGGTGCTTAAAGTAATACTGAAATTTTTTTCTATCTAAAGTGTTATATAAGTCAAATGTCTGAGTATGGTGGAGCTGGGTTTTGTTATTGGGAGTTTCACAAAGCACAAATCAAAGTTTCATTCCTTTCTGTAACTCAGGGTCCTCTTTTGAACATAATTTTTCAGTAAAGTTATTTGCATCTGTAGGACTGAAGTATCCATTTTCTGCCTGTCAGCCAAGGATTTTTCTGATGCTAGAGGCCACTCACAGTTCCTTGCCACATGACTCCTTCTCCGTAGTCCTTCTTATATTCTTATGATCTGAATTTCTGCCTTGAGGAAGAGCCCAGTCTCTTTTAGGGCTTACC
The DNA here is from genome assembly GCA_028646485.1 of Cryptoprocta ferox. NCBI lineage: Eukaryota > Metazoa > Chordata > Mammalia > Carnivora > Eupleridae > Cryptoprocta > Cryptoprocta ferox. Next base: position 96,439,652 of record CM053573.1, on the reverse strand, counting down.
TAACTAGATCACATCAACTAGTATGATCACCCTTTGATCAATATAAAGTTTACTAATTTAAGACCTTAATTATATCTTTAGAATCCTTTCACCTTTGTCATATAACTGAACTTATGAGAGTGCTGCCCATCATACTCACCGTATTTTTCAGGGTATATACACCAAGGGGTTAAAATCTCAGAATTTATCTCAGAATTTTGCCTACCATATTTAATTACTGCTAGCCATCTCAGAGTAGAAATGGCTTCCAGGAACATGCCTACCAAGTGCTTTGATGACTCACGATGCATTATGACACTAAAGGTCAGAGCCAGATAATCATACAATGATTTGAATGTGGTTTTCAGCATTTGAGGACACAAGTATGAGAGTATATGAATGTGAGACAACTTGAAATTCCTTGAAGTCTGACAGCAGGTATGAAAATTGGTAAAGTTTTCTCCCAACTTTGATGATAATCATAAAAATATACATTATACTAGTGAGCTGTGAGACTAAAAGAAACTTTTAAAGACTTTAAATTCAAAAAACCTGATTGTGGTCAACCATGCTGCAAGAGAAGACTGAATTAAATTGTCTTTCTCTTTAGAAAATGTCATCATTTAAAGAGGGAAAGAATATACATCCAAAACATGTAAGAAAATATTATAGAAGTTCTGTTGTTGTTGTTGTTGTTGTTGTTTAATGGCAGACATTTGACAGTTCTTTTTTAAATTGTGATGTGGAGACTTTGGTGAAGATGGTGGAGTAGAAGGACCCTAGGCTCACCTCGCCCCCTGAATACAACTAGATAACACTCACATCAGTGTAAATAAGCCAGAAAATTACCCAAAGACTGGCAGAATAAGCTCCACAGCTAAATGTAGAGAAAAGGCCACAAAGAGGTAAAGAAGGACAGAGATGTGGTTAGGAAATAAGTAAATGGGAGGTAGGGCTGGATCTGCAAGCATGGAGAAGGGAGAGGACCAGACCCCCACAACCATGAGCCCACAGGGGAAGAAGAATCCTCATAACCTCTGGCTTTGAAAACCAGAAGGGCCAAATTTCATTGTGTTCTTAAAACTAGAGGGACCGAAAAGCTGGAAGTATTAAAAAAAAAAAAATCAGCAGGCTTGGCTCTGGGAGACAAGAGGAAACTAAATCCCCACACTTAAAGTGATAGCACAAAAAACAGACAGCAGAGTTACAGCATAGGAGCAATAGTTTGAAAGTTAACTGGGCATACAGGAGGGAGATTTACTAATCCCAATGTCCTGGAGAGAAAAAACTACTGGGTAACTCCTCCAGAAACAAAGGGACAGGAAGGTATCATTTTCCTCCCCTGTCCTGCAACATAAATACAGGCATAAATACAAGACCATCTGCAGAACTCTACCTAACTGTCTAGCACTGCCATACCACCTCCCTGAACCCCACACTGTGCTTCAGCCAATCTACTCCTCCAGACAGCCCACCTCAGTCCAGACACTGCAAGGCCCCTCTCAGAGGAACCTCAGTGCACAAAGCTTGCTAGTGCTGCACTCTTGTCACAAACCCTGCCTACTCAAGCTGTGCTTCTACAGCCTGATTGGATGCTTCAGTCCTAGTACTGCAAGAGCAACTCTGCAAAGGACCAGAGGTATGCAAACTTGTTAGCACTGCCCCCCCCCCCACCAACTTGTGCTTTCACAGATCTGCCCTCTCCAATATGCTCTTGACCAGAACGCATACAGGACAGTACCACAGGCCTGGCTGTGTATACTACAGTGGCCAGCCCTACTCCAAAGTGTGATAAACACACACACCAGTCAGACAGAGGCCTCAGCAATGGACATGAGGCAGACAATTGATCTGACTACAGGCGCATCCACCAATGAAAACTTCTGAGGGGAGAACACAGGGAAAGCAGCCTGCAGTTTGACACTACTACATCTATGGCAAATACCTGGTCTGACTCAACTCAAGCCCAAGGTATCCGCAGACTGGCCCACTAATACCACAGGGAGCAAACACTGTCCAAACAGGCAAAAAGTCATTGCGGATGACAGAAGAAAAATGGCTCAGCCACAACAGTGGAGTACACCTATCACACATAAGAGAGCCCCTGAGGGGCGCCTGGGTGATTCATTGGTTAAGCAGCCAACCTCCGCTCAGGTCATGATCTTACAGTTTGTGGGTTCAAGTTTTACATCGGGCTCTGTGCTGACAGCTCAGAACCTGGAGCCTGCTTTGGATTCTGTGTCTCCCTTTCTCTGCCCCTCCCCAACTCCTGCTCTGTCTCTCTCTCTCAAAAATAAAATAAACATTAAATTTTTTTTTAAAAAAAGAGAGCTCATGAAGTGCAGAGTTCTGGTTGTCAGGATCTCTTCTTCACAAGGTCATTAGTTTTAAGTGCAGGAGACATAGTTATCTTTCCTAACACAGAAACAGGCTCAGAGTTAGACAAAATGAGGAGAAAGAGGAATGCATACCAAATGAAAGGACAGAAATCACAGCAAGAGACCTAAATGAAAAAGAATTAACTAACATGCCTGGTAGAGAATTTAAGTAATGATCATAAAGATACTCACTGGACTTAAGAGTGGAGAACATCCATAAGACTCCTAACAATGAGATTTAAAAAAAAATCAGAGATAAAGAACACAATAAATGCAACTAAAAATACACTAGATAGATTAAGTAGCCTCGATGAAGCAGAAGAACAAATCAGTGACCCGAAGAACAGAGTAATGGAAAGTAACTGAGCTGAGCAGGTGAGAGAAAAACATTCATGCAAAATGAGAGTAGATTTAGGTAACATGGCAACACCATCAAGCATAATAATATTGGCATTACAAGAATCCTATAAGGAAAAGAGAAAGGGGGGTAGAAAATATTTTGATGAAATATCTGACAATGTCCAAAATCTTGGGAAGGAAACAAATCCAGATGCAGGAGACGCAGAGATCTCCCAACAAAATCAACTCAAGGAGGTCCGCAACAAGACACATAAAAAAGGTAGTGATAAAAGTAGTGATAAACAGAATTTTTAAGGCTATCAGCTGATTTTTCAGCAGAAATTTTGCAGGCCAGAAGGGAGTGGCATGGTATATTCAAAATACTGAAAGGGAAAGTATACAGAAAATAATATTCTATCCAGAAAGGCCATTATTCAGAATAGACAGAGATGAAGAATATGACAAAGAAAAGCTAGAGGAACTCATGACCATTAAACCAGCCTTGCAATACATGTTAGAGGGGACTCTGAGTAGAAAGGAAAGATCATAAGCAAGAGTAAGGAAAGTGAGAAACACAAAAGCAATAAAAATAAGTATACCTGTAAAAATAAGTCAAGGAATTCACAAACTAAAAGGATATAAAATATGATACCATACACCTAAAACATGGTGAGGAGAGAGGAGTAAGAATGATTTCAAATTTAAGGAACCATCAACTTAATATAGATTGCTATATGCAGAAAATGTTACATACAAGCCAAATGGTAGCTCTAAAAAACCAGTAACAGATACAGAATAAAAAGAATCCCAGTATTTCATTAAAGAAAGCCAACTAATAGTGAGAAAGAGACTAAGAGAACAAATTACAAAAACAATCATAAAAAAAGTAACAAAATGGCAATAAAAACATGCCTATCAATATTATTCTAAATGTAACTGGAGTAAATGCCCCAATAAAAAGACATAGGGCAATGAAATGGATTAAAAAAAAAATCAAGACCCATCTATATACTGCCTACAAGAGACTCATTTCAGATACATGCAGATTGAAAGTGAAGGGATAGAGAAGCATATGTTATGTAAATGGAAGTGAAAACAAAGCCAGGATAGCAATATTTATATCAGACAAAATAGACTTTAAACAAAGACTGTAACAAGAGACAAAGATGGGCACTATACAATCATAAAGGGGACAATGCAACAAGACAATTGTCAATATTTATCTACCCAACATTGCGAGACTCAAATACTTAAAACAGTTAATAACAAATCTAAAATAATCAATAGGAATGAAATAATAGGAAGTGACTTTAGTACTCCATTTACATCAATGGAAAGTTCATCCAAATAGAAAATCAATGAGAAAACAATAGATTTGAATGACGTGCTGGACCAGATGGACTCGATATATTCAGAAGATTCTCTCCTAAAACAGCAGAATACACATTCATTTCAATCCACACAGAACATTCTCCACAATAGATCATATGGTAGGACACAAAATAAGTCTCAACAAATTCAAAAGGATTGAAGTAATTCTATACATCTTTTCCGAACACAACTGGAAATCAATCACAAGAAAAAAATCTAGAAAGAGCAAATATACATGGAGGTTACATAACATGCTACTACACAATTAATGGGTCAGCCAACAAATCAAAGAGAAAATAAACTATATGGAGGCCAATTAAAATGAAAACACAGTGGTTTCAAAATCTTAGAGATGCAGCAAAAGCTATTCTAAGAGGAAAGTTTAAAGCAATACAGGCCTACTTCAAGAAGCAAGAACAATCTCGAATAAATGAGGTAACCTTACACTGATAGAAGCTAGGAAAAGAACAAACTGTTGCCTGGGTGGCTCAGTCAGTTAAGTGTTTGACTCTATTTTTGTCTCAGGTCGTGAGATCAAGCCCTGAATTGGGTTCTGTGCTGACAGTGCAGGGCCTGTTTAGTAATCTCTCTCTCTCTCTCCCTGCTACTTACTGTCTCAAAATAAATAAACTTAAAAAAAAAAAAAGTGGTGGGTCAGTTGGTTAAGCATCTGACTTTGGCTCAGGTCATGATCTTATGGCTTGTAGGTTCAAGCCCCACGTTGGGCTTCTTGAAGCTGTGCTGACAGCTCAGAGCCTGGAGCCTGCTTCAGATTCTGTGTCTCCTCTCTTTGCCCCTCCCCCACTCACACTCTTTCGTGCTCTCTCTCAAAAATAAATAAACATTAAAAAATTTTTTAAAGAAAAGAAAAAGAACAAAAGCCAAAGTCAGAAAAAGGAAATAAAAAGTAGACCAAAAAAAATGAAATAGAAACTAAAAAAATAATAAAACAGATCAATGAAACCAGGAGCTGTTTTTCTGAAAAGATCAATAAAATTAATTAACCTTTGGCCAGACTCAAAAAATAAAAAGACAGAGGACTCCAACAAAATCAGAAATGAAAGAGGAAAAATAACAACTGACACCACAGAAATACAAAAGATTATAAGAGAATATTATGAAAAATTATAGGCGAACAAATTGCACACCTAGAAGAAATGGATAAATTTCTAGAAACCTATAAGCTACCAAAATTGAACCAGGATGAAATAGAAAATTTGAACAGACCTGTTACTGATTCAATTTCAATTCTCGTAATCAAACCCCCAGCAAATAAAAGTCCAGGATCAGATAACTTCAGAGGTGAATTATACCAAACATTTAAAGAAGAGTTAAGGGACACCTGGGTAGCTAAGTCAGTTAAACGTCCAACTCTTGATTTCAGCTCAGGTCATGATCTCACAGTTCATGAGTTCGAGTCCCACATCAGGCTCCATGCTGACAGTGTAGAGCCTGCTTGGGATTCTCTCTCTCAGTGCCCTCCTCCTGCCCCCTCTCTCATGTTCTCGTTCTCTAGTGTTCTCTAGTGTTCTCTAGTGTTTTCTCTCTCTCTCTCTCTCTCTCAAAATAAACGAATTTTTTAAAAAAGAATTAATACCTGTATTTCTCAAGCTATTCCAAAAACTAGAAGAGAAAGGACAACTTCCAAATTCATTCTATGAATGCTGCATTGCTCTGATACCAAAACCATGTAAAGAAACAAATGAATGAAAGAAAGAGAGAAAGAGAGAAAGAGAAAATTGTAGGCCAATATCTCTGATGAAAATAGATGCAAAAATCCTCATTAAAATATTAGCAAACTGAATCAAACCAACAATACATTTAAAAAATCATTCACCATGATCAAGTGGGATTTTTTCCCCGCGATGCAAATATTATTCAATATACACAAATCAATGTTCTACCTCACATCAATCAGAGAGAGGATAAAATCATGTGATCATTTCAGTATGTGCACTTACTGAATGCAAATCAAAGCCACAAAGAGATTTTACCTTTTACCTGTCAGAATGGCTAACATCAAAAACATAAGAAATATGTACCAACAAAGATATGGAGAAAAAGAACAGTGATGCCCTGGTGGTAATGTAAACTGGTGCTTCACTGTGGAAAACAGTAAGGAATTTCCTCAACAAATTAAAAATAGAACTACTATAGGATCCAGTAATCATACTACTGAGTATTTACAAAAAAAGAAAGTGCAACCCTAATTCGAAAAGATATATGCACCCTTATGTTTATTGCAGCATTGTTTACAACAACCAAACTATGATAGGAGCCTAAGTGCCCATGGGTAGATGAACGGATAAAGACGTAATGAGTTCGCGTACACATACACACGTACACACAGACACACACACTTAAATATTCCTCAGCTATAAGAATTAAATCTTGCTGTTTGCAACAACATAGGTGGATTTAGAGAGTATAATGCTATGCAAAATAAGTGAGAAAAAGACATACTACATGATTTCACTTCTATGTGGAATTTAAGAAACAAAAGAAATGAACAAAGGGGAAAAAAGATACTCAAATCAAGAAACACTCTTAACTATAGAGAATAAACTGATGGTTACCAGAGGGGAGGTTGGTGGGGGGATGGGTTAAATAGGTGACAGAGATTAAGGAGTGTATTTATCATGATGTACACTGAGTAGTATGTATAGAATTGTTGAGTGACCATATTGTACTCCTGAAACTAATATAACAATGCTAGTTAACTATATTGGTATTAAAATAAACTTTAAAAATTATACTGTGATTGATTCAATTATATTTTGATTGTTTCTAGAATGAATACATTTCTAGTTTTTATTCATTTCCATGAAAAGCCCCCATGTTTTATAAATTTTATATAAACTCTGTTGCTCTATTCTAGTTGCTAAACTTTGAATATATACAGTTTGGGATCATGTATAATAAGATCTCAGCAGTTGAGCAAAAAGTAATACATGTTCATTATTAAAAATATTAAAAACCTAGAACATATAAAAATAAAAGTTACTCCATACACCATCATATAAAAATAAATACTGTTAGTATTTCATGCCATTTCCTAAGTGATCTGGACATATATTTTACTGGTCATTTTTGTAATGAGTATAGACCTACTGGTTGGGTGTTTCTTACAACTTTTCTTTTAAAAATCATACCTGTACTGCATCATATAAGAGTTCATATTTTGGTTTCTTAAAAATATACCAAGAACTCAAAACAATTGTAAAGTAAACAAAGGGCAGATTTCCAAATTTTATATGTTTCCCTATGAAAGTAGCTTTTAAGGAACCCACTTTTTGGGTTTTCTAAAATATTAATTTATGTGTTATAGAAATATTTTTTTCACAGGAATATTTTTGCAGTGCAAATTCAAACATACCAGTTTCTTGGCTAACTGAAGTGTAAGCTTACTAGCCTAGATCACTTGAAATAAGTTTTTGTATATTTTACAGGAAATTAAGATCATTAATTAATTAGTTGATAGATGTGAAAATGACCTAAGAGAATATTTACTGAATATCATTCATATATTTTCACTTTGCATATATTCAAGTCCATACTTACTGGCGTAATTAGGATTCTTTTGTTCGTATTATTATGCAATGCCTTTTATCTCTGGTAATATAGCATAAGTGTTTTCCTGTGTCATTAACTATGTTTCTAAACAGCAATTTAAACTTGATTTTGACTTCACCATAGCTGATTTAAAGGGTCTTTGAAGTGCTTTCTAATAATGTTTTAATAACACTGGAATATTTTGCAAATATTATACAACAATATCTGTGGTATTTCCCGGAGTTATTTCCACTTTCTAATGCAATTTTATATAAATGAGCAAAGAGGGGGAGGAGAAGAGAGGCAAACTAAGAAACAGACTCTTAACTATAGAGAACTCATGGTTTTGAGAGGGGAGGTGGGTAGGGGGATGAATTAAATAGGTGATGGGGATTAAGGGATGAACTTGTGATGAGCACATGGTGATATATGAAAGTGTTGAATCACTAAATTGTACACCTAAGAATAATATTGCACTCTAGGTCAACTAATTGGAATTTAAATAAAACAAAAACAAAGATATTGAGAAGTTTAAGCTTACCATGTTATTTTAAATGATCATTGATTTTTTCTAATTTCTAGAATATTTATTCCATGTTTATTTTTATAATCCTTATTTCTGCTGATGTCTATTTTAAGATGAACAGAAATTTCACATAAAATATAGAATGCCTAATTTTAATTTCAGACAAAAAGTGATGATCAATATTTAGGACATACTTATACTAAAAAAAATTATCTGAAATTAAATTGCTCTGAGTGTCCAGGATTTTCTGGCCATCTTATGCTATCCTTTTTAATTGACATTTGAATTAGTATGTTTCTAGTAGTTATTGTCTAACAATGAAATTATATGGCTCTGCATTTGCCTCCCACAAAGTTTTGGCCATAATTTTGAGTGTTAGCACTGTTTTTATTTAAAATTAATATTCTATCTACTCTTTGACCACATTTTTTACTTCATTATTATGTAGAGTTTTAAATGTGTATGTATCTACAGAGGAAAATTTAGAGTTCTATAAAAATTTTTTGTCATTTTAACGGATTATGCACAACTCAGGGAGTTATGGGAATTTAGTGAAGGTTTCTTTGCACTTACTATGATTGGCAAAAGAGAGATAGTCATACGCCAGAAACTGTTTTAAGTAACTTAAGAAAGTCTCATATTAGCTTTATAACCACACTGTGCAGAAAGTGTTATTTCTATTTTATAGATAAGGAACTATGATTCAGAAAATTGACATAATTTGTTCAAGGTGTGACATTGCAGGAGTAAGATTATTGGATTGAAACCTAGGGCTTTCTCAACAGAAATGCTGAACTCAGTTGTAGGCCAAACAGAAACCGAGAACTAAGCACCACTCACTTGTCAAAATAGCCACAGTCAGAAACCTACAGTGGTTCTGCAGAGCACAAGAAAGGCTAGTGCTTCCCTCCACATTTGTTCAGCCAAAGTTGGCAATGTACAACTTTTAGACTGACCCATTCTGTTACACCACTGTCATTTAAACTGCCACATCATGTTTGAAACAAAATTCACAGTTTCTGTCATTCAACAGATTTCAGACCCAAAAACTCTTCTTTAGCAGATATCTTTGGTGCAAGTGTCTGCCCATTGGTTTCGTCTTTTCATTGATGCTAACATTTTGGGTGCCCTACTTTACATACACTGGGCTTTTGACACAAAGTTTTCCATATCTTTGATTCTTGGTTGGAAAGGTCTAGCAAATTTAACCCTAGCTTCTTATGCAAATCTCCCCATTCTTTCACTAGCATTATTAATAGCTTGTAAACATTTATTAAAATTCTATCCCACAAAATAAATATTGTCCTTAATTATAAGATTAATAAGGTTTTATAGAGTTTGTTAAAACCTTTCCCAATATATGCTAATGTTTCCTACAATTGTTCTTTCAAATACTTAATATTAGGTTAGTTTTTATAAAAAGCAACAGTTTTTATTTTAATTTTCCTTGAAATCATAATGCTTATAAAAGTATGCTGCACTGAATTACTTTTGCCTTGAATTTCAATTTTCATAACTCTGATATTGTGAAAGCTTATTGTTTATAATTGTGTTTAATTGATACATTTTTAAAGTTTTGTATTTAAGTAGACCTCTTATGAATAGCCCATATATTAAATAGGAGTCTATTATCCTTTAAAAGAGAATTTAGTTAACTTATATTTATTTTCAAAGCTAATATGTTAGATGTAAACAATTTTCCAGAGGTTATATACAGCAAAAAATTTCCATCTCTTCTATTTTATTTAGATATAGTAGAATTATTTTATAGGCATCTAGGATGAGTCTGATTCTGCATGGTTTGTTGTTGTTGTTGCATATCTTTGACTTCTAAGTGTACGTTGCTTTCATAAAAGTATAGTTCCTCTTAGAATCCTGTCATAAGAGAGGATACTATTTTTAATAAACCTGAGTAGACTCTGACTGTGATCTCTTTTCTATAACACTGTTCTCTCGTTTCATTTCAGGTTATTCTTTTAAAAATGTTTTGTAAAATGCTTTCAATATTTGTCTTTCTAGTTATTTCATTGTTGTTGCTTTCCCACCTCTATAGGCAGGTTTGCAAATTACCTTACTTTTTACTAGTGACAGTTTGAAAATACATCATAAAAATAATATTCCTTGAAGCTTTAAACTGTGATAATTGGTACCACTCTTGCAAATATTTCCTTCCTCCTTAAGCAATTATTTTGGTTGTTATATTAATATGGAATTTGGTCATATTTGGCTTCCAAATATATTTTTGCAAAGGTCATATTTTACATTTATTTCAATTTTTATAAGCATTACTATTGTTTTTATTCAGTGTTTTAATTTTCAATGCAATCGATTTATACTTCTACTTTAATATTCTTCAGATATTCTGATCCAGATCTTAATGTACTAGATTATATTTTTGTGTGTTGTTTTTATTTTTTATTTCAGAAAAGATGTAGGAGTAGAAAAATTGTTGGGTCTACCCATACTTGTTACTGTTCTAAATGCAGGACTTCAACTTGGGTAAACTTGGATAAAACTTACTGATTGTGTGAAATAGTATTCAAAAGAAAGGATTTTTTATTTGTATTTCCCTGATGATGAGTGATGCTGAGCATCGTTTCATGTGTCTGTTGGCCACCTGGATGTCCTCTTTGGAGAACTGTCTCTTCATGTCTTCTGCCCATTTCTTCACTGGATTGTTTGCTTTTCGGGTGTGGAGTTTGGTGAGTACCTTGTAGATTTTGGATACTAGCCCTTTATCCGATATGTCATTTGCCACTCTCTTTTCCCATTCTGTCGGTTGCCTATTCGTTTTTTCTATTGTTTCCTTTGCAGTGCAGAAGGTTTTTATCTTGATGAGGTCCCAATAGTTTATTTTGGTTCTTGATTCCCTTGCCTTTGGGGATGTGTCGAGTAGGAAATTGCTGCGGTTGAGGTCATAGAAGTTGTTTCCTGCTTTCTCCTCTAGGGTTTTGATGGTTTCCTGTCTCACGTTCAGGTCCTTCATCCATTTGGAGTTTATTTTTGTGTATGGTGTAAGAGAGTGGTCTAGTTTCATTCTTCTGCATGTTGCTGTCCAGTTCTCCCAGCACCACCTGTTAAAGAGGCTGTCTTTTTTCCATTGGATACTCTTTCCTCCTTTGTCAAAGATTAATTGGCTATACATTTGTGG
>CM053573.1:96364045-96427856 GCA_028646485.1 Cryptoprocta ferox | reverse complement strand
AAAAAAAAAAAAAAAAAAAAAAAAAAAAAAAAAAAAAAAAGCAGAGGGGCACCTGGGTGGCTCAGTCTGTTGAACATCTAGCTTCGGCTCAGGTCATGATCTCGAGGCCTGTGAGTTCAAGCCCGATGTCAAGCTCTGTGCTGACAGCTCAGAGCCTGGAGCCTGCTTTGGATTCTGTCTGTCTGTCTGTCTGTCTGTCTCTCTCTCTCTCTCTCTGCCCCTCCCTAGCTCACACTCTGCCTGCCTGCCTCCCTCCCTCCCTCCCTTTCTCTCTCCCTCATTCTCTCAAAAATAAACAAACATTAAAATTTCTTTTAAAAAGCAGCAGCTTTACTAAGAAGGATTGGTTATGGCATTTTATAGCCACTACATGACCTTGTTTTCTGTTAACTTTACATGGCTTTAGGTCTATCCTTCCAACCTGATTAAACTATGAGGTTGTTGTTTTCCTTTTTCAGCCTGCTATGATTTTAACTCTTTCAAAGCCTATTTTATACCCTTGGAAATGTGATATCTGACTTAGGACTTTTTAGTTCAGGAAAAGTAGTATCAATTTCCACTCTAAGCTTCAACATCCTAAAAAAGAGTAACAATGGTCTGTAGATATGCTTTATGCAAAATAATCATCTCATCAGGCAAGTTTAGCAAAGAAATTAATAAAGTCAAAGGAAAAGTGAAAGCAAAATTAGTAAAGTTACTTGCCAAAGAGAAAGAACAAGATCTAAGGGAAGATAGGAATAACTATCAGGACCCCATCAAATATTCTGGAACAAGAGAAAAGGAGCATATTTCAGTGCTTGAGTTGATAAGAAATATGGCTCAGAAGCAATATTCACTTCAGCAGAAGTGAAGACATTGGGGCTCAGAGAGTATAGTTTCACTGCAAACAAATGTGCAAGACATGCATTGTCACTGAATCTTGGATTTGTGGGATTATAATTTCTCTCTACTTAATTTTGCAATTTAGCATTGCTTTTATCCCTTTCTATTTGATAATCTGAGTATTTGGAAAATAACTCATCTCATTTTTTAAATTTAAATGTATTTTTATCTGGTTATCTCACAAATTATTCAGATAACCTGGCCTATTAATCTTGCCAATTCTATGTTCTAATACTCCAATTCTGTACCCTAAATAGCTCACAAACTCCTTCCTTTCCTTTAATCTCCACATCCACTGCTCTAGCTCAAGTTATTACTAAATGAGTAAAATAAGCTTTTATATGGTCCCCTGAATTGCTTTTGATCTTGTCTATTCCATCTATCTAGGGCAGCAAAGTGTTTCTTTATGCTAACATGAAGATTTCATTCTCTTCTCATATTAAAACAGAATTTAGTAAGAAATGAGATGCTATTATAGTAAAGAGACATTTTAAAATTTTGGACATAGCATAAGATATTCTTTAATGTTTCTAAATTTTAAAACATATTTATAGTTGCAGATAATTGAGATTTGTAAGGCCCAGTGACCCAAATATATTATTTTTCTATGACAACTTAGAAAGACAGAAGTCACTCAGTTAACATAATATCTAAATCCATAATATACTCTCAAGTTTTTACTTCTTTTGTGGATAAGTATGGATAAACGGAAGTGTAGTGGTGACCATACTTTGCATTTTCACTATAAATTCTAAACATTTTAAATATAAGTTTCTAAGATTCAATCTGGTTTCATTCTGTTACTTATAACTCTGCAAAGGGCAAAGAAAATATGATTAGATGCTATGAACAGGTTAATTTCAATGGCTTATTGAAATATTCTTCAGATGTATGTAAGCATTAAAATACCTCAAGGGCAAAATACTATCAAATAATTATTCCTCTGAAAATAATTGGATGTGAAATGTGTTCAAATTCCAGATGGTTATAATACTTAATGAGATGCTAGGCCAAAAGAACATTTCATTGGCCTCTTAAAAGGGAATAACATCCATCTCCGACCTCCAATATTATATCATAATAAATGTTCTAAAGTTAAGTTATCACCCTTTTTGGGTTTTTGAAAACTTTGCTTATCTCTTGTGTCTTAACTCCATAGCTGTATTTCTCCAATAGCTTGCAATGATTAGACAATATTCACCACCCATATTGTGTTGTTTATTAATCTGTTTTTTGAAGCATATCAATAAAAAGAAAAATAAAACTCTCCGCAAAATATTTAAAAACCTGACAGTTATCTTTTAGATGATGGTCTTAAGTTTGCCAGAATAAAAAACATATTCAGTTACAGGACTTATAATTTACTGATAATTTTCCACCACTTTAAGAGGAACTGAAATTTCCACTGTTACTTTGAAGCCTATTTCATCTCAATGACAAATTAAACTGTGTAATTAGTGATCAGTCTCTTGTTATTAAAAAAAGGTGTATTAGTTTATAGAGTACATTTAATGGAGGTATTTATTAGAGAAGTCTGAATGTGATCACTGAGTTTTTGAAAGTCTATAGATAAAAATATGTTTTCTCAATGTTTTTTTGAGAGACAGAGAAAGAGAGAGAGAGAGAGAAAGAGCAAGAGTGCATGCACAAGAGGATAAGGGACAGAGAGAGAGAGAGAGAGAGAGAGAGAATCCCAAACAGGCTCCACACCATCAGTGCAGAGTCTGGCACAGGGCTCAGTCTCATGATCACAAGATCATGACCTGAGGTGAAATCTAAGTCAGGTGCTCAACTGCCAAGAAAAAATATTTTAATACAGCATTTGTTATGAATAATTCAAGAGATTTTCTGGGCCTAATAATCCATATGGGAAATTAAATTCAACGTTCAAATACCATGGGGAGGGGGAAATTATTAAAAGAATAACTTTTGGAACCCATTTTTCTAACCTCCCCCTGTACCTTTTGGGGGTGATGGTACAGTATATGATTTAATGTGGTAATAGGCTATTGTTAGAAAATATTCACTCAGCTCAGTGTTTCTAACTCATAATAAATATTAAATTCTAAAATTCTTTTATTTCATTGTAGACTAGCAAGATCTTGTGTTTAAGACAGGAGAATGTCCAATCACTGGGAATATGATCTGAGGAAGATGAGGGGGAGCACACATTTTTGCTCAAAAGAATCCAGTGTAAGCTCCTGTGGAAACACTGGTCTAGGATAATGAAAATGCTATGTTTTGGAGGCATATTTCTTTTAAGAGAAATTGGAGGAAAAGCTCAAAAAAGTTTTAAAAGATAAAGTGAGTGGAAGGTCTTTATGTGCGTGTGACTAGAAGATTTTTATTGGGCAAATCATTTAGAGGGCCAGGCATTCATAGTTTTGAACTAATTCATTTGCACCCTCATAATTAACATCTTTTAGAATACAGAATGTCCTTCATTCCAAAGCCCGTAGAAAGTTCCAGAGAACTCCTTAGGCTACTTTATTAACTTTTTTAATAAAGGACTTCTAATTTCTAGGCTGGGGTGTTTGTTGATATGCCATTTACTTGTTCCAAAAATGGCCCAAATTTAGGGTCTTGAAGCAAACAAAAACTATAATAGCTCATTGTTCAGTGGGTTGGCTGGGCTCATGTGAATGACTCTCACTTGTGTTCTCCTAGAAAGGTCCAAACAAAAGATGTGGCCCATCAACCTGATTGGGAGTTGTTTCTGCTTGTTAACTGGGAACTAAGCTGTGGTTGTAGACCAGAGTTCCTGTATGTAATTCTGCCACATGGGCTGGGATTCTCTTTTCATAGCATGGTGATTGATTTTTGAAGGAGAACATCCAAAGTAGGGGTATTCCATGAGACAAGAAGCAGCAGACATATGCTACTATGCCAGTAAAAGAAAATACCTGATGTGGCATCATTCCTGACACATCATTCCTAATGGTCAAAGTAGTCAAAACTTTTCTCCTACTCTTGCCATAATAAAAAACAGATTGGGAAATAAGATCAATATTTGATGGGAGAATGGCAAGGTCACATTGCAGAAGAGCATATGAAATAGCAGCTATTGTGGTAATTTTCATTGCAAAACAATCTGACACATTTGTTATAGAAGGAACAATTTGGAGATAATTATATGTGCCTTGTTTACTATTTAGCAATATACTCATTTGCTAATCACTCTTACCTTTATTCTAAGTAGATCCATCTCTATCATTTTTTAGATCTTGATTTACATACTGTATAACTGATAGGAAGGAGAACTGCACTAACCAGGTTTTGGTCAGCAACTTCATTATGAGGTAGGTTTTATGGTGAGGAACACTCTCCTAAGACTTATAAATGTACCCCAAGTCACAAGATGGATTCAGAAGGTAATAGGTAAGGAGGGTAAAACATGTAAATTACCATTAAGAACACACTAATAAAACTTGGGTAAGTAAGTAAATCAAGTTAAGATTCTGTTGGGAATTATACCATCTTAGTACAGGCTGCCTAACATTAGAAAGTCAGGCAGGAATGTCTCTTAACACTAAAAAATTACTTCACATCTTAAATTGTCATACTCCTTAAATGAGCTATTTTTCTTTATTTTTTATGTTTATTTTTTGAGAGAGAGAAAGGGCATGAGTGGGGAAAGGGTGGAGAGAAAGGGAGAGAGAGGGAGACATGAGAGAGAGAGAGAGACAAGAGGGGGAAAGGGGGAGGGGGGAGAGAGAGAGAATCCCAGCAGGCTCAGCACTGTCAGCACAGAGCCCAATAAGAGGCTTAATCCCACAAATCTTGAGATCATCACCTGAGCCAAAATCAAGAGTCAGATGTTTAACTGACTGAGCCACCCAGGCACCCCTCAATGAGTTCATTTAATGTCCTATTTCTTCCTTTTTGTTTTTTTTTTTGTTCTTTTATTGGTATTCTTCTGGTTTAATTTAGGTTTCCCCATACAAAGAAGATTAATTCACGTGTAATAGTGAATGTAGTTACATAGGAGTGTATGTGTATTTGTGCAAGTGTGTAAAGATCACCTGGGGGTAGAATGTTGGATAAGCAGAGTGACACAAAACTGCCAAAGTCCCTGCCCAAACTACATGAATTAAAACACCTTAAAAATGCAACTAATGTTTTCTATTAAGGGAAAATAATTTTTATTTTTCAGATTTCCTTTCATGGCTTTGAAAAGATTATCTAAAGATTGGGTTAGATATGAAAACACATGCCTTTCCATCAGCCTAGTATGTACCTATGGTTCTTTCAGCCATTTTTATAAATCTTTCCCCCAAAAGAACAGCATTTTTTATCTTTAGGGAAATCATACCTTAATGACACAGTGACTAATAAGCTTGAATATGTACATACAATAAAATGTGTCTCCTGTTACATCTTTTATCCCCCCCCCCCCACCATACCAATTCCTAATAAAATGTGTCAAAGCTACTTAAATGACATGTGATGCATCAATACTTCTTTGAGGATTACCAGTATTTTGTGGTTTCTGTCCTTAGGTGTTTCCCTCTTCTGTTTATGGGTTCCTTTGTGCTTGCAATCCTCTGATAATCTGAGGCTTAAGACAAAGCAAATTCAGCCTTGTCTCCAGCATGTCTATTAAATCTATTTGACAAAATGTCAAGATTTAGTTCATTTCAGTAAAAACTCCCCACATCCTAATCAGAAGTATTGACTTCCATCTATTTCAAATTATAACTAAGTCTGCTATGTACATGAAAATAGTTTGTAAACTTTAGGGGACTATAAACATAAGCTATTGTTAGTACTCTTTTGTGCAAATATACATGAAACTGGGATCACTATAACTATCTGAAATGGTTATATTTTTCCATTCCTTAATTCATTAGTCCCTTGTAGGTTCAGTTTTCCCTCAAATACTTAAAATAATTCTGATGATACTATTTCCTCATTTAAAGCCATCCCCAATGTATTTTTATATTTTTTGAATAGGATCAATTAATTAACATGGCTTACGAAGCCCTGAAGGATCTTGTTCCCCCTTGATCGGTTTCCTAACCAGCATTTGAGCTCTTCTCTCATCACCTTCCTTTTCACTATTCATACTACAGCCTTGCCTCCAGCCTTTCTTAGCTTCAAAATAGAAATCAATCTCCTGCCACTTGAAGATGTCAGGAAGTCTATTCTTTTTGCCAGAAATTGTCCTTGCTCCCTGTAGGCTTAGCTTAATTACCTCCTAATCAACCTTTAGACACTGTGAAATTATAAATTGGTCTTTGTTATTACCTGACTCAAAATTTCTTCTCAGTGGTTTTCAAAGTGTGGTCCCTGGACCAGCAGCATCAGGATCAGTTCGGAACTTATTAGGAATGCAAAATATCAGGCCCAACTCCCAAATTACTGAATCAGAAACTCCGGGAGGCATGGCAATCTGTTTTAAGCAGCTTAGTGGAGCATTCTGATGCTTGCTAAAGTTTGAGAGGCACTCCTCTACAATGTTTTCCCATTCTAGTAAAAAGAAAAAAAAATTGAAGTTGCATGATAGGTCATAATTCCTTTTGAAGCTTTTTTTTTTTTTTTTTTAAATATAGGCCCTGGCACACTCCTCTCAGAAAAATTCCACAAGGCTTGTGGAGTACACATTTTTACCTAGAACCCTAAATTATTCTTTACCAGATATCTATTCCATCCAGACCTAAAAGTTGATGACCCCACCTGCATTTCAAACTGTGCCTCATACCACAGTCCCTTCCCCACCGAACTTCAGATTTAGGACCTCTGTCTTTCCATTGTCCAGAATAGTCTTAACCCAGATGTTAACTTGGCTTTCTCCTTTACTTCATTAGGATCTCAACTCAAAAGTCACTTTAACAAAAGAGAACTTCCCTGACCACCCTATAAAAATATAGCCACCCTGACATTCTCTATTCCCTTGTCTTTATTCATAAAGAAACATTATGTCCATAATAAACACTATCTGTATACCTCCTTTGGTATACATGAAGGGGGGATACTTCATCCCTCAGCATGAAGGGGGAATACTACAAACTGTTTTACACTATGAAGCTAAAATTTGTTAAGTGGTAGGAAATGACTAGGGAGAAGGTAGCCAGGTCATTTAGGGCACAGTGGCATGCTAACTATAGATTCCTGACCCCAGTTACACCCTGCTGGGTCAAACTTTCTGGGGGTTGGTCTCTGGAAACTAGTAAATGAGACAAATTTAACAAGTTCCCCTAGTGATTTGTATGCAAATGTTTTAGAACCACTGATCCAGGAGACTGTATGCATACCATGCTCAGGGTAATGGAATATCATCCAAAGATGTATTTTGTTTTAGGAGAGTCTCCCTTCTAAAAGAGGGAATGTAAAGGGGGTAACTGAATAAAGTTAGGAGGGAAACTGGAAGAAATATTATGACTACATTAGTAGTAAGGATAATATGCTTTCATTCCCTATTTAATTATAAAACCCACAAGAGTTGGTAACAGAGATATTGAGTCATTAGACAGGATTCAGGATTGCCAGCTGCCTTGGATGGAGGACTAAATAAATGATAAAAACGGAAAAAAGTTGGTCCAACACTTAGCACACTAAAATTCTTTTCATAAAAAAGTTTTTAATACCTCCTTGATGTCGAACATCTATGCAAAATGTGGTATTTCACTTATAAGTTATTTCCATGTTAATAAAAGTTATTTTCTCTTTTCAGAAAGTACAAAGTCAAGGTGGACTATTTGATATTGACTGGTGATAGTGCCCAAAGAATGTGTGATACTGGTTTATACACCAGTATGATGGTGTATGTGACCTGTATGCTTTACAACTGATAATGGCAATATAAGTTCTTAATGTGTAGTAGATTATGATAAATACCTGAGCTTAATCACCATTATAATGGAGGTTGGCTTAGGTGAATGCAATTCAGCATTTGTTCACTGATCATTTTAACAGGATATACTCTTATAACACTCCCCACCCCCACCCCTGTTGTTCCTTCCATTATCTATTTTGAGTGAGAACTTTAATTATTGGATTCCTTTATAGGGTACAAGGATATGCTAGATAATGACTTATATACAGCTCATTTAAGTTTTTAGGTTTGAAACCATGTTTGGACCACAAAGAATCATTTGTGAACAATTTCCAATGTATACAACAATGAAAATTCTTCATTAGAAGTTATATTAAGATAACATGAACCTAAATTATTTTTAATGCTAATACTTCTGTAGATTATTTGACATTAGGTGGCATTAAGAATTGTGGTCCTATATTATCTGAGTTGATCTTTTAACATCTAACTCCTAATCAAAGTATTGTATTTGTAGCCTATGGCATCACACTCCCCTTGCTGTCTAGATTTAATAGCATTACCATATCAGTGATGAGTTATGCTTAACTATTGCTATAATAGTCTGTTGTTAATCATATCTGAGGAGTTACAGAAATTGACAGATGCCACTTTAGTTTGCTTCATGGCTTAGACCTAATATTCAGTGTCATTGATAGTACCTGTTACTAGCATCTGTGAAGGGCGTATGATGCTTATCAACTCTGGGGAAAGGGCGCATAAATTCTGACTATTAACTTGAACTGCAATGTGCAAAGGTTAATAGTTCAGTGAGTGGTGAGAAAAAAAAATTTATGCATAGACTTATAACTGACCATACTTAAGTTATAAAATATTGCTATAATATCAATACTCATGTTTGAAAGGTCTTAATTCGTGTATACTATACTCATGCATGTATCTGTATATATGTATACAAAGCATACATGTACATATTTTTATCTTTAATGATTTAAATTAATTTGGTTAACTTTAATATGTTAAACAAAATAGGTTGAATTAAAGCTGCAAATACCTTTCTGATACCCATCTCATTCATGTAATATTTTTCTATTTGAAACTTTAGAATTTGCTATTATTTTGAAAGTGTTTATATTTCTAGAATGTTTATACCTAACGTATATTTAACACCAGAGTATCCTTAATAGAAGAAAACCTTCAAAATAACTTTTATACTCTTTTGAACAAGGGATCCTAGTTTAAATATACCATTTGAGATTTAAATATATAACTTTAGAAACTTCTGGAAAAAATGTTTGTACAACAACTTCAGTAGTGCATTTAAACTTATACACAGCCAGCATAAATTACTAACAGAGGCTAACACTCAGTCTTTACAACTGTCTTGTCTGAATTAGTGTGGAGCACAACTAGTCCCAGAAGTTACTTTACTTTCAGATTATTTTGTGAACTTTTACTAACTGTGCAAGCAATGTAATATTATATAGGAACCAAAGGAAAACATACATCAAAAAGCAGCTTAAGTTCCATCTCATTTTTCATTTGTGTTCCCCTCAATGTATTGTTTTAACATCAATAATGTATCTAGGTCTAGTACTTAGAGTAAGTATAATTATTTAAAATGTCATAATAGATATAATGATTTTAGTCACCTAAATTGTTCTTGGAACTTTATGATTCATTTTCCATAAGGTTTTTTTTTTGGCATTCTATCCATTGTTTTAAATATTAAGTTATGTAATCTACCCTTTTTATAACTCAAAAGATCATTAAGATTGGTAACATTCTATCATTTACTCCCCTAGGAGTATATTTACCTAGTATAATTATGTTCTATATAATTAAAATTTGTGACTTAACACCAGTAACAAGTTAATCCAAGTAGGAAAATGCTATGAATAGAGGCCAAACTACTCTAGGTTTCAAAGTGTATCTTTCCATATTAAATACAGTCTATTCTCATGAGCCAGCCTCGAGCCATACATTGGTTCAAGTGTAGATTGTATATAAAGAGCTATCATAACACTGCAAGTTCTACTGAAGCCAGAAAATAAAAACACATGATAACCAGATTCTCATTCTAAATAATTTTCTTATTAAAAAATTGAATAAATATCTTAAATTCATTTTCACAGATTAACCATACTCTTGAACATATCCATGTTATTCGCTGATCATTAAGTATCTAGTTCTCAGGAAAACCAGGATTATGTGTTATAATTTGATACAATATTTAATTAGGAGAAACAGCACAGAAAAATAACATTTAGTCAAATAAAACTGAACCCTATTTACTGTATTTTGAGTCTGTGCAAATTCCATTTTAACAGATGACATTTTTAACCTTTGTTCATATATTAACCATTTTCAGGTTTTATTTCTAGGTTAAGTGTGTAACACATGTGTATGTATGCATTTAATTATATTATCTTCTATACTTTGGTATTAATGTTATGCTAAATTCGTAAAAGACCTGGAAAGAATATCCTTTTATATGACCTTTAAAGTTTATAATATGAATTATAGCTTTAAAATATCAATATTGGTCCTTTTAATTTTTTTATTTTTTTAATTTATTTTTGAGACAGAGACAGTGCGAGCAGGGGAGTGTCAGAAAGAGAGGGAGATACAGAATCTGGAGCAGGCTCCAGGCTCTGAGCTAGCTGTCAGCACAGAGGCCGATGCGGGGCTCGAACCCACGAACCATGAGATCATGGCCTGAGCTGAAGCAGGATGCTCAACCGACTGAACCTCCCTGGCACCCCTATTGGTCTATTTAAAAGTATTTAAGTTTATAAATCTGAATGCAGACTTCACTGTTCCAAGAATACATGTTATTTTCACTACTTTCTAGAGTTTGAGTTTCATTTTTTCTAAGTTACTCTATAATTTTAGTATATAGCACAATCACCTGGAGGGCATTAAAACACAGATTGCTGGGCCTACTCCCAGAGATTTTAATTTAGTAGGTCTGGAGTGAGGCCCAAGAATTTGCATTTCTAACAAGATTCCAGGTGATCTAATGCTACTGACTCAGGGAATTCTTTGAAAACCATTGTAGGATTGTCTAGCAATGTTTTCCCTAATTTTCAATCTAAGATTTGTTTTTGGTTAGTGTTTTATTGATTAGAGTGGATTTTGATCAGAAAACTGAGCTCACTTTAGGCATCTTGAGTTTGAGGGAGATAAGGAACATATATGAGGGCTGGTGACCCCCCAATCTACCTAAACTGCCTGTGAAGGGTACACACATGTGTTCTTTTCCCAGGTAAAATACAATCATTTCCCAGGCAGAATAGTATAATGTGTTTATCAGTAACTTTAGTTAATTAACTGATCAATGCCTTCCTTTGTCAGTTATAGATCTGATGTGTATCCATGTAACTTACAAATCCAGAATCGAGAACCCATCATGTGAAGTACTAAGAAATGATTACATATAAACTTCTGGAACTTCCTTATATTTAGGACATTTACATGGTGAAGTATTCAATATACACTTGTTTGATCTTCAGAAAGATCTACGTTATGTTAAAAATTATGAAATTCAGAATTTGTGTCTTAAGCACTGAATTCCTCAAACAAATGTATATGTATATAAGGATCTGTCTTGCTTTCACATAGCAGGGTAATGCACTCGGCATGGCAAATGCCCAGTTTATATTGAACCATCTGCTTGCTAGGAACTTTGAGGCTTTTTTTTTTTTTTCCTTTCCTCTACAACTAACATGTCTAAGGATTAAAAAACACCCTTAAAAGTATTGCCAATTAGTTTTAACTTCACAAAATGAATGACAACCTGATGAATGCCATCACAGAACATATCATGACTTTAAAATTTGGCACTTACAAAGAGATTCACAAAGACAGTAATTGAAGTTAGCAGAAAAAGGCAAACTGCTTCAACTTGGTGTCTTCAATAGAAACATATCCTTATATGTTAATGATGGTTTTCAGTGATGGCTTTCAGGGAGATTTTCAACAACTTTTCTACATATAGTGTAAATCTTGTACTTTGATCGCTCAACTCTAACCTTCAGCAGTAAATGAAAATGGAAGGCAGGGTTAACATTTTGGGAAGGAATAACATAAGGTTATCTTCTTATTACAACTGTTCACATGTCTCTTATCCTAAAATGCTAGATTCATTATAGCAGTAGCATGACCTCATTGTTCCTCTTTAAAAAAATATAGAGAATGTGAAAACATAAGTGTCTAACATAACCCAAATAGAACTGCTAAGTTTAGCCACACACAATATTCAGTGTGTGAACATTAATAATTTTCTTAGTATAAGATATATAAGAGGGAAGAGAATATCTTTTAGAGATAGACATGTTGAAAGGTACTGTCAATTTTACAACTGCATTATTTAGAATCCATTTGAGTGTAACAGCTTTTCAACATTTAAATTGTGCTACAACATCTAAGAAGTACATAATTTCAATTAGATCAAGTAACATATTTGAAGGCTGGATCCTCTCTACCCTATCAAGCTCTGTTATATAAAGTTACATAACTAATAAAATATCCCTAAAGAATGTTTAATTTTAAGCGCTGGTGAATTATGTAGTATGTCTACGTGGACATTAGCTGATTTTTTAATATATATATATATATGAATTAACTATTTTCCATGGGCAAGTGTTTGTGAAACAAGTTTCAAACTGGTTTCCAGCATGATGTAATAGATTGTTCACAACAAAAAAGTGAGTTGAGTACTGTCCATATCAACCAATGTAATACAGCTAAAGCAAAATCTAAGAAAAAGCCTTTATCAAGGAAAAAGAAATAACCATCAATGTATCAACTTAGAATAGGAAATACAGAAAGCTAGTGAAAATAAGAGGCATTTAGGTTTTTTCCAAATGGCTATCCACATGTCTGAAAAGAATACCTTGAAGTCTTTCATATAATGTATTTCTATATGTAGTTCAGGCTATTTCTGGATGCTATCCTAATCATATGTCAATTCCACACTAATTATAGAGACTTTATAGTGTGTTATAATGTCTGCTAAGACCATATAAGTCCCTTTTGGCACCTAGCAACACCCAAAATATAATCAATAAGAAATTGGGCAGAAGACCTGAGTAGACCTTTCTCTAAAGAAGACATCCAAATGGCGAACAGGTGCATGAAAAAATGCTCAACATCATTTATCAGGGAAAATTAAATGCAAATCAAAACCACAATGAGAGGTCACCTCACAACTATCAGGATGGTTAAAATCACCAACACAAGTATTGGTGAGAATGTAGAGAAAGGAACCCTCATGCATTCTTGGTGGGAATACAAATTGACGTAGCCATGGTGGAAAACAGTGTGGAGGTTCCTCAAAAAATTAAGAGTAGAACTACCCTACAACCCTATAATCACACTACTGGGTATTTACCCAGAGAGTACAACAATACTAATTCAAAAGGATATATGCACCCCTATTTTTGTTGCTGCACTATTTACAGCCAAACAAAGCAGCCCAAGTGCCAATCAATAGAAGAATGGATAAAGAAGATGTGGTATACACACACACACACACATACACGCACAGCATGATTCAGCCATAAAAAGTAAAAAAGAATGAATGCAATCTCACCATTTATAACAGGGAGGGAGCTAGAGAATAATGCTGAACAAAATAAGTCAGTCAGAGAAAGACAAAAACCATAGGATTTCACTCATATATGGAATGTAAGGAACCAAAAAACAAGTGACAAACTAAGAAACAGACTCAACTATAGAGAATAAGGTTACCAGAGGAGAGATTGGTAGGAGGATGGGTTAAAATAGGTGATAAGGATTAAGAGTACAACTATCATGACGAGGACTGAGTAACGTATCAAATTGCTGAACCACTGTATTGAACACCTGAAATAGAACACTGTATTAACTATACTAGAATTTAAAAAAAAAAGTAATTTTCAAATCTAAGTGTTACATACCTTAGCTCTAGATATTTTGACTAAGTTTGATCAAAATAAGTTCTCTATTTCCTATCTTAAGAATTTTCTATATCTTAAAACAGTTATCCATTTGATAGTGACTCTCCTAAATCAGAAAATAAATGAACAAAGCAGGATTTAGTCTAACATCACTTGAATTGGCCAACAGAACATTTTAAATACTAATGAAGAAATCCTTATGCTTAAAGAAGTAACTTTCATCATGAGACTTGAGATCATTTGAAATGTATAGCAATTTATAACAAGATTAAACAAATTTATATTTGATTCTATTACCCAAACTTAGTGACAGTGCAAGTTACCTGCACTTAAAATAGAGCCAAAGATATTCTAATTAGAGATCAGGGGTCAGTTCTTACATTTTGTGAATTAGAAAATTCTAAGTCAGGGGGCACCTGGGTGGCTCAGTCCTTTAAGTGTTCGACTTTGGGGACACCTGGGTGGCTCAGTCCTTTAAGTGTTCGACTTTGGGGACACCTGGGTGGCTCAGTCCTTTAAGTGTTCGACTTTGGGGACACCTGGGTGGCTCAGTCAGTTAAGCGTCAGGCTTCAGCTCAGGTCATGATCTCATGGTTCGTGGGTTCAGTCCCGCGTCGGGCTCTGTGCTGACAGCTAGCTCAGAGCCTGGAGCCTGTCTTTGTATTCTGTGTCTCTCTCTGACCCTCCCCTGCTCGCTCTCGCGCTCGCTCGCGCGTTCTCTCTCTCTCTGTCAAAAATAAACAAAACATTAAAAAAAGAATTACAAAAAATAAAAAATAAAGAAAAAGTGTTCGACTTTGGCTCAGGTCATGATCTCATTCATGGTTCATGAGTTCAAGCCCCATGCCAGGCTCTGTGCTGACAGCTCAGAGCCTGGAGCCTGCTTTGGATTCTGTCATTCCCTCTCTCCCCGCCACTCCCCCTCTCATGCTCTGTCTCTGTCTCTCTCCAAAAAAAAAAAAAAAAAAAAAAAGAATAGATGTTTAAAAAATTAAAAGAAAATTCTAATTCAAATTGAGAAATCATTTTCTTTATGAAGAATAGGTTATTAAAGTTACAGTTAAATTCCACATTTTCTACTGGGAGTCAGATGATAAATGATTTTTTTCAAGTTACTTGAATTAATGGTTGATTGCACTTGTTACTAAAATAAGATTTTAAAAAATCTGAAACTATATTTAGTTTTGAATTTTTTATTTCAACACACATGTACACTATTCACCTATATACCTACATAAAAACTATGCTTGAAATATTTTTATAAAATTTTAGCAAAGGTCTATTAAATTGGCTTGTATCTTTGGTTCTAATTTATTGAAAGAATTGGGTAAAGTATTGCAATTTGTTTCAGTACAAAGTGTTCATTCTTGTAAAATGAGATCCATGAAATTTAATTTTCTTAGCAAGGGACACAATTTAAGAAAATTATAGCTTTTGTTTCCTTGATCTAACAGGCAGAGGGAAGGACTATTGCAAAAACTGAGTTTGTAAATAACATTCAAAATAACTCCAAATGCTCTTAAATTATGTCTATTTTTCCATACACATTTTCTACTGGTTAAGTATGCTGTATTATAATTTCACTGATCAGTTATCTATCTTCCTTAATAAAAAAGAAGTTTAAGTGTTGGCTAAAATATCATCTAAAATATGCGTACCTATTTTCTTTTTTTCCCCATAGCACTTAACACATTCTAAGATTATTTTTTAACTTATTTAATATATTTATGGTATTTAATATGCTTCATTCCTCGAGAATATAATGGACATGTTACTTTTGTTTTATTCACAAGTGTATCCCAAGAAATTGGTAGAGTCCCTGGCATTAAATATTTGCATAGGAGTAACTTATTACATGGATCCTAATAGGATAAAATGGTTTATTTTATATGTAGACTTCAGTAACTATCTCCAACTTTAAGGATCCTACAATTTTTGGGAGGAGGAAAATGAGGCAGTATAATAGATTATACAAACTTCACAATTAGTGGGTTTATTGGAGGTGGTAATTTTGTATTTTCCAACTGGACAAAATAACTGGTATAGCAAGCAGGTCAGAACGGTTACTGAAAATCCAGTTGAAATGGTGGTGACAAAGACAGCGTACAGGAGAAGTTCTGAGAGGAAACGAAAAAGAGAATTTAGGTAGATGATGAAGAAAATAAAGATCTCAGATATCAGGAATGGCACAGCAAAAGTCTAGAGTGAACACTTTGTTTTTAAGCAAATGTTTCTAATGCTTGAAGTAAGTTCAGAAAAAAAATGTTCTGGTTGGTAGAATCTGTCTTTAAAATTCAAACAGGGCTTTAGATTTAAATGTGAAATCTGAGCTATCTAAAAGGAAATGTTTAATAAATTATAATGCAGTGTACCAGTTTAAACGAAGATACAGATACTATTTAAAGTAACAATTGTTTTATGGAAATCTAAGAATCTCCTGCCACTTTCTTTAGGTTTCAGCCATACTAGTGGGCTGTGTTTCGCTATAATATGCCATATTCTTGAACCTCCAGGACTTTTGCTTTAACTGCTCTTCTGGCTGAAATATTTTTCTAATCACAATTCTGTCTATTTTCCATCACTTCTCAGTTCAAATGTCATCTACTGAAAGCCTATTATGAGCACTCTAATTAGCTAATATAATACCACTCAAACTCCACCTGGTACTCCCTATATCAGCTATATATTTTATTTGCTTCATAAGTTATCTAATTAGGTTAACATATTTGAAATGTACTTACCTTCTATCTCAACAACACACACCCTCCCGAAAAAGGAAATGTTCCAGGATAGTTAGGTTATTTTTCCCCTGCTTTATTTATCACAATATTCTTGGTGCCCAGAAAAATACCTGGAACATAGTTGGTATTCAATACACCATTCTTGAATCAATGAATTATTCTGAGCAGTCCATTAGTTCTGGTCTTAGGAATAGCAACTTTCCAAAATACCTTAGGCAAGTTTTGTTGATGTTGTCCATGTTAATGTCTCTACTTAAAAATAGCAAAACTTGTACTTTGCTTTAAAAAAAAAAAACCACCAAAATCAAGGACTCATTTATGTACGTTGAAGCTTATGCTGGTTTGTGAAAATAAAAATATAAAACTACTGATTAAAATATACATGTTAATACAAAAGTTGATTGTGTTTACTTTTTTGTAACAGTGTGATAAACTTATTTTGGCATAGTATTCTGCAGTAGAGAGGATAAAGCAATTTTTTTTAGGGAAGATGATTATAACATTAGTATACTAGTATATTAATATACATGCTATATCAGTATCCTATATATACCAACAATTATTTCCTACCTCTAGTATTTGAAATAAGCAAATATATATTGTAAATAGAATGTATAGTATGTGTGTTAAAGATTTTTTTTAAACTATTCATCTACAGCAGTTGCTCTCAACCAGGGTGTTGTGTGTGTTTATTTTAGTGTTTATTTATTTTGAGAGAGAAAGAGGGAGGGAACATGAGCACAGTAGGGGCAAAGAGAGGGAGAGACAGTCCCAAGTAGTCTCCATGCTGTCCCCACAGAGCCCAACATGTGGCTTGATCTCATGACAAGAGTTCATGACCTGAGCTGAAACCAAGAATTGGACATTTAACTGACTGAGCCACCCAGGTACACCTCAACAAGGTGGTTTTGACCCCCTAAGGAACATTTGACAATCTGTGGAGATATTTTTGATTGATGGAACTGAGGAGTGCATCTGACACCTTGTGGACGGAGGGACACAGCTAAACGTGCTGCAATGCACAGGTCAACTTCCAATAACAAAGAATATCTGACCTCCATTTTCAATAGAGCTGCTATGGACTGGATGTTTGGATCCTCTGTGAAAGCCTACCCTCCTTCTGCTTCCCATGAGATAGTATTAGGAGGTGAAGGCTTCAGGAGATAATTAGGATTGAATGAGGTCATGAGAGCAGAGCCCTTATGAATGGGATTAATGTCCTTTTAAGAGTCAATGAGAAAGCTTGCTGCTCTCTGCTCTCCACTACATGAGGGCATGACAAGATGAAACTCTGCAACTAGAAGAGGTTCTCACCAGAACTTCACCATGCTTACACCCTAATATTAGACTTCTAGTTTCTAGGAGTAAGAGAGATTTGTTGTTTATAAGACACCTAGTCTCTGGTACTTTGTTATAGAAGCCAAAACAGACTAATACAAGAGATAAAGTTGAGAAATCCTTACAGATATAGGCTTTTAAGTATTTTGTTATTTTGTTTCCTTTGTAACACATAGTTTGATTTCAGCTACTTAGCAACTTATTTTAATCTCAGGCTGTTTTCCCTCTGTATGGGACAGTTGGTATATTTTAGTTAGCGATGTTCAACAACACTACAGTGTCCTTTTAATCATGCAATGCATAGTGTCAAATCATTTCCTTAAGTTTAGTGTAATACAACTAACTCCATAGTGTTTCCTTGGATCACTTCACAACACTATTTGAACTACCTTTTCATCTGTATTCTGGTTTGACTATGTACAGTACTTTGGCATACATTTCAAAATTTGAGGCTTATTTTGTTCATCTGGTATGGGTAGTAATGGGTTAGAATATATATCTTAGGTGTCCTACAAAGGCCTTTTGTTAAGTCTTTGCATAATGGTGTTTGCCCCAGTTAACACCATCTGGAGTACCAAATGTTTCTTAAAGATACTTATTCAGCTTCTTTGATCTGTACTCTTGTTGATTTGTTGTCAAATAGAAAAAAATAAATGGGTTTTGCCATGGTATCAGTAGGTAAAAGAATATTTGACTATACTGTTCTGTTCAGTGTATTAGTGACCTATCGTCTGGGTGATAAAATCTAAAAGTTACCTATAGTAGCAGTGATATTTAGATTAAGGGATTTTATGAGGTCAAACACAAACCAAATAAACCACAGGAATTATCTTGTGCCTCCTCCATCCAATAAATAATGGTAGAATGTGAAATTTTAAAGTCAACTACAAACCTTGAATAAATGGGTCACTAATGTACATCTAGAAATACATTAAACAAAGTGTTTATGAAATAATTTTTTAAACTTAATCTCACTTTGGAAAAATGTGACGATAAGGAAGACAAATATGACAAGAAAATAAAATATCTTGCTAGAAGCAAAGGTAGGAAATGTTAACTATCTTTCCTTAATTGATATGTTTAAAAATACCTTGCTTAATAGAAATTTAGTTTCTATTAAGTTAGTTGTATTACACTAAACTTAAGGAAGTGATTTGGTTACTTTCAAATAACTCATTTGTACTATCTTTTCTGGAGTAAAGAGTTCAATCAGAAGTCATCCATTCTTGTTCTTAAGAAACAAGATCTGAAAAAATATCTAACTTTCTACCTCAAGGAATGAGAGGCATTTATTTATATAAATAAAGCCCAACGTTAGAAGGAAGCATATAAAGATCAGACTGGAAATAGAGACTAAAAAGACAATAGAAATGAGGAAACTAAGAGCTGGATTTTTAAAAGATATCAAATTGGCAAACTTTTAGTTAGACTCACAAAGAGGAAAAATGGGGCTCAAAAATCAGAAATTGAGATGTGAAAACTGATACAACAGAAATGCAAAGGATCCTAAAAGACATATACACCAATAATTAGACAACCTAGAAATTGGAAAAATTCCTTAGACCATACAAACTAGCAAGACTATGGCATGAAGGAAAATCTGAACAGACCAATTGTTAGTAAGCAGAATGAATCATAATCAAAAATTCCCCAGCAGGACCAGACAGCTGTCACTGGTGAACTCTACCAAATATTTAAAGAATACCAGTCTTTTTCAAACTCTTCCAAAAAATTAAAAGGGAACACTTCCAAATTCATTTTACAAGGCCAGCATTATGTTATTACCAAAACTAGACAAAGATGCCACCCAAGAACTATAGGCCAGGGTCACCTGGGTGGCTCAGTGAGTTAAGGGGTCCAACTCTTGATTTTGTCTCAAATCATGATCTCACAGCTCATGAGATCAAGCTCCACAAAAGGCTCTGCACTGACAGTGTGGAGCCTGCTTGGAATTCTCTCTCTCCCCCTCTCTCTGCCCTTCCCACACGCTCACGCTCATACTCTCTCACTCTTTCTCTCAAAATATATATAAACTTAAAACAAAACAAAACAAAAAAAAACATTATAGGCCAATATCCCTGAATATAGATGCAAGATTTTTCAGCAAAATATTAGCAAACCAAATTCAACAATAAATTAAGAGGATCACACACTATAATCAAGTGTAATTTATTCCAGGGATGTAGGGATGGTTCAACATCCAAAAAAAAAAAAAAAAAAAAGAAAAAAAGAAAAAGAAAAAGAAAAAAAAAATCAATGTGATATATTACATTGACAAATGAAAGGATATAACAATACTCTCAAATGCAGAAAATGACAAAATCCAACATCATTTATGATAAAACTCTCAAAGTGGGCATAGGGTAACATAGCACAATATACTAAAAGTCAAATATGACAAACCCACAGCTAACATATTCAATGGTGAGAAGATGAAAGCCTTTTCTCTAAGAGACAAAGATAATATCCTCTCATCCCTCTTCTTATTTCAACATAGTATTGGAAGTCCTAGCCATAGAAATTAGGTTAAATAAATAATGGCATCCAAATTGGAAAGTAAAACTATTGCTATCTTTAGAGGACATGAGGTTATATATAGGAACCACTAAAAATTCCACCAAAACCAAATCCAAAACCAACAACAACAACAACAACACCCCTCAGAATTCAGAAAATTTTCAGGATACAAAAAAAAAAAAAACAAAAACAAAAACAAAAAACAAAAAAAAAAAAACTTTAAAACCTGTTGCACTTTTTATACTAAAAACTAAGAGAAACAAGTTCATTTACAATTACATCAAAATAATCAGATACTCAAGAATTCACTGAAAACTGTAAGACATTGATAAAAGTGAGGAAGACACAAATCCCTATATGTATCCTAACAATCCAAAAAAATATGGACAGAGGATATGAATAGACTTTTTTCTTAAAGGACATACAGATGATCCACACATACATGGAGAAGTACTCAACATTAATAATCATCAGGGAAATGCAAATAAAAACCACAATGAGGTTACCTTATACCTGTTAGAACGGTGATTATCAAGAAGACAAAACATAACTATTAGTGATGTGAGGAAAAGGAGAACCTTGTGACTTTTGGTAGGAATGGAAAACAATATAGACTTTCCTCAAAAAATTAAGAGTGGGACTATTATATGACCTAGCAATTTTACTTCTGGGTATTTATCCGCAGAAAACAAAAACCCTAACTCAAAAAGAAATCTGCACTCTCATGATCAATGTGCAGCATTATTTACAATAGCCAAGACATGGAGCCACCTTAAGTGTCTAATGTTGGAGGAATGAATAAATAATGGGTGACATATATGCATACATACATAATTTTTAAATTAGCCATAAAAAAGGAAATCTTGCCATTTGCAACAACACAGATGGACCTTGAGAGTATTATGCTAAGTTAAATAAGTCAGAGAAATTAAAAACCATATTATCTCACTTATATGTGGAATCTATGAAAAACCACGTAAACCACAGCAACTCCTCCCCAAACACATACATACCTCTAAGGACATTAGGCCTCCATGGATTTCATGATGAAGTGTTGGTGACCCTTAATTAAATCAAAAAAATTGTAATAAATATCAAAGCCAATTGTAGAAATGCTTCTGCTTGAGGAAAAAAAAAAAATTGCAGCTTCACAGCTGCTCCAGGCCAGTGCTTCCCCAAGATGAGTCGTTAAGACACTCGGCCATGTGGCAGAACCAAGACACATGCAGGACTCCCTTTTGTATTACATATCCTTCACCCAGTTTAAGTTTTCACTCTTTCACTTAAAGTACCCTTCAATTCCCTCCATCTAGGCTTATGGTTTCCGCCTTTTTTCCCTCCTCTCTGGGATGTGTTCTCACCTTTATGGTTATATGAATTTCAAGCTTAAATGGCACCTCTGTCTTGCCAATTTCCAGTTCTTTTCAAGTGGATTTGAGTTCTAACTTCATTCATCTCTTATATGGAGTTTTATTTCTCAAGTGTACTGCTCAGGATAAATTTATTCCAACTAGGTATAGGAATTTGTGCAGAATAATTTCCATTCTAAGAATAAACTGAGATGATACAGCATATAATTTTTGTACAGTGGTTCTTAGTGAAAAGTTAGGTGTTAAATGAATATTTTCATGGTATTTTTTAATCTCTCTCACACACACACACACACACACACACACACACACACTATTTATTTTGAGAGAGAGGGGGGCACAGAGAAAGAATCTGAAGCTCAGCACTGAGCCTGACATGGGACTCGATATCACAAACCTGGAGATCATGACCTGAGCCCAAATCAGGACTCAGTCGCCTAACCAAGTGAGCCACCCAGTCACTCCATTAATCACATATGTTATGTTACAGGAAGCACAGAACTTATCAGTGGTTTCAGTCATGGGCAGAAGTTGCTCATATCTCCTTTTAAGAAAGAAACTGCCACAAAAAAGTATCCCTATCTGATTACTTCCTATTTTAAGGGCCATCACCAACTCCCTCAGCTTTTGAGATGAAGCTAGGAGCATCCTAGAAAACAATGGCAGAGAATGGTAGTGGTACAAAGGTGGAGGGGAATGCCTTGTCCAGAGTAACAAATAAGGTTTTAGAAAGTTGAGAAAAACAATGCATACAGGGATAGTGGAATTGGCTGGTATTTACAAAGTTACACTGACATCCTACAGAGGAAGATTGATGAACTGGGTGTAGCTAAGGGTACAAGTCAGAGAGCCACCACTGGAGCTTACAAAGAGGCCCTTAGCTCTTGCAGTGTGAAGAACCAATGGAGGAGCAGAATCACGATTTTTTTCAGATCACTGAGCTACAGATCACTGAATGTTCAGCTTAGGTAGGTTTGCTAGGCTATGTTTAGGGCCTGTTTGGGAAAATCTGGGTTACTGAAGCTTAGAATGGAAACCTCTGTTGTGGATTCTTCTGAAATCTCAGTCTCCAGAGGGAGCTCACACTTTCCTATTAAGTACTAGTAGTTCCTCAGTATGGGAATATGCTGCAAAGGCCTCTTCCCTGCAAAACAATGAGTGCCCCCTCAAAAGGGGTCCTCCTCTTCTCTTCTGTTGACCAGATGGAGATGTAAGATTAAATTTCTAAATAACTTATAAAGATGTATGCCCATTTTAATAAACCATAAATCAAATTGGGTAGATCCAGCAGCAATTCATAGAACGTACAATTGCAAGAACACATAGCCTAGATTCCCATGT
Source organism: Cryptoprocta ferox (assembly GCA_028646485.1). Lineage (NCBI taxonomy): Eukaryota > Metazoa > Chordata > Mammalia > Carnivora > Eupleridae > Cryptoprocta > Cryptoprocta ferox. Next base: position 96,404,950 of record CM053573.1, on the reverse strand, counting down.
CACCCCCATATTTGTATCCCTCCCTCATCTTGTATCTAATGGTATATAGAGGGAATATAAATAAAAAGTCCATGCTTGGTTTATGGGTAGATTGGCTCAGTATACAAAGCAAACCAAATAAATAAAAACAACCCACAAATGGATACTACATTGCAGTCATACTCAGTGGTAGCTTTGAGGGACAGTAGGTGAGTAAAAGTTTTTCTAACAGACAGACTTTATATTTTTACATTTGGTAATTTACTTTATGGGAAAAGAGATGGCCAGAAATGAGAATTTATGTGGAATTATGGGCAGTGAATCACCTGAAAGTTAAATGACTGGTATTGCAGGGGAAAGGCACATGGATAGGCATATGCAAATGGACATCAACTGAAAATTTTAATGTCAGACATACATGCCCACTAGATACTACTCACCAGCCACGTAGAAAAGTTACTCAGCTGGCTGATAAACAGCCTTTGTCATGGGCTGTCTCTGGGCTTGGCTGGTCAGGAATGGAGTAATAACTGGATTATAGATGGGAACTACATATGAGCCCAACGGCATGACTCTCACAATCTATTTTCTGTCTTCTCAGAAGGTTCAATCTCCCAGAAAGGAAGACCAATTTTAAATCATCTGTATGGCACTTTTACTTGGGGAGACAAACCATCCATTTGGTGGCAAGTTGACTCTATTAGGTTCCTCCCTCCTGGAAGTGTTAACAAGTCATTCCCGCAAGAAATGACAGTTATTCTGGGAATGGGATTTTTTGGTTTTGTACAGAAGGAGCCCCAGCCAACACCACTGTCAAGAAACTTACAAAATGCCTGATATCCAGGCATGAAGTTTCACACAATATAGCATATAGCTAGGGGATTCATTCACACTGAAGGAAGTGCAGGACAATCCAACCAACATGTACACTCAGTAGAAAATAATTACTATGGTTATTTCTTAAGGAAGGAGTTTCAATAAAATCCACATTATCATTACACACATCTTAAGCTCTCCCAATGGACCAATGAAAATTCAAAATTACAACAAAAGTGGCCTCTGTGTAATTGTAGTAGAACTTTATGTTCTAGATAGATATAAGGTTAAAAATAGAATATAACAGTACAATCACATGTTTTCTAAACACATTAGGATTTAAACTTCATTAAACATTATGTAAAAACATTCCAGGCAGATGAGTAGAATTAAGCATATTTAAAGCTGTATTATAGAAATGCAACTTGCCACTTGAGTCATTAAATATATTTTCAATTGGAGGAAAAAAAAACAGAACAAAATCTGAGGCTATCCTCAGATTAACAAGTTCATTTTCATTCTCAATTCTCACAGCTAGTACTGATGTACATAATAGCTTGCCACAGGAAATAATAAGAGACAAATGTGGACATATAATGGACTAGAAATTGCATAATTTCAGGTATAAGGATGGTTTGAGGAACTTTAAAGAAATTGTTTACTCCAAATCTGTCACACAACATGCAGAAATGCTACCTTAAATTCCACCTTTTGTGCATTGCTCCTTATACGCATACTTTAAGTAAAAAATTCTTAGAAATGGATTGAGAGGTCAAGGTTCTACTTCTAGAAACAGTAGTCCAAGTGGCTAGAACCAGTATAACATAGAAGTTATTGAGAAAAATAATCAAAAGTCTCTTCTCCACCAAAACAAACAGAGGCAGAGAACAATTGCATAATTAATTGAAACAAAGAGTGGTTACACTGTAACCCCTGAAATTTGGTGATTTATACAGAAGAGAAAAAAGACATTTTCTCAGTTCCTTGTGAAATAAGAAAATACACCTGTGATTGTTTTCATTCCCTCCCCTAGGGACCTTCTGAATTAATCTTAGAGGTTCATATTTACAGTTCCAAGAATCAGAAGGCTCAGGACCTTGGGTTGGAGTAGTGAGAGGGGTGGGAAATCAAAAGGTCTTGTGTTCAAGACACAGAGTGGAGAGATGCCTCTCTCTTCTTTATTAAACCAAGAAGTCTTAATCATCACACACTTTACACACACATATGTGCACACACACACTCTTCCTAAGGCAATGAGGAATATAGATAACAAAGTACTGAAATATTTAATTGTTTAGGCTCATAAAGGTCTTTTTTTTTTTTTTTGATCCAATTGCTTTCAAATTTCCCTTGGTTGTGCATTGAATTTACAAATAATATTTTATTAGTATGGATTGACAGCATGAGTTTCTTCATCAGTTATGTAGTTCTTTTTCTGTAAAAGATAACTACCCTGAATAGAGGAGTTACTTAATAGATTGGTAAGTTAGTAGATTAGTAATTTTTTAAAGTAAAAACATTTAATGCCACAATAAGGATGCCCTTCTCTGAGAAATAAATGCCAGAGAGCTCAAGTTCTTTCCCGGCAATCAGGTCTTTATGGTTAACCTACGGATTAATACTGGTGCTGCCAGTGCTTTTATTTTCTTGAAAATGTGGAAAAGGAGAAAGTTCCAACTCTACTATTCTCTATACAGTCCTTAATCCCCTGGATTTCTGTCACACAACACTTTCTTGCTTTCCATACCGAACATACTTGCACATTCTTTGACCACTTTCATTGGTCAGTTAGATTTCTGCCTTCTGGTATTAACAATGACAACAAGGAAAGGCTCCTGTTTTTCCTCCTTCTATCTCAATGGAATTATGTATTTTAATTTGACCTCATTTTTGGGAGTCATTTCAGCATGATTTTTGGTGAAAGAAATAAAATTTGCTAGTTGCCATCTTAAATTAGAATCCGAAACTCTAATTCTTATTTCCATGACTAGAATACTCTTTATACCTGCTGTATCCCTACATACTAGAGAAAATTCTCAAGTAAATTTGAGGACCCAGTGAATCCTTCTTACAGATTTGCACCTGAAACTGCTTCCCATATTTGAGGATCATAGCAAAATGTAGTTCTTATGAGGAAGCAGTAGTCTGCTTTTTACTACCAAAGCCAAATCGTTCAGATGTTAGACAATTTTTTTCCACGTTGGCAACTGACGTGTAGAGTATGGATGGGTATCTGTATGGTACATTCTAGATAGTTTGTTCAAGCATATCCCAAATGCCCCGGTTAATTACTATCTTGAAACTTTGGAGATCCTGGCTTCCCTCTATATTCCCATGGAGCAAAATGTGCAACAGTAGGTGTTAATTATTATTCAAGGTCAAGGGCACTGGGGGAAGCCAACTCAGATCAGCTCCCTTGCAATAAAGAGTATGCCAGGTGGCAGACCTTGATCCCCTTGGAAATGCAGATCTTGCAAAGAGGAGAAGGACCAATGACAGTTACTAGGTAAAGTTGCTATGTTGTAAATTTTTGCTGCACATAGATCCCAGCAGGGGATGCTTTGTCCAGCTGATTGCTCCTGGACTCCCTGTACATAAGTTCCTCCCATAATCCTATGTCTCAGTCGCTGTTTCTGGGTCTTTTTGGCCTCACTCGACCGTCACCCACCCTAGGCTTAGAGTCTACTTGGATGCAGCTGCACAATATTTGACCTAAGATTTGCCAATTTGGTATACCATCTGGGACTTTGAATTCAGATAACAAAGGCACATGGAACCATGTTAGCTAGGCAATACATTTCTAAACTGTTTATACTCTCTGTAGTCAACTTTAGTTGATTTCTGATATATTCAACCAAGATCTCCTGTATAAATATTACTAATAAAGTACAAGTTTCTGGTAAGAGAGCCTCAGAAAGTAGAGACTATTTGAGAGTGGGTATTTTGCTTAATTCAGATTGAGTGCAGTACATGTTTAGTTTTCGTATTAGAAAATGGCAGTCCAAGCCATGCACTAATGAAAGAAGTAATACAGTGAATTTACTAGAATGAGGTGCTTATTAAAGCCTCTGGAGTTTTGGTTAGCTACTACCTAAAATAGGGAGAAAACCATGAGAAATTTAATAACTGCAGGTTGGTGGATTGGCTGCCCCCAAGAACATAGATAACACAGAAAAAACAAATACCATGCTTCAATCCTTATATTATTTATCAACCCAGGAACTATCTGTAACCCTGCGAAAGAATATCTTATCTTATGTAGGTTCAGGGTAAAGAAAGCAAATGAAAAGTTTGATCTTATGATTTGCTCAATTACTGCTCCATTTCATTAAATCGAAGAAACTAGTATCTATTAAAATAATATGGCATTACTTTATATACAACTATGAAAAAAGAAACACAAATTACTTACACCTCAACTCCTTTGAGAGCCTGGGAGCATGCTCCAAAGTCACAGTCAGTGAGAAGAAAGATTCGCTGGTCAGAAATTCTCATTGGGAATAGAAGTTATCTCAGAAATGAGAGACTGCACCAGACCCTACAGGACCTTCTCAAACCCACCAAACACACACCCCCATAAAACACGTCTCCAATTGGCTATTTATAGGCCAAATGCAGATGTTCCCAGTCTTCATTCCCACACCCAACAGGAAGGGCTTTCAGCTGCTTCTGGCCAGCTGCAGCAGGAGCAGCTGAGACAAAGGGAGGCTCTGCTGCTCTAAGGGGTTAAACACACACACGTGGCAGAAAAATGGATATTCTGTCAAACGAGAAACTGAGAGAACATAATTCATACGTGGAAGAGTGCACTGACTGGAACCAAGAATGCTGAAGCTGGCACTCATTCTGATGGAGCAGGACATCATCAACATCTCACAGCTCTTCAAGTTCATGGGAGACTTCAAAGGAAAACAGAAGGTCAAAGCTTTCTTCCCAAACATGGTTAGCATCTGGTACTAGGATGCACCTGGGCATCCCCAAGTCTGGTGGGCCCATTATCAATGGCTGATGCTGCTTGGAGAAAGTGCAGTCCCTGATGGACACACATGGCCTCCACTACACCCTCATAAGCAGCTTCTACACCTACCATGTTCATCATGGGGAGTGTACGTTGGCAACAACATGTGTCCAGAGGCCCTTTCCTTCAAGTGGTGGAACATTGTGGCCTTAGCCCATCCTCTCTGGTATCTTCTGGTATCTTCTGCCTCAGGAACCTCCTGGCCAAAGGCTCTAGATCCCTTCAGGGTGGCACAGCAAGAGCTGTTGGGGACATTTTGGCTTCCTAGGGATGATCGCCTTGTCTGAAGTAGCTTCCTCCCTTTCCCTGTGCCTTAGCTCCTGGGGCCCCTCCCTGAGGAACCCAAGATGGGCCTGACATTGCAAACTCAGTTCTGCTATGAGAAGCTACAAAAACATCTTTATAATTAAGAAGAAAAACTAAGGTAAGACATAGGATTTTAATAACTTATTAGTATAACTTATTGTCTTATACTTATTAGAGAATATAGGTTTATTTAGACAAAATTTTATCATGTATTACTCACTCTTACAATCCACAATGGAAACAGTAATTAAAAAAACTAGTTAAGGTATTACTAAAGGGTCTTTAAATTCAATATCTGAATTTTAAATTGCTTTCACCTTGGAGTCATTGATATTTTGGTTTTCCCATGCAATATATTCTCTGTGTCCCTAAGATTGTTGATGGTGCAGCAAGATTTCTTTTTAAAAAAGGTTTTATTATAGCTCTAGGGTACTTTTCCAAGTTTCTGACAGTCTTCTTCAAGTTTTGATGCTAGTTTGTTCTAAATGTATTAAACTCTTATTCATTTGTTCAATTGAATCACATGGAAGTTAAACAGCTCTGTCCAAAATGCAAATTTTCTGACAAATTGAGTGTCAACAATTGAACAATGGTCTGGCCTGTCACATGAATCTATCTTACTAACTTCTTGGTTCTTTAAAATTTAATCCTTCTCTTATAAAGGAGTTGGCAATTTCTACTGTCTACTGCCTCCAGCTGCATTTTATTTACTTTGACTGGCTACCCTCTTGCACTAATTTGGTGCCAAAAGTTAACAGCTTCTTTTAGTTGTATAATGTTTTATTTCTGTGGTACCTTAAAGCAGTGCATATATGTCATAAATGCAATGTTTAATATTATGTGTCAACTTGAGTGGGACATTGGGTGCCTAGATATTTGGTTAGGCATTCTTCTGCATGTGACTGTGAGGGTATTTGGGGATGAAATTAATATCTGAATTGGTAGCGTAAGCAAAGCACATTGATATCTTCAGCATCATTTTAAGTTTATTTATTTATTTCAAGAGAAGAGGGGAGAGTGTGAGCAGGGGGGCAGAGAGAGAAGGAAAGAGAGTATCCCAAGCAAGCTTAGCACTGTCAGCACAGAGCTTGATGCGGGGCTCAAACTCAAGAACCATGAGTTCATGACCTGAGCAGAAAACAAGAGTCAGATGTGTAACCGACTGAGCCACTCAGGAGCCCCGCTCTCCTCAATACTATGGGTGTGCCTCATCCAATCTGTTGAAGGACTGAATAGAGCAAAAGGCTGAGTAAGGGAGACTTCATTCTTTCTCCCTGAATGTCTTAAAGCTGAGACATCTGTTTTCTCTTCCCTTTAGACTCAGACTCCAACTGGAACTGTATCATGGGCCTTCCTGGGATTTCATCTTGTTAATTGTAGATCTTGGGACTTTCAATCAATTGGCATGAGACCGTTCCTTCAAATGAAATATATATATATATAATTACATATATATATATCTGACTTCTGACTTCCCCCAGGACAGTTCAAAGACTTTGCCAAGGTGGTGCAGTGTGATGAATGAAACTCATATTTGCTTTTGAACAGGTTGCCTGGTAATAATTCATAGAGTGTTTTTTCTTTTAATCTTAGCTTAATCTTTTTGAAGACATTTTGAGTGGCAGTTAAACACAATGTGCTATTCCAACAATGTAGATAACTTGATGTGATGATACTATCAAAAGCAATGATTATCTTTGCACAAGTATAGGTGATAGCTGCTAACTCAGGACGGCCACCTGAGCTACTGTGACTGTAATACCAGTTTTTTAAAGGTGCATCTGAAAATCTGTTATGTTAAAAATGATATTAAAGGGTGCATTTAGAATCTCTGAAATATAGTTTTTCAAAATCTATTACTAGATGTCATGTGCACATAAGTACTTTTCATAGTAAGGAATGGAAACCTGAGAATAGAAATACACTATTTATGAGACTCCCAAGATTCAGAGAAGAACTGGCTACATAATTTGTAGGGCCCAGTGTGAAGTGAAAATATGGGGCTCTTTGTTCAAAAATTAATATTTTGATTGAATTATACCAATTATGAGACCCTTCTAAGTGTGGGGACCTGTGCAAGTGCATAGGTCAGTACACCAGAAAGTGGCCCTGGCTTACCACATCTGATACATTGAAAGTTCCAAACCCCATTGCTGCAATGTAGCTTTGTGATTAAGAGCACAAATCTCGGGGCACCTGGGTGGCTCAGTCGGTTGAGTTGCTGACTTTGGCTCAGGTCATGATCTCACGGTTCGTGGGTTCAAGCCCCACATCGGGCTCTGTGCTGACCGCTAGCTCAGAGCCTGGAGCCTGCTTCAGATTCTGCGTCTCCCTCTCTCTCTGCTCCTCCCCCACTCACACTCTGTTTCTGTGTCTCAATAATAAATAAAAACATAAAAAAAAAAAAGAAACCAAGAGTTGGGCATTTACCCGACCAAGCCACCCAAACTCAATAAAGTTAAAAAAAATTTAAAAAAAAAAAAAAAGAGCACAAATCTCAGCTCTGCCATTGACATTTTCATGGCACTGAACAAGTTAACAATTCAGAACCTCATTTCCCCACCTGTAAATGAGGATAATAATAACAAATATGAAATAGAGTTGTTGAGAGAATTGAGTAAGTTTAAAATATACAAGGTGCTGAAAGGAGACAAAGTGATGACCTGGGAGGCTCACCTCCACACAGACACCACACACCCACCTTTTGATCATTTGGGAAAAGGTTAGTTCAACAGGGACTCTAATGAACATTATTGAAATTGATATGTAAATTCCCTGGCTGAGCTCCTCAGGTCACTGAAGATTATTTCCTGTGCCAGAGATTTCTGTTATTATATAGTTGGTGCATATTTTTACCCCCTTTGCCACACGTGGAGTCTGTCTCTTCAAGCTCCTCCCATGGTTTAGCCAGCTCTTCTCAGGCAAAAATATACCTTTGTATAAATGGAGAAAGGATGGAGAGATGCTCATTCTGGCGGATATATATGGAGATCCTGCCTGTTGCTACTGGTGCACGTGTCCCTGCTCCACTGCCCAGCAAGTACACAAGACAGCGCCAAGGGCAAGTATGTGATATGTATGTTTCCTGTTAGCCATTACCTGATAACATCATGGCTGCCATGCCTTAAAGATTTGGGGATTTCCCTGAAAAATAAAATTATACCTTATTCCTCCTTGTATTAGTTTCATGTGGTTGCCTTAACACAAAACACACATTTGGTGGCTTAAAACAACATAAACTTAACCCCTCTTGGTTCTAGAGGCCAGAAGTCTGAAATCAAGGCATTGATAGTACCACACTCGCTCAGCGGCTCTGAGGAAGAATCCACTCTCAGCTTCTTTGTAGCTTCTGGTGGCAGTCAGCAAGCAATCCTTGGCTTCCCTTGGCTTTTAGCTGCATGTCTTCCATCTCTGCTTCCACCTTCACTTCACCTTCTTTGAGCATGTCCTCTCCTTCATTTTTCTGTCCCTACACTTCCTCCTCCTCTTCCATAAGGATATATATGATTACATTTAGGCATCACCTGGATAATCCCAGAAATGCTGCTTCTCTCAACATTCTTCTTAATCACATTTTAAAATATTTTTAATATTTATTTATTTTTGAGAGAGAGAGTGTTAGAAGGCGAGGAGCAGAGAGAGAGGGAGACACAGAATCTGAAGGAGGCTCCAGCCTCTAAGCTGTCTGCACAGAGCCTGCCGTGGGGTTCGAACTCACGAACCATGAGATCTTGACCTTAGCCTAAATCAGTCGCTTAACTGACTGAGCCACCCAGGTGCCCCTTAATCACTTTTTTTTTTTTTTTTTTTTTTTTTTTTGCCATGGAAGGCAATATTCACTTTTTTCACCTTATGAGGCAATAGTTAGAGGTTCCGGGGATTAGTGCCTGGGCACGTTTTTTGGAGGGCTATCATTTAGCCTAATTCATTCCTCAATTACCAGTCATCTTTAGTCTCTATATAAAGCAGCATTTTTCAACCAGTTTGTGCATTGAAATCACTGGGGAGCTTTAGAAAATCCTGACACCAGTGTCCCTCACCAGGAATACCAATAAAGATTAGTTTGGAAAATGGTCTGGGCATCAGGAATCTTTGAATCCTCCCAGCTGATTTTGAAACTTAGCCAAGGTTGAGAAACATCGAATTAGGTAACAGCTTAAAATTTTCTAGGGATTGTCAGTTAAAGACAACTTTGAAAAGAGGCATTATACCAAGATATTTTCAGGGTTTTATTTTAGCAATTTACATAATAGATATCCCTATGAGACTCTCCTTTAGTAATTTCTGATGTATGAACTTTGGTTATTCCTCTTAGCCTTTATTCTGTGTGACCAAGGAACATTTTCCAAAGTAACTAAGTCTAAGGAAAGAAATACCAAGACATGTTAAGGAATTTTAAACATAGACTCAGTCAGTACTGTAGATACTGTGACATTTTGTCAAGCAGCTATATCATTTTAGACATCACTAGAAATATAAGCTAGGTGATATTGCTCAACATACTTTTCAAATAATTATTATGATTATTATGAATATTACCAATGTGTGAATGACACGGAAACTCATTTTAGAAAATGTGGTATTAATTCACATTTTCTTTTTGAGATATAGTACATTTTTATATTCATTCATAGTTCTTGGAATTTCTTTTCATGTCTTGTCCTATTCTTGATTACGTTTATCTCTCTTTTTTTAAATTTATTTCTTTATCTTGAGAGAGATAGAGCGAGGGAGGGGCAAAGAGAGAGGGAGGGAGGGAGAATCCTAAACAGGCTCAGCACAGTCATTCGCAGAGCCCAATGCGGGGCTCCAACCCACAAAACTCTGAGATCATGATCTTAGCAGAAATCAACAAACACTTAACTGACAGAACCACCCAGACGCCCCTGGTTAAGTTTATCTTTTCAGACTTACATTTAGAAATTCTGGGTGTATTCTAGATATTAATCTATTTTCAGTTACATTTGTGCTAATTGTTTCTCTAATTTAGAGATTTTATTAATATAACTTTTTTAAGCAGCCTTAAGTTCACAACAAAATTGAGTAAAAAAATACACAGAGCTCCCATATACCCTTTGCACAGCAAGGTGATACATTTGTACCACTCAAAGCCCATAGTGTACATTAGGGTTCATTCTTGGTGCTACACTTTCTATGGATTTTGTATATGTATAATGTACATGCATCCACTATTATAGTATCATACAGAATAGTTTCACTGCTCTAAGAGTCCTCTGTGACGTGCCTATTTATCCTTCCGTCTCCTGCAACATCCATCCTTGTATAGGTTACTTTATTCATTTGTTTGTTTGTTTGTTGGCAGAAAGGAGGAGACGCAAATAATAGAAAAATACATATAAAAGAATAAGTTTTTATTTGATGTATTTCTTGGGATAAAATAGAGTGGGGTGAGTGGATTGGGAATGTCATGGGGAGAAGGCATATTTGCATTTCCAAATGGGGTGGAGAGACTTGAAGAAGAAGAGGGAGTTAGCAATGTGGGTATGTGAGGGAGAGCCTTTTTGCTCAGATACTAGTAAGTGAGATGCTCTACCTGCCTTTATGCAGGAACAGCAAGGAGGCCAGTAGGACTGAAGAAGGGTGAAGAATTAGCAAGAGGCCAGATTACTTAGGCCCATGTACTCAGCTAGTCACTGAGCTTTGCCAAGAATTTTGGGTTTCCTCTGAGTGAATTAGCAAGACGTTGAAGAGGTTTGAGCACAAGAGTGACATGATTTGATTTATGATTTATAAGGACTGCTCCAGATGTACTATTGGGGATACACAACAGTATATCAAATGTAAAAATAAGAAGACCACTTAAGAGATTTACTGTAATCCAAGCAAGAGATCACAGCATACTGAGATTGGGATACAGTGAGGATAGTGAAATGTGGCCAGATTCTGCATATATTCAGAAATAAAAGACAACAGGATTTCCTGAAGATTAGATATGGAGTGAGAGACACTTAAATCGGGATAATCCTATCTCTCTGAATTTAACTTGGAAATACTGATGCAAAAAAAATCCAAGGTTTTTAATGTTCATTTCATCATGAGGAGTACCTAATGCCCGGTAGCAGCTGTGTTGGCAGGACCAGCAATAGCGGGCGCAGCATCCAGACTTAGTGGGGTGATGCATATTGTGGTTCTCAGTCTTCAGCTCCAATGATGATGGCATCCCAGCCTGACACTTATGTTAGTATGAATTATTTGTAGATCAGGCTGCCTGGCCACTTTCTGTTCCTGCCTGTTTCCCAACCGTAGAACACATGTTTTCTTTAAAACATTTGTTTTAAATAAAATTCATCGCTGCAGAGTTAACTGGAGTCAGTTTCTGCTGTTTTCAAATAAGGAACTTCAATTACACTAAGACTCTTCTGAGTCTCTAAGCATAAGGATAAGGATTATGTCTTATTCTTGTTGTATGCAAGGGCCCAGTTATAGTCATGCCTCAAATATGTATTTTGATAAATAAGGGGATAACTTATTAGTAAAGGAGAAAATAATGAATAAATTAATTGATTAAAAATATCTAAGGTTGCATTATTTTCTTAAATGCCTAGGACTCTCTACCATGGAACTTCTTGATTGTTGAAAACTATAAATTAGTACAAGATGGGTATATTTGGAAGACAAAAAGGCAATAGACATTCAAAGTAAAAAAAAATGTCTGCTTTACTTTTACTGTATGTTCTACATGAATTCTTGATATTCGTAACTAACTTATTAAGGGAGCAATCTTTATTTTTTAAAATTATTTTTAACATTTTTTTATATTTGAGAGACAGAGAGAGCCAGAGTGTGAATGGGGGAGGGGCAGAGAGAGAAGGAGACACAGAATCTGAAGTAGGCTCCAGGCTCTGAGCAAGCTGTCAGCACACAGCCCAATGCGAGGCTCAAACCCACGAACCATGAGATCATGACCTGAGCTGAAGTCGAACACTCAACCAACTGAGCCACCCAAGTGCCCCAAGGGAGCAATCTTTAAATTGTAGTTTGCTTTCTGAACGTTTTTACTTTTCATTTGCCTTTTTTCCCCAAATTTGTAAGCCACAAAATATGAGAAAACTTATTTTATAAAATTATTTCCTGCTTTATTAAATAAATAGACAAACACACATATATATTATCTTTATTTAATGCCCTTTGGTAACTATGGTAGAGTGTATAGTTTGTCAGGACAAGGCCATATATCTTAGACAGGTAAAATTGCATGCATGAGTACCAGTGTGTTAACATAATGGAAGATAATACTTATTATAAAAACTTGAGATACACTTTGAGGAATGTGAAAATATATTTTATACCAAAAAATCTCATTTAATAGACTAACCGGAGTATCTGAACTTGGGTTAAATATCTCTTATTAAACTCATATAAATCACATTGCATTAATTAACTATTACAATGGCCAATAAGAATATTTAATTTTTAGGGGGATCTGCATGGCTCAGTAGGTTAACCATCTGACTCTTGTTTTCGGCTCAGGTCATGATCTCACGGTGTGTGGGTTTGAGCCCCAGTCCAGCTCCACGCTGACAACGCAGAGACTGCTTGGGATTCTCTCTCTCCCTCTATCTCTGCCCCTCCCCTGCTCGTGCTTTCTCTCTCTCTCTCTCTCTCTCTCTCTCTCTCTCTCTCTCAAAATAAATAAATAAACTTAAAAAAAGAACATTTAAAAAAGAATATTTATTTTTTTGTGGTCCATTTGAGTTATTCCTTTAATATTTATATATTTGTAGAAAGCTACAATAAGGGTCATATTACATTTGAGTTCTTTTATGTTAGAACTATTTGTGTAATTAGCATATGTTATATAGTTTCAATAAAGAGAGAGAAAAAAATAGTGGTATTATCTCACTTACATTGTAAATACCAGGCAATGACAATTCCATAAAAAAATATTTTCTGTTACAGAGAGAAAAATAAGTAAATGTACATGTAATAAAATATACAGCAAGACAGCTCATGACAGCTGGGATAAAAGAAGCTTTAATTCATTCTCTCTTTGTCTTAGATGATAGAAGATAGATGTATGAATAGATGAGAGAGAGAGAGAGAGAGAGAGAGAGAGAGAGAGAGAAGGATCACTTGCTACTTATAGATCTACAAGTAGACTTTGAAGATATGAGCTCACTGTCCTCATGGCCTATATTTTTTTCTGTAGCTCCCTTTGTAGTAGAGAACTGGAACCAGTGGCCACTTCCTTCTGAAGACATTTTTACGTATTTCTTCCATGAATACTAAGCTTTCAAAAAGGGAAATAGCTTTCTCCTTAAAAAGAAAACAGTAACAATTTTCCCCATAAAATACAATGAAATAATACAGATCTATGTTCTACAAATCCTTAGGCTTACAACATTTTAAAATGTAGGAGAGTGGAATACTAAGAGATAAATTTTGAGTAGGAAAAAATAATCTTTGAGAAAAAAGGAAGTATAGAAGATTATTACTGAAGTAGTATAATGGGTTGGTCCCCTTATCAAAAATAGTGGTAATATTTTTAAAAGGTCGGATTTTATTATTTTTTTGTTTTTAATACAAAATACACTAGACAAAAGAGAGTGTGTGAAGCAAATTACTGAAACAGGGAATTGAGCCTGTATCAGACATGACTATAAGGGCAAATAAAAATAACTTCATTGAATTTGAGCTCCTTAATAAGAGACAGTTCAGTTGACCTTTACATTTTTAAAATAATAAAATTTATTGTTTGGAATATTTTTAGACTTACAGAAAAACTTAGAAAATAGTACAACATTCCCATGTATATCCTCACTGAGTTTCCTTTGTTATTAACATCTTAAAATGTCATGGTAGAGTTTTTACAATTAATGAATTTATATTGATACATTATTATTAACTAAAGCCATAGCTTATTCAGATTCCTTAGTTTTCACTTGGTGTCTTTTTCTGTTCCAGGATCCCATCTAGGCTTACTACACTTAATTTTCATGTGTCATAGATCTCTGCTAATGATGACAATTTCTCAGACCATCCTTGTTTTTTATGAACTTAAGAGTTTTGAGGAATACTGGCCAAGTATTTTAAGTAGGCCACACCTTTGTTGAAATTGTTTCATTGTTTTTTTCATGATTACACTGGGGTTGGGTTTGGAGAGGAAGACCACAGAGGTAAAGTAGCATTTTTTTTTTCATTTGATCAAGGACTCTAATTTCAACATGACTTATCACTGTTGATGCTGATCTTAATCATCTGGCTGACTTTTTATCAGTTTTCTTCACTGTACACTTATTTTTCGTAGTTTCAAGTTTTTATTTAAATTCCAGTTAGCTAACATATAGTGTAATATTAGTTGCAGGAGTAGAATTTAGTAATTCATCACTGACATATAACAGCGGCAAACTTGTTTTCTTTGAGTGCAGGACTTTCTGAAGGCTGTATGAAATAGACATCACAGATGCAAGTGCTGTCTGCTGCCTGTGGCATCCAAAGCTGAACCAGATCATGATAGGAAATGGAAATGTATTGGCTAAAGTCTATTATAACCTCAACAAGAGTCAAAGGGGAGACAAATTATGTGTGGTTAAAACCCAGCGAATGTGAAACAAGCTGAGACTCTAACCCAGGAGCCCCGCCAATGGAATGCAAGGAAACATTCCTCTCATGAAAGATTCCTGAGATCTGATAAACCTGTATGTCCTGTAGCAGGCCCACATTGTGGTGGCTGGGTTGGAACTCACGGGGGCACTCTGTTGTCATGACTTGTGAAGAACATTGCCTTGGGCAAAACTGGTAACAGCCATCCCAGGGAAGCCATTTTGCAACAAGCTAAATCAGCCCAGGACGACCCATATTGGATTTCTCCAGGGTAGTTAGACTTGGCCCAAAACCCTGTTTGCCAAAGTTGAATCTGATGATGAGGAAGCAAAGAATAAGCCCCAATGGAAAATGCATAAAAACTGAAGCTCTCACATTGGAACTGTTTGCATGAGGGGGAGGTATTAGACAGTTATTTTTAATGAAATAAAAAATACATAATTATGACTGCCAACTTAAACCATACATTCACTAAATTGTTTGGTTCCAGTGTACATGTATTGCTTGTGACAGAATTTCAATCTCTATCCCCTTAGGATAAATTTTTTTTTTTGTCAGTTAAAGTACAGTGTTTATGTGCAATTCCTATTGCCTTCAGTCTTATATACTCCACTTATTTCCAAAGTTACTCAGATCAGCACCTTTATCTCCCATCTCCTTCCCTGAAATTGCTTCAGACATTTGTGATACAGTTATATTCTCTTTTCATAGCCGCCATTCTTTCCAAGAACCTCCAAACCTCCTAAAGAATTTTTTAAATTTGCACATGTTGAAGTTCATCCCTTATGCTCTAAATTTCTATGAGTTTTGAAAAACACATAGTGTCATGTATGAACCACAGTAGTATCATACAGAATAGTTTCACTGCCATAACAATTACCCATACTTCTCCTATTCAATCATCCACCTTGAACACTGGTCAAGTACTAATGTTTTACTGTTCATATTTTTGTCTTTTCCAGAAGGTTATATTTTAATCATGCCGTAAATATACTTTTCAGGCTGGATTTTTTTTTGACTTAAAAATGTGTCCCTAAGTTTCATTCATGTCTTTTCATCTACCATATTTTTAACTGTTTTCTATTTATCACACTTGTTCTTTTAATTCTCTTTCTTCCCTCACTTTTTCCATCTTCTATGTTGTTCATTGAACATCTTACATGATTCCATTTTTCTCTTCTTTTTAAAAATTTTTTTATTTAAAATTTTTTTGATGATTATTTATTTTGAGAGAGAGATAAAGAGTGTGAGCAGAGGAGGGGCAGAGAGAGAGGGAGAAACAGAGAATCCTAAGCAGCTCCAGGCTCTGAGCTGTCAGAACAGAGCCCGATGCAGGGCTCAAACTCACGGACCATGAGACCATGATCTAAGCCAAAGTCTGATGCTTAACTGACTGAGCCACCCAGGCGCCCCTCCATTTATCTCTTCTCAACATAGCAGTTATGCTTCTTTTTTTAAATTTATTTCTTTATTTTTGAGAGAGAGAGAGCATGTGAGCAGAGGAGGGCAGAGACAGGTAGAGAGAGAATCCCTGCATTGTGGGGCTCCTTCCTATGAATTGAGAAATCATGACCTGAGCAGAAACTAAGAGTTGGATGCCTAACCAACTGAGCCACCCAGGCTCCCCCATGACTCTTTGTCTCTAACAGTTTCATTTTATGCTCTAGAGTTTGCAATATACATATAGAACTACTCTAAATCTACTTCCAAATAGTAGTATACAATTTCATGGATAGTGCAGGTATATTATAAGCAAGCATTCACAATTCTTCCCTCCTTTCCTTTATAAAATTGTTGACATTTATTTCACCATTATCCATATGCTAAATCACACAATTCCTTGTTAATACTATTTATTTGCATGCTTATGCATTAGATCAATTGGATTAAAAGGTACAAACTTCCAGTTTAAAATTAAATTAAAAAGTCATGAAGATGGAAAAGTACAGCATAGGGAATATAGTCAATAATATTGTAATAACATTGGTGACTGATGGTGACTATACTTCTCATGGTGAGCACAGAATAATGTATAGAATTGTGTACACATGAAACAAATATAATATTTCATGTAAATTATACTTCAATAAAAATGAACAATCAAATACAGTACAATACCTTCATTTATTCCCATTTAAATTGCTTTTCCTTTGTAAAATACTGATTTGATTCTCTGACCTCTAGCATTTTCTCCTTCCTGAAGAACTTCCTTTACCATTTTTCACAGGACAAAGATACTGCGGTTGAATTTTCACAGTGTTTGTTTGTCTAAGAAAGTCTTTATCTTCCCTTTGTTTTTTAAAAAATAATTTTGCTGAATATAGAATTGTAGGTTGATGTTTTATTTTTTCACACTAAATATTTCACTGAACTCTTTTCTTGAATGCATGGTTTATAAGAGAATTTCTACTTAATTCTTATCCTTGCACCTCTATAGACAAGGTGTTTTGTTTTTCTATAGACAAGGTTTATGTTTGTCTTTGGTTTTCTGAAGTTTGAATATGATATGCCTAAATATAGATTTTTGGTACTTATACCTGTGTGGTGCAAATGAACTTCCTATATCTATAGTTTGGTATCAGTCACCAATTTTGGAAAATTCTTAGCCTTTGTTACTTCAGATATTTATCTTCTCTATTCTCTCTTCTCTTTTTGATATTTCCAGTACATACAAGTTACATCTTTCGCATTTTCCCCACAGTATTTAGTTTTTAAATTATTTTTCTCTGAATTTAAGTTTGAGTAAGTTTCTGTTGGCATATGCTCATTGATTTTTTTTTTCCTCAGCTGTGTTTAATTTACTGACAAGCTAATCAGGGCATGCTTCATTTCTGTCACAGTGGTTTTGACTTTTATCATTTCATTTTGATTCATTCTTAGAGTATCCATCTTTCTATTTATATTATGCGTGTTCTTCCAAATTGCCTACCTTTTACATTAAAGTCATAAACATAACAATCATAGTTTTTTAAAAACTCTGGTCAATTAAATACCTAATAGTGCAATTGCTGGCTTCTAGGGTAGTTCTATTTTTAATTTTTTGAGGAACCTCCATACTGTTTTTCAGAGTGGCTGCACCAGTTTGCATTCGCACCAGCAGTGCAAAAGAGTTCCTCTTTCTCCGCATCCTCGACAACATCTGTTGTTTTTTGAGTTGTTGTTCATTTTAGCTATTCTGGTGTGAGGTGGTATCTCATTGTGGTTTTGATTTGTATTTCCCTGATGATGAGTGATGTGGAGCATCTTTTCATGGGTCTGGTTGGCCTATTGATGGCATTTTTGATCTCCAAAGCAGGACAGTCCTGAGAAGGCAGTGGAGGGGGACGATGGGAGAAATTATCTGAAATTGGATTTTCCATGAAAAATCCAGAATGCACACTTTGTTCTTTCCAGTAGTGATAATTGGTATTTAATTATAATTATTAACTAATAAACACAATTGCAATTTAAAAAAAAAAAAACTCTGATCATTGCAAAATGTGTGCAGTATCTGAATCTGGTTGTGATGCTTGCTTTGTGTCTTCAATGTGTGCTATTTCCTGATTTTTATCATGACTTTTGTTGAAAGATGGATATAATATATTGATATAATATATTGAGTAATAGGAACTGAGGCAAATATGCTTTTAGTGTGATGTTTATATTAATCTGGCCAGGAGTTGGGCTGTGTTTAATGTTTGCTGTTATGGTAGGTGTCAGGGGCTTAAAATTACTCCAGAGTCTTTATTTTTATCTCCTTCATTGTCTTTGTTTCTCCCTAAGAACTTCTTGCTAAATATCATCTGTGCCTTGCATTTTTTTCAGTTACAATTCTGGAGTTACTATATTGAAATTGGGGAAGATAAGTATCCTATATATTTTCTTTATTAATTCTTAGTCTTTTAATAGGTCTGTGCTTGTTGGCTGTGACCTTCACAGTGTTTCTTACCCTTTCTTTTCCTTTTTTGTTTTGTTTTGGTTCCCCCCCCCAACTTAATATAAGATTGAAAGGCTAGTGAGTGCTTGTTTTAGCTAATTGCACTTCTGCCTATTAGAGATAAGGCTCTGATAAAGTTTTTCACTGGCAGTTAGGTTTTTTTTAAGGAGTACATGCTAGGTATATTTCACAATGGTTGCTTTTCAAAGACAGGAGGTAACTTTTCTAAGTTCTTCAATATTAGGAACTTATAGGTTCCTGGAGCTAACCTCCCCCCCCCAAAAAAAAATATGTTAGCCCCAACTAAGACTGAATCCCACCAGGAGTTTCTTACTCTCAATATAGTCCAAACTTGGCCTCCAACCATTCATCAAAAGTATCATTTAAGTGTTCCAACCAGTTTATCATTCTGGTAGCTTCTGCTCCAGGTTAGCTGTGTTTCTCTTACATTGCCCATCTCTCCAGATTTTCAGGCAGTGGTTTGTTTTGCAACCTCAATTTTCTGATGAATCAAAGAAAAATATTGATTTCTCAGTTTGCTTAACTCTTATTTTGTGCTGATAAGACTTCTAAGTTGTTTAAATGTCATAGCTGAATGCTACATTTTGATCTCATGAAAATAAAGACAGTACTTGACACATAAAAAATAGTACTGGTATGTGGAACACATAGATATTTGCTTGACCTTTGGAAAAGTTGGAGACAGTAGTAGAAAATATAGTTTGGCATCAACACCCAGCTTATTTTTAAGTACCTCATTCATAGTGAGGCAATAACCCCAGTGATCCCACATAATTAATAATTAAAAATAATTTTTATTTCTTAGAATAAATTTGTTAGATTAATGTCATATTATTTCCATCTTAACCTTAAGTTTTCTATTTTATTTGTTTAAAATAAATTTAAATAATCTTGTATAATTTCCTCTTTCATGTTTTCTTTTATTGCCAGAAAATACTATGTAACTACAAGTGATGCTTGAAAACTCACAGATTAGTTTCCTACATTAATATGTCATTATACCTATCAAGATTGTGATATTAATTATATAAACATATGGCAAATGTTTGTTTTTAAAGATACAGAAATATGTGTACTAGTAAGAATTATGTTAAAACAATATAGAAATACAACAATATGAATATAAGCTCTTCAAACAAGACTGAAAATCATGTTACTTTGAATTATAGTTTGCAAGTTATTTACTTTAGGCATGTTTTACATGTGATACATATCAATAGTCTTGTCTTTCCACAATTGTAAGCTTATTATGGAATAATATGGAATAATAATATGGAATAATTTTTCCTAACAAAATTTATTTATTTTAAAATATGTTTAAAACATGGAGATACTAAAAGATTACAAATCAAAAACCCAGATGAATACTGTTTCCTTAATTATGGCACAAATTAATAATGAATTTATAAACATGATGCACCAGTTCATTCATAACTCTTTTAAAACCATAGAAAACACATGGCATGGGGGAGTATATATCAAGTTTAATTCTGGTAATTAGCTTGAGTTTCTGGTTAATTTCCTTTTTTAGTGTTCACTAGATTTTCATTGGGATGATAGTGAATTTTCACATTTATTTAAATGCCCAATGGACTTAAAACAGTTGAAAATCACAATTTAGAGGAGGAAAGTGATATACTATATTTTAATAAACTAAGAATGAGAGTAACTAAAAACCATAAAGGGAAGATTAATGTATTCAGCTCTATAAAGATTATATGTATATGAAGAAGCAATAAACACCTTTACACACAAAGAGGAGAATATTTTCAAGTCATAAAATATAGTGTTAATATAACTAACATGTATTGAGCACTTACAGAACAAGAAAAGAGATGAACACCTCAAGGAGTAAATGGGTGAAAGAGCATTTTGTAAAAGAAGTACTATGGTAAACAAATGTAAAAATTGGCATTGGCTTATATAGGCAAGGAGAGAAATAAAAAGTTGATAAAAAATGTTAGAATGTGTTTCTCCTCTTACATTGTAATGCTTAACAAAATTTTCAATACCAAGCCTGAATGAGCATGTGGAGAAATAAGTATTTTCATGCACAGATGGATACAAGTCATTATAAACTTCTGGAGGGCAGTGTTGCTATAAATTAGAACATTTTAAACATGTATATTGGTTGACCTACATGCCAAACTTCTAGCAACGATCCTACAAAGTTAATCAAATAATTGCACAAAGGCATGCCAAGATTGTACCACTACAACATCTATTATAGTAACAAAACAAAATAAAGCAAAACCCTAAATATTCTAGGCATCCATTCATAAGGACATTCTAAAATAAAATCAAATGACATATATCAATAGTATACATTGCTAAAAATTCATTAAAACTGGAACTATGCATTTTAAAAACAAATTTTATTGTTTCTTTTATTTTTGAGAGAGAGAAGAGAGAGAGAGAGAGAGCTAGTGGGGGATGGGCAGAGAGAGGGAAACACAGAATCTGAAGCAGGCTCCAGGATCCAAGTTTTCAGCACAGAGCCTGACATGGGGCTCAAACTCATGAGACATGAGATCATGACCTGAGCTGAAGTTGGACACTTAACTGACTGAGCCACCAGGTGCCCCTGGTTTTATGCATTTTTAAATCACTGTATTAACTAAAATACTTATTTTGAAATTTGGGAGAGTAACTTAAAATGTTTAAATATTGAAAACATATGTAAGTGTGATCTTCTCTTGTGTATATGTATATTTTAATATGCTCTTATTGTTAAGACTTTTTCACCTGCAAACAATGGAGAATCCAACTAAAAGTAAATTATGCCACAAGGTAATATATGATCATGTACAATCTAGTCCAAAAGTTTCTTCCTTAGTTTGATCCAGTAGTTTAATAATATTTTCATAAGCCCAGGTTTTTCCAGTGATTTTATGTTCCCCTTTACTTTTTCAGTTTCATTCTAGAACTTTTTAAAATTTTCATTGTAGGATGGCTATCAATTGTGGTATCAGTGCTACATTCATCTTCCTTCCATGTTGATATGTCTATCAGTAGTGGTTTACAATGGTTCACTATCTTAAACAAATGAGAAACTTTCCTAGAATTTAAGCTGGATTAGAAAAATATATATAGTATATGTCCCTCTTGTACTATTCCTAGGAAATAGAGATGGGGTGACTTTTGTATCATTCTTACCCAAAATTGGAGATGAGCGTGGTATCAATGTCTTTTGGAACATGGTGGCAGGGGAAAAGGGTAGATTCATCTCTCTAAAGGGGCACTTTGCAACTAGAAACTGATGTTAGGTTAGTAATAAAGATTACATATCACATGTGCAATGTGACAATTTTATGCTTATATATATTGCAAAATGATTATCATAATATTAGTCAATATATTAGTCATCTTATATCATTGCCATTTGTGTATGTGTGTGTGTGTGTGTATGATGAGCTCATTTAAGATCCACTCTCTTAACAACTTTCAAGTATATACTACACCATTACTAATTATAGTCACCATGTTGTACATTAAATATCCAGAACTTGATTATCTTATAACTGGAAGTTTGTACCTCTTAACCAACATCTCCCCATTTCTTTCACCTCCCAGACCTTGGCAAACCATCAATCTACTCTCTTTTTTTTTTTTTCTGTCATGACCAATGTTTATTCTTTTCCTTCCTAAATGTTTGCATTAGCCATTTTCTAAAATGGAAGACTTTTTATAATACACTATAACTTTTATTTTTTTAATCAGAGTTTAAGTTATTTTATTTTATTTTTTTTAAAGTTTATAGTTTATTGTCAGGTTGGTTTCCATATAACACCCCGTGCTCTTCCCCACAAGTGACCTCCACCAAGACCATCACCCCCCATTACCTTTCCCCCTTCTCCTTCCCCCCTCAGTTTGTTTTCAGTATTCAAGAGTCTCTCGTGTTTTGTCTCCCTTCCTCTCCCTAATCTACTCTATTTCTATGAGATTAACTTCTTTAGATTTCATATATAAGTGAGATCATGTAATACTTTTTTTCTCTTATTTCACTTATCATAATGTCCTCAACGTTGATCTAAGTTGTCACAACATTCTCTCTTTTTTACAGCTGAATAGTATTCCACTGTATATACATGCTACATTTTCTTTAACCATTTATTCATCAACAGACACTTACGTTGTTTCCTCATCCTGTCTATTATGAATGATGCTGAAATGAACATGAAGATGCAGATATCTCTTGACTTCATTTTAAAATATTAATTTTATTGGCAAAATAATTAGAAATGGAACAAAACTTGGTTATTTTTGGCAACCTATTCTGAACTTCATATGTTTGGGAAGTTAACCACTTCATAAAATTTAGAGCTCGATAGAGTTTGCCTTCAAATACAGAAGCAATAAAGACCAGATACTTATTTTTTAGGCCTCTCTTGTTTAGGAAGTCAAATCCAGATTTCCAGGCTTTGAATTGAAATACTTTAATAAAAAACAACATGGAGAATGGTGAATCAACTCTGAGCCATCAGCAAAGGTGATGTCTCATTTCCAGAACTAGCATTTGTAGTAGACTCTGCAGAGTCTCCATTGTCCAGTGCTGGTTCTGTCTGCTGTGGCATCAGAGACACAGGTGCTTTGTAGAAGTGGAAATGATGTCTTCACCCATGGTTTTGAAGCTTAATTTTTCCTTTATCTGTGGTTTTAAGGCCTCCTTTGTTTCTTTTGTTTCTTTAAGGCCTCCTGTTTGTTTCTTTAAGGCCTCCATTGTCCAGTGCTGGTTCTGTCTGCTGTGGCATCAGAGACACAGGTGCTTGGTAGAAGTGGAAATGATGTCTTCACCCATGGTTTTGGAGCTTAATTTTTCCTTTATCTGTGGTTTTAAGGCCTCCTTTGTTTCTTTCTGTTTGCCCAGCCTGGTTCTCCAGTTTTTCCCGCATCTCTGTGAGTATATAAACTGCTCTTGCACTTAAATCTGTTTGAACCAGTGTCTGTGTGCAATCAAGAACAGTGACAGAGAACACATTCAATAAAGGTGGAGAAGAGAATTTCTTCAGAGGAATATATTTAGGCTTTACAGATAAGAGATTTGGAAGCATGTGAGCTGGCTCCAGCATAGCGTTGCTTAGAATTGCAAAGATGTCCTTCATGATACCTATAAAACTTAGTAAAAAACAGTATCAAATATTAACTCTAATTTCAGAAAGGTTTGCAGACATTTTGCTTACTTATAGAGAACATAGTTGTGGATTAATAGGGAAATTGTCAATTTTCTGAAGAATGATACCATTGGATAAGGCAGCTCATAGGACAATCATATGATGCATAAGAAAGGACTGCAGAAATACCCAAACCATTATAGCAGTGTAGCTTTATACCTAATGGATGTAACCTTATGATATTAGATGTGACATAATTCAACAATTATGCCTTCAGTCATAAGTACCTAGGAAGCTTGGTGATTCTCCACAGGGTATGTTAAGTTGCCTACATTTCTCAGCATTGAGAGATTTGTGTCTGTTTTGAAACTCCAAAAGAAGGCTCCACTAAACAGCTGGCTTAAAATTCTCTGTCTGTAACTACAGTATCTGAAAAAATTATTAGTTTGATGAAAAATATATAGACACTTCTCAACCACCCTTAGTAAATACAGAGTGCATAGGTTTGAGAGAAAGACAGCTACCAACAGCATAACAAAAGTATAAGTCATGTTTCTTTAATGTATCAAACAGAAAGCAAATTCTACCATTATAAGTCTGAAGATTTACTTTTTATAGGTTTGCTTTGAGCTAGTGCTCTGGTGGGGGGATGGAATTTAATGAGAGGAACTTAAAAAGAAGCAAGAATTAGGACACTAGCAGAAATGTGACACAATAAGTTAGCACTTACTATGTGCTAGACACTCTTGTGTTTTAAGGGTGGCTTTTTTTTTTGTATGTTGATTTGTTTTTGAGAGAGAGAGTGTGAGAAAGAGAGAGAGAGAGAGAGAGCACAAGAGGGGAAGATACAGAGAGAGACCCAGAATCTGAAGCAGGATCCAGGCTGCATAGAGCTGGCACAGGGCTCAAACTTGTGAACCATGAGATCATGACTTGAGACGAGTTGGACACTTAACTGACTGAGCCACCTAGGTCCTCATCTTAAGTGTTTTAGATATATTAAGTTATTTAATCCTCAAAAAAGTCCTGTGAGATATACAATTTTTATCTTTAATTTCCAGATATAGAAACTGAGGCATAGAGATATTGAGTATCTTGTTAAAGGACATACAGCTAGTAAAGGAGAGCTAGGATATAAGTTAGTGCTCTAATTCTAGAGTGTACACTTAACCAGTATGCATAGGACCATAGAAAAACATGAAAAATTTGTAGAAAAGTAAGGTACAGGATGAGCACAGATATATAAAAGCCATTGTATTTATAAAGGGATGTTAGAAAGAGTGATAAATATTATAGGTAGGAAACAAAATAAGTGTGTTATCCTGGAAAACAAGTGAAGAAGGGAATTAAGGAAGAGGGAATGAACAACTGCACCAAATGTTGCTGGTAGGTCACCATAAATGTGTTGGCCAAAATTCCATAAGAAATAATATCAGTAGCCTTTAAAATGAGGTACAAGTACATTATAGAATGTGTCGTTTAGTATATAATGCAGCTAGCTGGTAAAAAAAAAAAAAAAACCTGTCAGCTCTGGGGTTTCCTATAGAGCATAGCTTCACACAGTGTAGGAAAAACATCATTGTTACAATACACAAACAATAAGCATAAGGCAGTTTATAAAATACACACACACAGTAATTCAAGAAGTGCTACTTGATGGAATTAGATTCATAAGAATATGACATAAATGAAGCCATGCTATGGGAACTATTGTTAGTTTATTCACTAAGGATTGTTGGAGAAACTACTATGTTCCAAGCACTTGGGATTTATCAGTGAAATAATAAAATAAAAAGCCCTGCATCTGTAGACGTATAGTTTAATAGTTTAATAAAGGACAATAGAAAACCAACAGCATATATAGTATGCCACAAGTTGATTTTTATGGGGGAAAAGGCAGCTAATGGTAAGGGAAACTGGGTATTCCAGGGTTGAGATAATCGTTGGATTTTTTTAAAACACTGTTTGAGCAAATGTTAAAGATGATAGATTTAGCCATAAAAATGTCTGACAAAATTTTGTGGCATTTACAGCAACACAAGACCCTAGGGCAGGGGAGACTTATGTGTGCAAGGAACAGCTAGACATTCAGTGCAGCAAAGTAATTTGGGGAAGAATGCTGGAAATAAGCTCTGGAAAATGATTGAAGACTGGGTCATGTAGGGTCTTTTAAGCCATTTATGGACTTAACCTTTTACTCTTAAATGTATGAGTGCCATTGCAGGATTCTGATTAGTAGAGGCATATGATTGTATTAAGATTTTTAAAGAATCATTCTGGCAGTTGTGTTGACTAAAGAATCGGAGGTAGGGAGAGAGAAAGTTAGAAACAGACATTGCAACTAGGGACTGATTGTACTAGTTTAGGAAAGAGATGATCATGGCTGTGACCAAGGTGATTGTAGTAGAAATATACCCAGTAAAGGGATGTTAGAAAGAGTAATATGTATTATAAGTAGGAAACAAAATAAGTGTGTTATCCTGGAAAACAAGTGAAGAAGGGAATTAAGGAAGAGGGAATGAACAACTGCACCTAATGTTGCTTGTAGCTCAAATAAAATGAGATCCAGAAACTGACCATTAGATTCAGCAATGTGGGGAACATTGACTTTTGTAATAAAAGCAATTTGGTTGGAGTACCAGGAGTGAAAGCTGGAGGAGAATGAATTAAAGAGAGTATGGACAAAGAGGAATTGAAGATAGCATATGTAGACAACTCTTTTGAGGAGCAAAATCAAATGGTAGCTTATAAAGATATGTGTGATCAATGGGGCACCTGAGTAGCTTAGTTGGTTGAGCATCCAAGTCTTGATTTTGGCTCAGGTCATGATCCCAGGGTTGTGGAATTGAGCCCTGTGTCGGGCTCCACTTGAAGTGCGGAGCCTGCTTAATATTCTCTCTCTCTCTCTCTCTCTCTCTCTCTCTCTCCCCCCACCTCCCCCGCTCTAAAATTAAAAATTAAAAAACCAAAAAAAAATTTTAAAAGATATGTGTGATCAAAAGAAAGGTTTTTTTTTCTTTTCTTTTTTTTAATGGAAGAAATGATTGCTCCAGTAAAACAGAAATTTTGTTATAGCAGAAAGAAGGAGGAAAAATTGCTGGAGGCAATATTCTTTGGTAGGTGAGGTAGGGTGGATTTAGTGTCATAGAGAGATTGCAATGATATAGGATCATGTAGACTTTATCCTTGGTAATAGAAAGAAAGAATATGCAGTTCTGACATTGAATGGTAGGGAGATGTGGCATTGGGAGATGGTGGAAGTACCCATTTAATCGCTTCAAATTCATAATGAAATAAGAAGGAATGCCCTTAAACCGAAAATATATATATGCTTCAGAATGTGTGGGTGGTAGTGTTTGCCCACATGTATATTTATGTTTGGGGACAGCAAAGGGGGAACATACCATTTTGATGGTACATTTTATTAATTTCTGTGAACACGGAGTCTGATCAAATAAAAAATTCCTGAACGCTAAAAAATGATAGCTTAGTTTCTGAGCAATATTAGAACATATGGAAGCCTGGTCCATGAAATGTCAATTAGAGAATGAAAAAATTGTTTGGTAACTTGAAAGATTACCTCTAAATCCTCAACCTTCAATATGTTTTCCAAACAAGTCCAAGGGCGATTATTGCTACTGTGTTTATAATAACTCAGATTTAGCTATATTTCAAACTCAATCCAAAATGTTTCCTTTTAGTTCATTTATATGTCAGTAATTTCTATAGTTTTTATCACAGGTTTTTATGCTATCTATACAAGCGTATAGATACTATATGATATAAAATATCTATATTTCTGTTTGCATTTGGATTTTAGATAGTATACATGTAGGTAGATAAAAAACTGAGAAATCAATAGCTTCTGAACATTTTATGATAGAGAGTATTATTACTTATGGCAAGCAACCATTGAAAAGTTGAAAATGATGAACTGTCCCTATAGTTCAGATTTGCCAGCATAAAATCAAATATTCCGGGAAATGATAGAACTATCAGAAATTATTGACTAAAACTGAAGAAAAAGGCATTTGACCTACTATGATGGAGTTTGTGTATTTCAATATAAAATATTTAAGTAATAGAATCTTTATTTAATAATATATTTTCATGTATTTGTAACATGCATTTTTAGAAAAGTTATTTGATTTCAATTCACCTATAATGTAAAACTAAATTTATTTAAGAAAACAAATATTTCAACACCTTATACACTTGAGATATCCAACAATATCAAATCTTTACATTTCTTGATTTTGTGTTAAATAATTTGAGTGTGTGCATGTGTGTGTATGTGCATGCATGTGTGTGTGCATATATAAGTGTATAAATTACTTTCAACTAGCAATCTGGCACACCTAAATGAGCCTTATTAGTGTTAAATGCAGATGAACATTTGACAGGGGCAATTTGAGCTAAAGGCAATAAATAATAGATTTGAGAGAATTGTGCTCTTCATCCATTCATTCAATCAATCAAGAATTATTCATGGGGTACTTAGAGAATACCACATCCAGTGATGGGTAGCGGGGATATCAAAAGGAATAACCACAATAAATTTCTCACCTCAAAGAAAATGCATTCTAACAGACAGATACTATACCAGCAGCCCTAGGCTAAACCAATTTTCCAAATATTTTCTTTAGCTGCAGAGTTTCAAATTACTGAATGTGAATGTTCTGCACAGGTCATGCACTCACCAATATTTTATTGGCACCACACTGCTTATGCTTTTATACTTAGCCTGACCCAGACATTTATGCAGCCTGTTGTGTATACAATTGTACCCTCGTACCTTACAAACAATGGTATTATATATGAATACATGATTGCAGTCATAAATTTGAGTGTCATGTTACAGTTGGAAGGTCCTATTTGTAAGTATTGGGGCTTCTGCACACACTAAATAACATTATCTACTCTTTAAATTCTAAGTAAATTAAAAAAAGGACACATGCATACAAGAATAAGACATCAAAGTAAAACTAGATTAGAAAAGATGGTTTTATGAGTTTTTTTCCTGAATTAATATTTACCTTTGAGGTTAAATGAAGCACACAGAGGCACCTATAGATCTCTCCTAAAGGTCTTCTTGTTAGATCCTGAGACAGAGCCACAGGGTTAATTGTTCTTATTAAACTCATCATTGAATAAATAATTTCACATCCTTTGGCCATGAAGGAGAATAAGGTATAGGGGCAGAGTCAAAATTCTCACCAGTACTGGATATAGAACCTCCTTAGACCTGGGCAAGTGAGTCCTGACTCAGGCCCTGGGCCTTCAGTGGCCTGATGCTTTGGAGTGCCTTTCTGGAAATGTCTACATCCCCTCAGGTTAATAGGACCAACCAGACCACATTGGCTATGGCCCTGCAAATGTAGGGACAGCTCTACTACAGGAGTCCACGTCTCCCTACTACAGACCAAAGAAGGAATATGAGGAGAGTTAACTTGTGGACGACTGTGTTTTTCTTATATACTTCTCACAGCAATCTGATGAGGTAGCTAATTTTAACCTAATATTGCAAATGGATTAAGAGAAATTCAACACGTGGATTGAACCATTAAGAGTTGTACAAAGTCATATATCCTTGTGTCCGAGCCGCATTCAATGTTTTGACGTGGCCTTTCTGTCATAACTCAAATTTACAAAATAAAAACTATGTGTTTAGGTTTTGAGGCAAGAGACCACGTCTTTACTGCAAGAATATTTGCAGTAGATGTGGCATTCTGTGACACTGCATGTAGTTCATGAGCGATTTGTTGTTGTTGCCTTAG
Organism: Cryptoprocta ferox; assembly: GCA_028646485.1. NCBI lineage: Eukaryota > Metazoa > Chordata > Mammalia > Carnivora > Eupleridae > Cryptoprocta > Cryptoprocta ferox. The sequence goes on along the minus strand of CM053573.1, from coordinate 96,375,442 downwards.
TTTGTATAGCTGCAAAAAAATGTTATAATGCCAGTTATTCCATAAAATTAAGGAAAGTTAAAAAGTTTGGAAATCTCATTGATGATTAAAATATTTAAATATATTTAATTTAGTGCTGTTTAGTTTTAGTTTAAATAAAATTGAAAATAAGGAATTGCTTAATATTCAGTTAACACATTGATAAATTTGGGCAACACTGTCCTTTTGGTACTTTTCAAATACTGTCTCCTAAGCACCAGCAGCTAAATCTTCAAAGCAGAATAAATGCTTTCAGATTTCCCCCAAATGAATTCAGAAATCCCTGTAATAATGCCTAACATAGACTTCCCCCAACCACATCAAGAGATCTTTCTTTCCCTTTTTCTCTATATATATGTATCTCACTACTGTTGCCCATGAGACATAGGTTTACTATGCTAACAGCAAACAAGTTTAGACATCTTTTATAAAGAGCAGTGTCTTTTCCATGGTCTATAGTAGACTATGATGTGGTGTCTCACTTTTTTAAACCCATGTGCCTTTTTGATAAGCCTTAAAAGTGAATTGCATACTATGCATGAATACTGGTGGCATTTTACAACACATTATGCACTGTGACTAAAAGCCAACCCAAGCAGTTTAGGTAATAAAAATACCTTTTATGACCACGCATCACTGCAAAATGTTTTTTTTTTTTATGTTCTTGGCGCAGGGGAAACCCCCACATACCACCCCACACCAAAATTGATTGTCTTAATAGGTACAAACTTTCAGCCTCTACAGTTGAGAATAATTGATATATAACCACAAGAAACTTATCATTTATTTTACTATAAAAAAAGATATCTCAAACCGTACAAAACCATTATACAGTCATAAATCAAGCTGTATTCCATCTCCTGACTACCTTTACAGACAGTGGTTTGCGTCCATCTCCCCTACACTTACTGTACCACAGCCACCCTCATGTACTTTCACTTGTGTTAACTGACCAAGCTGATTCCTGCCTGGATCTTAGTGCTATTTCTTCTCTCTAGAAATATCATGCCTCCAATTTTTGTAGAATTGACTCCTTTCTGTCATTCTTATTTTAGGTGACATATAAACTCCTCAGAGAGGGCTTTTCTGATCATGTGATCTTTCCCTTAGTATTTTATTTTCTTCTTAGCACAACCTTAGATTTTTCTCTTTGTTTATTGTCTCTTTCAAGCCTCATCCCACTTTAGGGTATAAATACTTGGAGAATGCAAGTCTCAACAGTGTTATTAAATGTTGCAAGCCTTCTCTTTAGAACAGTCTGCCACGCAGCAGATACTCCAAGCATATCTGGTAAGAAAATGGTGAGGGAGAGAATAAAGAAAAATCATATACCTATGATCATAAAACATTGGTTTCTACATAAATAAATCCATGTGAATATGCTGATGCCTACTATATTCTTAATGTGTTCTATTTTATCACATTTGTTTTCAACAAATCTTATGCAATTAAGATATGTAAATATATAACCAACAGTGAATAATTTGAAAAATGGGAATGTTTAAGGGATTGTCTTTAAAAATAAACATTCCAGGGCACCTTGATGGCTCAGTTGGTTAAGCATTCAACTCTTGATTTCGGCTCAGGCCATGATCTCACAGTCCTTTAGTCCCATGCCAAGCTCTGAGCTGACAGCACAGAGCTTCCTTGGAATTCTCTCTCCCTTTCTCTCTCTGCCCCTCCTCCTGTGTGTGCACTCTCTTTCTCTCCTAAACATCTAAAAATTAAAAAGTATATATATATAAATAAATCTTCCGTTTGTTCCTCCATACTTTTTTGATCTGCAGTCTACCTTCAATTTTCCTTTTATCCAAAAGGAATGTTAGTCATTTTGGAATTACTCTTTCCCCAAAAAATTATTAATGCTAAAATTTTTTGAAAGGACAGTATTATAGAACAGTTTCTACTGATAAGTTTCTATCTTTACACCATCTACTAATATATCTTAAAAATAATTCTATATTAATTTATAGGTATCTTCTGTATTCTATTTTATAGTTGTATAGTACACTATTATGTTGAGGTACCCTACTTTATTTGACTAATCTCTCAAGCACAAATATTTACCTTTTTTCCATTTTTTAAATAAATGTTTTATATTACAATAGTAGGTCTAGATTTATAAAAACATTGCAAAGAAGGTATAGAGAGTTCCTATATACCAGGCATCCAAGGTTTGCTTCTTATTAACATCTCATATTAGTATAATATATTTGTTACAATTAATGAACTGAGGTTGATACATATATATTAACTAATGTCTTTTTTTCTGTTCCAGGATACCATATTACATTTAGTAATTATGCTTCCTTAGGGCCTTATTGGCTGTAATGGTTTTACAAACTTTCTTTATTTTTGATCCGTGACAATTTTAAGGAACTGGTCATATATTTTGTAGTCTATCCCTCAACTGGGACTTGTCTGTTGTTCTTGTAATTGGATTGGTGTGTGTTTTGGGAGGAAGACCACAGAGATCAAGTACAATTTTTATCATATCATATCAAGGGTACTATTAATATAGCATATCACTGTTGATGATAACCTTGATCACCTGACTGAGACAGTACTTGTCAGGGTTTCCACTGCAAAGTTACTCTTCATTTCCTTCTCCATTTCAATATTGTATTCTTGGGAAGTGAGTTGTTATGCATACCCACACTCGAGTGGGAATTATGCTCTCTCTCTTTGAGAGTAGAGTATCAGTATAAATTATTTGAAATTCTTCTCCACCAGTGATTGGCCTATTTATTAGATCATTAATTTATATCAGAATGGACTAATGAGTGTTACTTTACCCTTTGATTTTATGATACAATACTGTTTTATTTTATTTCCTAAATTGTCTATTTTGGCCCCTGGGAGCTCTTTCAGTTGGCTCCTGTGTCCCTTTGACAAATACCTGGGACTATCCATGTGATTTTTTTCTTAGCATTTCCTTACTTTCTGGCACTATAAAATGTTTCAGGATCATCTTGTATATTTCTTGTCCAAGTCCTAGAATTAGACATTTTCTCAAACAGCGAGGTTCCTTTCACTGACATATGGTATTAGAAACCAATATCTGAGCTAGGTATGTTCATTGCTACTGGTGTATGATTGCTTCTAAGGCCTTTTAGCTGATAGAGCAAAGAAATATATATGTGTATACTACCCATGTATGTACACAAGTCTATAAAATTTTCTGAGTGTAAATATTTATATCTATATTAAGCTAAACATAACTTCATACCAATGTATCCAACTCTAATCCATTACTAAATGGATCAGTCTAATCTATTCCCAATGTTCATATGTATTGTCCTACTCTAATTTAAGTAAGAAATCTGACTCCCAACATCTCTCCAGCAATTGATATAGTTGGAGTTCTTGGATTTTAGAAATTCTTACAAGTGTTAGTAGTGTCTCATTTATGTTTAAATTTGTCTTCTCACGTACAATTTGCTATCTGTATATACTATTTGGTGTACTATCTGTTTTTTTGCCCATTTTTAATTAGGTTATCTGTTTTCTTACTGTTGAGTTAAAAAAATATTTTATATGGTTTGGAACCAAGTCCTTTTTCAGATATATGCACTTTATAAATATTTTCTCCCAGTCTGTGGCCTACATTTTCATTCTATTTCCAGTGATTTTTGCAGAGGAGAATCGTTTATTTTTATATTTATTAAATTAATAATTTCAATTATTTTATGTACCATGCTTTTGTTCTTACATATAGTAACTCATGACAAAACCCAAGGTCTCATAAATTTTCTCTTCTTTTATTCTAGAAGATTTATAGTTTTGCATTACATTTAGGCCTATTTTTTTATTTTTATGTGTGTGAAGGTTGTAAAATTCTGTGTCTAGTTTCATTTATTTTCATATGGATGTCCAATTTTTCTAAGACTATTTGTTGAAAAGAAAATACTTTCCCCACTGACGTGCCTTTTCTCTTTTTTCAAATACTAGTTTATTATATGTGTGTGAGTATGTTTCTGGGTTTTCTACTCTGTCCAATTGATCTGTGTGTTTATTTCTCCATCAATAAAACACACACTGTCTTGATTATTGTAGTCATATGTTATGTCTTGAAATCAGGTAGTGTAAGTCTTTAACTTTGTTCTTCTTCACTGTTATTTTGGCTATTCAAAGTTTTTGCCTCTCCGTATCAACCTTAGAATCAATTTGTTGGTAACTGCAAAATACCTTGCTGAAATTTTGATGGAAAATACATTGAATCTATGATCAAGATGGGAAGAAATTTACATCTTAAAAATTATTGAGTCTTCCAATTCATGAACATAGAATGTCTCTCCATTTATGGTTTCTTTCATAAGTACTGTGTAGTTTTTCATATATAGATTCTGTGCATATTTAATTAGATTCATGCTTATTTTTGAGGCCACAATAAATGGTATTTTCTTTTAATTTTCAATTGAAATTATTCCTTGATGGTATGTAGGAAAATAATTTACTTTTGCATATTAGCTTTGTATCTTAAAACCTTGCTATACCGGCTTGTTAGTTCCAGGAATATTCTTCTGAGCTTTGGGGAGGAGGGGGATTGTTTAAGAATATCCAATGGGGGGCACCTGAGTGGCTCAGTCAGCTAAGTGTCTGACTTGAGCTCAGTTCATGATCTCACTGTTGGTGGGTTTGAGCCCTGCATCAGGCTCTGTGCTGACAGCTCAGCACAGAGCTGAGCCTGTCAGACCCTGGAGCCTGCTTCAAATTCTTTCCATTACCTCTCCCCACTCATGCTCTGTATTTCTCTCTTAATAATAAATAATAAAACATTTTTTAAAAATAATTCTTTAAGGAAGTTTTATTTCTTCTTTTCTAGTCTTTCTGTGTGTGTGTGTGTGCGTGCGCGCGCACGCGCACGCACACACACACACAGACATTTACATATATTTCTTTTCCTTGTCTTATTGCAATTGCTGGAAGTTTACATACAAAGTTAAATAGTGCTGTATTGTAGACAATACATTTATAGAATAGGATTAATTGATTACAAGATAAATGTATATATAGCATTATTAAATATTGCCAGTTCATGAACAGATGATTTACAAAGAAAGATATATATATGGCCTGTAGACATAAGAAAAGAGGCTAGACCAAGCTTGTGATACAAGTAATTCAAATTAAAACTAATCTGACATACCTTTTGTATCTATCAGATTGGGGAAAAAAACAACAAAGACACAAACAAAAACATGTGATTTAAATCCAGTTGGCAAAGCTTTAAGGAAACAAACATTCTCATTAAAACAAACAAACAAAAAAAACCCAAAACAAAAAAACATTTTAGTAGAGTTGACACACAATGTTTCATTAGTTTCAGGTGTACAACACAGTGATTCAACAATTTTATATGTTATGCTATATTCACCAAACGTTTCCAGACATTTCAGTTAGGACCCATTTTGGTCCAACTCCTATAGAGGAGTATTTGACAAATACACCTAAATATTTTAGGCTTAAATCCTCTCAATTTTCTTTCTATTTCATTCCAGGATAATCTTCCTAAATGTATCTCTGATTACTTTATATCTAGTTATTTTAGCTTCCACTAAACAACTAAGTGTAAAATGTCATGGAATAAAGAAATACTTTATAACATGAGAACTGTGGACTTTCTCTGAAAATTTATATTAATATATTGATAATTTTTGAATTTATGGGATATTCCTAGACTAATATTTAGATTCACTTAGATTTAGGTCTATTGTAATGAAATTGTTGCTGTTTGTGAATGATTTCTTTATCTGTCCTGAAACAGGCAAAACCTTGATGGGAAAGTGGTGGAAATTTTTATCTAAATAGTAATATCTCAGAATCCCCAGTGGTGAATGAACTGACTCTGGGTAGTTTAAATTTATTTGATGGATATAATTAGTAATACATAGCCACCGAAAATTCGGATGGATTTCTTTAAATTTAGGGATAATTTGACTTCCATCATATTAAAATATAGCATGAGGTGATGGTAAAAATATAAGTTGTGTAAATATGATTGAACACTTTTTGTCACTTTTTAGCTGCATAATCTTAGAAAATATGTTAATCATCCTGAATTTCAATTTCTTCACTGTAAAAGAGAGAATCACAATTCATTCCTTTAATTCATCAAACAGGTGTTCATTTACTGAACAAGTGAGGATAAAAATACTGGGATATTTTGGAAAATTAAACAATGTGAAAACACATAGCACATTTTCTTTCTTTCTTTTTTTTTTTTTTACTTCCAACTGATTCTTTATTCTTAATCTTACAAGTCAGTTCCACTTTCTATATTGTGTGTTCATTTCCTCAAAGTTCTAAGCGACTTCAGTGGGGCACATATTCAGTTGACTCCTTCATGACAGATAGCACTCACTTTTTATTCCCAACTAAAGGCTACTCAGCCTTCCAGCTTACGAAGTATTTTATTTTATTTTATTTTATTTTGCTATTTTTTTTATTTTTTTAACATAGCACATTTTTTGGAATTATACTGGGCACTCAATAAATGTTCATCTCCTTTTTTTCCTTTTTAAAAAATATTTAAATTTCAGTTAGTTAACATACAATGTAATATTAGTTTCAGGTGTACAACATAGTGATTCAACACTTTCTTTTTTTTTTCTTTTATAGTTTATTGTCAGGTTGGTTTCCATATAACACCCAGTGCTCATCCCCACAAATGCCCTCCTCCATGCCCATCACTCCCCTTCCCATCTCCCCCTCCCCCATGTGATTCAACACTTTCATGCAACACTCAGTGCTCATCACAAGTGCACTCCTTAATCTCTCCATCACCTATTTCACCCATCCACCCACCCACCTCCCCTCTGGTAACCATTAATCTGTTCTCTCTCAGTAAGAGTCTGTTTCTTGGTTTGCCTCTCTCTCTTTTTTTGTCGCTTTCCCCCTTTCCTCATTTGTTTTATTTTGTAAATTCCACATATGAGTGAAATCATATAGTGTTTTTCTTTCTCTGACTTATGTCACTTAGCAAAATACTCTCTAGTTCCATCCATGTCATTGCAAATGGCAAAATTTCATTCTTTTTTATAGTTGAGTAATATTCCATTGTGTATATATATGCCACTTCTTCTTCATCCATTCCTCCGTCAATGGACACATGGGCTATTTTCAAAATTTGCACATGTCTCATTTAAAATGGATTCAGGTCATTTATCTTTGCTTCTCTGCCACTTTGTGGCTTTAAAAATATTTTTGCATAAAAAACTGTTACCCATGCCAAAGTTAAGTGGCTCTAGTACTCCTAAAATATTGGTAATTGTGTATTTAAGAGTCACGGATAATAAAATTATATATTTATACACACCCAGACTCATTACCCTTCAGTACGGATGTTTTAAATGAAGTACCATATTGCATCTCAAATTTTAACTTTCTCGCTATTTAATGAAGATTTTTCCAGTCCAAGTTTTTAAATTTTTACACTGACTATAGAACAAATTCTAATTTCAATTTTATGATTTTTACAGTGTAATTATACTATATATTTATTGTGCAAATGTTCCCAGAGGAAATGGCTTATAAAACATAATGGGTAAGGGGTGCCTAGGTGGCTCAGTCAGTTAAGCATCTGACTTTGGCTCAGGTCATGATCTCACAGTTTGTGGGTTCGAGCCCATGTCAGACTCTGTGCCATTGGCTCAGAACCTGGAGCCTGCTTTGTATTCTGTGTCTCTCTCCCTGCCCCTCCCCTGCTCATGCTCTGTCTCTGTCTAAAAAATAAATAAACATTAAAAAATTTTTAATAAATAAATAAATGGGTAAATAAAAAGTCACAGAAATACACAGAAAGACCCATTTAAATATATGCAATGAATTACTCTTTGTACCATTTAATTAACTTAGAACTTCATAAATACTAAAATTGTAACTGCATTCATATGAATGTATTAACCTTCAGGAATATGTACAGGTGCTTAATTTGTACTTAGGAAGATATAAATATCAAATTAGGTGTCGATTAATTGATTAAAATATCTTATTTTTTGAGTAGCTATTTTAAATTTGACATTCAATAAACACCTATCAGAAGCAGATGAAGTTTGATCTGCATTTCTCCTATTTTCAGTCTTAAATTTTATACCATTTATTAAACTCCTAATATGTGTCAGATCCCATCTATTGCTCTCATTCTTCCCTAAGAAACATTTCTCTGATTTTAACTCCTATGAATAAGGATCAATTCTGCTGCTATATGTTTATTTCTTCCTTAAGCTAGCTTGAATGAGATAGTCCCAGGAATGTTTCATATAAATAAGGTTGCCATTTTTTTAAAATATCTTTGACCTTTAATTCTTAGATCCTAATTTATATCTACTTGATTCTAATTTACCTTACTCAATTTCATCATCTTTCTCTCACTCAATGTTAAATTAAATCATCCCAGTGGGATATCTTTTATGATTATTTTGGTTTTAATCATTAATAATTAATCACTCATAACTTTTTTCATGGAAATAATTTGTCAGTAATCCATTCTTGCTGCCTGTAATGATAATTTATCCACTAATATTCCATGGCTAAATATATAAAACATAAAACAGTCAGGAAGCTTCTCAGTTTGGTTCAATATTTATAATTATTTTCTTAATGAATCTTCTGTGTTTTAAATAAGATCTATTATTTAAATTAAAGGTAATAGTATTCAAAGTTAAATAAAGTACTAACAGTTATCAAGTGTTTTGAATCTCAAAATGAGATTAAGCAAAGGTTATTGATCAGATTAATACAAAAACAATTTGGATTAGTTATTTAAACAATAATACACTTTTATTATATGAATGGAAAGAGAATAGTAATAACTCATCGCCTAGCCTTTCTCTTCCCAGAAATCCCACATTCTTGCATAGCTCATACACCACTTTAATTGCTTATTTATCCAGCTCTCTTGCTCACTGTCAAAAATGCAATCTACAGTGGGCAGTTTAAGGTGTATAAAGTGATTTAAGTTTAAATTGGATACCATGGAAATATCTCACATATTATTCAAGAAAATTCATTTCAATAATGCATTCTTACATTTTGGATGATTTTGATGTACATATTTGAATAAAATACACAGAAGGCACCCATTTAAAACTGTGGTTTATACAATGGTTATAGTTAACATGACATTCTATCAGTTAATCTTCCAACTGCCAAAGTTCCCAACTGCAAACCCACAATCACAAGAATGCATGTCTGAAACATAATTGTATTCTTCCACAAACATAAGTGTATGCACATTCCTCTGAGACCAGTTAAAGGTGATTTTGAGTGCTAAAGTCATTTTCTACTCTCCTACTTGGACTAAAGATCACTTAAAATTCTTCTTTCTAAATATTGATGGAGCTATTTTTATTATAATCCTATTTAATATTGAATTATACAACAGGAGTATCTATTGGGGCTAGAATTAAGATATATTTTTGATACAAAGTATTTACAGAATACAACAGTACACATTCAATCATATTTAGGGAAGTGAGAAAAGGATTACTTAAAGAAATCTTCATAACTGTATTTGGCAGTTTCTCCCCAGTTCTATAGTCAAATCTGAAAATGTTATTTTGCCTAACTTCCCTTAGTTTGCTATATTTTCATTAAGCCAATCATGTTATCTACTTTGTCTAGACAGAAGAATTTAAAGACTTTCCATTCTAAGGTTGACACAGGAAATAGAATTTATTATAAAGTGAGAGTAAATCCACAGAAAGATGATTATATATCTAAGCACATACAAATAAATGTCTTAACTTTTTCCTGTTTTCAATATTACTGTATTTTGCAAAATTACATAGATACATAAATAATGAACATTTATGGTATCTTGTACATTCCTTTAATAAATAATATTAAAGAATAAAGATATAAGAAAATAATTGCAGCAAGTATGCTAGAGAATGATTGTTATCCTTAATACATAGTCCCTGAAATTTTATTACCAATCATTTTCTTCCCATTAAAAAGTTGAATAAATGTAAAAAAAAATTATTGTTGGGAGAATAAAAATTGTCAGCAAACAGCAAAATATGCTTATACCCACTAAGAAACAATCAAGAATAGAGATTTCATGTGATTTTTATCAAACAAGTTGACAAAATGTTGTCTATTATTAATACTTACATTTGATAGGTCTGTGTAGAGATAAAAATTTTTATAGAATGGTGGTAAGTCTTCTGGCAGTATGTATATTTGTGAGACAGAGACAGAGACAGAGACAGAGACAGTATGAGTGGGGAGGAGCAGAGAGAGGGAGACACAGAATTGGAAGCAGGCTCCAGGCTCTGAGCTGTCAGCACAGAGCCCAATGCGGGGCTAGAACTTACAAACCGTGAGATCATCACTTGAGCCGAAGTCGGACACTTAGCAGGAGCCACCCAGGCCCCCCTGTATATTTGTGTTTTTTAATTTAGAGAGCAATTTTCATAATAGTAAAAAATTAGGAGCATTACACATATCTAACACTAGCAGTTTTGCTTGATGAACTATGGTGCAATTATATGATGCATATCACATTGCCATTTAAAAGTAAATATTTAAAGGCTTTAATAGTATAAAAATTGTTACATTATAATAGTCACAAGGCAGATCATAGAACTACAAATGCAATGTTATCCTAATGTTTCTATTAGTTACATGTATTCAAATAAAATATCAAGAAGGGAATTAACCAAAATTCTAACATTGGTTATCTTTTTGGTGGATCTGCATGATTTTAATTACATATTTACTTATCAGTATTTTCAACAGTGAGTTAATATTATGTAAAATTTAAGGGGCGCCTGGGTGGCTCAGTCATTTAAGTGTCCGACTTCACCTCGGGTCATGAACTGGCCGCCCTGAGTTCGAGTCCCGCATGGGGCTCTGTGCTGACAGCTCAGAGCCTGGAGCCTGCTTCGGATTCTGTGTCTCCCTCTCTCCCTGCCCCTCACCCGCCCTTGCTCTGTTTCTCTCAAAAATGAAAAAATGTTAAAAAAATTTAATTTAAAAATATGAATATTCATAAAAGTAAAAGAAAAATTACTTTATCTTTAAAAATATCATTTTTCTATATTTTATTTTATTTTTTTTTTGCATCCTTAATACTCTGCCATAGAGGCTTTACTTTTTCTTTTTTAAAACTTTATAGTTTATTGTCAGGTTGATTTCCATATAACACCCAGTGCTCTTCCCCACAAGTGACCTCCACCATGACCATCACCCCCCATTACCTTTCCCCCTTCCCCTTCCCCCCTCAGTTTGTTTTCACTATTCAAGAGTCTCTCGTGTTTTGTCTCCCTCCCTCTCCCTAACTCTTTTTCCTCCTTCCCCTCCCCATGGTCCTCTGTTGGGTTTCTCCTGTTAGACCTATGAGTGCAAACATATGGTATCTGTCCTTCTCCGCCT